>NC_051175.1:87269903-87869903 GCF_013339725.1 Rhipicephalus microplus | reverse complement strand
ATGTGGTACCATCAGCGAGGGCTCGCAAAGAGCGGTGGGACCGGAAGAACTTGGCGAACGGGGGGCGCACGCGTTCGTTTCACACGGCGACCAAGTGGCGTGAAATCGCCCCAAGGCCAAACATGGCAGCCAGCCCGGCGAGCAACCGTGGCGCCCCCCACTGGCGCACGCGCCTACTGTACGCGCGCTCATAGAGTTTCGCAAAGTTAACTAGAGGGCACTCTGGAACGGCGATCGTTCAGCGACCTTGGGAATGATGGGTAGTACACACATTTGCCTAGTCCTCGTACTTGCGGGCGGCGAATCGTACTTGCGGCTGCGTTTATTGCTGGTTACGGTTTTGTTTTGAAGAGAAAAAAAAAACGAACCCTTTTGAACTTTGCGACCCAATTCGAAATGGTAAGCCTAAAAGAAATAAGGTTGTGAAGCTCAAACGCTGAACATTTGCTAATTTGTTTTTCGCGAAAAAAAAAAAACAGCTCCGTGCCACACGAACACACACGGAGCCAGAAGCAGGCCAGAAGTACGAAAATTAGACAAATGCGTGTACTACCCATCATTCCCATGCTTGCTGAAGCACCGTGCGTTGCAGCTCCCATAGACACTAGCGCCAGAGTTCCCTATAGTGTATATTAGGAAACTCTATGCATGGATGTACTATATATTATTGCCCTGTCAGCTGTACTACATACGACGTTGCTGCTCTTTTATTTTCGATTTGTGCGAATGACGTTGTGCGCCTATTTGGACGGAGGCCGTGCGTCCGTTATGTAACGCCGTCTGAATTGATGCGCGTACCAACACTCCATGGTTGCTGAACGACCGCAGCGCCACGGCTTCCTCGAGTGAATATTGTAGGAAACTCGAAGCGCACACGCGCACGTGGACTATACAGTCCGTCCAGAAACATCTTCCCTCGTTTCGAGGAATATATACGAGCTATAGGATACATACTTAAGGAAGAACGCCTTCTTTATTGCTTTGTTTTTGAATCTCTGACAACGCGTAATGATTATGGCGTGCCTTTTGTGCTCTCAGATGTACCAGAAATCCAGGGTGTCGAAGAAGAAGAAAAAAAAAACGAAAAAAAAAACGTAACTGGCCCCGCATATACAGTATGACGTGGAAATGGAAATTAAGGAAATACGCCCCACTCCAGACCATACAATGTGCATTAACTTGGTTATAAAAAACATGAAGCGAGCGCGTAGCTTGGTTGGAAGAGTGCATCGGGACGCGTCGTAAAACAGACAGGTGGCAGCGCTGTTTACTTAGTGGGACACTGAAGAGAAAATATTTCAGCCTTATTAGCAACTAAAACCTTCACAATGTGAACAGCATCGCTCGTGCCTCGATGAGACGCTTGGTCCGCGAGAAAACACACCGAAGGAAAACACGCTTAGGGCGACACCACATTCGATTATCACGCACCAGCGCGTTTTGACGTCGCAGATTTAGACGGCGTACAGCTACTACGGCTTAAATGATTGATTGATATGTGGGGTTTAACGTACCAAAACCACCATATGATTATGAGAGACGCCGTAGTGGAGGGCTCCGGAAATATCCACCACCTGGGGTTCTTTAACGTGCACCCAAATCCGAGCACACGGGCCTACAACATTTCCGCCTCCATCGGAAATGCAGCCGCCGCAGCCGGGATTCGAACCCGCGACCTGCGGGTCAGCAGCCGAGTACCTTAGCCACTAGACCACCGCGGCGGGGCTACGGCTTAAATGATCGTTTTAACGGTAAAAATGGGCTACGCTGTGTTCCAAGAGAGCAAGGGAGCTCGCTTTGCGGGTTTTCATTAGGTTTGTTGATAGAGTGGGGCGAAAATACAAAAAGAACGACATAAGCAATAGTGACGTAATGCTTGCGCTCAGGTCCTGTTATTATGACGCGAAGTCACTTTTTATTGAAGAAAATTGGTCATTGCCAAGTGAACTGCGATAGTGTTCTCAAATAACCGATCCTTTGAAATTGATTTATTGCCTCACTTCTAACTTTCCCTAATTAAGCGTGGTTGAACTATGCCGATGCGAAATGCCACTGCGTATTTACAGGCGGCAAAAACTTAAATGAAGGGAAAGAAAATTACCTCCTAAGCACTCAGTACAGACCGGCGAAGCTGAAACGTGTGGCGGCGGCGGCGTTTATCGTGAGCTGGGTTGAATCGAATTATGTTGTAGTTGCTCATTTCATTGTTGCCACATTTAAAAGATACTTGCTCCAAAGTTTGCTTTTAGCAATCTTAGTTTAAAGGATGTTAGGTACACCTAAAGAATTTTGTGCGTAACAATTCTCGCTGCGCCTGGTAATATTTCTAGTTGTGCATATATTGATGAAACCTGAAGCGAAACTAGTGCAAGAGCGGAGAACCTATGGGATGGCGCATGCGCGAGCTTTGATCATTCGCTGCTTTGTTTCTACGCACTTATGGGGTAGCTTCCGCAAGTATTACACGCAATTATAGTCGGCAGCGTATTCTGGGGATGGCTTTACGCACTCCCATAGTAGAGTACCCTGTGCTCTAAATGGTTACCCCCTTTTTCAACCCCCCCCCCCCCCCAGTACTCTAAATCGTTAACCACTTTTTCTAAACACATTTATGGGTGACATTCACTTGTCCTTGGAAGTTTTAGGGACATCCCACGGGAGGGCCTTAAGCTCTCCCATAGTAGAGAACCTTGAACTCTAAATCGTAAACCACTACTTCTTAACACACAACCGACGTATAGCGGGCGTGTGGCGTCATTGGACTTATAACGGCTTTCCGCTGTCCCTTTGCAGAGTACCAAGCGCTTTAAATCGTTGAACACTTAATTCCAAACATGCAGATATTTCGTTCTGTTTGGTAGCAGTTTATGCGTGTTTCCATGAACTCCTATAGGCAATCGCTTGATCACATCGTGTATAGAGACGTAGTCGGAGGAGGAGGGGCTCCAGTCCCTCTTCCCAGAAACTCGTTACCCGCGATGGGAAATACATTTCGTATAGACAAATTTTTTTACTTAACTGCGCAGTGAAGCAAGCTAAAAAACAGGCTGCCTCGGCGGAACGGTAGCTTGGGTATACTTGGCTGCGGATCTAAAGGTCGCAGGTGCGATCGTGGCCGTGGTGGTCGCATTTGGATATAGAGGCGAAATGGTAGATATATGCCTGCACTGAGCGATGTAAGTGCACGGCAAAGAACCCCAGATGGTCGAAATATCCGGAGCCCGCCACTATATACGGCGTCTCTCATAATCATATGGCGGTTTTGGGACGTAAAACCCCAGATATTATTATTATTATTATTATTATTATTATTATTATTATTATTATTATTATTATTATTATTATTATTATTATTATTATGAGGCAAAATAAAATGCTCATATAACTCGGCAGACTATTTCATATCTTATTGCTACCCAAGTCAACTACATATGGCCCTTAACTTTCCTTCATTCATAACGAGGGTCTCGTTCTGGTAGACTTGATGCCGTCAGGTATAGTAATACGAGGGATTATTAGTCAGCTGCCAGCCCGTAATGTGATCGCGTGCTATAGCGTGACGCAAAAACAAGCAGAAAAAAAGTGTTTAACACTCGCCGTCCCCTACTGACGCTCCCACGTTTAATTCAAATCTATACTGAATAAAGTTGATGGAGAAGTGCAGCCGCCGCGGTAGCTCAGCGGGTATAGAGCATCGGACGCGTTATACGAAGGTCGCAGGTTCGGTCCCCTATACTTTTTTTGGCACGGTTGTTTGTTAATCTGTTTAATATTGCGTCTAACAAAGAAAAAACAAGCCATTAAGTATACACTTTCTTGCTCCATTCTAAAGCAGGGGAGTACCACAGCAACATGCTGCCCCAGAAGGTGCATTTTTCCCCCTACACGCGTACGCTATAGGCGTGGCAACGTGTGCAGACTATTGTCGTTCGCGAGCTAAGAGCATTCGCGTGGAGTCGACGCGTCAGGCGACGCATGAAACGCGCGCGCTGTCAACCGTGTAATGGGCGCGAAAAGGCAACCTACTAGGAATGCCGCTACTGGTAGGCTTCTATTCAAGTGCGGCTACGGAAGCAACGTAGTGGGGGAGAGAGAGAGATCTATTTTTTTGCCTATCAACGCCACGCCTGCCACTGCACGTTGCTCTGATAGTTGGCGCGTGGTGTCGCGCACGCAGTATGTAGTAAGAAGCCAGGTACTGGTTCGCTTCTATTGAAGTGCGGCTACGGGAGGCAAATTAACAGAACGGAGGGAAGGCGGGAAGGACGGATAGATAGATAGATAGATAGATAGATAGATAGATAGATAGATAGATAGATAGATAGATAGATAGATAGATAGATAGATAGATATTCTCCTTTCCTGCTTCTCATCATCGCGCCTGATATCTTTAGTTCCATTGAGCTTGTGCGAGGTGTCATGGACGCAGCTCCGTACGCATTGGTACTCCAACATGGCGGCTAGGACGAGGACACCGCATCGTAACCACGCTGCGGTTCACTTGCTTCAAAATGATATCAACGCGGCTGAAACTTATGCTATTGGTCATCTGGCACCCATAGCGAAAGAATTTGCATGTAGTGTACTGATAAGTTATAACATGAACATAATGACATCTCAAACCTCGCGTGTCACCATGTTGGTACTGCGACATGGTGGTTCCACTGACGTCAACACAAAAATTATAGCGGTTTGGCAGGTTCGTTAGCTCGCCTGTCAAGTTCCTTTCACGTCGTCCACAGCCAAGGTCGAAGACTGGACGCTTTGGTATCATAACTACAGCTGGAGGGTGGTGGGGGTAAGAACTTTACTACAAATTCCGGCAAATTCGTGGCCTGGGCCTAGGCCTCGCCCGAGGAGGACTGGAGACCCCGTCTCCTCGCCGCCTCGCGGACTTTGGCCCACAGTTGATCTTGAAGGTTGGAGCTGTTTCCTTTGTGTCCCGCCGAAATATTGCGCTGTCCTATCTACAGTCACGTCGACCCCTGTAGGTTATGATTAAGCAAAGAAGCAACGTGCACACGATTACATAGACCATTCTTGCCAGTGATATTGGTAAGATGGCAGTGATAAATCGAGACGTATCTCCCGAAACGAGCTCCACGCGCACTACGCTCGACGGCTGGAAGCGGTGTTCCCGGCCACTCGGGCACTGCGGCGCGCACACAGCATGAAGGTCTTCCCTGGGCGGTACGCCATCTCTAGCTGCGCACTTTTATTTATCGACCGTGCTCGGGGTGTATAGTTGTCGCGATAAGGGCTTGTCTTGTTGTAGACAGCGCCGTGAGAGCGGCGAGGCTCTTCATTCGCGCGCCTTTGTTGGCTGATGCACTCGGCCGCGACATCAAAGCGCAGCAACCCCCCCCCCCCCCCCCCCCGGCCTTCTCCCCGACTGCCTACTATGGCTCTTCTTTACTGTGTACCACAGTCCTGGGGCGTCCTCGGTCTAGTACGTGCTGAGGAAATCATCGAAGCGGGGGATTTCATCGAGCGACACAAGTGCGCCCAGCTTTCCATCCGTATGTAACCGTTATCTCGCCACCGGAGTAGTCAATTGCTCGACATGTTTCCTAACGCGAAACGTCTGAAGGAATAATAATTATAATTGTAGGGCTCTTACGTCTTAAAACGACGATATGATTATCAAGCCGAACTGTTGGGGCGTAGCGCTAGCAACACACACGGACAGAGTCCCTGCTCGACCACGAACAAGCTCGCCCAAACCTGCTACATGATTTTTAGGGGTGCCGTAGTGGAGCCTGGCGCGGAAAATTTCGACCATTGAGGTTTTTGAAGGCACACGTTCCAAGTATTCCGGCATTCTTATTTCTTGAAAAAACCTGCACGAAAAAGACGCGAAGACGACTGAACAATGCGCTGGCACGATGCATCACCACCAGCAAGCCCATTGTTACATCCTGTCATGTTTTCACTTGCACTTCATCCCCGTAGAAACGGGACCGTCATGGCAGGGAATCGAACCCGCGCATTCGAGCTCAGCAGCGCGACAACCCACGACTTGAAAAAAAAAAATCGTTGCATGTTTACAGGTACCACGCGCTTCGAGTTGTCGATTAATCGCCCTAGAGCTGTCGAGTCCGTGCAGCACTGGCTTCCACACTGCTGTGCCTATAGTTGTCGTAAAGCTGAGTTGAACCACCTCCCCGAAGTGAAATCAAATCGCAACTCGTTTCTGAAGGGTGGTTATATCTTTTCACGTAACAGTATCACGTGACAGTCACGTGCCGTGACGCCGCCAACCCGCGAGGGCGCTCGTATCGTCTCGAACAAGCAGCGAGCTCGATGATGCGCCCGCAGGAAAGCGTTGCATTGTGTCGAGTTGGTTCAAGGCACAAGCTGCGCGAGAATGGAAGTAACCCGCATTGAAGATGGCAGCACATGCGTGGCCCGCGCCCGGCATCTGGTTCATCAGTCTTCGTTTCTCACCATATGCCGGTTGGCGTGCACCAATCAATCTACGTCACTCTGGGCTGTAAGACAACTGAATGCACCGGTCTTCCGCCCGGTTTTGTAGGTTTGATTTACCGTCATGCAAGAACCCTCAGGATCTCCGGAAAGGTGTGTTTGTTGTGCGCGTGTTTGTGAGTGTGTGTGCACGTTCACGTATGAAACAAAGAAATACGAAGCAGCTTCGGCGCTTAATATAAAGAAATGCGGCGAAATATATACACAACCTCCGTGTTCAATCCAAAGTCGAACGACAACGTATATACTATTTTACTGATGTGTTTTTGTGCCGCCATATCGGCCTGTTAACCTTTGCCTTTTGCATGTTTAACTAGACGAACAGTGTTACGGTAGACGCATATGCATGAAAGCGGTTGGGCTGGTGCGTACGACGTTTCAATGCCATATATTGGTTCACGTAATGATATACAGTACACCAGAAAACATCGACTTAACAACCCAAGGTGGCGGAACCCACATGTCCTAGGTAAAATAGTCTATACCGTTGCGTGCTTCACCAGCACACTGGACTTTTCTCGCTAGCGAGAGGGAGCTTGGGACAGAGAGGCTTGCTTAGGACAATGTTGGTGTTAATCCCTTACACGGCAAAGGTTTTAAGAAGCAACAGTGCTGGAATACGAGGTGTCTGTCCAGTTGGTTTATTTAACGTGACGCAGGAACTTGAAAAGGTAAAATGCATGCACGATACTTGACTGAATAAGGCGTCAGTCCAGTTATACTTTATACTGTGACGTTAGAGACTAGACCTTCGGAACCGAGCGTCTGGCGCATTGCCGTCACAGAATCAACCGGACATAACGAGCTCGCGTTCCGGCATTGTACCTAATAAACACTACATCCTTTCTGCACTACAACGTGCGTCCGCCCTTCTGCAACGCGCTGCCGTTCGCAACAAGCATGTCGTTGAGGCACGAGTAGAGCGAAAGAAAAACTGTACAACTCAACTATACACAAAGACACGCGGGACGCAGTTCATTGTTCTCGCGACGTACAGCGCGACGGAGGCGACCTCTGACGAACGCACGTCTCGCATGGCCGGCTGCCTAGCTCGCGCCCTTCTCGCACCGGCCGGGCGGACGCTGGGAACAAGGAGCGTGCCTCGTCGGTCCCGTCCCATGGCCGCGCAATGAGCAGGCTAGGTTGGCCAGACTCGCGTTCGCGTTGATTGTTAATAATGGAGACAAATGTCGGCGGCTGGACGCTCTGTGTGCCACTGCTTTTTTTAACAGCCCTGCAGCACTACCATGCAGTGCGACGCTCGTTCATAGCAAGCAGCCGCCAGTCTTCTTTACTGTTGTCTCTTACCCGCGTATTCAGGAACGCTGCTCGACTTGAACTTGACTTGCCAACGACTTCAATGCAGTACAACGCGTTGTCTTTAGGCGGTGCCATGGCAGCACAAACGCATTTCAAACGCTCTGCATTGAAGACGGTTTCAAGTTCAAGTCAAGGAGGGCTTCTGAATACGGGGGTTAGTTATCCGAAACAACGGGCACGGCGTTACATTTCTAAGTGTACCCAAGTGTACGACGTCGAGTGTTCAGGGAATGCCGGCTTGCTTTCTTTATAAGTGCGAGTTATATATATGGAGCAGGTTCAACGCACTACCTTCTTTTATGCGGTTGCACGAAGATGACTGCAGTGACCGACACCGTAAAAGGCGGAAAGAACAAAGGCAAGGCGCCGCCAGAGAATAAGCTTTTACGTATACGTTATGTCGCCGCGCGAGATGAGAGTACGGTGTGGGCAGGAGACTGCGTGCGTTTTTACTGCCCTGTCACTGCATCAACACTGTAATCAGAGATGGTTTTCACTGATACCATAGTTGAAACCTCAACCTTGGAATTGCACGCCCAATATCTCGCCGATGGAAAGGGTGTTTTATCGTCCGGTTTAATTAATATGGTCTCATTAACTACGTGACACTACAGTTAAATGCAACACTTATTGTCCACTGCGATTTTATTTGATTCGTTAAGTTGTGTGGTAATTAAATCAGCCCGTTTAACTCCAACGTGGAGAAAGCAACGGTCTCCTGAAGGTTTTAACAGAAACAAACAATGTGTGTCGATGCTGCGATCTTATTAAATTTTGTCATTTCGTGACGTTAGTAACTACACTCCCAATCAGGTTCTGCTATAGGATATAGCCAGAGAAAGTGACACTTTTCATAGGGTTTCCTGTATATAGCCAGCATTTAACCGGGACCATATTAGGAGTGTTACTTAACAGCTAAGGTTTGACGATTACGTCGACACCAGTTGCCTGGAATAAACTATAGAGCCGACTTTCTGAAACAAGACTGCGCAATTTCTATGCACACACGCACCTGTCTTGTCCGTGATGAACAATTTACCTTATAGTGTCAAGGTTGCTGTTGCAAAGGGTACCTGCAACAAAGGGTGCATGCAAATAAGAATATCGCGCAATGAAAGTGCGCGGTGTTCGATGCGAGGAATGCGGGTTATGGTTAGAACAGCGAAGTGACGGCTGTTGCGAATCACAAGGTCTGGTGAGATCACGGTGTAATGCGCCAGTGTTTACTTTATCGCAGAGTGCCCAGACCCGTGTGGTGATAAAGGGCGGCAAGGTAATCAACGATGACATGATCGTCGATGGAGACGTCTACATCGAAGATGGCATCATAAAGTGAGTGCGGACGGCCTAAGGCCCCTGTGAACTACGTATAGGACAAGACGTTTAAGGGGGCACTAAAGAAAAAACAATCTCTTCGTTTAGGTTGACAAACTACCTTTTGAGAACTCTTCATTATTAGCGGAGAAAATCGAGGTTGAAATTTGATTTTTAAATTTCGCGCCGATATCTCCGCGCGTGACGTCAAAAATTTTCAAAATGTACGTTTCGTACGTTCGTGATATTGGCGGAATGAAATTTTCTGAAACTTCGTATGCTAAATTTATGGCACATACAGATGACAATGTACCTAATTTTTATCGACTAAGAGCTACGTAAGACCCAGCAGAGGCCTTCAAAATCTATGACGTCACGGCGTTTGGTGCGGGATACTCAAGTAGGCGTCGCCACCCGTATTTTTTTTTTTTCGCGCATTTTCTCGTTTATCAAGAGTCGTAAAAGTAAGGCAGTACGAGTGGTGCTTTCGAGATAATGAAATTGTATTTAACTAATTAACGAAAAATTGTTTTGCTCTTTAGTGTCCTTTTCATAACACCACCGACATAATTACGTGGTATGCGGTGAACTCTGCCAGCAAGAACCTTCAGTGTCATGTCAAACGTTACGTGAAATTTCTAACGCTCCGTACAAGGCCGAGTGAAATATACAGGAGAGCATAGACGAGAGTCCACCTTTTGGAGTACTCGCACCTTTTAGAGTACTCGCCCGTTCAAAAATACGCCGGGTACCTAGCGGCACCGAGCGTCGGATTCGCGTACCTGCTCCATTAAAGGTAGACGCTCTAACCACAAGATCACCGCAGTGGCTGGTACTAATCTCGAAAAGACGGTATGCATCTTCCTCAATTTTTTTTTCATTTCCGGTCGCGCTCGAGATGTTGTGACATGCTCCTTTATGGGTTAAACTATTTGCGTATCTTCTAACCTCGAATCACGGTCGCTACACTTTATGCTTAGCGCCTGCTTAGCTAACAAATTACGCTAACGTTAAAAGCAGTAAAAGGGCAATACCGTGAGACTTCCCGTTAAGTAGGCGGATTACTTTTGGCTTGGCATTGTGTGCAATAGAAAATCTACACGTACCCGTAACTGTGTGGAGATATGCGAGGATGTGGGCACCCTGCAGCAAAGGGAACAGGTCAAATGCTTTCGTAGTGATTTATTATGTGCTGTTTTCTGTTCAAAACGTATTCGTGCGTGCATGCCGACGGGATGCGTAGTTCTACGTTGTTTTTTCCAGGCAAGTTGGCAAGGACCTCATCATACCGGGAGGTACCCGGACCATCGATGCCAAAGGACAACTGGTCATACCAGGTAGGACAGTGACATCTAATTTCAAGACAACCATCGAGAAATTATTAAAAGAAAAAAAAACATTATTTCAGACTGATAAGACACGCTTTCTGAAAATGACATTACAGTATGCCGATTCTTTCGTATCAACCGTTCTTTCATAAGCCTAACCGACTTCCCGTAAACATACGTTTACTGCTGTCACGACAAAACGGTCTGGAAAGTATACAAAAGGTTTACAACAGAAGTTCTCGTTGTGTATTGCGACATAGCTTGTAGTCTTTTTCCAGCTGATGTTGACTTTGCATCACATTCAGGAGCTTAACTATGCATGTGCAAATCCATTTTTCTGTGTGATCGTCATCATAACACCTATTAGAAGAAAGTTTAGGGGGGTGGCAATTTGATAGTGTGTTATGAAAAAAAAAAACACATCTCTACGAAATGAATCGTGACGAGCGGCTGAAGCTCTGGGTGTCGTATGGGTGAGTAACCATGCGTTATTTTAGTGTTGCCCCATATATTGTAAATTGAAGTGACATAAAATGACAATTAAGAGTCGACGACAAGGCTATATAGGTCGAAAGGTCCATAACGTCCTCGTTGAAGTCGCCGACTAGTATGAGTGCGTGCTTGTAGGCGTTTTATATTGGTCTGCCGCTATTACGATTGACATTAGTCTATCGTGAAACCTTTGCTTGTGTCTCACATTACCGTACGTCACCCGATCGTTGCCGCATGTAATGTAGCCTTGACAAAGTACACCGGGCAAAGTACACCGGGCAAAGTACACCGGGCCCAAAGTACACTGGACAAGCTTCGGCCAAGGGGTGCTTCGCCTCTGAAACTTCTGCGGTTCTTGCTACTACCTTCATTCGTACACGAGGTAGCGAGGTCTCGGTATTCTGAAAACAACATTGAAGGCCTTCTCGTCCCGCAGGTGGAATCGACACTGCCACTCACTTTCAGCTCCCCCTGCCCAGCGGCGTCAAGTCGGCCGACGACTTCTACACGGGCACCCGAGCTGCCGTCTCCGGAGGGACCACCATGATCAGTGAGTTGACTGGACTCGTGTCACATTCGTCGGCGTTTAGTTGCGACACACATATCCACGTACGCTGTTTATTTCAGCAATATCTTCAGTACAGGCCTTGCACAGAAGACGAGCTCCCACCGGGTGGCAAATCCTAGATAGTTCCAACTACTCCTATATCGTTATACACTTGTTGTACGCTTCCAAAAATGAGTACCCGCAAGTGAGCTTCTAGACTGTTGTCTTTGTGCAACAAACATACCTCGCCATGGTAAAAAATAGGAACGAACAAGCCATTGACGTTTCGGGTCCCGTATGTGTTCCTTGTCTCTTGATATCAAGGAACCCTTACGGGCCCGAAACGTCAATGCCTTATTCGTTGCTATTTTTAAAGACAACAGTCTTTCTTGGGGTACTTCGACGCAAAAATTTTGGTCTTTCTGTCTTTCTGTCTGTACATTTGTCTGTTCGTCCACCGTACACTCTAAGCCAAAACGGAGCAACAGGGGTATAGGGGTTGCTCCTTTCAGGGAGCAATTGCATTGCCACTCCCATTACTCTCCTAAAAGGAGTAACTGCAGAGGGAGGAACCGTCGCTCTCCTTTCAGTTCCTCCTTCGGGGGATGAACAGTTACTCCCTCCAGACCAACAGTTACTCCCACCAGTTGCTCCATGCCGACCAACCATTACTCCCACCAGTTGCTCTTCTAAGAGCAACAGTTACTCTTTACCGTTCCTCACACGTGTTCGCAGTTACTCTCTGAAAACCAACTGCACATGCTTCCAGTTACTCCTTGGGGAAATGAGTATTTATCTCGAGTATGCTTGTCACACACTTAACACACGGCGAGAGCTCCTTGGAAGAGCACTGCTTGGGTGCTTCTAACACAAAAAGTGGACAATATTGAAAGGAAAATAAATGCTTTATTGTTCTTTTTATGAGGCGACGTGTGACCACACGTAAAAGTAGACTTCGCCACACTACAGCCAGCACTAAACAAACACAATACATCAAAGGTTTTCTGCGTCATCCGTGGATAAACAATCTTGAATTTCTAGCATAGGGCAGTCTGTGTCATCATTGGTGAGAGAAGGGCAACTTCTCCAATTCTGAAGAACTCAAGTTTCGCAGCTGGTGTTTCCATCAGGCTAGCGCAGCGGAACGTCACCGCAGGCATATGTGAAGCATCTCATTGCTGCAAGAAAAAAAATAGAAGTGTGAGGTTAAACATGCCAGAATCAATTCATAACAATGAGTCACACACACTGCAGCAGCGCTTACATTCTAGGATGTCTACTGCAAAACGAAATGTGAAAAAAGGAAGGTTCGGCCAAACGTTACTTGGCAAGCCATATAAATGCTGATGTGATAGACGCTCTTCACATGATGTCTCAGACAGCAATATTCTGGAAGAAAATGTGCAGCACCTCAACAAGGCATATTTGTAGCAGTTAAAGATACCCTTAGGTTCAGCTAACTTGTTTCCTATACACAGCTGAGTGACATTTCTATGAGCCCATTCACCAATGGGCATTCTAAGTGTGGTCATGCGTGTGGCAAATAACACGTACTGTCCGCTCATGTTAAAATACTTATTTAGCTCGTGCACATAGATGCTCTCGATTCTACTGTTCTATCATACGCTGCTGCGTCTTGAATTGTGCAATACCTGTAGGCACAAGCCAAGCAGGCAAAGCCTGCTTGAAAGCAACCATTTGCAGAGGCTACATGATAATCTTCAGTATATTTCTTTGTACCTGACGCAAACGGCTGGACAAAACTATAGACAAAAAATGTAGACCGTGCTACCTTGAAAAAATGCTTTAAATTTAGTAAACTAGGGTGCATTTGTTCACTCGGTTGTCGAGGAAGCAATATATCTTAAGGCATGCACAGATATTCTGATTCTTTGTTTGACAGTGTCACAGATAGGTTGCCAATACATATATATTTGAGAGCAACAAGATGTGATGCTTCTATTAGTTCAACGTCTTGTTGGTTCACAGCCAAACAGGTTACTGCTTGTTAGACAAATTGGAATAAGCACACCGTGGTTTCCAAAAAAAAAAAAGCATTATTAGAAGTTAGCTCCCGGTGTGAATGTCTGCCTATTCATTTTGTACTGCCTTCTACATGTGCCACAAAGACATTTGTTGAGGATGTGCTACCAGTCAAGCCAAGATCGCATACTTGGTGAATGTGATGGAAATACAAACATTAGAAACACTGCCACCTCTAGTAAGAGCATAACACTTCATTATCTTGGACTAGCAAAGAGGTGCACAAGAAAGTTAAGCCCACTCTTGCGGAACTTTGAACGCGAATATTTCAGAGTGGGGGAGGTCAACATGCTGTGGCACTTTTAAACCCTCGAAACATCTGCAGAAAACAGGGTAAAGGCAAGTCAAGAAACGCTGTTATGAAGGCCTGCGCATGGACAGCTTTGTGAATCTAGGCCCAAGTGTTATGCTTTGTGCAAGCCAAAATCCATGTAAATAGGGAAAGCATACTTTTAGGAGTACCAGCGTAAACAAATCTTGGCACTTGGCTTTTTAGTACAAACAGCAATCCCTGCAATGAAAACATAAACATTTTATCTTAACGGTAACAGTGTGAGCACACACACGGGCCAGCGGAGCCATGTCGAATTGTCAGTGCCAGTGTAACCATGTGGCATGATGAACTATTCTCTGGCCAACACATGCACAGTTTGCCCCTAAAAAGCGATGCATTCATATACGTAGTACAAAAAGTCTGCACTTACCAAAATTCACTTGCTTTCTGTACTTTAGCATCGTTGGGAGCATCTGCAGTATAACCAAATTTGTGTCATATCTCTGAAAAAAAAAGTAAAAGACATGCATCAAATATTGTTTCATTTGGTAGCAGTGAAGTCAGGTTAAGAACAGCCAAGTGGGAATCAGCCTAATTATGTGCATGCGGCAAATCCCAAACGGTGTTATTGAGGTTGTCGAAATTTTCGTCGATCGGTATTAACGTCGATATGTGACTTCAACGGCATGCCAAGTTTTCACAGCGCATAAAGATTTCATGATGCAGAATAATGACAACGCTAACGAGAACATACAGCATTTATGATTGTCTTTTACAATATTCAGTTTTGCTAAGGTTTTGCATCTCTAAAGAAATCTGAAAGATTTGGGTCATTCCTCCTCCAATTGTTCTGTCAATATGTAAACTGCTCGCTTGATGGTGCGCTTATAAAATAGTACGTTCAGCGCAGAGGTGAAGCAAGTGACGCAGTGATGTGGGCAGATTTTTTTTTTTTTTAGGCGTGCGGGGAGGGGGGGGGGGGGGGGGTCCGCTTATCTGAATAGGCCGGGCAAGCGAATATGGTCGTCAATTTGAGCTCCCTACGCCCGGCCTAAAAAAATTCTGTGCGCAACCGCCTGGCTATGCCAGTGAAGTGATGCGACAATGATTTGTTCACTTACTGATTTACATACACTTTACAGCTCTAAAAAATGCGGCCCAAGGCCCCAACACTCAGCCGTTAACATTACATAAAGCCAATGGTAGAAAAGTGCCAGTATGAATGCAGCTACAACCCCGCCCCAATGTTTTTTCAAGCGAGGTAGTGTTGCGGAAATGAACTTTTAACTGCAAAAGTACACTGGCACTGCAGTGGTGACAGGGGAAGCAAGAGGGTATGCAGGCGGTAATAGAGGTAATTTAGTCCGATACGGCAAGCAATGGATACGGCGAATAAGAGCAAATCATTTCTCTTTCAATAGCGCAACCACTCAACAATGTATTGTAAGAGCATTAAATCTTGCTGGAAATGCCACTCACCTGCACGCTGATGCATGCACAGTCCTTTGTCCGACGAGCGAACAGGCTTGCAGATAGCTGAAGACGTGTTTACGATGTGTTTGTTCCACCCGGCAGCAAAATCCACAACTACTTCGCGCTCCATAAAGATAAATATACACTAACCTTCATCACGAATAAGTAGAAACGCAAATCTGCGACACACACACACGATCAAAACATAGCTCACAAGCCCGCACGTTCATGTGCTCACCGACTACAGACCAAATGATTATGAGTACTGCGAACGCGAACCTAGTTGCGCCGAAAAAAAAAAAAAAAAAACGTCGAGTAGTGGCAGCACAGGCGTCAGCGCAATGATTTCAGTGTGTTCTCCTAATACAATTATAAAAAAAAACTGAGGTACACTAAAACCCATAAATAAACATAAAAAATTGAGTATAATTTTTATTCAGTGCTAGTCAACATAAACACTGAATAAAAATTACTTTGTAACTTACATCGTTTGCTACGCTAGCGCCACACTTGTCGTGCGGGCGCAGATGGCGCAGATTTGTCATTCTGCCCTCAAACTACACGGTGAAGCGTGCTACTAAGTGTATGGCTGATGAGAAGCGCGTCTGGGTCCGCTTTTTTTTTTTTTTTTTTTCTTCTCCGATATATCTGGGCGGGGGGGGGGGGGGGGCTCCTTATGCACGTGTTTCGGTGCTTGATCGACTTTGACGCCCTTACTTCGCGGACGAACGGCGTGTCTAGGCTATTTTTATCGTTGTTTTGCACGTGTTTCGGCGTTCGGTCCGCTTTGACGTGCCAACTCTCCATTCTGCTGCTGCGTGTGTTAGGTATTTGCCGTACTGTATTCTCAGGCCTTCTGTGTTCAGCCAGCGCTGCTATCTTATTATCTACGGATGCTAAAATAAATCACTGTTTTGGTTTGGTGAAGTTTGGCACACAGAACAAACAATAATCTGGCCCATGAATATCAATGTGGGCGGCATGCATATTTGTGTGCGGTGTCCTGCCGGGGAGTAACCGTTGCGTGACGAGAGCATTTACAGCGGTTCCTCCTTCCGTTGCTCCCTTACAAACTTAAGATGAATACAGTTGCTCCCCCATTCTCGAACAAGTCGGCCATCTTGTTCCGCTTGGTCTTTTCTGAGAGTAACAGTCGGTCTGAAGGAGTAAAAACAGCCGTTGCTCCCATTTCGGTCATTTTTGGCTTAGAGTGTATCGATACTCCAAACGGCACTAAACGATACCCCAAAACGGTCAACCCCTTCCGCAGCGCCCACTAATATTGCTCAAGTTTCAGCGTGCATACTTGTGCGACAGTCGATTAAAAAGCAACTATTGCGCATATCTGAGGCACCATAACTACACGTCGATATTTTGCATGCGTGTTTTAGATGCGGAGCATCTTATACTCGCGCCTTGTAGTGCGCCGTCCGCGCCGTCCGCACCGCTTCTCGAACATTCGACAGCTGACGCGCGCGCATGCGCCGTCGCGCCGTCGCCCACTCTTCCACCATCTGTGCATCCCTTCCTCCTCTACACACCGCGCGCGCTTCACTCCTCCACCATCTGTGCACCCTTCCTCCTCTACACACCGCGTTCGACATCTACAATTCTCCTGATTCTCCAGTGGACGCGCATGTGGCGTCGCGCTTCGAGAACATTCAACAGCTGACAGTGCATGCGCCGTCGTGCTGTATATATACTCAAGGTCGGCGCTCGCTCGCTCAGTTGCCGCTCGTCGGTTGGTTTGTACGGCGCGTCGACGTCCAAGGTCGCGGTGAAATGAATTCCAACGAATCCACAAACACAATGATCGACGTCCCTTCGACCAGCGCCGCCCTTTCGCATACGTGTGTACGTGTCCACTCATTTAACACCCCCTCCTACAACAGCCATCGACCCAAGTAAGTCGCACTTTAACACCCCGTTAACCAATTATATGGTCCGCATCCTCCTCAGTGTTCCCCCGAGGGAAGCTGCGGGCAATTTTTTTACACTATAAAAGGCATACAAAAGTATTTCTAAGGACCGTAGCGTTTATCACGCTGCGCTGAGAATGCAACGCGATGCTCAAAAAGGCAAGTGTTTCCAACGCTTTGCTAAGACGACAAGGTAGTGGAACCTACCCGTCGCTTTGCGTTCTACACCTTATCACCTTCAAGATGGGCGCGCACGCCTTCCTTCGTTTTCGAAGATAACTGCCGAATAGCGCTCGTGTCTAACGTGCCTCGATGCGCTCGTTCGCCTTCGTTGCATGGATCGAGACTATCTAACGCAGCGCTTCCACAATACAATTCACCGATTTTCTTGCGTAGAACATGAAATAAACGTTTAGGTCACTCTCTTCAGACGCAAGACTACCGTCTTTCGACGACATTTGCAATGGAACATGCAGATACGGGGCCAATTTTTTTACCTTAGCTAGTGTATGTTCATTGCACAAGTATGTTCCCTCGCCACTCGACTGTTCGTCGAACGCTTCGTATTATATTGTTTTGTGTGTCATCCAACAAGCGACAGTTATATTTCTGTTTCCACAAGATCCTTACCACCCATGTTCTTCGTCTAGAAAATTGAAAAGTTGTATCTCCGGGACCCGCCAGCGTGTATGCACGAGAAAGTTGCGTGCAGCAGGAATCGAGGTAATTTTTACGCTCGTCTCCTCTTCCAGTTGACTGCGTTCTGGACACCACGTGCTCTCCGCTGGAGGCCTTCGAGAAGTGGAAAAGCTGGGCCGACGAGAAGGTGTGCTGCGACTACGGCCTTCAGCTGGCCGTCACCTCTTTCGACCCGAAGACAAAGGAAGAGCTCGAGACGCTCGTCAAGGACAAAGGTGAGGCCTCCAAGATGCCCGAGAGAATCGAAGTGTGTTGTTCGCTCTTGGTATTCTTGTGTAACGACAATCGGAAGCCGCCCTAGGCTCTTTCTCGCGCAAGCATTCACGGTGGGTACGTAACATGGGAAGCAATACAATATTCAAGACAATGTCCTGGTAGGTCTGTTCTACCCCACTTTCCACAAGTGGCTCTGATGAACCCCACGATGATGTCGGCGATAACCTCAATAATATGTTCAACTTGCCTCGAGTACAGGTTTTCCTTAGCTAGCTAATATGCTTGCTCACATACTCAGAAGTGCCAGCTAATGTTAGCTAGCACTGGCTAACTGTTGGTTAATGCTGGCTCGTGTTTATTAAATTACCGCTAACACTGATCGTCGAGGATACTGATGCTGTTCAACGATGACAATGATGATAATTAACACATGTAAGTCGGGGCTGCGCGCGAGCAAATGAGCCCTGAATGGTGATGAGACTGACGACGATGCGTTGGACATGTTGAACATGAGGATAAACTCGCTGGTGACGGCGACACAGAACGGTGATGATGAACGTCTTAAAGCGGAGGCGTGAGCAAGCAGAGGCCCCATGCACGATTATTATAATGATGACAATTACAGTGATGATATAAGTGATGACGACGGCGTTGATTATGATAAGATTATGATAAGCGGCCACGATGATAGTAACGCGTCGAAACAGAGCCGTCCACAAGCGAGGTTCCCGTTTGCCATGCAGCGGATAGCTGTGAAACACTTGTCAGGGTAAATGGTAACTATCGCTGTTATAATAGTGACATTGTCATCATTTCATGTAAATGCAACTGTTGAAGTTGTATTCACTTTTAAGTAGAGATTCTGATGAAGAGCAGTCTTCCAGAACAGTTTCATCGTAATAAGTAGATAAATTAATGCGAATAAGTTTTCCTTCGGGCGATCCAAAATGTCTTCCTTTCAATTTCTTCTGTGATCGATGCACTTTTCTTTCTACCCATTGTGAGTACGATATTTTGTAACTGACTCCGCAAAATTCAAGAAGTAATTTTTAGAAATGAAGAGATAGAGATGACAGAGTGCGTGCGGGCTGGTCAACATTTGTACCTATTTGCCTTATAATCTGCACTTACTTCGCATCTTGTTAAGGATGGCATTTCGGTCAATACATCACAAATGGTGAGCCAAACGAGTACTTTCGCCCCAGAGCACTCTAGCATTACTGTGGCGGGCGCATTCACCCTCAATGCTTTTCTGTTCAAGGAAGAAGCCTACCCTCTGCCGAGCGTTAAAAAAAAAAAAAACAGTCATCGATGATGACTTTCTAGTTTTACCGCGAAAAATTAGCACAGTGTATTTGCACAACAATGAATGCGCAACACGCAGTTTAGAGCAGCTAAAAAAGAAAAAGGCGTCTTTCTTGTGCATAACATTTTGCATATAACGAGCACAACTATAAAGGAGCATCGCCGCGGTGGTCTGGCGGTTGTGTTGCTTCACCGCAGACCCAAAGGTCACGGGATCGAATCCCGGCTGTGGCAGCCGCATTTCAATGGGGTTGAAATGCTTGGGGCCCGTGTATTTACATGTAGATGCGCATTAGAGAACGCCAGGCAATCGAAATTGCCGGAGCCATCCATAACAAGGTTCCACATAACATTATCGTGAGTTTAGGACGTTAAACCCCAAACATTATTATTACAAACTAAATGCGCCACTATTCGGCAGTGATTGTCCGGTTTTCGAAGAAGAAAAAAAATCCGCGCATTACCGCGAAGTGAATGTTGTTGATGGAACAAAGCAGTGCGCATCACATCGTGAATCGTGGCCTTCTATTTTGTTTTGGTTAACAGCCTTATATATTGTTCTTGTTAACCTTTTGTTCTTTCTATGCCTTAATTGATGGGCGGTTAAATGTCTGTGTTTTTACGTTGTTGCAGCCTTTTTAATTTTTTTTGTTAGTGTTAACAGCCCTTTGAAAACATTGTTGTAAAAATGTTTTTTGTTGTTCACAGATGTTTTGGTTTGTTCACATGCACCTGTGCTACATCTGCTGTAGACGCCGGACGACGTTTTTCTTTTTAGGGCTTGACTCCTAAAAAGAGAAATAATAATAATAATAATAATTTTTATTTCCATCAGCGATGGAGGAGACTGCGGGTAAAAGTTGCTTGAAAGCACAAGCAACTTGACAGAGGCCCGCAGCCACCCCTACAGTGCAGGCAGCGATGGCAAACATTCACATAAAGAGAAAAAAAAAATCACAAGAAACACATATTCGGAATACAGATATGTCTAAAAAAAAACACATCAGTAAGGAAGAATGAAAAAAAGCAATATTTTACACTATTTACTATGTTAGCATGAATTGATGAAATGCTCGCGCAGTGTTCGTGCAGAAGTTATTTTCAATTCAATGTGTAATTTATGAAATGAATTTAAAAGGGTTGGCAGCGTGTATGATAGCTTCTGCATAGAATAGCTTGTCCGCGCAGTGACCACCTTCCACTGTTCTATGTAACGAGTGCTGTATGAATGGGTGTTTTTGGCAAGATGAGATAACTCGTGGAAAAACTTTAGGTTTTCTTTTATCTCTCGTTTGAACGCTATACTTAACTTGTAATTGTATAGGGTAAACACGCGGATGACATTTCCCTTCAAGAATAAATCTGAAGTATGGGAATTGTAGGGTACATTGAAAAGCGCCCGTAGAAATTTTTTCTGCAGTACATGAAGTCTTTCAAGATTTGTATATGTCGTCGTACCCCATACCAAAAAACAATAATACAAGGAAGAAAAAAAGAGCGCATTGTAAACAAGAAGCTTTATTTTAAAAGGTAATATCAATCTGTGACGCGCCATCATACCAACCACACGAGATAGCTTGCCTAAAACTGATTCGATGTGTAAATCCCAAAGCATATTTTGTGTGAAGGTAACTCCCAGTATTTTCACACTACTCACTATTTCTATTGCTTCATTTGTGTAAAGAAGGGTGATGTGATCGCAGGTTATCTGCTTAGATTTTGGTCTGAAAATCACGGCTTTTGTCTTTTTAGTATTAATTTGCAAAACGTTTGCTGCTGACCATTCTTGGAGCGCCCTTAGAGCAGTGTTGGTGTTATTCTGAAGGCTACCAAGTTCAGGTGACGAAAAAAATAGGCTAGCGTCATCAGCGTACATAACGTATTTCGCATCACTGTAGATATTTACTAGGTCATTGATGTAAACTATAAAAAGAAATGGGCCGAGAATACTACCTTGAGGAACGCCTCTGCTGATGTGTTTTAAGTCTGAACGGTAATGCTCAATCTGGACGTACTGATGGCGATGATCTAGATACGACTTCACGAGGTTTAAACAGTGCCCGCGAATACCATAGGTTTCAAGTTTTTTAAGTAGTATGGAATGATGGATACAATCAAATGCTTTACTGAAATCAATGTAAAGGCCGAGCACAAGATTCTTACTTTCAAATTGTGTTAAAATGAATTCTTTTTGTTGTAGCAAGGCTAACTCAGTAGAAAGGTGTTTTCTAAATCCAAATTGGGCTGTAGATATAAGATTGTGCTTATCGAAAAAATTAGACATTTGCACGTGTATAAGTTTCTCCAGCCCTTTGGATAATACTGGTAATATCGAAATAGGTCTATAATTTTTGATATCGTTTATGTCACCTTTCTTAAAAGCACAGAAACTCTTGCGATCTGCATCCTCCTGGGAAAGATAGCGCTCGCCAAAGACAGATTAAAGATGTAGGTAAGATATGGACAAATTAAATCAAGCACATACTTGATTGGACGAACCTGCATGCCCTCAACGTCACAACTTGAGCTATTTTTAAGCGAAAGAAAAACTGACAGTACTTCAGACTCTGTAAATGGGCGAAGGAAAAAGGAAGATGGATTGCTATCAGGCATAAATTTTGTAATATCAGCAGATGCACAAGAATTAGAATTGCTCACAAAATAATCATTAAATGTATTCGCCAAATCATCGCCCCATATTTCGTGGCCACCAAGAAATAGCTTTTCTACACGTGGAGACGATTTACGGCGATTTAAGACAGTATTAAGCTTTTTCCATAACATATCGGGTTTTTTCGAGCAGCTATCAAACTCAGCTTGAAAATAGCATTTCCTGTGTGACCTTAGTTCTTTGTTTAGTTTGTTTCTAAGCGACTTGTATTCTTTCAATATGCTTGGTTCCTTACTTTTAATGAACTTGTGATAAAGCGCATTTTTACACTTAATTTTTTGTAACAATTCAGGGGTTATCCATGGTTTTCTTATTTTTTTACCCAATTTAAACTTTTTTTGTGGGAAGTGACGCTTATACACACGAGAAATTTCATCAATAAGTTTACTGTATGCAATGTCAACGTCGTCTATTTTCAGAATTTGCGGAATATCGCTAAGTAGCAATTCAGCTCTAAAATTATCCAAACCTGTTTGTGTAATATTTTGAAAAGAAATGTACTGATGCTTTTCATTTATCGTGAAATTTTGCTTTCTTAGTAGAGCAAATATTGGGAGGTGGTCACTAAGGTCCCACGTTATTACACCACTGTTGGCTTTTGTAGAATCGATATTAGTAATAAATAAATCTAACAGTGTTTCGCTTTCAGTAGTTACCCTTGTCGGTACATAGATTAAATTTTCGCATCCGTTAGAAGTCAGCATGGTTAACATGGCCTTTTGTGGTGCAGAAATGGTCAACAGGTCGATATTAAAATCACCAGCAGACACCAAATAATCGCCAGTTTCTGAAACAAATGATAACAGCTGTTCATAGAAACAAAAGAAACTAGGAAGATTTCCACTTGGTGGTCTATAGCAAACGGAAAACATACAGTCATTCACACGAGCTGTTATTATTTCAAAATCATCACAACAGATACAAAAGTTGGAAAGCAGCTCGCAGTTTACGTGCTCTCTTAGCAACAGCATAACGCCACCGCCTCGGCGATTAGTTCTGTTTACACAATACGATTGATAAGACGGAAATTTGAACAAATCACGATCATCCCTGCACCAAGTTTCACTAAGCATTACTGCATCAAACAGAAAATGAAAACCATTGATGAAGTCATTTATATCTTCTTCCTTGTTATAGAGTGAACGAACGTTTAGATGAAGGCACTTCAAGGAATGTGCGTGATGACTTGTCACAAAAGCGTCTAGCTCGTGTGGAAGAAAGGGACTTTGACTAGCCATTTTGAGGAATGAAATAATCTAGATACAGTCAGCAACTAGCAGGCTTAGACGGGAAAGTCGGTCCTGTGACGCACTACTAACACGGAATCGCCGTCAGATTTGCGCAGCAGGATTTTCCCGTTCTTGTGCCATGCGTATTTGTACCGACTTTCCCTCGCCCATTCCTTAGCCTCTCGAAGCAGTTGCCGACTTTGGCTGGTCAAGTTCTCTTGGATGAACAGGCTTGATTTCTTTTCTCTCAGTTTTGACCGGTTATGCAGCCATTCGTCTCTAACAGATTGTCTGACATACCGAACGATTATACCTGGTGTTTTGCCAAATTTGCATGGGAGGCGGTGAATGGCAGCGACGTCTGCTGCGTCCAGTGCACAAACGTCAATCATGCTGGCAACAGAATTTACCTTTGCAAGCAAATTTTCACCTTCAGAGACGCTTACACCATGTATTTCCAAGTTAAACTTGCGGCTTCTCCACTCGAGCTCATTTAAATCGGCCTCAAGTTTTTTTGAAGCATCATCACTGGCGCAGGTGTCCTGTTCAAGGCGTTCAAGTCTTTTCCGTATTTCTTTCGTATCTTTTTCTTGTGCGGCAAGCCTTGTCAACATCTCATCGTACTTGTCCGACATGAGCTGTATCGACCGCTCGATGTTTGGCACTGTTTCCCTGAGCGGCAACAACTCGTCTAACTTCTGACTTATGCCACTGAGAATAGATCTGATGTCAACTTCAGCTTCCGGCCTCCCTTCAGTGATCTCGACACTTTTTCCACTATCTTTGCACGTAGAGCAAACCCACTTTTGCCTAGCCGATTCGGACTTCTTTTTATACTGTTTTTCTGATATGCCTGCACATGTTCCAATGTGAAAACAGTGGCTACACTCGCCACATGCCACCGACAATTCATCGGATTTAATGGCATCGTTACATGTAGGGCATGCATTTAGTGTCGACATAGTACCAGGAAATGTAGCACACAGAACAAATACAATTCACTTGGCAGCAGCGGCAGCACAGAAAACTCGCTAAGAACAACAAAGCAAATTTAAACCGGGCGTGAACTAACCTGCGCAAACAGACGAAAATCAGTAGATCTGCCGGTTCTGCCACCGCTGCTGCCAAAGAGCCGCTGTCCTCAGGGTCGGTGACTTTTATAGTGAAGCTCGGTGATGGTGGTGGCCCCCAGCGGTAAGATCGTCGGTAGCTTCAGTTGGAGATATCAGTTGATCCGAAGAAATCGCGGCGTGAAAATGGCACACGATGCGATGAAACTTGATAGCAGGGAGATGGTTTCCACACAGGCCACCGACAGGAAGGCAGTGGTCGACGAAAAAAATCTGCGCAAACAGACGAAAATCAGTAGATCTGCCGGTTCTGCCACCGCTGCTGCCAAAGAGCCGAAACGTTTTGAGAAAACTTACTTGCAGGTTGCTAATTGCCCGAAAAAATGCTTCGGACGCTGCGTGCATTGTATGGCCTAAATCACAACCGCAGGGATATAAGTTACACCGCTGGCACGCATCTTTCATTGAACAGGACTTTTTTTTTTTCACTTTGTCTGTTTATACAGAAGGGTATTAGGCAATCACGTGACCAATCAGCCTAACAAAAGTATATACTATAGTTATTAGTTTCGTTTCAAATTGTTATTTCATATATCGTTTCTTGTGGTGTTCAGGGTTCGCGCTGCTCAGGTTATGTGAACTTATCAAAATTATAACGAGGACGCAGGAGAAAATGTGAGTGAAGGGAGGGGGGGTCACATTATTTTCACTGCCACTCGCAGTAACCTTGTATTTGTTGAGAAAAAAAGAAGCTTCGTAAAAAGAAGGAGCTCTACGCCGGATGATTATTTCACCTTTTTCTCGATGAAATTTTTGCGCGACTTCATTGGTTAAAAAGTTGACCCTATAGCTAACTTTAAATTCATTACCTAAGTTCGATTGTGTGGCTAGCAGAAATACCCACATCTTAGTCTCGCATATAATTCCCGCGGTCCGTTATTAATTAACCTATTGCAATTTATGGCCTAATTAGTTGTGAAAACCAGTTAAAGGGTTGCAGAAGCGCTGAACACACACACTTACTTAAACTTGGAGGCTAGTTCAACACACGTGCTGTGTTATATGTACTAACGATTTCTTCCCGCCTTAATTGCGCTTATCGTGAGCAACCATAGGGACGATACTTGGGCGCTGAAACAGTGAGCAGTTATCAGCTGGCGTTTATGCGATTGCCGACATGTCAATTGTGCACAGAATTATGTACTTTGCGTTCAATGTGTAGGGATACGACGTCAACGACGCGGATTACTGAAACTCTTAAACAATCTCTTTTTTTTGAAAACCTGACACAGGTGTGAACGCCTTCAGGGCTTACCTCAGCATGGAGTCCCTGATGCTGAGCGATCTTCAGCTGATGCATCTGCTCGAAGTGTCTAAGCATCTGGGGGCTCTCACTACGGTGCATGCCGAGCACGGAGGCATCATCGCAGAGGTAAGAGCAAATATGGTATCCCGATGTATGAAGGGATGAGAATCTTTAGTCACGCACATCGACGTATAGAAAGTGATTTAGCGGCAACATCGTTGCGGAAGAACAGCTTATGCCTGCACTTGTTTGGGATTCTTACTTCAACGTTCACCCGCCGCGGTCGTCTCGACTGCTGGCCGGAAGGTGGCGGGATCGAATACCGCCAGAGGCGGTCAGATTTTTGATGAAGGCCAAAAATGCCTGAGGGGCGTGTCTATACTAAGATTTAGGTGCACGTGAAACTAGAGGTGGTCGAAAATACCGGAGCCCTCCACTACGCCGTGGCCCATAGTCGTATGATGGTTTTCTTCACGTACACCCCTGCGGAAATTGCTATTACTAACGTAGCTTATGGCGCGTGAAAAAAAAAAAAAAAACGAGAGACGAACACGTGCTTATCCGTCTCTAGTGTTTTTTTTTTTTTTTCGCGCCATAAGCTACGTTAAAAATGAACCAACTCGCCCAACAAGTCGCTCTGCTTAATATTAGTCTTGGGAAAAGCAAAATTTTGGTTCCTTGTTTTTTATATGCACGCTCTTTCGAGAAGCGGAATGAAAATAATCGCGAACAGTAATATGTAAGTCAAGAGCCCTCGTCTTGTCCACACCTGCAGAACCAGAAAAGGATCCTCGACCTGGGAATAACGGGACCTGAAGGCGTGGTCTACAGCCAGCCCGAGGAGGTGAGTTGTTGATATTGTGATAAGCTCTTCATCCTGTATTCTCCTATATCTATTAAGTTGGCGACTATTGAGTCTCAAACGTGGTCGATTAAATGTAATGGTGAATTTTCAGCAGTGTTATCGGGGTCATAATCGTGTGGCCCCGAGGACTGTGGTTAAGGGGCGCAACATTCATTTTCAAGTCATTCCTCCTTATTAAACAAACAAACAAACAAACAAACAAACAAACAAACAAACAAACAAAATTGTCTATTTCTTACTTTACAGAAACGTTTCAATGCACCAGTGCATTCAAGTGTTTTGTCGTAATTTTATTCTTTTCATTGCCCGTCTTTATGTCGTGGAATAGTCTTAAATGAATCACGTCGAAATGAATTGTGTGCACTATAAGCGTAGGATAAAGAAAAGACAGCCACGCTGTAGTTTTGCGAAGATTGGGGAAGCAGCAGAGCTGATGATGATGATGATGATGATGATGATGATGATGATGATGATGGCCTAAACGAATGACTCACACCCACTCTGGGGCATTGGCAGAGAAACTATTATTTAGATAGGGGATGACATGTTAGTTTTGGATCTAATGAATTTTAAAATGGTTAGAACAAATCAAATTTCATTATACAATACGCATAGCCGCCGAGATGGCCGGCACTCGCGCCATCTCCGAGGCCATGCTATACCTTAGATGACTATGCTTGCTATCTTTGTCTTTGCTCTTGCGTCTTACCTTCCATCTCTTTCTCTATTTCTTTCTATGTCTTTTTATCCTTCCATTTGTTTCCCACTATTTCTGTTTCTTTAGCTCTCTCTTTCTTTGTACTAATCCTCTCGCCTTCTATCATCTCTCTCTTTTTCCCTTTTATATCTATCTATCACTCGCTATGCTTGTTCTCTGGGCTACCAGAGTTATTGCATTCTACGCTGGACGAATGGGTGCGCGTTTTATGGGAGCGAAGCAGAAGATGATGATGTAGAGGTGATGATAACGATAGCCTTGTGGTGTCGCCTCACGGCATGACGAAGACATTAACAGCTTCGCTGCAGAAGGAAGCACTAAGAAATGGTAATACGCGTTGAAAAAGTGTAACAAAGTTAAGGTTCGTATAGAAGCATTCCACCTTTTCTTGAAAGCGCATCGTCACGCGTAGCGAAAAATCAATTCCAGACAGGACAGCGCTTCACTCTCCAATCGAAACGTTCAGAAAGAACGAAGACATGACTCTAAGATGTTTTTAGCTCTAGTGTAACATTGTGCATAAAATGAAGGTGTCTTTTCCTGCTTCTTCCCATTTGCAACGTTCGCGTCTGAAAACTAGGTGGAGGCGGAGGCCACCCTTCGGGCGATCGTCATGGCCAATCAGGTGGCAACGCCGCTGCTTATCTCTCCGGTGATGAGCAAGTCCGCGGCTGAAATGATTGTACAGAAACGCAACGACGGTGAGTACTAGAACTCGGACTTTATGTGCCATTTAACGCGTTGATAGCACTAGAATGAGTGGCTGTTCACTGCAAGCCTTTAAGTGTCTTGATCTCAATATGCTAATTTAGGGTCATCAAGTATCGCACAGCTTAAAGAATACTTAGCTTCTCAGGCCGACCTCTCTACCTTTCTGTAAATAAATTCTCTCTCTTAGCTTCTGCTGGTCATCTAATGTAATTGTGGCAAATTGTAACTCTAAAAGAACCGTCATGCATTTTATGTTTCAGCGCGATGCACCAGTGCGATACGACGAAGCATACGCAGGTTGTTGTGGTGAACATCAATGTAAAGTGTTTATTTATTTATTTCTTATTGCAATAGCAATTATGTGGCCACTCTCGGCTGGATTTCGCCGCCGGCGTCGCTGTCACTAACCGTATACGTATCTATATAAACAAAAACTCAAGAAAAAAAAAAGGCAGTGGCTTAGCTCAGCTATGCCAGGATATACGTAGCGTTAGCAAAGGTTCAGCTGATTATTCTTAGCTTTCCAGATATCATGCTTACAGCTGTTCCAATGACACACACACGGTATACGTATTATGTGGCACATGTATATTTATTTCGCCGGGCAACTACTTCGGGATCCGATGAGTTAAGCTTCTCCACTCTACTGCACCGTTGAGCAGCATTTGCACTCTCCTTCTCCATGGCTATACCACAGTGGCAAACGTCAGTCAGAGGCGCTGTCAAGCGGCTCCAGCACAGTGTCATATGGCGACTGCACAGGGAAGGCGCGCGCGTCGGCGTCCATATGTCTACCAAGGCTATGACGGCACTCCTCTGAAAGCGCACACCAGCGGCGGCGAGTCGCGCGCGGCCGCGGCCGAGTGCGAGGTAGGTGCCGGCTCCGGTGCGTGACACCACTAATCGTCTGCGCAGCGCATCGAATTGCGCGCACACCGGCGGAGAGCCGCGCGCGGCGGCGGCGGAGTATCATTGCGCATGCGCAGACCAGTGCCACGCGCAAATTGGCTCAGTGAGACCAGTGTAGCTAACGCTACAATAATTCGGAAAAGACTTCGGCATGCGGAATCGAACGTGGGACCTCTGAATTGCGAGTGCGGGGCGTTATACTCTGAGCCACGAAGGAGCACCGCTTTCACCGTTCAAACGGCAAGCTATCTATATCTACCACTTACTGCTGGTGACGGGCATCTTGGGGGGGGGGGGGGGGGGTGAATATAGTGTTTTCAGCACTACCAGCAAAACGGTGCAATAAGCGCGCTTTGCCACATCGTCACGACTCGCGAGCGCGCGCTCTTACCTCCCACACGCGTGCTTTGCTCCACGGAGAGGAGGGAGCTGGACGTTCTATTGCGCGCCCTTATTTTGCGGTGGGGACAATCGTACGTCGTGGCTGGCCTTGGGCTTTCGTCGAAACGATTCTGTTGTAGTTACTGGGCGCACATAGGTCACTACAATCGTTGCACAGTCTGCGTTTGCGAAAAAAAAAGCGCGCTTTTCAGGCACAGCGAAGTAACAACTGAGACGCTTATTCGCGTTTGTACCTGTGAGAACGTTTCATGCGTCATTTGTGCGTGATAAACGTGGGGTGCGTTTCGATCTGCTTGTCAAGCTGCGCGTGACCTTCCAATTTGTTCCTATCGCGTTCATTGATCCGCTTTTGCGGAAAAGCTGTGACTTTTTATTTATTTATCAATCAATCTATCTTGCTGTACTGTTGATTCCACACGAGGCATAGTTACAGGAGCCAAGCACAATTTAATATCTGGAGTTTCCCGTCCCCAAACCACCATATCAATGTGATCACATTCATAGCCCTCCACTACGCCCTCCATTCAGAGCCCTCCACTACGGCGTCTCTCGCCGTAGTGGAGGGCTACGTCATCTCTCGTCGTAGTGGAGGGCTCCTGAAATTTCGACCCCTGAGGTTCTTTAACGTGCACCTAAACCTGAGCACACGGGCCTACATCATTTTCGCCTCCATGCAGCCGCCGCAGCCGGGATTCGATCCCGCGACCTGCGGGTCAGCAGCCGGGTGCCTTAGCCAATAGACCACCATGGCGGGGCCAATGATGAGTGAAATAATTACGCAAGCATCAAAGCAACATCGAGCATGCAAGCAGAAGAAAGAACTAAATAGGTGAAAAAAGAAAGAATGTTCGAATGACACGGTATACAAAGGCTACAAAAGATTGCACACATCTCAACTGGAGTAAGAATATACATGAGTTTCTCGGAACGCTATATTCTGCGTAAAATCTGATAGTTTTCCATAGGCTCTCAGTGATCAAAGTTTTCTACTTAGTAATTATGAATAATTAAAATAACAAATTTACAGCAAGAACCTTATAATAATAAAAAATAAAAAATAATCGGCTTTATCACCCAACGCCTACTTTGGTTCCTTAGCTTTGAGTTATTGCCGGAATGCAGGCAGTTCAGCACGTGTTTCGTTGTTTCGGCCGATGAAGGCACTTATGTTTGTTCATTTGCAGAATGCGTATGCTTATTAACGTGCAGATTGCTCACCTATCAAAGTAACCGGCCTTTGCGTCAGGCATTACGCCTATACTACGTCAGGTTTCGGTAGAATTTTGTTTTGGAAGGCGCATACCCTAAAACCGTGTTGTATCACGCTATGGGGAGGGCAAAAGCGCTGGTGTAGCTTTGGTGGAGAGCAAGTGAAAGAAAGAGAGAGAGAAAGCTAGAGAAGGAAAGGCAGGGAGGTTAACCAGACAAGCGTCCAATTAGCCATTTTGAACTGAGGATAAGTGAATGGAATAAGGGAACTGGAACAACGCTATACAAGAGAAGGAATAATGAAACGAAATAGCGGAACATTAACCACTCTATACAGTACAGCCGATCTGAGATCGCTCGCTTCTCGGCCGCTCCCAGGTTGCGTGGTGTTCGGCCAACCGACGGCGGCCAGCCTGGGGACCGACGGGAGCCACTACTTCAACAAGTGCTGGAGTCACGCGGCCAGTCACGTGACCTCTCCTCCTCTGAATTCGGACCCCACCACACTCAGCCGCCTCATGGACTTGCTCGGATGGTAAGAAGAAAAGCGCCTCTAACTCTGCTCGCGTCCGCGGCTACTACCGACGATCGTATAGCTTCATAAAAAAAAAACTACGCGTAAACATGTTAATGCATAACGAAAATAAAGACGCGTATCTCTGAGATAGTATCCAGTGCCTCCAACATTTTCGAAAAGTGTGAACTGGAAAAAAAAATTGCGTGCAGACCTGCGTAAAGCTCGTATTTGCATAATCATAATCATAGTCGCTTACTGTTTGCATGCGTGCGTCATCTTTACATGTATGTATAATGCTTTTTGTTTATTGCATTCCAATTGTATCATTTCTTATGTATTTTTGCCAACTCCATATGTATATGTACATGTATCTTGTGTATCGCCCCCCTTACTCAATGCCCCCACGCCTAGGGCCTGTAAGGTGCCTTGAAATAAATAAAAATAGATAAATTATTCCCAGCTTGTTTTATGCGCACTGCAAGATGAAGACTGGAGATCATTGGCCTCTACCAATGATCTCCAGTCTCGCGCGGGCTGGTTAAACTGTGTGCTTACCAACTCCCTTCAAGTAGGGAGTGCGCTAGGACCTTTTGATAGAACACTGTTTTTTTTTTTTTAAGACAATATGCAAGCGTGAAAGTTTTTGGATGCCCAATTTAGGTTAATTGAAGTACGCAGGTTCTTTTGTGAACCACTTACAGCGCCCAACAGACAAAGTTCGAAGAAGATTCGAAGTTCGAAGACTTGTATTTACAGCTTATTAGAAGAAACCACGCGAATATATACAAAGGCCAACCACGCTTCCGCTGCAGCAGAGCCATCTTAGCAATTTGTAAACATGTCCAGAATGCCTACACGCGTCCAGAAACGAACAAACGTAAAGCTGCGAAGAAATCTTTTCCCGCGTCGTGGTCTCTTCGTTGAGGCTATAGGTTGGCCTTCGCATTTATTCATGTCGTTTCTTTTGGTAAACTTTAGCTGAGAGTCATAACTCGTGTCATTCCCTTCTTTGAACTGCGTGCCCGTCCTAAGCTGTTCTAACATGTTCAAAAATGAACTTTTACCAGCTACTCCAGGTTTTTTCTTTCTTTCCTACGGAGTTTTGCCATCCAAACCCATGATATCAGGCAAAGTTGAACGAAAAATCGGCTGATTTCTACCTCACGTGCGTTTTCACATTCCGGCCTCACCGAAATGTGGCTGTAGCAGCGAGGAATCGAACATGCGACCTTCACTACGATCGACGGTGAGTATAGCGCTGGTAAAGACGAGGACACGAGAAAGACAGACAGGATTCGGATCGCAGCAGGGTGTTGCAACGTCACGACTCCTACATGTTACCGCTGTTTTTGTATTCGCTGTACAGCGCTGCCAGCAGAGAAAGCCGTAAGAATTCAAGACCGATCCACAAGTCAGTGCCCAAGTCGGCCACGCTTATTATGCTTTTGCTAATGCGTATTGGGACTGAGAAAATACAAAAATTACCCGTTTCCGTCGTCAGCTCCATTTCCGTTGCGTAGGCTCGAAGCACAGTCGAACTTGTTTGTAAGAGTAACTGATGCAAGATACAAATAATTCAAAGAGACACCACAGTGCGCAACATCAAAACGGAGAGATCAGAAGATGAGGACGCGGTAGCCTGCTGTTAAGAGACAGCTCATATAATTAAGCGACGACCACTCCTGTGAGTGCGTGTATCGTATAAAGGGGCTTCAGGTGTAGTTACATGCCAATAAAACAACGTCGCGATGCTAGGTTAGGAAAAAAAAACTAATTAAAAAATGTCTTTACAGCGGAGACCTTCACGTCACCGGTTCCCAGCACTGCACGTTTACAACGGCGCAGAGGGCCGTCGGTGCCAACGACTTCACCAAGATTCCGCACGGAGTGAACGGCGTGGAGGAGAGAATGCTGGTCATCTGGGAGAAAGGAGTGGTAAGCGGCGACCTCGTGCGGGGGTCTCGTTAATTGCTCAGGAGTCATATTGTAATTACATGGAATACGAAGGCTCGTATTGCATTTATTAAATGAAACAAAAAACGTCTCCCCCCTTCTCCAAGTCTCCAGAGTTTGATCGTACAAGCAAAAAATACGTTAGTGTAGAAATTCACTGCTTTTTTGATGATAGGCGTGCACATGTATCTTCATTAGAGTGAGCCAAGTTCGGGTTCCTTAATGACCCCTTACCCCCTTCCGTAGCTGTAACGAAGAACCCATACTGAAGCAGCGAGCTCTGGTCTATCCTTAAAAAAAAAGAGCGACGTAATAGATGCAAACATGAAAATGTAACGCTGATTTAACCTTCTCTCAACAACCTGCCTTCAGTCCTCCGCTTTCTGTGGTAAATTGTGGGAAGGTCAAAACCCCGCGCATAGATATATTGTTACAAGACTACACGCGATTCTGGGATGCGGGGCGCGCTCTCGCTTGCCATCTCGGCTTAGGCTTGGCGTCGTGCAAATATATCTTAGCTATCACCTCGTTTCTCTGTGTGCCCTCGCGTAACAATATTACAGGACAAACCCCTGCCCCCGAGCCCTTCTCCCCAGCGCCATCTGCGCCATACCTATATATGTTATCACCGTGAACGAGCGTTACTGCCATTTGGCGACAAATTATTAGCTTTTGGGAGTGCGCTAGCTTCCACGATGGAACTTATTGTTATAACCATCGCCCTATCACGCTGCGAAAGATTGAACCAGATGAGAAGTTGTTAGCCGCATTGAATTTATCGTTTTTACAGATGACCGGAAAGATGGACGCCTGCCGTTTTGTGGCCGTCACGAGCACCAACGCTGCAAAGTTGTTCAACATCTATCCCAAAAAGGTAAGTAAACTTGCATGAAAAATGCAACCTTAAGAAGGTATCACGTGAGAATGAAGTGAAGTGACCATAAACCAACATTTTTACGGACAAGAAACGTCAGCGCTAGATTATTTCCAAATACGGTAAAAATTACCGTACTTCCAAATACAGTAAGTTCTCTAGTAAAGCTTGGTAATTTCTCGTGGGGACATGGCAGTTATTGGCAACGCTTACATCAAGTCTCATTTTCATCGGTCAGTGTCCATCGTGATAACTGTGCTCTCTCTAGACTGTGCAAGTTCGTTAACTGTCCACTTTTCTCAGTTTCAGTTTGTCGGTAGTGCCGCGAGGTGTTAAACCTTACGGCTCCCTTATGTACTCACCTGAAACGATTGAAAGACGAAAGACATCAATCTTTACCTCCCTGTCGATGTATGGATCCTGACTCGCCACCGTCCGAAAACTTTCTGCACTTAACGTGGTTTTTCACTGCCTTTGAGATCGGAGGAACGTCACCCGTTTCTGCACTGCCTCTGGGATCGGCCCGCCTATTTCCTAGCTGAGGCGTAGTGTGATGGCGTCATCATTTATTGCCATGTCACGTGACTTAAACTTTGGCTATAATATGTGACGACAACATGACGTCATACGGTAACGTCTTAAAGTGACGATTTTTTTTATCACTCGCAATGATGCCGACAACGAGAGACGCCCATCAATTTTCGAGTTTTGATTGATATGTGATGTTTAACGTCCCAAAACCACCATATCATTGTGAGAGACACCGTGATGAAGGGCTCCGTAAATTTCGACCACCTGGGCTTCTTTGACGTGCACCCAAATCTGAGCACACGGGCTTACAGCACTTTTGCTTCCACCGAAAATGCAGCCGCCGATGTTAGGATTCTATCACGTGACCTGCGGGTCAGCCGCCGAGTACCTTAGCTACTAGACCACTACGGCGGGGCAATTTTCGAGTTTTATGAGGCTTCTAAAACTCTCACCTTAATTCATTTTGTAGCCAGTACACAAAGCCTACTTCATGTATTGAATCGCAAGTGTTGTCTACACACCACTTGCGCTTTTAAGACTGGATACTTGCCATTTCGCTTTTTTCCTCAGTTTTCGCTAAAAGCGAATGCCTCAAGTGTATCATCAAACGCAAAAAGTGACACTGGAGGTGTCAACGTAAGTAAAGCGAAAAAAATCTAATTTTGATGACGTCATAATATGACCTCGCAGGCCTCTGAAATTCGTTGCGCCACGCATGACGTCACTGAAGTGAAAAAAAAAACATGGCGTCACATGACATCGTCGCTTGGTCAAACATGGGCCGATCTCGGAGGCCCACTAAGACCACATGAGGTGCAGAAATCTTCCCATGCCTCCGATCCCATAGGCAATAACACCTGAAGGCCTGACCATACGTAAGCGCTGCAACGTGACGCGATGCCGCACCCTCTCCCCAATGAGAAAGGGCGCGTGGCTATGTAATGCAGCGCACCCTCCCTCTCCTTGGAGAGATGGCATAGCACCGCGTCAAAAAGGCCACCCGCTGACGCGCTGCAACAGGTACGTGTGGCCAGGCCTTTAAGTGCAGACAGTTTTCCAGGCGGAGGAGGTTGGAGGGACCAATACAATCGACTAAGGCCCGCATTCACAAACCAACCTCAACCTTACCTCGAGTTTTCCTCATCGGTTTTAAGCCGGTATTGCGCTCGCTGAACAAAGCAGGCTAGTAGACATAAACCAATCTCGTTGCTATATTTTACCCCGTTACCATTTCTGCGCCCTAATAATGACCGTAGAGAGTACAGAAACTTGAGGAAAACGCGAGGAAAGGCCAAGGTTGGTTTGTGAACACGGTCCTAAGAAAAAGATGTTGGCTTTCTCTTTCGAATCGTCTTATACAAATACATAAAGGAACGTGTGAGTTTTTCAAACCAACGATAAATTCTGGTCGTTTCCTGGCTTTTAGTGGCGCTCAGATGTTTATTACTCGCTCCGTCGTTTTGCCAGGGACGCATCCAAGCTGGCTCGGATGCAGACATCGTCATCTGGGATCCCAAGAAGCTGACCACAATATCCAAGAAGTCGCACAATTCCTCGGCCGACTTCAACATCTTCGAAGGAATGCAAGTTCGGGGTGGACCTCAGTACGTCATTTCCGGAGGACACGTGGTGTTGGACGAAGGCCAAGTGAGCTACACTATTCCGAAACTATGTCTCCTCTATGCCTAGCAGACTTGAATGTAGACAAGAGCTTGTCTGTGTCAATCTGCTTTTATGTTTACGTCAAAGAACTGGTTTGCGATGACTCGAAAAACTTCGAGTATCGTATCGAGTAGTGTTCCGGCAGTGTCTTATTCCATTCAGCGTTTCAATCAAATAGTCTGAGAATACTAAAATAATGTTAACTGTCGCCATCTGAGCCCAAAACTGCTGCAATTACGTCAAGTTCCATAAAGTAGCCACAAAGCATGAGCGTTAATGTATTGTAGTAGGCTACGTTGCTTGCGTAATGAAACTTTACGACTTACTATTTAATCATTGTATGCTACAGGTGACTTTAATGGTATAATTGTAGGATATGAACATTACCTTATATTAACTGTAGTTACGGCTGCTTCATATTCGAAAGCTGTTGGAAAGCATTTAATTTGGTCGGGTTCTGGTACGATTCGAATCGTATACTTTATTCACGTCAGTATCATATTCGCACATCCTCACAATAAAGCACAACTCCAAGTTTGCAATGAAATCTCACTTGGTCTAACCGGTCATTCACTATAGCAGCATAAGTCTGAAAAATCAATCTTCGCAAAGCTGTGGGGTTGTTAATAGTTTAATTTTCTTATCAGTATAGCGCTAAAAGAACAACCAATGCGTGCATCTGCATGTTATCGAGTATGATGCAAGTAGCAGCACACCGCTACCTGAGATTTTCTAACGTGCCGAGGACAAAAACGCAGAGTGTCGCCTGTTGTCGGAGGTAACACTCAGGAGTTCATTATCATAGTCATATTTGGTGTCACTTCCGGCAAGCTGTGACGGCGCAGTTTTTTATTGTGATAACACTTATATGGACACTCTCGGCTGGATTTTGCCGCCGGCGTCCCCTTCACTCACAGTATATAAATAAATAAATAAATAAATAAATAAATAAATATATATATATATATATATATATATATATAGTGAAGAATAAAGGAGCACACTTACGAAAATTTGATAATTGTTTACTCTACGTTTCGGCCGTGGCACGGCCTTCGTCAGGATTAACAGAAATACGAGTATGTGGCCGCTTTTATGGGCAGGCATGAACACGTCAGTACAAAACACGTGCGATCAGCATGTGAGTGTCACAAAAATTCTTTTAAACAGCCGTGACTACACTACAAACCATTAAAATCTAATACAATAGACAAGATTGTGGGCATGTAAAAGGCATTTCTAACATTCAACATTGACGACGAGGATCACGCATGAAAAAATTAAATATGTGATAACCTTTAGGAAGTATATTATACGTCAGGGATGCTTCTTTAAATATTTCTCAAAATTTCGGACGTCAGGGCATCGTAGAAAGGCATGACACTTTTCCTACGCATTCGTTAATGCCGGATAACAGACTGTTGAACTTGTGAATCAAGAACGATTCTCGAATTTCGCGATCCGCGAAATTCGTCCGAAACGTAGAGTAAACAATTATCAAATTTTCGTAAGTGTGCTCCTTTATTCTTCACTATATTTGCACCGGACCCACAGAATTTCTTTTTTGAATCATATATATATATATATATATATATATATATATATATATATATATATATATATATATATATATATATATATGCGCAAAAAATAAAAATCAGGAAAAAGACTTTGGCGTGCATAATCGAACGTCGGACCTCTGAATTATGGGTGCGAGGCGTTAGCCTCTGAGCCTGAAAGGAGCATCTCCTTCAACGCTCAAACGATAAGCTATTTATATCTACCAGTTACCGCTGGTTATGGGTATCTCCTGGGGAACTGTCGCGTTTTCAGCATTTACCAACAAGATGGCGCAATGAGCGCACATCGCCGCATCGTCACGACGCGGCGGCGCGTGCTCACATCTCTCACGTGTACTTTGCCCCGCGGAGAGGGGGCATGCGCATGCGCTCGCTTATCTCGCGGTGAGAACAATCGTACGCCTTGGCTGGCCTTGGGCTTTCACCGGAATGATTCTGGTGTGGTTACCGGAAGCACAAAGGTCACTGCAACCGTTTGCGAAAACAGTCTTCGTTTGCGAAAATAACGCGCCTTTCGGACACAGTGAAGTAACAACTGAGACGCTTATTCGCGTTCATCTGTACCTGTGAGTACGTTTCGTGCGTCATTTAACGCGGGCACGTTTGGATCTGCTTGCCATTATGCGCGTGACCTTCGAAACTGTTCCTACCGTGTTTATTGCTTCGCCTTTGCGCCAAAGCTGTGACCTTTCTTCACTTTTCAAGTGTCGAAAACTGTTAATTCCGCTAGCCTTTCGCCACGCATCCGCATCGATTACGAGAATCTTGCCGTGCTCTCGCTTTATATGCACACTGCGTGGCTCCAACGTAACACTTCTATGCGGCCCTTAAACGCACGGTCCAACAAGCACAGGATTTTGCTCACATAATTGAATGTTATCGCAGTGAAACCACGTGTTTACAGCCCCGCCGAGGTGGTCTAGTGGTTATAAGGTACTCGGCTGCTGACCCGCAGGACGTGGGATCGAATCCCGCCTGCAGCGGCTGCATTTCCGATGGAGGCGGAAATGTTTTACGCCCGTGTGCTCAGATTTGGGTGCACGTAAAAGAGCCCCAGGTGGTCGAAATTTCCGGAGCCTTCCACTATGCCGTCTCTCATAATAATATGGTGGTTTTGAGAGGTTAAGCTCCACATATAAATCAATCTACCATGTGTTTACAACGTTATGAAAGTAGATTCTGAGACGTTTAGTGTTAGAAACATGATGCAACTCATTCGCGAGTTCGTATCCTAGATAACGAAGAATTTGGCGTCAGCCGGGGAGCTCTCTTTAGGAGAAATGTGTACCGAATTCCGCGAAGCTCTCTGCTATGAACGAGTGGTTGACATACGCTATACTTTCGTGAGTTTGTATGAGTATATGTTCTTTCGAACCGCATTTTGGCTATGAATGGCGCTGGCTAACAGTCTCAGGAATTAGAAGCACAGAAATATCCAACAATATGGATGGGATAACGCCGTCCGTCATATTATAGCTCGGTGGGTAGAGCATCAGAAGCATAATTCCAGGGTTGTGGAATGGACCCTACCGACGGAAAGTGTATTTTCCTCAGCCACTTTTATTTATTTAAGCTTACGTTTTAGCTACCACACTATAGTTAAATAACAACACAATGACCACAACACTTTCTTTGGTATAACCATCTGTTGGATTGTTTGATTGCGCCTTCCAAACAAACGAGCTCCTCGACCAGGTCTCTTAGTGCCTTAACACGGACCGCTAACGTGAGCATTGCAACAGCGTCTGACTGAGACGAAAACATTTTCACGTGGCCTCCGTAAGTATCACATTGCGCTTCCTTTTTCCTTGCTCTCCGATCACGCGATCATTACATGAATGCTAATCACGTCAAACGACGTGTCGTTTTATTCTGCGCAGCTCAAAGTGAGCCAAGGGTCCGGACGCTTCGTTGCCTTGCCGCCGTTCTCACCGCATACCTTCAGCAGTCTCTTCGAGAGGGAGCGGGTAAGTGAATGTCTACATGAGTAATTTATGTTGTACGACTCGTAATCTCGCTGCACCATTTTCTGCCAGAAAACAGAGTGTGGCCGAGACAGTTTCCTCGTCGTCGCATTCTAAGTGGGGAACTATTTTTTAGCACTTTCGTTTCGATTGACCTATTCATCCACCGAGCAGGTATCTAACACTTGAAGGGCCGGCTACGATGCCTTATCTTCACGGCATTGTAGTAGGCCGGACAGAATGTGGGACGGGGTGAGGTGTCTTATCCCCACAGCAGTGTCGTAGGCTGGATAAAATACTGCAGGACAGGATGCGGTACCTTATCCCCACAGCAGTGTCCGGATAAAATATCATAGAACAGATTAGAATGCGGTGCTCTATCGTTCCCGCAGCAGCGTCGTAGGCTGGATTAGAAGGTTGTCGGACAGGATACAGTGTCTTATCCTCTACACAGCACTGTCGCAGGCCGGATGAAGTATTGAAGGACAGGATGGGGTGCCTTACGCGCACAGAACTGAATACAGTTCTGTAGGGGGTGCTTCAAAGCCCTGTCAACTCCGCTACAGAGTCGCACCTATCCAATTAAAAAAATACTACGATTGCCAGGAAAAGCCGACAAAGTTCAATAATTATGCCAGACAGTCGGCAAGCGAAGGCAGGCTCGAGAGAAAAGCTTTTTTGTATAACTGAGTAAACTTTTCACAATTCCAAAAGCGTCCTTCTTGCCGCTATAAGATGCCCCGTAAGCGAAAAAAAAATTGCAAGTAGATGAAGTACCGGTGGCGTTGCCGCCTTGAATTTTTCAGTATCAACTAGCCGTGGTGATGTAGAATGCGAACTACGCTATGCTTCGATTTATCCAGGAACTTGCAGCGTAAGCTGTCATTGAGCCAATAAAGCCAAAATATGAATGGGCATTGTAACCCTTCACGCCACATGGACATTCGGTGGCTAAAGTTTGCGGCCCGAAAATTGACACGAACACTTTCGTTTCTAGTGATGAACTTGCGATGGCGAAATTATAGCTTTCAAAGCATAATGTATGACTCTGAACCGACTCCGTGTTTCGCTTGAGAGTCCCCCTTTGATGCACTCTGAACCGGGACAGTCCCGTGTGACCCGGTGTTGCGACGCGGTGTACGCAGTCCAGCCAGCATCTGAAGGTGAACCGTGACGGCTACGACGGACCCGTGGAAGACGTGATGGTGAACGGAGGCGACGGTTCTACGCCGCTGAAGAACCACTCGACGCCCCAGAGGGGACAGGAGAGTCCCTTCAGCCCGTCCGAGTTCCACACCCGCGGACCCACTCGCAGCGGAGTTCGCAACCAACAGGACTCCAGCTTCAGCCTGTCCGGTAAGGACCAACGGCGCTCCCGTCTACGCAGTCTGTCCCTGTCTCGTGTACAAGCGTAGTCAGGGGAAGAGAAGGGTGGGTCATCGCCCGGCCACTAGCATTTTGCATAGACGCCCAAGTACAAATGCATGCCGCGAACCATTCATAAATTATGGTTGAATACCACTCCACCTACACGAAAAAAAAATCTGGCTATGTCCATGGCCTGGTGCGCGCTGTAACATCGTTGTCATCTATGCTTACTTAATTAGGAAAATTGATCGTCTAAATATTTATTACTTCTGCAGTTCTGTAAAGTCATTTCCTGCATCTCGTTAGAGAACATCACCTCCAGCTCATGTGCAGCGTCGAGGTTCATGAGTCTAGCGTCAAGAGCTGGAGCATTCTCTTACAAACACTCTCAGGGCGAGATGACTTTGTGTCTATGGACTCCTGTCTATACAATAATTAGGTTATACAGTGGGTCATCTTAGCGCCCGCATCCAGCCCCTCCGCGTGGATGCGGCAACGGTCCAGTTGATGACGCTGATGGGGATTATTGTGCCAAGCGTGTAGCGGTCAGCCGGACTTGAACCAATCTCTCGAGAACCTTAGAAACGCATAAGGAACACGCATTTAGTGTAACCCGGATATACCGAGTTTGAAAGGAGATCACACAAAAATTTATATATAGGAAATCCGATATATAGAATATATACAGAGAAAGTATTTTCAGAGGATTTTTACTCCCGTTCGGTAGGCACAATATTTCGTTATGCATGGGTTTGGTATTCGCGTGTTTCACTGTATAGATAAATAAGCCGCAAGTGAGCTGCTCTACCTGTCATCACTGCAGGGGCGCAGATCGACGACAGCCAAGGCACAAGGAGCGGCATTCGCGTCCACAACCCACCAGGCGGCAGGTCCAGCGGCATTTGGTAGAGACCCCCCATGGAAGGACCAGTGGCGCCTGCTTTACTGTGAAAAAGCTGTCCTCGTGATCCCTGCCATGCTATGTGGCACCCTCCGCCCCCTCACTTCTTACCCTCTTTTTTTTGTTTTCAAGTTCTCTTCAAACCGTCGTACGCCTCGTGAATTTATTAGCTGCTGCAACTATCGCCCACATGCGTTCACAGAAAAAAAAAAAAGAAAAAAAAGGTCAACGCCCTTTGCCCAGAAACTCTGCAATCCTACTCTGCCTCGTCTGAACAAAGTGCAATCGTGGTATGCGAAAAAATACCCGCTTCGAGTGTTAACTGAAAAAACGTACCTACGACTTGTTCCAGAAAAGACGCCACGAGTCACTTAAAGATGTTTTGAGCTTTCTTAAGCAGCTGAAACGAGACGTCTGCGAAACACAGTCGCCACAACGCAGATCGCGAGCATGAAATGCATCCGCATCTAACCACCATATCCGGCTCCCAACCCATCACCCCCCCCCCCCCCCATCTTTTTTTTTTTCGCAGCAGAAAGGAAGCCTTCGGTGCCAAATGTGACAGACAATAAACGAACAACTGCTTACGTACGCAGCAGCAGCAAGATTGTAACATGTTCTAACCCTTCTGTAAAGGTTGTGCGGTCGGTGCCTTTGTAGGCTGAACCGAACGGTAGGCTGGTCACAAGAAATATGCATCCAGCAGCATTTTGCATCGTAGCTATAGGCAGTATTTAGCCAGGTACCTGAGTTTCCATTTCGTTCTGTGAGTCAAAAATATACATGCGTGTTTTTTTTAAGGTTGCAGCTACAGGACGTCAAGGGTTCTACGAGGTTGTCCAGTTAAGACGACGACCAGTGGCCGACGGAAGGCGATATAACTGTAGTAGTGCGCATTTCACAAAAAAATGCGCCGAAACGAGAGGTATACACTGCAGCACCACTCCAAAAATATATCGAGTAAAAAGGGTGTCTTTTTGTCCCACAACAATAATCGTCATCAGGCTTGCGTGCGCTTCCTTGCTTGAAAACTCGGCGCTGGCCACTTTCCTATCGAGAATGCAATGTAACCCTGATAATGGACATGTCGATCGGGACCGGAATGTACCGGGCACGCGGTGATAGCGCAAGGATGGAACGCAATATAGATGACGATTATTGTTGTGGGACAAAAAGACACCCTTTTTACTCGCTCTTTTTTTTTTTAGAGAACCAGAGCATATACGCTAAACACAAGCACTGTATCATGCGTAACACACGGTCTCGTACACTAACGATGACGTCTACAAATTATATATCGTTGTGGCACCGCCAGGGAACGAGTCGAAGTCTAATGGTGTAACACTTGTCGCACTCGCTTTCGGGTAACTAGTGAAAACTATTAGCAACGCCGTAATGCCTGCAAAATCAAGCCGTTTGCTTACTCGGTATTTCGTCGGTGCGTGATGAAGTGATGATGCCTAAGGACTCGCAGACACGTCTTACTGGTTTTTTTTTCTTTCTGCGGGAATGTAAAACGGTGTTTGTATTCGGAAAATAAGTGATCCAGTAGACACATTTGCAAATGTAGCTATAGCCGAAATGTGTGAGTGATGTGTGTGTCTGTGTGTTTCCATGGTCATGTCTGACATTAAAGGAATTCAGACTTTATGCATGGCTTCGTTAGTTTTTCCAGGAGTATCGTGGTGCAACGCACACTGAACCCTTGCACATCGCGTTGCAATTTAGGCGTGGCGCAATTCCGACAAACTTTATTTGTGCTTTCTCCGTGAAACTGCGCGTTCTTAAGATTCTCGTGTTTTATTAAAGCTACGCTGTCTTCAAGAATCTCCCTGTACTGCTGACAGTGGATGACGATTACACTTCGTCGATAAATATCTTCACTGGTGGATCCCTGATCATGTCGAACACACTGGCAGCAGTGTCCTCGAGTACTGCAGTACGATGCTTCAACCGTCAGGCCACCTTCACACGCACCGATGCCGAAGAAGTACAGTCTCCCGCTATACGACTTGCAACACCACGGGAGCGCGTCGCCATGTTCACGGGCTCATACATCACACATGGCTACAACTTACCCTCGCCCCGTTGTCTTGGCCTAGCGGCTAAGATACACGGCTGCTGAACCCCAGGTCGTGGGATCGAATCCCGGCTGCGGCGGCTGCATTTCCGATGGAGGCGGAAATGTTGTAGGCCCGTATGCTCAGATTTGGGTGCACGTTAAGGAACTGCAGGTGGTCGGAATTTCCGAAACCCTCCACTACGGCGTCTCTCGTAATCATATGGTGATTTCGGCACGTTAAACCCCGCATATCAATCATCATTACAACATACCCTCATTAATACATCTAAATGATACTTGCTTGTTCGGAATCTGCCCCAACTTGCAGAACTATAGTCAGTAATTGAGCTCTCAAGATCATGCGACATCGTGCTGCAAGCTGTTTAATATCGAGTTCCAGACGTGGCCGGGTATACCGCTCATAACTCGGCGCAGCCGTGCAAGGCGAAGTAGAAGCATAACGTAGCCATCTAGAGTATAGTGCAACCTTCGAATGGGTAATATCAAGGGGCTATATAAACGGGGAGGGGACAAATTAAAGTACAGCATAGCCTTTTACAGCGTATATAGCAAGCAGTAGGAAATTGAAGGGGGGGTAAGAAGGAAATATGTGAGGGTGCTCATGCGGGAAAGTACGAGTGGAGAGTAAAGCATAGCATTATACGAGCTGTGAACGTGTGTGAATATTTTGCCATGTTAATATTTAAGCGTGCTGTTAGCAGGCATTTCGTTTACACTTCGCGTGACGTTTTCATGTTATATCGCATTTTTTGCGTGACACGCATACACAATACACAATGCAATACCCATACACAAGATCACAACGCGATGTGAAGAATTGAATGACGGCTATGAAGGATATAAAAAATGATCAGTACTTGGTGGACGCATTCTATTGTCGCGTTCTGTCGGCCGTTCAGATCGACACAGAGCCACGAACGAATCATATGCAGCAGCTCGTGTGTTCAAAAAGAACGAGAAAAAGAAAGGAGGAAAGGCAAGCGTCAACTCGGCTGTATATAAACCTGCTAGTCAATCGCACAGCCGTCAAGATCGACGTCGAAGGATGGCGACGTCGTTCGTTGCCGCGCTCCTCCTCGTCACCGTGGTTGCTGTGTTTTCAGGTGAGCATAAGACTCGTCGACCGTACTGCTGATTTTTTTTATGTTTCAGTATTCGCATACTTCTTTTTGTGGAGTGATGGTCAAGAAAAACGTCGGGCTGCCGGTTAGACAAGGGCTCCGTTACTGAAACGGACTTGAAAGAGTTCCAGCGCCAGAAAAGCTGAGTCAGACGGGTGTATAGTATAGGAGACTTCAGACGAATCTTAGCCATCAGGCAGGGGCGTAGGCAGACATTTTTCGGGAGGGGATGGGGTACACCTCTTTGATGTGATAAGGGCCGGGCAGACAAATAGTCGATTTGCACTATGTATATGTCTTTAAAAAATGGCAGCATATCCACGGAGTGAATGATGGAGAGTGGGGCGAAGCATCCGTCCGTCCATTCGTTCTTGCTTCCGTCCGTCTATGCATGCGTCTGCGTGACCATCCGTGCGTCCATCCGCCCGTCCGTGAGTGCGTCTGGTCGTGCGCCCGCACGTCCATATGTGCGTCCGTCCCTGCGTTCGTCCATGCATCAGCCCCTGCGTCCGTCCATGCGTCCATCCATCCGTGCAGCCATCCGTGCGTCCGTCCATGCATCTGTCCATCTATTCCGTTCGTCCATCTATTCAACACTCCAAGTACCACCATCTCGCATCTTGTCATCATATATTCCTGTCCCCATATAAAAACACCGCCATCCAGCGGACATTCCAAGGACTAAACGAAAGGTAGCACATCCACACTTTCTTACGGCTTGCGCTTTGTGTCTACTTCCCACCTATAACCACCTCGAGTTCATGGTACATACTAGTTCACTGTACTCATGGCACTGTGGTCTAACGCTCACTAAATCTTTGCTAAAACCAAGGAGGTTACGCCCAGCGAGTATAACGTAGCAACCCTTTCTTTCCAGATAGTACTCAATGTACATGCCGATGGCTGTTAATTGGAATGAGAGACAGGAGAATTCGGCTTTTAGTTAACGCGCAAGCTGCGAATTTTGTATTGTTCAACAACGCACAGGTGAAATCCCCAACCGCGACACCTTGCAGGTCAAAACGTAAGACTGGTTACACACTACGACTACGACTACTACGAGGAACGAACGGGTGCCGCTTTAAGAAGCTTCGCCCCTAAAAAAAAAACTGGGGTATCCCTATAAGCTTCACCTTTCAGATCTCGAGCTGAACGCGATAGCGATATCCTGTCCCTGGTACGATCTTAGTGCATGAAGCATTTTCAAGTTTGCTATGCACCCACTATAAGTGACCTTAAGGGAAAAAGGCCGCCCGCATGTTCCCACGGGGAGAACTCGAGTAAATGCGTCGCAAAGTGGCGCGGGTTTCGCATGAATGCTGCGTTATTGGGTACGGTTTCAGAATGCCTAACTGTTCTGCCGTGTTTTTAGGAGCGAAGCTCCTTAAGGCGTGGGCTGTGCGTCCCCTGTATGTAGCCACCTCTCGTTCAGTTCTTGCAGTGTTCACTAGATGGCGGTACTTGTAGCTGACGGCATTAAGTATTACGCTAGCCACCGCCCGATCTAAAGGGTACAGCCATATCCATCCGTCCATCCGTCCGTCCGTCCATCCATCCATCCATCCATCCATCCATCCATCCATCCATCCGTCCGTCCGTCCGTCCGTCCGTCCATCCATCCATCCATCCATCCATCCATCCAAAAGATGCAAGATGTTATAAACTAGACGGCGGTACGTGTAGTTGATTATGAAAGATGTGAAGTGTTATAAAATAGGAATGATGCCACATATGGCGCGTGTCATCGTTCGATATAGTGCGGCGACGTACGCTAGGGGGAGCGTTGCAATAAAATCGAGTGGGCAAAATGTACGGAGGATTCATGGTTTACCAGGTTTACCTCCGGAGCTTCGCCCACACATCATCATTCACTTCGTGGATGTGGCGGCACTTTTTTTTTATTCCTATTTATTGAATGAAGGAGAAGCGTAGCCCTCAACTAGTGGTGGTGCACTGATGTTGGGTTGTGCCCCACTACCGGTTGAAGCTTGTACAGTTGCTTCCAACGCATCTACTCGAGTCAAGCAAAGCGTCAATTGAAGCGAAAGCAAAGTAAAGACGTCCCTGACTGAATCCCGAACGAGCTGATTGATTGACATGTGGGGTTTAACGTCCCAAAACCACCATATGATTATGAGAGACGCCGTAGTGGAAAGCACCGAAAATTTCGACCACCTGGGGTTCTTTAACTTGCACCCGAATCTGAGCACGCGAGTCTACAGCATTTTCGCCTCCATCGGAAATGCAGCCGGGATTTGATCCCGCGACCTACCGGTCATCGGCCGAGTACCTTAGCCACTAAACCAATGCGGCGGGGCAATTCCAAACGCGCGATCCAGTGCCTACATATATGAGGTCAATGAACGGTTGTGCAGCGCGAGCAGTAGGATTTTTCTTTGCCTGCGTCCTATAGCCTTGCGAGGCGAGAGAGAGTAAGAGGGGGAGAGCGACAGTTGGCACCAGACGCGAGCATGCGCAGTGGGGGTGTTGGTGGCGCCGCCTACACGGAGTCTCCTAAAATTAACCAGAGGGGACTCTGCCGCTGCGACCGTTTAGCCACCATGGGAATAACAGGTATTACGCGAATTCACCTATTATATTTATATAGCCTTCGTATGTACTTGCGGGCGGCGAATCGCACTTCTGGCTTCGTTTATTTTTACTGTGTTTCTTTTTTGTTTCGAAAGAAAGAACGAACCCTTTTCAACTTCGTGGACCGATTTGAAGTGGTACGCCTAAAGGAATGAGGGGTGAAGCACAACCGCAGAACAATTGCTTATTTTTGTTTCATAAGAAAACAGCTCCAAGCCACACGATATGTCCTTGCTCGCTGGCTTAGCGCAACTCTCTTTCTCTCTGTCTATACCTTTATTCCTATCCTCCTAATCCCTCCTCACCCCCATCCCTTGTGAGCTACTGTTGAGGTGTCGCTCCCGGAAGCAGACAGTTACGGGGCTCACTTTTTTTTTTCTTTTCCTTCTTATAACATAACCCCCCCCCCCCCCCCCCAACATTCCCATGCTCGCCGAAGCGCCTTGCGTTGCAGCTCCCATATACACTAGCGCCAGAGTTCCCACTATGTATATATAGGGAACTCTATGGCCGCCGACTTCAGATTTCCGACTAGGTGCGACTATAAAATGCTACACTAATAATAGGCGCAGTAACGTGTGTGCTTTTTGACCGGCTTTAAACCACGAAGTCATTATAATAATCACATGTTCTGACGCCCGATGGCAACGTACGCTTGTACCATGCAAGATTACTACGACAATACAAGTTGTGTTGTGAAGTATACATACAGGACACGTGTGTTTGCAAAGCATAAAAGTAACTTTCACTGCATTTCCAAGCAGATGAATTTGTTTTCAATGTGTTCATGAAAAGACGTGTGGCGGAGTGGTATAGAACCCCCACTTGCCGTGCAAGCGACTCGAGTTTGATCTCCACTCGGACGCACTTTTACATGCGGAGCATGTTATACTAGGGGCTAGTCATGCGCCATCGCCGTCCGCAGCCTCCCCTCCTCCTCTGCCAGCCATCTGTGCATCCCCTCCTCCTCTCAACACAGCGCGCGCTGCGCTCGCTTCTCCCCTCCGCGCGCCCAACAATGCGCCAACGGCGAGCACCGCGCCGCTTGCGTCTGCGGAGTCGACGTCATGACGGTGTACCTCGCGCCCAACCTATCGCGTGCCGCCACGAAGAAGTACGTCGACGAAGCCGTGGAAGAATACCTGGAACAACGACCACAACGACGACCCTTCATGATAGTTGACGACTTCAACGTCAACGTCATCAAGGACAATTGGGTGGTCGACTACATGGAGTCGCGGCACTCGCTGAAACGAGCAACGCACGACGGCAAACATCATCCGACCACGGTTCGCGGGGCGTGCATCGAGCACGTCTTTGCAAATTTCGACCTTCGACCGCTGCAACCAGATCCACTCACCCTTCACTTTACGGACCATAAAGCCATCTTGCTCAAAATGCCCAAAGCGTCTCATCAATAAACATCGTCTTTCGCAGCATACGTGCGTGCGTGTTCACTCGTGTTCACTCATAACACACGCGCATGTCGCAAATTACAAACCACATTTATTGCAGTTCAACATATATGCTCCGCATGCTAACCAGTGTTCCCACTCGGGAAACTGCGGTCATTTTTATTATTTATTTTTTATTTTCATATTTCTCGAATTTTTAGTCCCCCACAAGATGACTTTTCGCTGACAACCAACAAGGCTGACACCAACGCCACAATTTCTGCTAAGCGAGCTCCTTAACGCTATCGCATTAAAAATTCGGAATTGGGGGCACGGTCCTGGTGTGCCACCTCCTGGCTACGCCGCTGCCATCAGGGGTGTCCCTAACCTGCCTGCTGTAGACCTAACCGTGCAGCGAGATGTCCAGATATTTTCTGCTCATTAAAAGTAACAGGCTGCATGCGATGAGAAGACTGGCGCACGAGGGGGAGGCCGAAAGTTAGGTGGGGGGACGCAATTGAGAAGTTATGCGGTTATGACGTGCCTGCAGCCGGCACATGGCCTGGTTGATTGGAAACACGGTAGATGCTTATGCCTTACAGTGGGCGTATAGTCAGGCAGAGCTCCTTGGAGCGGGTTCGATTCTCGACCGCAAGAACACACGAGTGCTGAGATCTAGGCGCGTGTCCATTAAACTATTACACCATCTTCCGCTAAAGGGAACCATGCGTGGATGCGAACCAGCGAGGGGATGGTGAACGGCACCCACCGAAACTCGTCTGCGTCGACTTAAGCAGGTGCAGCAACATTCGGAACCCCCACCTGACTAACGCTGCGGGTGAACATGACTATATAAGCTTTGCTAAATAGCCGGTACCTCAACGCACACGCCAGAGACATCAAACGCGATCTCGTGCTAACCAGATCAGACGCGCTTTGCCTCACGGAAACGTCTAACACCGCAAGATCGACGATCAACGGCTACTATAGGTGATCGTGTGTACTCGGGAAGCATTTCGTTGACTTCGCCGCCGACTAGGGAGGGAGACGGGGCAGCGTAGGCCAGGAGAGAGAGTAAGGGGGGTGCGCATGCGCAGTAGCGGCGGACGAGTGAGGTACGGATGGATAAAGTCCCGAGCAAAAGCTGCTTCACATTAAAAGAAAATTGACCATTTGCGGAAAAGTGAGCGCCCCCTGTCGTGTAAACAGGAAAGCTTCGCTTTTGGTTGGAAAACAAAACGCTTGTTTTGTTGCTTTAGGACCAAAAACGCATGCCCGTTACTGAAACAAGAAGGTAAAGGAGAAAAACATTCTGTTGACGTTTGTATACACGGTGTAAAACAAGAATTTCTCGCGTTTCAGCCTGAGAAATAACCAAGTGAGGTGATACCTGCACTCCGCTACCTCGACGGTTCGCCAGGCTCATTACGCCTGCTCTTTTAAGAAGAACATTATGTTATACACTTGAAGTTGAACCTTGAAATGTCTGTCGATTAACTATAGGTTCAGTGAGGACGGCTTGTGCACCGTCTGTGAGGTACGGTGTTTGCGTGAAAACGGCAGTGTTCGCCGTTACTACGGGTCATATTGATGGAACGCCAGGCTGATGTTTTCCAACCAAAACCAAAACGCCTGTACAGGAACGCTACCTGTGCGGTTACTGCTCATGCGCAGTGGTTTTCCCGCAAATGGTCGATTCAGGTGGTCGGAATGAATCCGGTGTGCCGCAACCATGCCGTGGTTGGATTATGTTATAGTGTAGGCATACGTATATTCATTTGATACTCTGCTTGCACGACGGAATAAGCTGCTCTCTGAGGACGTGACGTTCGCACACACGCGAAGATGGCGTGAGTAGAAGATGGCGCGAGGAACCATCCACAACACTACGGTGTTTCGTCAACTCGCCAGTAGGTGGCCCGAATCTGTGCGATCTCGTGCCGTGACTGGTGACTTGTAAAGCTACGGCGCTGTGCAAGGCACGTTAGGCAACTTGCGAGCCGAGTCTCTTCAGCTCGTCGGTGAACCGATCGTCATGCTCTCGCTATCCGATGAACAATAGGATCTTGATATGGTAGTTTTGGGACGTTAAACCACACACATAAATCAGGATCTACGCGTGTTGAGGTTTGTATAGGCAAACTTTTTTCTTGATTTGGGCGAGTCGGTGCTCACATTACTTAACCTGATTGTGACGCGGAATATATTTAGTGAAAAAAAGGACGAATTGATGAGAAAAAAGTGAAGCACCAATTACCAATCGCTGATGATGATAATGATGGCGATGCTTCAACCATAGCCTACCCCCCCCCCCCTTTTTTTTTCTTTCACGACATGTATTTTGCACCACTGTCAAGTACACCTACTCAATGCAAGCCCTGAGGTTCTGTTGTATGGTTATTGAGTGTGTATAGCGAACAGAAGAATGTGGGAGAGTACAAAAAATGCAACAACGTGGGTACCCAATCAATGGCTTGGCGTCTTGGCATTAAATCGCTATAATGCTTTCGCTGCAGTGCCGTGGAAACCACGATCGTGTCCCAGTGACGAAGCTTATAGAGAAGTAGGAGCATGCGACCCAGTCAACTGCCCTGAAACGAGGCCGACTACGCCCAAACCCGGCGAAAAAGAGCTCGTCCAATCGTGCACTAAGCAAACAATATTTGGATGCTTCTGCCGTGACGGCCTGTACCGAAGAAATCGGACAAGAAATGCGTTCCCATGGACCAGTGCTGGAGCAACTAGAGACCCTGGACTCAAGGCAGTGGTCATGGTCATAGGAGTCATGGCTTTTGCGAAAAAGAAAAAAAAACGTGAAATAAATCGGTAGCGCCCAGTTTGCGGTGATCGCGTGAGCTTTCGCTACCGCAATCTTTTGTCTTTCACTTTTCTCGGATTACTTTGATGTACAAGACAGACACACAGACAGACAAACAAAAAAACACACACGCGCGTGCGCACGCACACAGACATATATGCCGGGTGTCTAGAAAAATTCATCCGAAATCAAGAAACAGCAAAATCTAAAGCTTCCTTGCTGCTTCAAAGTTGCCCTTTCTGTAGCAGCGGATATTCTTTGTTGGTTAAACACGTCATTTGAATCTAATTTAAGATAGCTAAGTTAATTACCTTTTAACTGGTTCCGTTAGGTGGTGCAGGTTCTTCATGCGAAAAAACCATCCCAGCTTTCAGATATAGAAAAAGCGCACCCTACAGTCATCATTGTAGCGCAATAAAGTTCGTCCGAATTCGGCGGCGAAAACCATTGAGCCTAATCGAATTTCATAAAGCGAGAATTATCACTTGAGGCCAATTTTCTCTATATCTCACAGCATGCATGGGTTCTTCGTATAGATAGCTTCGATTCTCTCATTTTACGTAACTGCCAAACTCGACTAACTCAAAAAATTAGTGAGTTTATTTTCTTGCTTACTGTACCAAATGGTGTCTTTAACCGTGTTAAAATGTCTGCCGCTAAAAAATAAGCCACTCACTCATCCTGTACGTCTCAGAAAAATTAGCTATTATTTTTCCGCGTTTTTGTTATGGGTTTCACTGCAAGATTTAAATTTTTTGTTGCCAGGAAGCAAAAATACACGGAAGAAAATTATAGACAATGCGATACGTCAATTCGCAGGAAGCGATCAAACGAACAGTTTAAAAAGAAGAAAAACGAAATTGGAGGAGCCTTAAGCTTCCCCTTTATAGGGACACTGACACGAAATTTCGTGGCCTAGATAGCCTGTAGGGTTGATTCCCAGGAACATTCGTATATCATCTGCAAAATATGAACGGAGAATATAGCTGGGAAGGTATTTTAAAAGAACTTTTAAATTTACGTGAGCCTTCGACTCCATCGTGCCATTGACACCATCTAAGGGGACCCCTAAGTGACCCCATACATCCCTCACGTCATTACGCTGCAGTCAACAAAACAAGTTACGATGACGTCATAGCCGCCATTTTTTCTTTTGCCTCGTTTGTTACCGCAGTCGATATTTCTCGGCGGCTGGTTGGGAGTGCGTGGCCGTGGCGCAGGCTTAGAAATTTCTGTGTTTTGCTATATTGCAGTCCCGTTTCCTATTCCAATGTATTTCTTGATGCGGACCGTGCGGAAGTGTGTCACCGTTCTGTGTGCTGAAGTGGTCAAAAGCTGCGCACGCTAGGTGGCGACAGTTGCACCCAGCTTTTGGAACTCTCTGAAACCGAAACTGATCCATCATAATAAGGGGCCTGTAAATAATTATCTGTCGCGTGCTGCAGTAAACGATGTGTCGTGTCATGACTAACAGGCCCCCAGCAACACATTGCGGCAGAAAAACTCCAGGCCAAAGTTTTTGTGTCAGTACCCCTTTAAGAGTTGAACGCGGTAGTGATATTCTGTTTCTATAGTACGTACTTGAATTACTTAGAGTATGAAATATTTGCCACTACGTGGCTTTAAGGGTGCAATAGCATGTGTGCCTTTTGTAGTGGGTGACTGATGTTGAACTATGAAGTCATCATCATTATGCCATGTTCTGACGCCTGATGGCAATGTACGCTCGTACCACGCATTATTACAGCAATGTATCGCGATCAATTGCGAAGCATGTATGTACGCCGCATGTGCTTGTAAAGCGTGGGAGCCACTTTAACTGCATTTAAAGCAGATGAAGTCATTTTCACTGTATTCACAAGCAGAGGCTGTGTAACTGAACAACCGCTTTCTACGCAAACAACTCGGGTTCGACGAGAAATTCTTAATATTACTTTTATTTGTACTTCCCTTGATGTTTAGGTCACCTCTCTGATCAGCTCGCTCTCTGTAGTATACAAGCTATTTACAAAGGTAATTGCTAACAGAGTAAAGAAAACATTAGAATTCAATCAACCAAAGGAACAAGCAGGATTTCGAACAGGCTACTCAACAATAGACCACATTCATACTATCAATCAGGTAATAGAGAAATGCTCAGAGTATAACCAACCACTATACATAGCCTTCATAGATTACGAGAAGGCGTTTGATTCAGTAGAAATATCAGCCGTCATGCAAACACTGCGGAATCAGGGCGTAGATGAAGTATATATAAACATTCTGGAAGAAATCTACAGGGGATCAACTGCTACCATAGTGCTTCATAAAGAAAGCAACAGAATACCAATCAAGAAGGGTGTAAGGCAGGGGGACACAATTTCCCCAATGCTATTTACCGCGTGCTTACAGGAGGTTTTCAGAAGACTAGAATGGGAACAGTTAGGGATAAGAGTCAATGGAGAATACCTTAGTAACCTGCGCTTCGCCGATGACAAGGAGAGCAGAAAGGTGGGTCTTAAAATTATTCTGCAGAAAACGAAAGTAATGTACAACAACCTCGGCAAGGAGCAGCGTTTCGAGATAGGTAATAGTGCACTTGAAGTTGTAAAAGACTATGTCTACTTAGGGCAGGTAATTACCGCAGAGCCGAACCACAAGATTGAAGTAACTAGAAGAATAAGAATGGGGTGGAGCACATTTGGCAAGCACTCTCAAATTATGACAGGTAGATTGCCACTATCCCTCAAGAGGAAGGTATATAACAGCTGTATCTTGCCGCTACTTAGCTACGGAGCAGAAACCTGGAGACTTACAAAGAGGGTTCAGCTTAAATTGAGGACGACGCAGCGAGCAATGGAAAGAAAATGGTAGGTGTAACCTTAAGAGACAAGAAGAGAGCAGAGTGGATTAGGGAACAAACGGGGGTTAAGGATATCATAGCTGAAATCAAGAAGAAGGAATGGACATGGGCAGGGCATGTAGCGCGTAGACAGGATAACCGCAGGTCATTAAGGGTAACTGACTGGATTCCCAGAGAAGGGAAGCGGGTAAGGGGGAGACAGAAGGTTAGGTGGGCAGATGAGATTAAGAAGTTTGCGGGTATAAATTGGCAGCAGCAAGCGCAGGACCGGGTTAACTGGCGGAACATGGGAGAGGCTTTTGTCCTGCAGTGGACGTAGTCAGGCTGATGATGATGATGATGATGATGATGATGTTTAGGTGACGCTAAATCGATGACTTTTGCCCATAACTACGCCGACGCCGGAATTTTCGCTAAAGGAGCTCTGTAACGCCATCGCGTTAGAATTACACTATCACCCTTTAAAGGAAACCACGAACTATAGCATGCCAAGCGGCGCATGGCTCGACCTAAAGTGTCGTTCATCACGGCCACCTTGCTCGATGTTAACGCGTCCTTGCAAGTATATATATCTGTCGCTGTTGATCGTCCCGAACTATTGTTGTAGCACGTCACCCCGGTTCATCGCCACGCGACGCAGGAGCACGTGGGTTCATCGCGCGTCTGCAGAATCTCCTTCCCCGACACCGTCACGTGATTGATTAGAGAGTGTAAGGGGCAGAGGCCACAGCTTCCTACGTAAAGTTTCCTAAACTTAACTAGAGGAGGTTCTGGCACTGCGACCGATCAGCGACCACGCATAGGAATGATGGGTCGTACCCGGGTTTGCCTAGTGTATACGTGCCTGAGGGATTCGAACGCACTCGTGCACCTTCGTTTATTGCAGTGTTTTGGTCGTGTTTCGAACAAGGGGCCATTGCGAACTTCGTAACCCGCTTTGAAATGGTGGGCCTAAAGGACTAAGGTGGTGAAGCGTAACTGCTAAAGCTTTGCCGATTGTCGTCTCGTGACAACGCAGCTCCAAGCCAGGCGAAGTCTAACGCAGCCAGGAGAACAAAGATTAGACGAATCCGTGTGCAACGCATCATTCCCATTTATGTATTTATTTCATAATACCCTTAAGGTCCCCGAAGGGTGTATTACGTAGGAGAACATACACATGAATCAAACGATGTATACGTTTACACGGTGCGATGGTTACACATCAACAGCACACAGATAAAATCTCGCGGAGTGATGGCAGCCTTGCTTACACTCACCTTTGAGGCGATATTTCGGTCGGCGAGTATATAGCATTTCAATAGCGTAGCACTTCATGCCAGTAGCAGATCACGGTCACTACAGCGGAAAGATGAGATAGAGTGCACCACAAGAAACAGGAATCACAACCACGTAACGACAGCACATCCGCAATACAGCGCTACACCAACGAGGGTCAGCTTGTCGGGAACACGACACCGCGCAGTGACACAACTTGAGCGCAAGCACTTTTACAAAGACGATAGTCTTTCTTGGGGACCTTCGACGCAAAAATTTTTGTTTGTCTGTCTGTCTGTCTGTACATTTGTCTGTTTGTCCACTCTTAACAGCATTAGGTATTTGAAACAGCCGACCCCTGCCGCAGCGCCCCCCCCCCCCCATGTTGCTCAACATTCAGCGTTCGTACGTGTGCAATTGTTGATTAAAAAGCAATTATTGCGCGTGTCTAGGCGCACCATAACAACACGTATATATTCTGCATGTATGTCTTTTACTAGAAAAGGCATACATAAGTAATTTCAAGAATCGTAGCACTCATCACGCTGCGCTGACCATCCAACGCTTGCACGGAAAGGCGAGTGTTTCCAACGCTTTGCTAAGACGAGACGGTGGTGACACCTACCCGTCGCCTTGCGTTCTACACCTTATCACCTCTGAGGCGGGCGCGCACGCCCGTCTCAGAGCCAGGCGCTTTGTTTTTGAAAGAAACTACCAGATGACGCTTATGTCTCACGTGTGACGTGAGTTGATGCGTTCGTTCGCCTCCGCTGCACGCTCGAGGCACTCTAACGCAACGCCTCCAGAACACCATTCACCGATTTTCTTGAGCATAACATCAAATAAATGTTTTGTTCACTTTCTACACACGCAAGACTATCGTCTTTCGACGACATTTGTAGATTAAATGCAGATACGGGGCCATTTTTTTCTTTTTGAGAAGAGCGGGCTTACATTATTGCTTATTTGCATGCTATATGAACAATATTGCTTTGCTCCTGGCAATGTTGCAGTATTTGTCACGACTATTTACACTAAATCAAATTGTTAAGAGCTAATTTCTTTAAAGGGCACTAAAGGTAACTATTAAGTCGGCGTTGATTGGTGAAATAGCGGTACAGAAACCTCGTAGTGTTACTTTTGCGCCAAAGAAGAGCCTACTTTGAAATAAAACAACGGTTTAGTGGTGCGCATCGTGTTAGCGCACTTCAATTTACCCGCCTCCAAAAGCGGACCGACCGGACCGACTCACGTCACTGTTGCAGAGCACAACGTTGCCCGGCTTCACTGTGATAGTAGCAGCAGAACAAAAGCAGCGGGAGCCGCAGCAGCAACAACGGCCAAAGATCAATTTTCCACCACTGGCTCTGAGATTGCAGACGTTCTTTTATTCAACTGCGCCCCGCTATATGGCACCACCTGTGCAATGTAACTAAACGAAAATTGAATTTTCGAACCACTTGCGCCTTTACCCATAGTAACTTCCGGCAGTTCTTTTTTCAATAAACCAAACAAAAACGAATAGGCAGCATTTTATTGCGTTTCTTGATGCAGAGAAGGTTCTTTATTTAGCACAGCTAGATCGATTACTAATAAATAATTGTAGGCTGTCCCTCTGATGTCATCAAGATAATTTTGAGAATGCCCTACTGAGGCGCATGTGTTCTAATGCATTTACTTAAATTTCTCGGTAAGTAGGGCATTGTTGTTGATAATATCGTCGTTTTAGATGTTGTCATACGTTGAGCTTTCACTCTTTGACTTTAGTGTCCCTTTAAGGACATTATTTGTTTACGCGCATGCTGATGAGTCCTTCACTGCACCGACATTTTCCACGGGAGTAAATGTTGCTCCACATGATTTAACAGTTCCTCCCTCTGTTTGCACCCGGCACTATCGTATTGCAGTTAATCCCTTCGCGGACTAGCTGTTGGTTGCAGGGACGAAGTGCAGCACTTACTGCCACTCCGATCTCATTTTGCTCCTCTACGGCTTAGAGTGCATACGTGCATCAGTCGTTTCGATATAAGCTCTTTTGTGTCCTGTGCGTGGCTGCGAGACGCCACTACAGAATTTCGAATTGCGCCCGCACTGCCGGCACCAGTGACGAGACGATCTGACCGAATCATATGTCCTCGTTACACGGGTATACCCTAAACCTCGGTTAACGTATAACCAGGGTTGAGTGGAACAGTAGTTCGTTCATGTTACACGGTGCGCGAAACCACAGTCAGGCCGCTAACCATGGAGGTATGGGGTAAGCGCAATGCTTGGAGCTCGTACGCGGAGCCGACCATGGAGCCCAGAATCGCCACCACGATCCGAAACGCTGGTCCACCATTTCAGCAGTGACCTGCTAGGCCCGCGGCGTCCGAGCTCAATCTCCTGCCAGAGGGTTCCTGCCATCGACCTTCTGCCCACCATCGCCACTGGCACACACGCGATGCATTATCTCGAAGCGACACGAGCTGTTCCGACGAACTCCGATACAATGGAGGAACATATGGGGGCTGACAAATAGAAAGTTGCATGGCTTTAGCTACACAAGGAAGTAGCGTGTCAATTGAAATAGCGTTCTTCAGTCATTCCAAAACCGACATTAATCTATGACGCCTTTTCTCTCAGCTCCGCAATTGAAGTTTACACGTAGGCCAAAATGGTTCCAAGTTGAGGCAGCTTACGTTGTGCAACAGGATCTTCAAATGGCCTGGAAAGGTGGGCGTTTCCTGACACGTTCCTTGAATTACGTCCAAAATGCTCCAGTGATTTCCTAGTATGTGAAACTTAGAATCGTTTTCATATTTAACTCGTGAGGTATGTTTTTTGGTTGATTTCCCAATTCATTTACGGCGGGGCACCCCGCCACCACCGAGGGATGGCGCAACATGCACATCTCCCGAAATCGCTGAGGTAGTTTACGAAAGTACGTCGATAAAACTGCCCAGAAGCGCGCACGCGTGACATTCCGACAATAAAACACTTACGTAGGACGCTTGAAATCTAATTGATACATCGTATAAATAAATAAAACTTCGGCTATGCTTAGTTCTAATGAATTTTATGTATCAAGGCGAGCGCAGACGGGCGCCAAAAATGGCTGAATATCGCCGGTAAAAGACTGTGGCTGAGCTCTAAATTGTCTGATGGACGTCAAAAGGTGCCCAGTATTAGCTTGTGAAAGCCAAGGGCTCGGCTGACATAAGCTGAGAAACGACAAAACTAGCCATACATTTGCCGATAAAAGCCATTGGCTTTGCCGATATCAGCTGTACGGCGGCAAATCAATATTGCCAGTAAAAATTCAATCTCGGACGAAAGCGGCAAAACTTGCTCAGTATTGCTAGCCGAAATCTCAGCCTATATAGAATGATTGTCGGCAACAGTGGAACATGAATGGTCCTCGCAAAGGTGTTGGGTGCTGACTGATCTTCATGCCTGAGAACTTTTCTTCCTCTGTCAGCTGCGCGTGCAATCGATCCGTTTCAGCTTTCTTCAACTTGGAATTGAAATGAAACAACCTACAGCGGCTGAAACGTCGGTAGAAGACAACGGCTGAGTTCATGACCAGGATTTGGGTGATGATGATGATGGTAATGAGGCCCATCCCTTTGTAACGGGCGGGCACACTTTGGCACCCTAGCTGATAGTAAAAAAATACAAAGAAAATAAGAAAATAAAATACAGACTGGGCGGGTTGCCGAGATAAGAACCCTCCCGAAGTCCCCGGAGAGTTATTTTCCTCCATTGTTCTAGGCGAGTTTTGCTGCGCCTCACTGCGGCGTAGTCCACCACATCGCCTGTGTCCACAAAGCCCAGTGCGGCAGCGAGATCTGTGTTCGAACTGGATGGGCTCAGTTGCGGGCACTCAGTCACGATGTGTGCAATGGTCTCGTCAGCCCCACCACACGCGCGACACACCACACTCACGAGTTCACCTTCGTAGGCTTGCTTACGGACGAGAATACGCAGGGCCCCTGCTCTCGCCTCAAACAACCGCACACTTCCAAGGCCATTGTCGTACAGTGGGACTGGAGCAATGGTGTCCCTGTGGTGGCGGTAGAGGAGGAGACGACTTGTTCACTTGTGCCTGCTTCCACTTCTCCTCCTCGGCCTCCTTAATGCGCCCCCGTTGGTTTTCGGCCGCCAGTGGCGCCTGGAAAAACCCAAACTTTTTCTCAAGTTGGTACACTCGTCGTACCAACTTGGTGCGCATACATGTCGCCATGAGGTGGTCAAAAACTCGTCGAGACCATCTCTCGCGGGCCATGCACATCAGGCGGCAGTGGAACGTCAGTTTGCTGGCCGCCTCACGTGCTTCGAAGCTCGACCAGCCGATGTCCCCCTGGACCGCCTCCTCGTTCGCCACCATGTCATGACAGCCCAGAGCGATGCGTCCTACTTCCCGCTGTCGCCGCTCCAACCATTCCTGGGTGGCCGCTGACATAATCACGACTGCGTTCGCAAATGTCAGCCCAGGCACGTGGATGAGATTCCAAAGGTCACGTACCATTATATACCGGTTGCAGCCCCACAAACAGCGGCGCCGGAGGATGCTCTGAGCACGCAGTCCAGCTTGACGCGTCTTCGCCTCATGTAGGCTGTACATGTTCGTTGATGCTGACAATTTTACACCCAGGTACCTCTATTAGGTGCAGCTGCTCACTTCGGCATCTCCCAGGGTCACAACACTCTCCTTGGTGCACTCCCCCACAAGTCTGAGAAGGGCTGTCTTCTTAACGTTGAAGCAGAGCCCCAGGCGGGTGATTTCATCCTGACAGATGTCCAGCAGTGCCTGCATTTCCTCGGAGCTTTCTGCCATGAGCATGATGTCGTCTGCGAACGTTAAGCCCGGTAGGCGACGCCTCTCGTCGATATCGCTGGTCGTGTGGTAGAGCCGAAAACCAAGGCTGGATCTAAGAAGCTTCCTCTCGAGGCTTGAGACGTAAAGAATATACAGTAATGGTGAAAGTGGGCAACCCTGACGCAGGCCTTTCACTACTACAACGGGGTCTGACTGAACCTTCCCGAAGTGTGCCACTACAGTGTTACCTCTGTACATACGTCTCACGGATCTCTGGAAGGCCCAAGTGGTTCATGCAATCAAACAATGCTGCCTGCGGGACACTATCGTATGCTTTCTGTACATCCAGAAAAAAATTACGGCATATTCACGGGGTGAATGATGATGAATGGGCGAAGCTCCGGAGGGATTCATCGGTAAACTGTGAATCTTCCGTGTAATTCGCCCAGTCGATCATCATGTAAAGACGTGAGAAACGCTGTGTGTGTATATACACAAATCAACTTTTATTTGTTCTTAGACGATGGATGGCTTGCGATGTCCCAGACCTCACGCGCTCGCACATCGGGATTCTGTCTGCGAGCGCGTGCTGCTGCCGCCTTGCGCTCTCTCCGCTGTGCAGCCTTATCCATCCGGCGACTCCGAGCGCGCGCCAACAGCGAACGGATTTTATTACAACGCTCCCCCTAGCGTACGTCGCCGCACTAAATCGAACGATTGCCTTCAACCAATGACGCGCGCCATATGTGACATCATTCCTATTTTATAAGATCTCGCGTCTTTCATCAACTACAAGTACCGCTTTCTAGTTTATAACATCTTGCATCTTTTCATCATCAGCTACAAGTACCACCATCTAGTAAACACTACAAGAACTAAACGAGAGGTGGCTACATACAGAAGACAGTACCGCCATCTAGTGAACACTGCAAGAACTAAACTAGAGGTGGCTACATACAGGGGACGGTACCGCCATCTAGTGAACACTGCAAGAACTAAACTAGAAGTGGCTACATACAGGCTACAGGGGACGCACAGCCCACGCCCTAAGGAGCTTCGCCCCTAAAACAGCATAGCAGAGATCGCCCTTCAAGCTCCGCTATTTCGGCACACTGGGTCAGAGTGAAAATATTATCCTCCAATCTACGACCCGAACGAAACCCATTTTGTAGTTCCGTCAGCAAGTTCTTCGTCTCAGCCCAGCCACTACGCCATTCCCTTAGGATATCGGCAAACATTCAGTACATCAGGCTAGTGACCGTGATAGGGCGATAGCTCTGCAGCAGGTCCACCGCGGCCGCCTTGCTTTAGGATCAATGTTATCCGACCCTGACGCCAGTCCATCGGGATTTCAGCGCCAGAAAGGATGATCGACAGCTGGTCTGCATGCAAGCTTCTCCCTAGCCTGTGGGCGGAGGCACTTCACCAGGCGCGCTGGCACCTTGTCGGGCCCCGTTGCAGTTCGAGTGCTCATTCGCGCTAAGGCACGGATGACTGTCACACTGCTCACCGCCCAGCGCGGTTCCGCTTCCTCTTGCCTTTCGCCGAGGGCAGGGTGCAGTGTCGTGGCTGTGGAAGCATCCCTGTCGCCGTCATTTCCCGTCGAGCCAAACAGTTCACTGATGTATCGTGTGAGGTGCTGCCGCACAAGTGCCACTGGCTGGTTGGTGTCAGCATCCCTCAATTGGGGCGAATTCTGTTGTCGCCTGTCCAGTGTTTGCACGCTGCGTTCTTGCCCTCTTCGCGCAGAGATTGAAATAGCTTCTTGTTGTACTCAGCAATTTTCGCCTGCACCAATGCCTGTACCTCGTGCTTCAGTTCAATATATCTCTGCCAGGTGGCTGCACATGCCTCTGTATCCGACGACTGCACCATCCTTCGATGCTCCCTGTTTGCCTCTCGACGCCTTTTCCAGGCTTCCTCAACATCGCTATCCCACCACGGACTCTTTAACGCTCGTGTCTACCGTCTGTCTGGGACCATATGTCGTTCCACCACCCGTCGCAGGGCCAACATGTACTCGTAATAAGTGGTAGCCTCATGCATTTCGGCATAAGGCTCGAAGTCCTCAACGACAGCCTCGATGGAATGCTGTGGTAGGTACCGCTTGATCTTCTTTCGTCTGAAAATTATTTTTCCTTTATGACAGGAGTGTCCGAAGTCGAGCCTGAGGCGGTTATGGTCGCTGCCGAGACTGTACTTTCCCTCTTCGCCCACACCGCACCTCTGTAGCATTGCATGCAAACGCAGAGAGACCAGGGCATAATCAATATTGGTGGCGCTGCCGCGAGCACACCATGTGAACTGTCCCTCCCACTGTGGCTCGAGGTTCATGATGATGAGGTCTAAGTCTTCGGCCAACTGCAGGAGCAGCTTCCCGTTGGCATCCAGGTGCCCGTCCAGCTCACTCAGGTGCCCGTTAAAGTCGCCAATAACGATGAGCTCGTTGTCTGCCTGCAGTCGTCGTGCGTCCTCGCGTACACATCCAATAAGCCTTACATTTCCTTCGTGTAGGAAACATCTGCACGTAACGCCATCTATCGTCGGCCACAGCGGTGACCGGCCATAACTGAATGGGAAATAGGCGACAAAAATTATATTTGACGAAAAAAGCTAGTTATAAAAAATGACTCCCAGTTCTATATACTAGATAATTAATTGAACAGTCTGACAAAGTTACATTGCGGCACTACAGACCACGTAGCTTCACAGGGTGTTTAATGGGTACCCATGTGTTTCTATGGGTGGTGTTTTCAATAACTGGCTTTTTTTCAGGAGATATAATTTTTGTCACCTATATCCCGTTCAGTCATGGCAGACTGCCGTTCCTGTCGCCGAGAGATGGTGCCACGTCCAGATGTCCCCAATTTCAGGGAATGCCAAAAACATGACGTCACCCATGCCATGGCGAAATGGCAGTCGCAGGCGGTGGTCGGCGTTTACAAGCGGCGACTACTAGGAGTAATTTTGTACTAAAATATTCCCGTACAGTGCATTTTCATGTGTTTATAGGTGCAATATACCACCTTCTTCTATTTATTGCTGAAAACCGCAAATTGTTGAGTCACCGTGTCAAGGCCCCTTTAACAGGATGTCAAAAATGGCCTCATGTTTTCTGAACTGCAATAAATTAAAGCTATAAAACGGTGAAAGACACGTCTACACGAAACTTGCAAGGCGAGTGACGAATTGAATCTAGGCTATAAATAGAAAAAAACTAAATAATCTATACTCTATTGTTTGGTGATCTAACGTTCTATCAGCCGTTGTGATCAAGACAAAACTACGAAAGAATCATTTGAAGCCACATGTGTGTTCGAAAAAATAATAAAAGCGAAGGCCACTTCAATTCGGCTGCATATAAACGTGCGAGTACATTGTACAGCCGTCAATATCATCGGCAAACGATGGCTAAGTTACTGATCGCCGCTTTCGTTCTTGTCACCGTTGTTGCTGTACTCTCAGGTCAGTACGCGACTCGTCAATTGCACAAATTATTTTCAAATGCATCGGCAACCCTATTCTTCTTCCCCATCGGCAATATTGTTGGCTCGCACACGTCGAGTCTCCAAATATTCAAATGATTCTGTAGTGCAACAAAAAAAATTTGAGATTTTATAAGTTATTGCGGCAGTTGCTTCGTGAGTCATTAATGTCATTTAAGGAAGTCATTCGACAAATAATTAAAAAAAAAGTGTCGACGGGCCCGTTCGAGAAACCTCTGAGGTTGACGTTTATTGCGTAGTAACTAACTTGGCAGGACGCTCGACCAGTTCGAGCTTTTTATTTGTGGTGACCCTGTCGAGTTTCACGCAAATATTTTCCTGCATACTATATACAACGAATCCTGTAGCCCGTCAAGACATCCCTCAACTTAGGCATGCCTCAATCTAATGTTGCGGTTTTACCACGCTAAGCCCCACCTATTACTATTTTTGGCAATATTTAACGTACTTACATACTTGTAGTAGTTCATTTTCGAATATATTCGAAAATGAACGTCTGCGCGCTCCCATTGGTAGTTTGAAAACTGCCCCAGTATGCACGCCTACTGAGAGTGATGTAGTGATGTGACCATGGCAACACAATTCAACGTAGTACGAATCAGCGACTTATGTATCCACTTCGCATCCGTAAGGCAGTAAGCACAGCTACACAGTCTGCGGAAGCTGTTGTTGATGGCGATGATTTATAGCGCCGTACCGCTTTGTAATGGGTCGGCCCAGTGGTGTAGCCCGGAGGGGGGGAGGGCGAGAGGTTCATACCACCCCTGATATTTCTTAATTTTTCACGTGTGCATATCTATGTACACACACAAACACAAGCACGAAAACACAAAAAGTATAGCTGACCCCCCTTTCCCCCAACCTTTCCGAAAAAATCCTGGCCACAGCTACTGGTCGGCCACATGCATGGTTGCGCGATTCACATGGTGATAAATCCTGGAGGTCTCATGAAAATCCGAGCGCGATTCACTCGCGCTTGGGTTTACGGAGGACACTCCAAAACTGTGTGCTCACGCAAGCCGAACGAAACAAAAAAAAAACAATTCGCCTGACTAACTAGTAGTAAAACTGCCTACTAATTTACGCCGCGAAAAATACCCCGCAGTTTGCGTTATGCCGCCACCTGTCTTCGCGCTTTAAAAGCGCTTCACAGTGCTTTCTTGATTATTCTGCTTTGGGCTTGACCTTTGAGCTGCCAATTCGGGCACGCTGATTGATATCTCACGAAAAATTTCCACTGCAGCGCCATCGTGTCCCGAGGAAGAAGAGTACCGAACTGTGGGAGCTTGCGACCCTATCGACTGCCCCAAAACAAGGCCGACTACGCCCAGGCCCGGCCAGACGGAACGTCCCAGATTGTGTAGGCTGCAAGCGTTCACGGGATGTTTCTGCCGTCCCGGCCTGTACCGAAGAAAGTCCGACAAGAAATGCGTTCTCATGGACCAGTGCTGGAGCTAATAGAGGCGCGCCACTCAAGGCGGTGGTGCAGGCTCCAATGACTCTTTGTGGAAGCGTATACAAATAAATGCGCTCCGCCAATCTGGCGATTGATGTATTAGTCTTTCCTTCACTTCAGTTATTTCCTTAGATAAGGTAACGATAGCAAACTTCAGTAGGCAATCAGTAGGCAAACGTCAGCAGGCAAGATCCCGGGAACTCAAAAAAAAAGTACACACACACACACACACACACACACACACACACACACACACACACACACACACACACACACACACACACACACACACACACACACACACACATGCAGAGAGAGAGAGACGTGTGCACGCACGCGCGCATCTTGAAAAGTGCCATCCACGAAACGACCCTCAAACAATTCTCCGCACAACGCAACAGGTCTTCTATACATGTGGCGTGTATGCCTCAATTCTTTTATTGTCCTCGCTTTATGCTTTGTTCGTGACAAAACACAATGGGCTGAACAAGAATACTTCATGTTTTACGCCGAACGAGTAATAAACGCTAGCAAGACATCTGACTCGTGAGTAGCGACTATAATAGTTTGGCATCAAAAGAAGAAGGCGGAACGTAAATGAGAGATAGACAAAAAATGAACAAAACGGTCACTATAGGTCAACTTATCTTCAGTGTTTTGAGACGCCAAGTCATGCGAAACGCAACGTGCGGCAGTAAGCTGGGGCCAACTAAAATTTCTAAAAAAAAAAAACTAAAGTAGCGTCAACTAAGCGTCAAGCACACCCCTCCGCACCCTCACTCAGCAGCTGCATCATCACTTCTACAGCGTCCAGCAAGAAACTACGGACACAGGCCATGGCCTCCGAGATGGCGGGTGTGCAGCGGCTTTCTCTCCGGCCGTTCCAATCGCACGGAGGGAGCGCGTTTCCATAGGTGGGCGTGGCCCACTCTTTTCTCCGCACCGCGGCGCTCTTTCGTATGGTCGAAAAGGCTGCCGCCCAGAGAAGGTATACAGTGCTGAACACACAACTGAAATTTGTGTGGAAAAAGAAAGAACATATATGAAGCATTGGTTCATCGAAACTGTGCGCATGTGTTACAACACAACATGATTCATGTGTAGTGCGACAGGTAGCTATATTCTTCATCTAGAAGAATGATAGTTGAATGATTTATGAACTTGCTATTGGATCTAATAAAAAAATGCTTCGGCTATTTCACGCGTGCGCTGATCAACTTGCATATATTTGATAGTTGTTTTCTGCAAGTGGGGCACACACGCGTGCACGATCTACAATAAGCTGCCATATGAGACGCGATTTCAGCAACTGATAGCGTCAGCTCACTCTCTCATAAGCTCAAGTTCACGCAACGCGCCGCTTGTCTTTCCTCTACGTTCTTTCCTTTTGATTGATTGATTTGTGGGGTTTAACGTCCCAAAACCATAATATGATTATGAGAGACGCCGTAGTGGAGGGCTCCGGAAATTTCGACCACCTGGGGTTCTTTAACGTGCGCCCAAATCTGAGCACACGGGCCTACAACATTTCCGCCTCCACCGGAAATGCAGCCGCCGCAGCCGCGATTTGATCCCGCGAGTTCGCAAACAGCCCACCTTCGTCTTCAGAGCCAAAACGAACCGTAAAGCGTGTCTCGCTTCTAGGAATTATCATTACAAAACAGACGTAAAAAAAACAGCATTAGGTGCTCCAGAGAAAGCTTCGAATGTCAGCTCTTGCTTACGCCAAATACGGCTTGACCCCCCCCCCCCCCGCTTTTTTTTTTTAATTTCATTAGAACACAGTGCGCTCAAGCTGAGGACACAAAGAGGTGGGGCTTTTCGCAAGAAAATCACGGTGGAGCAAAAGTCGAAAAAAGCGCAAGCCTTCGAAACGTGCAGGATTAATGAGAATGTATACAGTATTGCGGATCGAAACAGGACACTCGGAGAGTGTGCCCGCCGCTACATGCGCCGTCTCTCGTGGGTGCTCACGGAACCAAGGTATTGCATTGTGATATGGAGTGAGAACACCTACAGAGCATGATTGCGTCTTCCGGTCGCTGAAGAGTCGGCATTTAGTTCACAAAATGCACACTGCCAGCATGGCGCTGCGAGACTCGCGCACGTTGGCATGTCGACCAAACTGGCTCGCAGCTGCGCACCACTTATATTGCGGTGCCAGCAGACAAAGTTCTCATTTTGCGCATTTAGGCGATGCGGTATATACGCCTACCGTGCAAGTACGACGCAGGGTTCAGCTAAAAGATTACGTCTCCCATGCGTTCATAAATATGATAAACATCTGCATACAAATACGGCCAGTTTATTTCGTGGGCCCCGCCACGGTGGTCTAGTGGCTAAGGTACTTGGCTGCTGACCCGCAGGTCGCGGGATCAAATCCTGGCTGTGGCGGCTGCATTTCCGATGGAGGCGGAAATGTTGTAGGCCCGTGTACTCAGATTTGGTTGCACGTTAAAGAACCCCAGGAGGTCGAAATTTCCGGAGCCCTCCATTACGGCGTCTCTCATAATCATATGGTGGTTTTGGGATGTTAAACCCCACAAATCAATCAATAAGTTTATTTCGTGGCCTCAGTTACGGCACAAAAGAAAGTGAGTCGCAAGCCTGCCTTCGTAGAACATGGAAACAATGTCGCGAGTCTTGCAGCTTCACGCTGGCAGTGTGCACTTTGTAAACCAAATGCCGAAACTTTAGTGACCGGAATGAGTAATACCCGTGCCACACGGGCAGAGAAAATGGCATTTACTCCCGAATGCCTTCAGATTTATTATCATTCGCGCGGTGCCACACGGGCGAACGAAGTGGCATTCGTTCAAATGCCATTCGTCACCAAATGCCTTCGCCACAACTCAGTCAACTGAGAAATGCCTACTCTCAACGATACAGCTCGCGAAGTGCGATTTACCTTAAAGTAAATAAAACAAATCATACTGCGCTAAAATTAAAATTTCCTGTCTCTTATTTGCACTAAACTCTTAAAAAGTGCTTTGAACGTTATACGAAGATCAGGTTGGAATGGTTTGAAATAATTGAAGTTCAATGCCCTGAAGCTGGAGCATAATAACTCGTCTCTGCTCCAGAATTATTCGCTCTTGAGCACGATGCTTTGCACGGAAACACACAAGTGCTGCCGGGAAAAAACGAACTCTGCGAACATCTTCTTCTGAGAGATGCGACAGGTGCGATGCGACAGGCGCCATTTTCTATTTACGCTGTGGATCTGACTAGTGTTGGCTTAGGTTGCTACGGTCAGCTGCAACGTCGTAAAACAAAGCAAGAAACTAAAACACAGGGAAGCGTAATATGCTTATTTCTACATTTATAGATTATCTGATGTGTGTGAAGCTTGTAAACGCTTGTTTATTTTTTTTATTGCTATTCACACAATGCTCACTTAGAAGGTGCTGCGATCGACATCATCAAGTCAAATGTCATTCGCTTTGGACGTGTAGCAGCGCCGCCAAAAAAAAAAAAATGTCATTCGGGAACGGAAGGCCTTCGCCACCGAATGTCATTTTCTATGCCCATGTGGCACGGGTATAATCCTGCTCCGTAGGTGTTCTCCCCTTTACTCTATAGCGCAATGATTGATTGATATGTGGGGTTTAACGTCCCAAAATCTCCATATGATTATGAGAGACGCCATAGTGGAGGGCTCCAGAAATTTCGACCGCAGGGGGTTCTTATTAACGATAACATGTCACACTCTCCCCCCCTCTATCATAATTATCGTTAGCCCGGAAAGAAAAGAAAAGAAAAAAATGCCGGCGCTGCGTCGAATGCTACTTGCGTACTAACATTCGCGCATGGTGGCCGTTTTTTCGTCATTTTTTTTATTTGTACTATCCTACCATTCCTTAACATCCATCGTATTCACCGATAACCTGTTCAAGCGACCTTCTCGTGTGAGCAGTTTTTGATAATTCCTTGAGCTTACACGTGAGGGCTCTAAAAACGCCGCGCGCTAGGCGGCAATCACGTGGCATCTTTTTTTTTTTTTTTAGGGGCGAAGCTTCTTATGGCGTGGCTTGTGCGTCCCTCGTAGTACGTAACAACCAGTGGCACATACCCGAAATAGCGGTCCTTACGATTTTGACCTCCAAGGTGGTTCCGGTGAAAGATTTCTTCTGTGCGTTGTTGAACAATAAAAGATAGTGCTCAATGCACATGTTAATGGCTGCTAAGGGGGAATGAGAGACAGGAGTATTCGGCCTTTAGGTAACGCGCACGCTGCGATCCCCATTAGCAGCTATTTGCATGTACATTGAGCCCGATCTGACAAGAAAGGGTTGCTACGTTATACTCGCTGGGTGTAACCTCCTTGGTTTTAGAAAGGTTTAGCGAGCGTTGGGCCGCATAGCCATGAATACAGTCAACTAGTATATACCATGAACTCGAGGTGGTTAAAGGTGGGAAGTAGACACGAAGCGCAAGCCGTAAGAAAGTGTGCGTGTGCCACCTCCCGTTTAGTCCTTGAAATGTCCGCTGAATGGCGGTGCTTCTATATGGAGAATATATGATGAAAAGATGAGAGATGGTTGTACTTGGAGTGCTGAATGGATGGACGAACGGACACACAGACAGATGCATGGATGGACGCATGAACGGACGCAGGCGCGGATGCATGGACGAACGCAGGGACGGACGCACGAACAGACGCACGCACGGACGGGTGGATGGACGCATGGACGGTTACACAGACGTACGCAGGAACGAACGGAAGCAAGAACGAATGGACGGACGAATGCTTCGCCCCACTCCCCATCATTCACTCCGTGAATATGCTGCCATTTTTTTTAATTTCGCGCACCCTACACATTGGCTGCAAAAAATTAAAGCAGCGCAGTTATCTTGTCGCAGATTGAAATTTTTATTATATCTGATTAAGCGCTACAAATTCTGTATTGGGGATTTTTCACTAAAGCCCCTATTTAAAAAGTTAATTACGCAATTTCTGTTAATTTCCAAGCTTGGCGGCTCAAAAAATATTCTGACGTGCTCCATATGGCTCAGAACAATACTGCACTAATCGGAGATGTGTAGCGCTCGTGATTCTTTTTTTTTTTAGTGCTTGAGGCTTTTTAGCTGAAACACCGTGTTTCTGGATGTATATCCTGCTGGATAGGTTCATATACAGGGTCAAATACAGACATATATAGCGGGGTTGGTCCGTATAGTGAGTCAAATTCACCCTTATAAGGCATACGGCCACACCATATATAAAATATCAAGTAGAACCTTATATGGAGAAGTGCTCCATTATACGGGACTAACAAAGTATATATAGAACCGTGGCCACTGACTTTTATGCGGATTGTCATATCTAACAATCCGTACACTAAGGTGACCTATTTATTATCTACACCAACAGGATCGAGTATCGAGTATAGAGATTGTTTGTTGCAACTACAGTAAAAAAACGACGAACCATGGTTAATTAAGCTTTGTGTACTTTACTGTTGCATTCTTGTAAATTTTGCTTCTACAAGTCCCGAAATTTAGGTTTACAACAGTAAGTTTGTCATTATTACCACATCATTAGTGTATATACGAGAGCAGACATATTTTTACAAGTGTGAAATTCTGTCGGCACACATAATACATTGAAACTCCCTACTCTTGCTATTATGATTAAGCGATCCTATATAGCTGTATTAAAAAAACGTCATGTATGTAACTTATATTGTTTACATAATACATAGTTAAAGAAATGGTAGTTTCAGTGCATTTTTATCTTGCACATCGATGGACCAAATTGCTGATTATTCGAAGGTTGTGATGGCTACATGCTACACGCTTCACTTAACGAAATTTCTGCGAATGTTGTTAGCTCACATCTGCGATTACTTTCATCTGCCAGTTACCACAATATGTGCCGCGCGATGCTTGATGAAGCAACTTCGAAAGCAGAAAAAAAAAATTTTCACAGTACAACTCGCAGGCTGAAATTCAAGATTCAGGTTGTGCTGACCTGTTGAAAAAAAAAATGCACGTTTCGTTTGGTTATGTATGACGTTCTTGACTGTGCAGATTGTAAACTTATCGCGAATTTGATGAGTGCCCTAATAAATGATTATTTGTCGTGGAGTTTTAAAGCGTCAATCAAATCTCACGTCATACACACTTAACAGCGATACGTTAAGAAGGGTGCAACTGAATCGCACACGATGCACATTTTGTTGACCGTGTATTGAACTCTCAGAATGCCTAAACTTTATAATAAACACCATTAGCGTGGGCTGCCGAATTCACATTTTTTTTATTTTATGTAGGTGCCTTATTTCTTGGTCGTGATCGCTAATGCGAACGTGCCTGATCAGGATATTATATATTATAATATTAAATATTAGATAATATTATATAATATTGATTGATTTGTGGGGTTTAACGTCCCAAAATTACCATATGATTATGAGAGACGCCGTAGTGGAGGGCTCCGGAAATTTCGACCACCTGGGGTTCTTTAACGTGCGCCCAAATCTGAGCACACGGGCCTACAACATTTCCGCCTCCATCAGAAATGCAGCCGCCGCAGCCGGGAATCGAACCCGCAACCTGCGGGTCAGCAGCCGAGTACCTTAGCCACTAGACCACCGCGGCGGGGCTATTACATAATATTAGCTAATATTATGATATTAGCTATCCGAACGCAATCGTCATGACATGTTTTCACGAATGAGGGCCCTGCATGATGCCTAAACCAAACTCCACATTATATACAGCCCTACGCGAAGCAGCCGCGTCATAAATAAAACTGCATGTGATCATATCATTTCAATACTAACGGTGTGGCGCATTTCCTAATAAACGATAAATGCCGGCACATACGCACGAAAATGCGCAATTACCAGTGTTCTCTCATGCGTTATTATTATTATTATTATTATTATTATTATTATTATTAATTGTTTGATTATTACATTTTGCAAAACACCCATCGTGTGATTTTTACACTCTCGCAGTGCCTTGTAATTTTGTAATGTTTATGAGATCAGTGAGTGATCCTGGTGCTCCATTTATTTGCATGCTATTTTTTTTTTCTGCTGACACTAAACGTGCATCCACGCGTGGTCTTGGTCCTCTCGGCTCTGTTTCTAGAATCTCTCGAGAATTCAGTTCTCTCACAGCCTTTCAAAAATTCTACACCAGAATACCATGTGTTCCTCAACTTGAATATGCATCTGTGATTTGGAATGGCCTTGCTAACTCCAGCAGTAGCGCCATCGAACGAGTCCAGAGAAAAAAAAATCACAAGCATTTACAACCATTGTTTTGCCATAAATGACTCTGGATCTCGTTCCAATACTGCTATGGATATTTATCATTGCCATCACTTTACCACCGACTAAACAGCGCTGAGCTGTTACTTCTTTACAAGCTAGTTCGCAGTAATATATCCTGACCTTTACTTTGCAGATGTATTGATTTACGGATTCCGTGTAAATTAACCAGAAAGAATCGACCGTTGCGTGTACCTGCCAGCTTCTTCCAACAGAGAACACAAAGTCTGTAAAACGTCAGTTTTCTTTATTCGTTGCGTTTTTGATAGCCCGCAGTCATCTTTTCATCTGAGTTTTGCCCTGTCCTAACATAGTTTTGCAGATGTACATATTCCTTTCTTTTGCGTTTTTTCACGAAGCCTGCCGCGCAGTTGTGTGCTTTTCACATTATTTTTTACGCCCGTGCCATGATTAACGTCGTCTTTTTTTCTTCCCACTGTGTGTTGATCTCTTTTTGTCTGTGCGCTTCCTGGGCACGCTAAATATAATGATTGATTGTTTATTATTATTATTATTATTATTATTATTATTATTATTAATACGTGAGAAGTAAGATCAAAATGTGGCACCACCGCGGTGGTCTAGCGGCTAAGGTACTCGGCTGCTGACACGCAGGTCGCAGGTTCGAATCCCGGCTGCGGCGGCTGCATTTCCTATGGAGGCGGAAATGTTGTAGGCCCGTGTGCTCAGATTTGGGTGGCACGTTAAAGAACCCCAGGTGGTCGAAATTTCCGGAGCCCTCCACTACGGCGTCTCTCATATTCTTATGGTGGTTTTGGGACGTTAAACCCCACATATCAATCGATCAAGATGAAAAATGTGTCTGGAACGCATCGTGGCAGCCAGCGTACACGAAGCAGCGCTTGCAGCTTCGCGAATGCCTCTCTCAAAGGTCATGCATCCTGCAACTGGCGCATATATTGTTCAACTACGCCACAAGGTAGGGAACGACAGTGTGCGTAACACTGGCTTTTTCGAAGCATCATTTAATGCCTATTGCAAGCCCGGCTTTACAGCGGAAGTTGTTATCAGATCGCAACACGGGTCATGCGCGGCGTAGTAGTTGTCCGCCGCCGCTGGTGTCCGTAACTACTATCGCACGAAGTAATAATAAAAAAAACTGTAAATAAAACACACCAAGGGCACAGCGAGGGTTCCAACCCGGGTCCGCTGTGTGCCAGCCCAATGTTCTACCACTGAACCACGCGGCTTTTTTTTTTCTTTATTGACCACTGAGCTACGCCGCTGCTTGAGACTCATTCGCGAAATTGCCTTAGGTAGGCTTGATGTCGAGAAAGAAATCGCGGTAATATGAGAAATAAAGCGTTTTAAATCAGCACAGGAACGAGCAGGCGTCATACAATGCGAATTGCGTGACGAGTGGGTCGTCCAATGCTCCAACCCGTTACAACAGCTTGTTCTGATCCCCTATACACTGTGGCGCATACCCACCTGAGGCATAATTCCTCATCGTCGTCAGCCAGTGCGTGAAAAATCGGCACAGAATTCCTTGCAAGCGTATAGCGGATACGATGCTTCTCAGAAGAATGAAAAAAAAACACCATAGCAAATGCCGGCCTACTACCCAAAATTTTTGATTATTAATGCCGTAGTGGGTATCAAGCAAGTGTGCTTGCAGCAGTTACCCAATGAGCGTTCACAGAAGAGGCTCTGAAAGGCCGTTCTAGCTTTCGCTGTTACTGTGCTGCGCTTTCCGCTCTGGCCTGGCGTTTCTTCTACAGTCAGTCGCATTATAGACATGAACGCGACTGTTGCCAAGGCGGAGCTTGCGCTGGTGATTGATTCTATTTTCGAAAACGGAAGCGATCGCAAAGCGCCAAGAACCACTCCCGCTGTATAGCCACGGACGAGTGTGTTACAGCGGGCGTCAATATGTGTTATTATAGCATTAATGAGTAAATTCAAAACATATATTTCAGATTTCTTCGATATTACAGTACTTTATTTTCAAGATAACGACTATTTTGTGCGGTCAGAATGGTAAAAAGCAATTATTGCACCCTTTCTCTTCTTAAGCACGTTCTTTCCGTTTTTTGTTAGAATTATTTATTACTTGAAATGAATAAAAATTATTTAACCGATTCTTGGTCAATCCGCTTGAGTGGGCATGAGCCATAGTCGAGACAACATCGTCGTCATCATCATCATCATCAACAGCCACCCCTCCCACATGACGTGGCATTCTAATCGGGCCTGCCGTTTGCAGCGGATCGCCTCCGGCACAGCAGCTGTGGTTGGACACCAGGGAGGTGCCAGTGCGGGCAGAGAAGCGCCATGCAGGTGGGACACCAGTGGGACCCGATGCTCTTCGTGAACGAGCAGCCGACGCCCTCGTGCCTGGCGAGGGTCAAACGGGACATCGCGGACTTCAAGGCCGATCCCATGCCGGGCATCTACATCTCGCCCGAGGAGAGCGACCTCACCAGGGTTCACGCCCTCATCGTGGGGCCCGAAGGAACCCCATACGAAGGCGGCTTCTTCCACTTCTTCCTGAAGTTCCCCGCCAACTACCCTGTCAACTCACCCCGGGTGCGAATCATGACCACGGACGCCGGCAGGGTGCGCTTCAATCCGAACCTCTACGCCAACGGAAAGGTGCGTATATGTTTCTCAGCCTCTGGGATGCTGTGGCACTTCACGGAAGCGCTGGTACCATAGAGTTTCCTAATAAGCACTAGAGGGAACTCTGGCGCCAGTGTCTATAGGAGCTGCAACGCACGGCGCTTCAGCGAGCATGGCAATGATGGGTAGTGCACACATTTGCCTAACCTTCGTACTTCTGGCCTGCTTTTGGCTCCGTGTGTGTTCGTGTGGATTGAAGCTGCTTTCTCAAGATACAAAAATCAGCAAATGTTCAGCGGTTGCGCTTCACCTCCCTATTCTTTTAGACTTACCTTTCCAAATTGGGTCATTAAGTGCAAAAGGGTTTAATTCAAAACCGAAACACAGCAATAAACGAAGCCGCTAGTACGATTCGCCACCAGCAAGTACGAATACTAGGCAAATGTGTGTACTACCCATTATTCCCATGGTCGCTGAACGATCGCAGCGACAGATTCCCCTTTAGTTAATTTTAGGAAACTCTATGGCTGGTACGTTCTGTGAGTGCATGATCGTCAGCGTCTGTTCTTGTGCGCACGAGTTCGTTCGATGGCTCCAACTCTGGCTTCCGGACGGCCCTGATGTAGTCAAAATTGCGGGAAACGGGAGCGACTTCATAAGTGGCACATAGTTGGTCTGGAATGGGCTTGCGGCGAGCTGCGTCGTAAAATTGGCCGATGTGGCCGAGGCGTAGGAGTAGGCCACGGCCCGTAGGTGGCTGCGTGAGCCGCTGTAGTTGTGTGGTGAGTTACGCTTCACAAAGCTTTAACATAAATGACGGCGACATCGGAAACCCGTCGATAAGTGTCCATATTAGAGAGATTTAGTTGCGCGGCCTCGGCAGCCGTGCGGACGCAACCTCCAATTGCAAATGGCAGGCAGGCTGCGTCCGTAATACGGCTCTTGGGGATGTGCAACTAAATCTGTCTAGTATTGCTGTCGTAATAAAATTAATTTCGCGGATTACATATGCGGAGTTATCAGCAGGACAGCTTTGCGATTTCTAAAAAAAAAAGATGCTTCGCATTCTTTGGAGAGTAGCTTAATGTACGACGCACACACAAAAAAACATAGTGCTATCACTTTTTCACATATGAAATAATTGTGCTTATCAGAACTTAGGGAAGCTACGGTAGGCTGGAGGGGTTAAAACTTCAAGGGGCCGTTTTCAAAAGGTCGTAATTCAACGCCAGTGACGCTTTGCCGGGCGTCGAATTCCCTGTGTTCAACGCGTGAAAATACTACCTACCTGCCTTTTCTCAACCATATAATCAGCCCGCACGATATCTCTAACTCAGAATGCGGCTATACAGCGCTGTCTTCAATAATGAATCCCCAGTGCAGTGACAAACACTGTCTATTTGAACAGGTGTGCCTCAGCATACTCGGCACATGGCAGGGCCCACCCTGGAGTCCCGTTCATTGCATCGGCAGCGTCCTGGTCTCGATACAATCGCTGCTCAACGAGAATCCCTGGTACAACGAGCCGGGAACGCAACCCGGTACGATGACGGAGTCGGCCAGGAGGTACAAGGACCGAGTGCAGCACGACACCGTCCGAGTGGCCATCTGCGACGCGGTGGAAGGTTGCCTCCGGGACGAGCCTCCAATGCCCCGCGACCTGGCCGAGGCCGTGCTGAAGACGTTCGCGGAGTCGTACGACAAGTACGACCAGCTGCTCCGCTCCCTCATTGAGCAGACCAAGCAAAAGCCAGGCACGTCGTGGACCGAGTACCTCGAACATCTAGTGCAACCTAAATCACGTCCGATCCAGTACGAAACACTGCTCGCACGGCTTCAAAACTTGTACAAGCGGGTGAAGGAGAGGGCTGAGGCCGGTGCTCAGGTCTAAGATCAAGCCAGTAGTTAGCTGCTGAATGTCGAAACCACCTTGGTGTTCAAACGTGAAATGGAACTTCGCAAAATTGAATAAATGTTGGATTATATCAGTATACTCAGAACTGTACAAGCGATGTAATTATTGCGTGGGTGAAACACAGGGCCACGGGTGCTCAAGCCGATGCTCGAGCCGTTGCTGAAGCCGGCAATTGAGCCAGTATAGTGTTTATTTTCACGCCACTCTGAATGGCTGCAAGCCTTTGCCGACAAGCCAAGGTGAGTTTTGCGGCTATGCACTCGTGCAGCCTGCAGAATGCACCACTGCCGGCCTTAGTTCAGGCACACGCTAAAAATAAAACGATACAAGCAAACGTAATACAGACACTGTTCAGAAAATATACCAAATAACAAGACCGAAAACACACAGACAAAACAGAAATAGGTGGAAAATGGGAAGAATAAAAAGACGAGATGAGAATCGTGGAATAGAAGTGATAAATAAATGGGAATACACACAGCTATGTAGAAACCTTCTTGAAAGACGAAAAAGGGAAGATTCTATACATTATGAAAAACTATGTTAAGAGAGTACAGAACTGAGATAAAAACAATGACAGTAGACTGTAAAAATCATGACAGTGGACTGTGAGTACGTTAGCCACTAGACCACCGCGGTGGGACAAACGCAAACGGACTAGTCCAGCACTTTGTGTAAACTTACTCTTGAGTGAAGGTTTCGCGTTTCCTGTCATATATATGGGTACAATTGGCCGGCGCTCATCTCATATGGCAGGTATAGATTTCGCCCGCGCGTTCCCATAATATATTTGCTAGGAGCACTTGCGCGACAATTTACGTCCCGATATAATATTCGCAGCGAATTCATGCGTAAGCTTTTTTATTAGTGCGGAATAGACAAGTACCTGTGTTAAAATGGTCTTCGCACACTCTGGCTTCAATATTCGGTAGGCAAAGTCTACCTGTCGCTGTGGCTCTCTTCACAGCCGCGGCCCACCTTATTTTTCTTTCTTTATTTCATGGGAATCGATGCCTGCGTTTGCCTTTCACGCTCGAGTTGGAGCAGCCAACGGCTGAACAACCGGCCATGATTTATCAGGACGAAAATAAACGGGCGACCGCGCGCGCGAATCCTGAAGCTTGCGGCAGAGCGGTTCGCCGTCATCTATTCACCTTTTCATAAACGCCTCCCTGGGCGCCGCCATAGCCCTCCTTGGGCTGTGCAAATTGGCGCGTCCCCTCGAGAATGCACTGACAACGCTGCGCCCTTAGCCTTTGTACTCCCGCGCACAGCCCATCATGGCAGTGTTTTTTTTTTCCTTCCTGTGAAAAGGTGTATACTCTTCTCGAACCGAGAGCCGGCAGCGCAGACGGTGCATCCCACAATCCCTCGCTCTTTTACAGGTCACCTATTGTCATAGGGTTAAGAGAGGCTGACGTCAACGGCGTGCGTAGACCGGCAGGAAGGGAACGCAAGCTTCTGCGTGACAATCGGGTATTCTATACCACAGAGCCACGGAAGATATTGAAACCGCTTTGGAAATACACTACGCAGGCTAAATGTGGGTGCAACTCGATTAGCAGTTGTGGTGCTGCCTAGCTAGTTTTTGATGATGATATAATTTGATGATATATTTCCAAGAATCGCTACACTACTACCAGCCAGGTATTTAAAAGGGTTGTTGGAAGACCACTTCAAGAGCGTGCGGATAAACCCAGTGGTAGCCACAGATGCTTCTGCTATAGGTGACCAGTAAAAGAGCGAGGGATTGTGGGATGCACCGTCTGCTACCGGCCTCCGGTTCGAGAAGAGTAGACGACGGCAAATCGCTTCGCCGCAAGCCACAGATTGTTCAGCATTCGCGTGCGCGGTCGCCCGTTTACCTTCGTCCTGATAAACCATGGTCGGTTGTTCAGCCATTGGCTGCTCCAACTGGAGCATGCAAGGCAAATGCAGGTATCAATTCCCATGTAATGAAGACGGAAAAACGAGATAGGCTGCGACTGTGAAGAGAGCCACAGCAACAGGTAGCCTTTGAGTACGGAACTTTGAAGCCAGAGTGTGCGAAAACCATTTTATCACAGGTACGTGTGTATCCCGCATTAAAAAATCTTACACATGAATTTGCTGTGAATATAATATTAAGAATTAAATTGTGAGAGATAAATATTGAGAAATAAATCTTTGCTAGGCACTGGTGCGCCTAGCAAAGGTATTATGGGAACGAGCGGGCGGAAATCTACCTGCCATACGAGATTAGCGCCGGCCATTGCACCCCTATATATGACAAAAAACACGAAAGCTTCACTCAAGAGTAAGTTTACACGAAGTGCTGGACGAGTTCATTTGAGTTTATCTTGGTCAAACTGTGCGCCAGGACGGCACCCAAAGCAAGAAGAGCGTTAAACAAGCGCAGAGTTTCGATTATTCGGCGCCGTCTAGGTCGGACTGTATTGTTTATGTGCCGCCATGCCGTGCAGCTTGCACAAGATCAGCGTTCGAATAAGCATCTGGCTTCGACTAAGAAATTCATCTTATAGTACGCTAAAGCGCTCAATAAGGGTTGCGCTTCATGCCGATCGACTGACGATGTCGGCCGAAACAACGATCCCGAAATGAACTCTTAGCACACTGCTACAACCATCCCCATCACCTGAGATCTTCAAAATGGAGACTTTTTATCTGCAGTAACGTATCATACAAAAAACTGTTTTGTGTATCGGCTGATCTGCTAGCCAAACTGACGGTATACTTCCGAGCAGCCTAAAAGCATTGCAGACCATTTTATTGCGATTAAAAAGTTTCCTGACCGTTCATGGCTTTCGTAGCTTGTCTCCATCACAGTCACGGTTGGCAAAAAAAAATCGACTTTTAGTGCACTGACATTGCACGGCGAGGTGCTTTTGTCAACGGAGCAGTACAAAAATGCGCGCGTGCCACTGCTGACTCGTGTGGTGCGTCTAACCGGAATCAATCGTATCACACAGTTCCCCGCAATTGCCCATTTTACCTACCGGTCACCTATTGACGTGAAGGCTGTATACAGTGGTAATCTCATCAACGGATCTTAGATGGTCCTTTTCTCTTCGCTTGCCCGATTTCACAATATTCCAGGCAGAATTAATGGAAACTATATTCTTGCACTGCGTAAACTTCAATCACACATTTCTTCAGTCGTACGTGGTGTTAACAGATTCCCTGTGCACTGCGCTAGTACCATGTCACTTGCCACATTTGCATGCTTTCTAGATGAGCGAAGGCGCGTGAAATTTGTGGAGATATTTACTATCCACCTCACAACATTATGCTCTTAGGCACAACCTCGTTGACGCATACTTCGCAAAAACGAGAGACATGTGGGCTAGAATTTTCTTTGTTTTTGTATAGGACCTCCAGTTCTCTTAGTTGAGGAATCGCTGGCTCGGCGTCTTTTTTTTTTTTTTATGACCTACACGGGTTTTCCAACCCAATGCATTCGCGCCGGACTACGAGTACTTGTAGGTGATCATGGCACCAGCGAGAAACATCACCGTCGCCCCGGGAATGTTGTCGACGGCCTCCTGGAACACCTTTTGAGCGTCCGTCAGGGTGGTCGGCGGAAGGATGCTGAATCTGGTGAGGAGCCGGAACACTAGGGTCTGGCAGTTCTACGTAAGCACTGCGTATGGGCCCAACGACACGAACTCCGACTCCAGGGGACCACGGTTGCTTCTGCCCAGGTCCACGTATGGTTCCCCAAGGAGAGCTGCAATTTGAGAAGCGAATGTTTACTCAAAGCAACACTCGTTTCCTTTTTCTTTCTGCGCTCGTGTCAGTGTGAAGGTCAGATTATGCATGACTTTTGCCTTACGCTGTTACCATCAAGAACTCGCGGTTGGTCGAACCCTGTGATAACACGGACGGATAGTGGCTTTGACCAATGATAAAGCACGAATATCACTGATATCGGAAAGGGCAATGCTCCGCGACCAGTGGCGTACTAAACAGGGGATGCCACAGAGCGGGTTTGCGCGAGCCCGGCATATTTCTTTCCCCCATAGCATATAGAGCCCACCGGGCCACACCTACCTGCCCGGGCCCCCCTCTTCATACCAAAAGAATGCGCCCCCCCCCCCCCATTCAAAAGACATTCTGCCTACACCGTCGTCCACGACAGCACCCCTCGACATCGACCAGTCGGTGAATGCGGTTGCATGCATCCTGTGTTAATGTAATGAGTTATCGAACCGAGAAATTCAAGGTAGCGCTCCCCGAGTCGAAGCGCGCTATTCCCTTGAGTTCCTTAGCGAGCACAGCGAATCTTTTCTTATTTCAGTGTCACCAAAGCTCCAGCTTAAGTTATCATATATTCCGTTTGCATCGATTCGAATCACCACTTACCCTGAGGGCAGGCTCAGCCTCGCAGTCCTCACCGTCGACCACAGTTGTTGTGAGGACCAGACGCTTGCTCACATCCCGCTGGCCATCAAAGCAACGGACGTTGGAGTGGCCGTTAACTTTACTACGAGACGCCAGTGGCTGGTAGCCACCAGCTTGCTAGGAATGTCCCGCGTTGCGTACTGTGCGATGGTAGTGCGTATGCGCAGCGACGGGTCCTGAAGCCTGTTACGAAGGCGCGACGCCACCGAAGGCGCCACTGCTCCGAACTCCGCCGCCAAGGTCACCAGCCGTTTCGTAGCGTGTGTTACTCAGCTCGCGACTGCTTCTGCGCAGAGCTGATAGACAAGCGGTCGAGACGACGGTGAGTTAGGGCAAGGTTTATGTACAGCATAGAAATAGAGGCGTTACAAATTCGGCACTGGGGCCGACAGCTTAGGGACTCGAAAAGCCGAGATGTCTTCTCTCGCACGCATACGTCTGCTTCTCTCTGACGCCTAGGTCAACTCCTGGCAACGCGCCGCTTGGCTTTTTTTTTTTATAGGCAACGGGTGGATCTTTACGTCACCAACGTCCAACCAAAAGCGCCGCTGGCCGTGATGTCAGAATCTTCCAATGGGGACACGCCGCTGCGCGTGGTTGCACCCAAGGACGAGGTGTGTTGCCACGAATTGCGTAAGACTTGTCAGACTGGAAGGCGCCGATTGCTTCATCGGACTCGTGGGCTGAGGGAGCTCGCTGTGCGTTGCGTGACAGACCGGCGCCGCCGCTTGGTGACGTCGTTGAGTTGATCGCGTCAGGCAGGCTCGATCGCTGGCCTTGACACAGATTGCCTTTGCAGAGGCATTGACTTTCGGTGTTGACTCCCAGGCGTTACAGCAACACCGCCGCCAGACAATGCACTGGAAAGAGGAGCTGCTTTTACGTGGCTCGGATGTCGGGCGCGCTCGTTCGCCAGGTCCCTCCAGGTTTGCCTCCAGGGCCATGGGGAGAATGTAGCTCTAGGCTCAGTTCCGTTAACACATCCTCTTCTTGAGGACGGATCCCAGCTCCACTGGCTTGCCGCTACAACTTGTCGGCGAGGTTCGCTTTTCTCTTCTGACAATTTTTGGTCTCAGCACTTGTCGATGGTTCTGCAACTTGTCAAGAACGGTTCGACAACAAACAAGACACGACACAAGCAAGTACCCTCGGTCACCCGACAGAACACCAGACAAAGTATATTACAACATATACCTAGCTACGTGTCTGTCGGATTTTCGTTCCTTCTACATCAAGAGGCACATGTGGGACAAAAGACTCTTAAAATGAGAACTCAAATGTTTACACGTACACAGACGTAACGAAATAGAATGCAACATAAAGTTGGCCCCTTGAGATCACTCTGGACGGGAGCGCTCAGCTAAGGCCGAGATAAGGACAAAATTTTGCCCCGAATCGCCAGCGATAGACTTAAAGGTGGAGAAGGTACTAACTAAAGCGCACGGCTCAAGGCACCTTCATTTGCGTTTAGCTTTTTTTTTTGTAGCAAACGTCGAACTTGTGCTGTTGGAGTATCATGCTCCACCTCAGTAACTGGCCATTTTTAGGTGACATGTTATTTAACCAGGTTAGAAAACAGTGGTCCGTTTCGACCACAAACTTCGAACCGGAGACATAACAGGCTAGCTTTTGAAGGGCCCACACGAGGCAAGCGCATTCCTTTTCAGAGGTACTGTATGCCTCTTCCCTGCAGCTGAGTTTTCGACTTAAATTCAATACTGGCGTTTCGTTACCAGCCCTGTCTTCCTGGCACAATATAGCTCCCATGCCGCGATCACTCGCGTCGCATTTAATGGCAAATCTTAAAGAAATCGTGTGCCATTAGAACGGGTTTTCCTTTAGGGCCTGTTTCAGCTTCCAAAACGCATTCTCCTTTTCTGAGTCCCATACTACTTTAACCAGCTCGGACTTTCGAAGTGCGTCAGTTAGAGGGCTGGCAATGCTAGAGTAATTTTACACGTAATGCTGATAGTATTCAGCCAGGCCCAAGAGTGCCCTTATTTCAGATTTTGTGGTTGGTCTTGGATAGTTCACGATGGCGGCTACCTTAATTTCTGAAGGTCTACGCCGGCCACGCCCCTCAACGTGTCCCAGGTACGACATCTCGCCGCACTAGTAGTTTTCACGGTAAGACCAGCTTCTTTCAAACTGGTCAGCACGACGCATAAATGCTCGACATGTTCTTCCTAGTTGTTTGAGAAGATGGCGACATCGTCAAGATACGGCAGAGCGAACTCAGAGAGGCCATTAAGAACGCGGTCCAATAAGCCTGGAAAACAAAAGGGCGCATTTTTCAATCCAAAGCTCAGCTTAAGTGGACGATATACGTTCCGAATGGAGAAACCAATGTGGCATGGCGGCTAGCGCGCTCCGTAAAGGGGCTTGCCAATACCCTCGCACGAAGTCTAACGTGGAAATATAGCTAGACTGTGGCACAGTTTCTACCCTGTCCTCTAGGTTTGGTATCGGATAAGTTTGGTCTCGAGTTATGGCGTTAAGACGCCGATAATATATGCATGGCCTCGGATATTTTCCCGGCACTTGAACCAATATTAGAGGGGATGTATAGTCACTCTCGCCCGGTGCTATGACTTCCAACTTCAGCATTTTATCGATCTCTTGTTTCGTGATCTGCTTTCGCACAGGGGAACATCGATACGGCTTGCTACGAATTGGCTCCTCACAAGTTAGTTCGATATCGTGTTCAACCACCGTCGTGTTTCCGGGACGGTCCGAAAACACGTCTTCAAACTCGGAATTAATCCTTTTCAGGTCCTCAAGGTCCTCCTTCTGGACTTCACTTAACCTAGGCTCTAGGTTTAACTGTTCCAAGATTACCACCGATCCCCTTTTGTTTACATCACTAGAGGTCGAACTTTCTGCTCCCTCTTCCTCGGAAGCATTCAAAAGCAGATTTACCACCGCTTGACGTTGAACGTATGGTTTCATCAAGTTACTGTGGTGAATTTTGTTCGGCCGTCTTCCTAATTTCACTTCATAATTGGTATCAGAAAGCTTCGATATTACTTTGGCGGGCCCTTCCCAATGAACCTCAAGCTTTTTCTTTTTGGACGGCGGCAGCAGCATTACCTGACTACCTACTTCAAAGGTGCGCTTCTTCGCCGATTTGTCGTAGTACCCCTTCGACAACACTTGTGCAGCTTTCATGTGGCTCTCCACAAGATCTTTCGTTTTTCCAAGCCTCTGAAGGAGGTCTAGAACATACACAACTACATTAGGGTCCTCATCGAATCCCTCCCAAGACTCGCGTAGCATTCGCAATGGTGTTCACAAACTCCTGCCATACAAAAGCTCTGCAGGGGTAAAACCAGTGCTCTCATGAGGAGCTGATCTCAAAGCGAACATAGCGGGAGGAATACACGCTTCTCAGTGGCATTTGTGCTCGTACCAAAGAGCTCTCAGAATCCGTTTCAGAGCGGAATGCATACGCTCTACCGGATTAGATTGCGGTTGATGGATCGAGCTGTGTACTACTTATATTCCACATTTATTCAGAAAGGTAGAGGTAAGGCAGCCGGTGAAGACACTACCATTGTCGCATTGGATTTAGGAAGGCAATCCGACACGTGCAAATACAGATAGCAGTGCATCCACGACATGAGGAGAATTGAGCTCGTCAAGTGGTATCGCTTCCGGAAATTTTGTGGCTACACAGAGGGCCGTCAGGATGTACCGACAACCTTGCCTTGACTCTGGCAATTTCCTGACGATATCAATTACTAGGCGCCGAAAAGGTTCTATAATAATTGGGACAAGCTTCATGGGTGCCTTCGACTTGTCCGTGGATTTCCCCGCTCTCTGACAAGTGTCGCATGAGCGTAAAAAGTCTTCGATGTCCTTCCAGCATTTCGGCCAATAAAACTCAAGGGAAACTCTAGCCTTGGTTTTTTTTTATGCCTAGATGCCCAGCCCATGCGTTTTCATGCGCCAGTTCCAATAGTTGGCGACGATACTTTTGTGGCACCAAGAGCTGCTCATACTTGCGACCTTGCGCATTTGTGTAGCTCCGATACAGGAGCACTGCTTTCTCAAAAAAATAAAACATTCTTTTTCTTTTTTCCCAAGTTTACGCGTTCCATTAGCGCTTTATTCGAGAGGTCATCACGCTGCTCTTGAATGAGCGCTTCTCGATCAGCCCTCGACAGCTCACTCCAACTTTCCGCTACATGCGCCAGCGTTGCACCCCTCTCGCTCTGACTCAATGGCACCATGTAGTCTCTTCCGCCTACAGAGAACGCGCCAGTCGCTTCGGCGACGGGCCGCTCGAGTGAAATGACTCACACGGAGAATTTCCTGTCTGAGGTTCCGTCGACTCGCCGCCAAGGTCACGCAGATCAGCAGCCTTTGGAGGTGGTGTTTGACCACATTGAACAAGATCAAGTTCCTGCGAAAGTTTCCACGTTTGCGATCGCGTGAGGGCCATGTACGCTAAGTTAGATAACAACGATTTACCCTGCTCTTTGAGAAGATGCTCTGAGTTATTAGAAAATAGATAAGGAAAACGATCGGGAAGCACGGCAGACACAGCCGTTTCGGTGCGAAGCTTACCGAACGGGCCTTCAATGACAACAGTAGCGATTGGTAAGCAATCACTCTGCTCCTCGGCGACTTGTCTCATTCACGCGCATTCTCCTGTAAAGTCATCCGGAGACACCAACGAAGAATGGACAACGTCCATGGTTGCCGCTGAGTCTCGAAGTGTTCGACACGTTTTATTGGAGATACGGCTTGAACAACCGCATGTTCTTTTCCAATTCTCAGATTCTTGCGAAAGCAAACTTTTGCTTACAGTTTATCGCGGTGTGCCCTTTTTTTTTTGCAGTTGTAGCAGATTAGCGGCTTCTATGATTCAAACGCCCGTGTGGTATCAGAGCGTTCTTTAGGAACCTCATTCAATTTCTCCGCTTCCGTTTGCCCTTCCTTTACAGGGTCCTTCGTAAGAGACGGGTCCTTCCTGAAATTACGGTGCGGAGTGGGTTTCCATTGATCGGGTTTCTTTGATAAGCCTCCTTTCATATCATCGTTTTCAACGCGCACTGCCCTGTTATGCAACTTTCGGCGAGTATAATACTCCTCAGCTAACTCTGCTGCCTTGTTTAGCTGTACTTCAAGTTTGTCCTGCAGCCAAAGCTTGACATCCTCCTCGATGCAGCGGTAGAATTTCTCCAATGCAAGGCATTGGGGTTTAACGTCCCAAAACCACCATATGATTATGAGAGACGCCGTAGTGGAGGGCTCCGGAAATTTCGACCACCTGGGGTTCTTTAACGTGCACCCAAATATGAGCACACGGGCCTACAACATTTCCGCCTCCATCGGAAATGCAGCCGCCGCAGCTGGGATTTGAACCCGCGACCTGCGGGTCAGCAGCCGAGTACCTTAGCCACTAGACCACTGCGGCGGGGCCGTCACTCTCGCCCAGTACTATGACTCCCAACTTCAGCATTTTATCGATCTCTTCTTTCATGACCTGCTTTTTGCATAGGGGAACATCGATACGGCTTGCTACGAATTGGCTCCTCACAAGTTAGTTCGATATCGTGTTCAACCACCGTCGTGTTTCCGGGACGGTCCGAAAACACGTCTTCAAACTCGGAATTAATCCTTTTAAGGTGCTCCTTCTGGACCTCACTTAACCTAGGCTCTAGGTTCAACTGCTCCAAGATTACCACCGATCACCTTTCGTTTACATCACTAGAGGTCGAACTTTCTGCTCCCTCTTCCTCGGAAGCATTCAAAAGCAGATTTACCACCGCTTGACGTTGAACGTATGGTTTCATCAAGTTACTGTGGTGAATTTTGTTCGGCCGTCTTCCTAATTTCACTTCATAATTGGTATCAGAAAGCTTCGGTATTACTTTGGCGGGCCATTCCCAATGAACCTCAAGCTTGTTCTTTTTGGAAGGCCGCAGCAGCATTACCTGACTACCTACTTCAAAGGTGCGCTTCTTCGCCGATTTGTCGTGGTACTGCTTCGACAACACTTGTGCAGCCTTCATGTGGCTCAACACAAGATCTTTCGTTTTTCCAAGCCTCTGTGGGAGGTCTAGAACATACACATCTACATTAGGGTCCTCATCGAATCCCTCCCAGGACTCCGTAGCATTGGCAATGGTGTTCTCAAACTCCTGCCATACACAAGCTCTGCAGGGATAAAACCAGTGCTCTCATGAGGAGCTGATCTCAAAGAGAACATAGCGGGGGGAATACACGCTTCCCAGTCACATTTGCGCTCGTACCAAAGAGCTCTCAGTATTCGTTTCAGAGCGGAATGCATACGCTCAAACGGATTAGATTGCGGGTGATGGATCGAGCTGTGCACTACTTTTACTCCACATTTATCCAAAAAGGTAGAGGCAAGGCAGCTGGTGAACACACTGTCATTGTCGCATTGGATTTCATAAGGAAATCCGACGCGTTCAAATATAGATAGCAGTGCATCTACGACGTGAGGGGAATTGAGCTCCTTAAGTGGTATCGCTTCCGGAAATTTTGTGGCTACACGGAGGGCAGTCAGGATGTACCGACAACCTTGCCTTGACTCTGGCAATGGCCTGACGATATCAATTACTGGGCGCCGAAAAGCTTCTATGATAATTGGCACAAGCTTCATGGGTGCCTTCGACTTGTCCATGGATTTCCCCGCTCTCTGACAAGTGTCGCATGAGCGTACAAAGTCTTCGATGTCCTTCCAGCATTTCGGCCAATAAAACTCAAGGGAAACTCCAGCCTTCGTCTTTTTTATGCCGAGATGCCCTGCCCACGCGTTTTCATGCGCCAGTTCCAATAGTTGGCGACGATACTTTTGTGGCACCAAGAGCTGCTCATACTTGCGACCTTGCGCATTTGTGTAGCTCCAATACAGGAGCCCTGCTTTCTCAAAAAAAGAAACATTCTTTTTCTTTTTTCCCAAGTTTACGCGTTCCATTAGCGCTTTAATCGAGAGGTCCTCACGCTGCTCTTGAATGAGTGTTTCTCGCTCAACCCTCGACAGCTCACACCAACTTTCCGCTACAGGCGGCAGCGTTGCACCCCTCTTGCTCTGACTCAATGGCGCAATGTCGTCTCCTCCACCTACAGAGAACGCGCCAGTCACTTCGGCGACGGGCTACTCGAGTGACTGCTCAAATGACTCGCACGGAGAATTTTCTGCCTGAAGTTCTGTCGACTCGCCGCCAAGGCCACGCAGATCAGCAGCCTTTAAAGGTGGTGTTGACCACATTGAACAAGATCAAGTTCCTGAGAAAGTTTCCACGCTTGCGATCACGTGAGGGCCATGTACGCTAAGTTGGAGAACAACTATTTACCCTGCTCTTTGAGAAGATGCTCTGAGTTATTAAAAAATAGATAAGAAAAACGATCAGGAAGCGTGGCAGACACAGCCGTTTCGGTGCGAAGCTTACCGAACGGGCCTTCAATGACAACCGTAGCGATTGGTAAGCAATCGCTCTGCTCCTAGGCGACTTGTCTGATCCACACGCATTCTCCTGTTAAGTCATCCGGAGACACCAACGAAGAATGGACAACGTTCATGGTTGCCGCTGAGTCTCGAAGTGTTCGACACCTTTTCCCATTCACACAAATTTCTTGGAGATACGGCTCTAACAACCGCGTGTTCTTTTCCGATTCTCGGATTGTTGCGAAAGCAAACTTTTGCTTACAGTTTATCGCAGTGTGCCCTTCTTTTTATGCAGTTGTAGCAGATTAACGGCTTCCATGATTCAAACGACCGTGTGGTATCAGAGCGCTCTTTAGGAACCTCACTCGATTTCTCCGCTTCCGTTTGCCCTTCCTTTACAGGGTCCTTCGTAAGAGACGGGTCCTTCCTGAAATTACGGTGCGGAGTGGGTTTCCATTGATCAGGTTTCTTTGATAAGCCTCCTTTCATATCATCGTTTCCAACGCGCACTGCCCTGCTATGCGACTTTCGGCGAGTATAATACTCCTTAGCTAACTCTGCTGCCTTGTTTAGCTGTACTTCACCAAGTTTGTTCTGCAGCCAAAGCTTGACATCTTCCTCGATGCAGCGGTAGAATTACTCCAATGCAATGCATTCTACCACTTTATCGCGATCGTCATAAGCACATTCGCCCTAGAGCCATTCAATTAAATCGGCTTGAGACGAAACGCCCTTGAGACGAAACGCGATGTCAACGTGTGACTAATTCCCTTTTTATGGGCAAAGCTCCTTAATTATAGCAGCACCCGTTCGTCCTTCGTAGTCGTAGTGTGTAACCAGTCTTACATTATGGCCTCCAAGGTGGTGCCGGTGAGAGATTTCTTCTGTCGGTTGTTGAACAATAAAAAATTCGCAGCGTGCGATTTAGCTAAAAGCCGAATTCTCCTGTCTCTCATTTCCCATTAGCAGCCATCGGCATGTACATTGACCACTATCTGACAGGAAAAGGTTGCTACGCTATACTCGCTGGGCGTAACCTCCTTGGTTTTAGAAAGGTTTAGCGAGCGTTGGGACACAATGCCACGAATACAGTGAACTAGTATATACCATGAACTCGAGGTGGTTAAAGGTGGAAAGTAGACACGAAGCGCAAGCCGTAAGAAAGTGTGCGTGTGCCTCCTCTCCTTCAGTCCTTGGATTGCCCACTGAATGGCGGTGCTTCAATATGGGGAATATATGATGAAAAGATGCGAGATGTAGTTAGTTGGAGTGTTGAATAGATGGGCGAACGGACACACAGATGCATGGACAGACGCACAAATGGCTGCACGGACGAATGGACGCATGGACGGACGCAGGAGCGGATGCATGGACGAACGCAGGGACGGACGCACAGATGGACATGTGGACGCACGAACAGACGCACACACGGACGGGCGAATGGACGCACGGATGGTCCCAAAGACGGACGCATGGACGGACGGAAACAAGAACAAATGAACGGACGGATGCTTCGCTACACTTTCCATCATTCACCACGTGGATATGCTGTCACTTTTATGGCTTTATGGCCATCAGTGCTTGTTTTGATTCACGGTACGTCTTGCTTGATGATGGATTGTAGGAAACATTGAAACTTCACAAATTTAGGCACTTCATACACCTCACGCCCACCTAGCTAAAAGGTAAAATGGAAAAGTAATACATTCTATGTATTGTTTCTTGATCTCCTGGTTACCAGTAAACCTGTTCGGATCGGCGGACAAGTTCTAACTCATAACCAGATCGAGTACCGAGGCCTCACAGAATTACTAAGGGGAAGTGTTGTGAACTAAGCTTCGCTACGTTGACAGCATCCAGTCACTTCAAGCACTTCGTACCCCTTTTTTGTGTCAAGTTGTACTTCTTTCTCGGGACGGCTTTAAGCTCTCCCATAGTAGAGTACCCTGTGCTCTAAATCGTTACCCCCTTTTTCTAACCCCCACCCCTTTTTTTAAGCATACAGGAGACTTTGCCTGAAAGCCTCGGGTGACAACTTATAACGTCTCAAGAGCACTTCTTTAACCTCGTCATAGCTCTCGAACGCTTTCCTAGACAAACACGTTATCACGTCGGACACTTCGCCAGGAAGAAGAGCTAACAGGTTCATTTTTCATTTCATTTTATTATACTGACAGCCCTATTTGGGCTATAACAGGGGTGGAAAAAACCAATATACATTGTTATGCCTGCGAGTTCACAGCGAACGGCCGTGCCTCTGAAAAAGGCAATCTGTGTCAAGGCCAGTCCGCCTGACGCGATCAACAACTCAACGGCGCCTCTCTGGCGTGCACGTGCAGTGAGTCAGCCTCGGCAAGCAACCCGTCGAGTAAACAACTGGCGTCTTCATGTCTGGGGGTCTGACGCATTGCGCGGCGACCCCATTGGAGGAGTCTGCCCTGACGACCAGCGGCGCTTCTGATTGGACATTTTGGTTGGACCCGGTGCAAATAAAAGAAGCCCTGCGGCGCGTCGCGATCGGCGGTCCTAGGTGAAAGCTGACATGTGTGTCAGAGCGGACCCGTTTGAGAGCAGACCTATGTGTTAGAGAGGAGAGCTCGGCTCTTCGAGTCTCTGTCGGCCCCAGTGCCGAATTTGTAACGCCTCTGTATATATGCTGTACATTAACCTTGTTTAACTCACCGTCGTCTCGTCCGCTCGTCTATCAGCTCTGCGCCGAAGCAGTCGCGAGCTGAGAAACCTACGCGACCAAACGGCTGGTGACCTTCCCGGCGGAGTTCGAAGCAGTGGCGCCTTCGGGACCGTGTTGGCGTCGCCGTCTTTCACAACAGTGGTGGCAGCGGTGGGATTTCGAGGCGTCCTTCGTAACGTCGTCGGAGGTGGCCTTCGCAACAACATACAAAAAATAGGTACTCCCTATACAACTTCTATTATACATAACAATGAATGACAAGAAATAGCCAAAGCAATCTGCTCTTGAGGACATAGAATAAGCAAAATATAAACTATACATCTTTGTACACGACATCCTTTAGGCCCTTCAAGAAAGAAGGTACACATTCCGATAAGACAGTGGAATTCGGCAGCCTGTTCCACTCACTGATCGCCCGCGGAAAGAAACTGAACTTAAAACAATCATTCTGCGCCCAAAGAGACCGCTCCAAAGCTTTTCGCTCACAGACGTTTTCAAACTTGAGATATTTCTCATGTCCTTGCCTACTACGAACGGTGGCAGTTCTATAACCGCTGACCTGAACTGTCGCAGAAGCTACGCTAGGCGCCTGCGAACACTGTAGGATTGCCAATTCTATTCGTTTCAACTCGTGGCGCTCCTGTCTCTCGGCCTCCTCGCGCTCGCGACGTTCGCGCCTTTCAGCTTCTTCACGTTAGCGAACTTCTACTTCTCGCCTTTCAGCCTCCTCGCGGCGTGCTTTGATATCCGCCCGGGCCTCATCGACTTCCTCAGCCGACACTCCCTCATCCTCCATGATCTCAAGGATCGCTTGCTTTCGTTTCGCACGGCCCAAAGTAAGGCCTAGTTTCTTCCAAATTTCGTTGAGTTCCTTTACTTTAAGGTTCTCCATCGTTCACATTAGCCTCTTGCTGTTTGCCCCTGTTAAGAATGTTTGCCCCCGTACCCACTATAAGTCTACTAGCAAATCACGCAAGCAATTATTTTTAACACGGCCGTGTTTACATCCTCCGCATTAACTTTAGTTTCAAAGCGCTCTGACTTAGCTTGAAACAATCAAAGCTCACTCACCAATGCTTCACACAGACCTTCTATAAACTATGTATACTATAACCTGTGCTAGAGTAGTCTGGTGAACTGAGGGGAAAACATCAGGCACTCAACGCATCGATGTCGCTGACGCCGGCCGATCCCGCAGCTGCCAACCACTGTTACGAAGGCTCGACGCCAACACGGTCCCGAAGGCGCCACTGCTCCGAACTCCGCCGCCAAGGTCACCAGCCGTTTGGTAGCGCGTCTTACTCAGCTCGCGACTGCTTCTGCGCAGAGCTGATAGACGAGTGGTCGAGACGACGGTGAGTTAAGGCATGGTTTATGTACAGCATAGAAATAGAGGCGTTACAAATTCGGCACTGGAACCGACAGCTTAGGGACTCGCAAAGCCGAGATGTCTTCTCTCGCACGGATACGTCGGCTTCTCTCTGACGCCTAGGTCAACTCCTGGCGACGCGCCGGTTGGCTTTTTTTTTTTAATAGGCAACGGGTGGATCTTTGCGTCACCAACGTCCAACCAAAAGCGCCGCGGGCCGTGATGTCAGAATCTTCCAAGGGGGACCCGCCGCTGCGCGTGGTTGCACCTAAGGACGAGGGATGTTGCCACGCATTGCGTAAGACTCGCCAGACTGGAAGGCGCCGATTGCTTCATCGGGCTCGTGGGCTGAGGGAGCTCACTGTGCGTTGCGTGACAGACCGGCGCCGCCGCTTGATGACGTCGTTGAGTTGATCGCGTCAGGCGGGCCCGATCGCTGGCCTTGACACAGATTGCCTTTGCAGAGGCATTAACGTTCGGTGTTGACTCCCAGGCGTATACAAGCCCCAAGAAGCAGATTTCCGCGGCTCCCGCGGCATCGCTGGACGGCGCGTGTGGTCAAGGCGCGGAGGATTGCGGCGACACGCCGCTAACACGGCTAGGCGACCTTGCCGATTGACGCCTGTGCTCCCAAGTGGCGCACTATAGCTTCACGCGCGCCGCCGCCACGCACCACCAAAAGTACTTCGTCGTCTTTTGTGTGCGTAATTATTTTCAGAATGATCCCTTGCAAACCAATATATACTCCACATTTGTATACAATTGAAAAGAACCGTTCTTTAAGCCAGGATTTGACTTTCATTTTTCACTCATACCGTATTTGCCAGAGTGCATGATTTTAGGTTGCCTTCTCACCGCACACCGTATATGGCTGGTTAGGCACGCCCGTCGACTCTGCACTAAATCATATATGACGGCAGTAGTATAATGAAGTGAAAATTTTCAATAATAATACAAAAAACACATTAATGAATGAATTTTCGGGGCTTGCCATTATAAACATTCAAGCCTTCAAATTTGAATACGTCGGCTTAGCACTCTTGCGCTTTTTTACAGCGAAAGCTGTATATGGCCACCACCGCATCGTGCTCTCTGGACAGCCCGTATATATATATATATTGAAATGTGAATATATATCTGAAAGGTGCAAGTTTGATACCGGCCCCAGGGGTCGGATTTCGATGGTGGCGTAACCATAAAGGACCGTGCGTGTACTGTGCGTTGTCAGTGCACCTTACAGAACACAGAACACTTAGTGGTCAGAATTTCCAGAATTCTCTCCGACGGGGCCCCGTGAAAAGAAGTGCAACCCTGAGGTGTACATCTACATCTACACACGGTTCGTAGTCGGCGCTTCTCTAACCTTCACCTCCCCTTTTCACGAAATGTTTTTTTTTTTTTTGCGCCACAGTCAAAAGAACCCATACTTCTGCCTCACAGCATCGGATTGTATGCACACCATGGATGACAGCCCCTTGTAGGGAAGGGAGTTCACTGAAGGTTTCTTTTGCTCAAAGACAGGTTATGTTCTCAGGGCGAAATGATTGATTAAACCTCAAGGAGGACTATCCAAGCGTCCATCTGCTTTTCTAAGCTATAGTGAAACCATGAACACAGCATGTGCCCTGCGGGTTGAAGCCCCACCCCGTCTTTTCGCTCCATTTCCAAGAAAACAAAACGAACTTTGCAGGGGAAGCAAAAGCTGCTCCGCAAATTATCAAAAAAAGTAGAAAGCAGGCAATCGTGTGTTTTGATGACTCTTCGAAGAGTTGGAAAGTTTATCCTTACCTCGTGAAATAAAGGTGTTCATTTAATAAAAGTTGCTGTCATTGTGTCAATCACTTTATAGGTAATAAGAAATTGTCTTTTGACGTCAGGAAAATTATCGTTGTTAGCTCGCGCCATCGTCGTCATCGTCGTCGTGCGGTTCGGACACGGCCGGTGACACTCGACGGCTTAGGAGAGCGAACACGGCTGTTGCGCCGACGCGCACGAGAAGGCCCTGTCGAACGACCCCAGTAACTGCAAGGGAGCACGACAGCTCGCAGGTCCTCCATTCTGCACGGCGCAGTCCTGGAGGAAAGACGCCACTGAGGCTTTGAGTAACGAAACTGAGAGAGCGAGCAAGATTAAATTAGATAGGTAGATCACCGATAGTGCAGACGAGATGTCTCTTATATTCGGCGACACCATTTTTCTTGGCACTGAAGGGAAAGCTACGGAGGCGGAGCTTCTGCACATGTAGCACCACACGAAGTAGTCCGTTTTGGCGCGCGTCTCGTAACGGCGTGGAAAGTCACATGGGCGCGCGCCATCAGCGTTTCATGTAGACGCAGACGCCGCTCAGCGTTTGAAGTGCGCATTAAAAGGCGGGACTTTCTCACGCATTCAAAAACGCGATGTCCCAACAGTTAAGTTAAAGGAATTACGAATATCTTACTGGTGTAAGCTGGCTCCTGTCTCAAATAGCTCCACGCAGAGAATAAAGGAGGAACATTTGTATTTCACGTCGAAAACATTGGCGCTACCTTGGAACTACATTCACGGGCGGTAGGATGTACGCGGTTTGGCTCCGTAGCTTATACCCTTCGGTGTCAAGAAAAGTTGTCTCCGAGTGTTCACCTTTTCATAAACGCCTCCCTGGGCGCCGCCATAGCCCTCCTTGGGCTGTGCAAATTGGCGCGTCCCCTCGAAAATGCACTGGCAACGCTGCGCCCTTAGCCTTTGTACTCCCGCGCACAGCCCATCATGGCGGTGTTATTTTTTTCCTTCCTGTGAAAAGGTGTATAGTCTTCCATGCACCACGCGAGCACGATTTGCAACATGTTTAGGCTTGGTTATTGACAACTGTTCGCTAAATTAAGACAAGTGTTCACAGACGCGCAGTACCGATCGTCATAACAACGTCTTGCTTATTTTATTCTCACTTCAAATACACACATGCTCCATCTATATATAAAACAGAGCATGGCGCTTCTGCCTGAATATCTTCAGAGCCAAAGCTCTGCTGCGCCATGTCTACCAAGGCCGTTCATCGCGTTGCAATGACCTTGAGCCGCCGAAGCGACGTGTGGCAGGTGTGATGTCACGACGCGTGATCAGCTGCGAAAGGCGTCACAGCCGCGTACTCTTAATTGGAGACTCGCCGCAGTGGTACCACGTGACCACAGCGGCGAGATTCTGAGGGTCTCTAAGCCACCCAGTGGTACAAACTTGGTTGTGGCGTTGTAGTTGTGCAAAAGTATACAGTGAAAACGCTAAAGTTCACTGTATCATGGCCGCTGCATAAAAATACCTTGTTTTTTATGTTCAGACTATGGCTGTATAATCGAAATTTTATGGTCCTCTCTCGTTCGCGATTTCCTTCTCAACGCTGCGTTCGTCGGTTCGTCGTGCGCCATCTACCCGTCGTTATCTATCTCCGAGCATCTCTTTGTAATTTAGGGGTCTTTCAATGAAGCATTCTTTGCTTAGCGTTTACGAAACAAAGCCGAACATAACTTTCGCGGGTGATATCAGCAAACTTTAAACCTTAGCCAATTTATTTTCGCGATATGTAACGTGATTCACGCGGTTAGTTATAAGCGGACTTCACTATTTGCATGTATACGAGTGCACGTGACCTTACCGTGAGGCATCCCGCCGTGTAAAGCATCCTGACCGGCTTTAGAGAGGGCATACGGGGTAGCCTCGGGCCACCACTCGCGTTCGTCGCGTCTAACACCGCACTGACGTAGTCGTACGCCAGCAGGTTTTCGAAAACACCGTCGGTCGGTGAGCCAGGCGGTGGACGGCAACCGGCGGGCAGCGTGCTGGTGTCCGTGACTACGGCTCTGAGGTACCTGCACACCCAAATCATACGTATGCAATCTAAAGAATGTTTGCACCACATGGGAAGTCGTTTTAACCAGAAAGTGTTTTATAACGGGGTTCACCGATACTACACTGACGTCATTTCCGTCACAGAAGTGACGTCGGTAATATGCACGTGAACACATTACACAAAAAGACAGAAGTTATGACTATTTGTATGATCGTGAAGTCGAACCCACATGCTCTCCAAATGCGACGATTAGTACCCAGTACTCTGCATAGCGCGCTCCACATACACGTGGTTTCAGAAACGCCCTCCTTACTCTCGCACATTCTACCTTTCACCGTTTGGAGGAAGCGATGTCCCTGTATGGAGGAGGTGAAATAACACTGTCGTGTCTTATTGATTCCCATGACGAATGGATCAATCTTTTTTTTTTTGTTACACAACAGCAATCACCGTACGGCCTGCTTTAGCTTCCTTCTTTGAAAATTCGGCGCTCAGCGTTTTCCTTTCCTCATAAAGCGCTGAATATAGCTATAGGCAGCTAGAACTTTCTCGCCTAGTTTCATACATGGCACTCAATATAACCTGATTCTATGTTAAGAGTGTATCAAGAATGTCGCAAGGAGAGGCAGCAAGCGAGATGGATGACGACTATTTTACAGGAGAGATTCCGTACACACGCTCCTAAATTAAAGGTAATGCCAACGCATTTAATTCACAGTTACCACTAACAAGCAACTGACACTTTACGTTGAGCTTCCGCAATATAAAGCAACAAGATATTTTTAGACAACGGCGCATCCAATAATGTTATAGGGAAACAGCAATAAAAACAGAGTACCCTTTCAACAACGTTTTTTTTTTCATTTTCTAGTAATGTACATTTGTAATTCTTCTTCAATTTTTCTTCATCGTGCTAAAGTATCGATTCCTGCTGACGACCTTGAACATTACGGCGCACGCAAACGGGGATACAAGCAATGCGCGCGCGCATACATACATACATGCATGCATACATACGTACATACATACATACATACATACATACATACATACATACATACATACATACATACATACATACATACATACATACATACATACATACATACATACATACCGTTCTCGTATAACCCAGTCCTGGTTATAACATGACCACAACTACTTACGACGCAAAAATGATGAAAAGAAAGTCACAGCTTTGCCGCAAAGGTGAAGCAGTGAACGCGATAGCAACAAATTGGAAGGTCGCGCGCCGAATGGTCAGCGGATAAAACTGTGCCCCCCGTTTCTCACGCACAAACGACGAACGAAACGTCCTCTCAGGTACAGATGAACGCGAATAGGCGTCTGAGTTGTTACTTCGCTGTATCTGAAAAGCGCGCTCTTTTCGCAAACGTAGACTGCAACGATTGCAGTGACCTTTGTGCGCCCGGTAACTAAAGCAGAATCGTTCCGGTGAAATACAAAAGCCAGCCAGGACGTACGATCCCCCCTACCAGGAGATAAGGGCACGCGAGTGAGCGTCGAACCCCTGCTCTTTGCGGGGCAAAGTGCACGTGGGAGATGAGAGCGCGGCCGCCGCGTCGTGACGATGTTGCTGCGGGCGCTCATTGCGCCATCTTGCTGGTAAGGATGAAAACACGATACCCCCCCCCGTGATTCCCGTCAGCAGCAGTAAGTGGTGGATATAAATAGCTTGCCGCTTGAACGGTTAAGGACGCGATCCTCGGTGGCTCCGTGGTTAACGTTTCGCGCTCACGATTCAGAGGACCCATGTTCGGTTCGCGCGCCGGAGTCTTATTCTGAATTTACTTTCTTGCATTTCCATATATATAGATGCGTATACATATACAGTGAGTGACACCGGCGAAAAAGTCCAGTCGAGAGTGCCCACATAATTGCTATCGCAATAAAGCAAGTTCCCATGTATTGCCATAAAGCTGCCTTTCTTGCATTACGGTGAAGCTGTGCCGGAGGCCAACTTGCGCACTGAAATTCGCGTATAACCCTCGAATTTCATGTACATTCGTGCGATTTATACAAGATTAAATACGGTACATACACGCTCGCGCACGCACAAACACACACACTTGCTAGAGTACCCATTTATATGCGCCAGAGTATTATGCAAAACGTCATGAGCCCGCATTTACACACTATATAGACCTGGTGACGAGGCGCCTAGCGATGAGGTGGCCGAGCCCTCCCAGATTGGCAGCCGCAGGCCCGTCCGAGGCGTAGAAGGGCACCGCGAGAAGTGGCACGGGAACGAGCACCGTGCCGTCGACGGCCACCTGGACGTCGCCGTCGAGCGGGTCGAAGTGCAAGTCGTGCGGCGAGACGCGCCGCCGCCAGGCCTCTGCCGTCGAGAGCCAGTCCTCGAAGAACGATCCGCGGGGCGTCGGAAACGACGCGTAGAAGGCGTCCAGGAGCTGGACGCTCTCCGCGTAGGGCGGCATGCCGACGGCCACCATCGGTGGAGGCGTCGAGAACGACGAGAGCCACCGCTTTCTGCGAGTTTGTTACAGACGGAGGCTGGCGCAAGCATTTGACGACGGCATTGACCACAGCATTGACAACGGCATTGACCACGGCCTGACGAGCGGGCTTATACTTGCAAGAGGGTCATCATCATCATCATCAGCCTGACTACGTCCACTGCAGGACAAAGGCCTCTCCCATGTTCCACCAGTTAACCCGGTCCTGTGCTTGCTGCTGCCAATTTATACCCGCAAACTTCTTAATCTCATCTGCCCACCTAACCTTCTGTCTCCCCCTAACCCGCTTCCCTTCTCTGGGAATCCAGTTTGTTACCCTTGCATGTGGGAGGTTAGTTACCTCCCACATGCAAGAAGGTGCCCGTACTTAAGTTGCACCTTCCCCCCCCCCCCCCGTTATTTATCGAATGGCGGGCACCATGTCAGCCGGATTTTGTATCGTCATTCTTTAAAGTGTGAGGTCATGGCCTCACAGGTTTGTGGCAACCATGACAGCTGAGGATCCTTGCTGTTGCACTGCAAGATCTGTACACTTCCCACCGTAAAAAAAACATCAAGAAAACTGGTGACCCAAAAGGAGATTGTTGCGAGAGGCCTATTGTCGCTTGATTGTTTTATTTTTGCATCTATTCTGAAATTTGCTTTTGGGCTCGACCAGAACGTGGGTAATGGGAGGGGGGGGCGAGGACGAAGACTTAGCTTGCTTTAACGAAGAACCTTGTACGCGCCTATAGCTGCCTATAACTTTTCGACTAAAAAAAGCAGTTTCCATACTTTTTTATTTGTACTTACGGAAAGTTTCTTAAATAGCATGCACGAAGAGTCGAGTCATCACCCCGGTGGCACAGTGGCGATGGGCCGGTGCTTTACAGGTGACCCAAATGTTGCGGGTTGGAGACCTGCCTCGGCCCTCGCATTTTAACAGAGGTGAAATGCTCGATGTGGATGCATTGCACGATTTTAGAGAACGTAAGGGGTGTAAAAATGAGGAGTTTCAACCACCCCTGATGTGTGTATGTGAGCGGGTACACATACACATGCAAAATATAGCTTTCGTTTTCATTTTGGGGGGGACGGGGTTGAACCACCAACCACGCCCCTTGCTACGAGAATCGAAGAAGCGCCAGATGCCACACTCGAGAACTCACTTTTTGCCGAGACAACTGGCAATCGCGTTCGTCATGCCGCTGACGTCGGATCGTTCTTTGTCAGAGACAAAGTGAACGAGGGCAGCCAGAGGTGGTTCCATGACGTGGGCAACCATGCGCAGGCAGAAGAACGTGAACGCCTGTTCCGCCGCCGATCTGGCGGTTGGAAGACAGAGTTCTCCTCAGAAAGATTACGCAAATCTTGTAATGAGAAGCAGCGCGAACATTCATCCACTCCCTTGATAAGTCGCCAATGCAGTCAAGCTCACTCACTCACTCAATCAAGCAATCAATCAAGCACTCATGTTGTTCAGTATTCCTTCATGGTTTGTCTCTGCGCTGGTCCAATACGAACACAAGTCAACAAGCCCAGCTCTACCTGTTGCTGCAATCAGTCAAGCTATCGTTTATTTCTTTTTCCACAAGACCTGGGAGCGCATCATATATCTTCGAGTTTTCGTGTGTGCTTGTGCGCCGGCGAGGAATGACAAATGGCAGAAGCAGGTTCGTCTCTTTCTCGGTATCCAGTGTTTTCGCAGGGCTCGTTGTATATTTACTTCCGCGAAGCTGCGCTACCCTTTGGAGAAACAGGTGAATGTATGTACGCCATGTATACTGCAGCTTGCCGTAGCACATCGCGTGAAGGTGAGCACAATCGCGCGCGATATGATGATCATAGCGCGAGCGCCAAGCAAGAGCTATAACAGCGCCCCGTCCCACGATACTCATTCGAGGAGAGGGTCTTATCACGGAAGATTCACTCACTCTCCTTGTGGTTACTTAAGAAGCGATCACTCTCGTCTTTGGAAGCTGATTAAACGAAGCAGTGCCAAAGTACGTTTGAACAGATGTTTCTCAGCAATTTTGTAACCACCCGTGGAAATGAGACCCTACGAAGAATACACTTGATCGCACGAATGAAATGTCCAAAATATGGAGAAAGGGTTAAGAGTTCATTGTAATGGCGCGTATTGTAGCATGCAACAGCGAACGACTGAGAGAAGGATGCGGCATCTTGGTTTTCACAGTTCTGAAACGTGCCGCTAGGCGCCTGAGACATTAGAAAAGTCCACGCTCGTACGATAACCTTCACGTTGCGCGCGACTGTACAGGAAAACGACATGTACGCTATTCGCTTCCTTTAGAGACGCGCGCAGAACAGGGAGAAAGGGGAATGCTTAAACATCTACACGGGGCGCAAATTTTGCCCGCCTGTCCCGTAGTTGCCCTACTGTCCCGTGGTTGGCCCACTGTCTCACTCCCACTGTCCTTCAGCTGTCCCGTAGTTCAATGTTCTTGGTTATGACTATACAGCTTAACTAACAACGGCGTCGGAAAACCCTTGATGTCTAATTGCGAGAACTCTGTGATTCCTTTGTTTATTCCCTGAAAACTCCTGTGACCAAATTTGGCAGGCCGCTGTGAGAAAAACAACATCTCTTCATTTGGATTGTGCATCCACTGTGATGCTCGACTTCTTTTGGACTCGACCAATACGGAAAGAGAGGTGGGGAGGGCAATGAAAACTGGACATCCTATAGAAACTCTGCGCACGGCTGTCTCGTATGCGCGTTCAGTTGGTTAGAACTTACAACAGGAATCTAACAAAAAAAGAACACGTGTTGTGGCCATACTGTCTTTTCTTCAGTGACATATGATTTGACTGTACGCCTGGTTGCGGGTGAGTTCATGAAATGTTCGTGCCGTTGTGTCGGTGAATCTTGTTTCCTCTTCTATCTGAATACTACAAACGACGCACCCCGAGGAAACAGCCAGGGATGGCTCTACGAGTGGGGTGGCCTGTTCGAGAACGTTCCAGCTGGTCCACAGGAACAGGTCTGGAACGGCCATAAGTTTCCACACCGACTGCAAAGCGGGCTTGAGACGGGTGGGTCCGAACAAGCTTGTGTTCCTCGAGTACGGAGTCTTCGCTTCGACCGCGTCCCCAAAAGCACTGGCGCTGACGCCGCGGAAAGCCAGGTCTTGAACCTGCGGCCACAAGGAGTGAAGAGCCCGTTTTTGTACATCTCACCATGCCAAACTTCCTCCTCTTCTGACAACAGGGACCTTTGGTCGTCCTACCTTTTCTGCATAAGTGATTTATCTGATCACTTATTCAGAAAGGCGCGGAACTTACGTGACGGGACGGGACAGGAAGGAGCTCACAAGCTGCTTTTGTGGATGTTCTTTCCTGTCCCGTTGTGTGCTTATCGCTTGATATGACGTCCAATCAAGGCTGTAGAATACCTACCTTAGTTATCTACCATAAGCCCTAATGCTCGTCAGGCATTATTCGGTTTACTCAAGAGAGAAGAATACAGAAAGCGCAGGGATGGAGGACGAGAAATCTGGATTCCCTGACTCCCCCTTCCTCAATTGTCTTAATGTATATACTACCAAAAATATAAAAGTACGCCCGATACTGAGCGTTCTGTGCAAGACTTCCTATAAACTGACACTTCCTTCACCCCATAGGAACTATCTTCGAGGTGGACAACGGTACCGCGATGCGTGCTACCAAAGCCGTATCTCTTGTCGGAGATGCGCTCGCTGGATTTCGTGCCGACCGGTTGTGCTCTCGCGATCTCCGACGACAGCGACACTCTAGCCGACTGGGCTAGCCCTACGCCATCTACTGACACTGATATCCGTCGACAGCGTAGCTTTGGCCAACTGGGCTCGCCCTGCGCCATCTCCTGACGCCGACAAAAGCTCTCGCCAGTGGTGCCCCGTACTCAGACTCCTGCGACCGTCTCCATCTTTCCTATCTTTTCCTTATTTCCGTCGCTCACTGTCCTTGCGCCTCGTTCTCTCCTTCCTCTATTTCTATCTCTTTACCTTTTAATTCTATCTTTTTAATCCCTCCTTTACCCCCACCCTCGTGAGCTACTGTTGACGTGTCCTCCCCCTGAGAGAAAGTTACGGGGCTCACTATTCTCTTCTTTCCATTTAAAATCGCTTCCCCCCGTATCTCTCGTCAATGCACAAATGCTTCAGAATCGGGACGGGATGCTGTCTTCTGCAGTCTTTCTTTTCTTCTTCCGCCATTGTTGCAAAGGAGTAGAGCTCCGAGCACAAGTGGATCTAAAAGTTATTTATCGACAATCGCAGCGTCATAAGGATGTCGATATGGGCGATGCTGCTCCCATGCAGTGGTACGGACAGGTTTCCAAATGCGAACACTGGTAAAGCGTTTTGGTTAGCTTTCGCACAGCTGTTTTCATCCGAACTGGCTTTCGGGCTCACCTTCTTAACTACTGCGAGTGTAGTCTCGGAATCACTGGCCTCGAAGGCGGACGCTGCGTCGGCCGCCGCCGTCACCATGGAGCTGTGCAGCGCCTGCCTCAACTGTACCAGCTCAGGGCTCTGAGGGACGCCCGCGACGACTAATACGCTTAACGTGAACCTGCGAAAAGGGGGTCGCGTGTAATCGAAGACCGCTCCTATCGGCAGTGAAGCGTGGAATGTGGAGGCGAGACTTCCGCACATTCACGTTACTTCGCGAAGTAGTTCAGCAGCTTGCATGCAGTTGATCCGAGTTCTAGCTGCGTTTGTGCCTGAACACAGCTTTAACGCGTTGTGATAAACACATACCCGAGAATATACGAATTCGGGAAATGCATTTCAATTGTTCAGCGTACATTTCAGTGCCACACTATCAGTATGTTTTATTTTTTCTACTAAACGACAATCCTGCGGCCGCAGGCGGACTGACACACGCCAGGAACGAGGTAAAAAAAAAAGGTGATGTTGGCTGTGATTTAAATATGTGAGCCGATCTTACACCTGTATAATACGAACTGCAGACGCTGGAGACTAAAGTGCGATCGTTATTCAGCCATACATACATACATACATACATACATACATACATACATACATACATACATACATACATACATACATACATACATACATACATACATACATGCATGCATGCATGCATGCATGCATACATGCATGCATGCATACACATACATACATACATACATACATACATACATACATACATACATACATACATACATACATACATACATACATACATACATACATACATACATACATACATACATACATACATACACGTACATATTAAAGCTTCCCTCGATCACATTTTAATTCTGTTCGGTGCTTGAAGATCAGGATTGCATGCGTATGATGGTTCAGCAGTTCGTCCGCGTGAGGGAAATTTTGTGTCGTAGTACCTTTTTTATCCTTCATCGGTGTCTGTTAGCGCCGTATATCAATATAAAACGTAAACAGATCATTTTTTATGGATCTACACAGAGTCGATCACCTATCGGTTCCGACGCGCAACGTGCACGTGGTATTTAGCGCGTATACTGCTTACTGCGGATCTGGCGGCCTGATCAGTGCGCCCCTCAAGTAGCCGGCGTTGACGTCGACGGCGAGCGAGTGTGCCACGTGGGGCCGGATCTTGAGTAGCGCGCTCAATCCGTAGGCGTAAGCCAGCTCGACATGAAGCGCGAGCACGCGGTCGGCCGACGTGGGCGCACTCGACGGCGGGTTGGACAGGAACAAATCCAGCCGTCGCATGAACTTCCTCAGGGCATCGTGGTGCGACGTCCTGGAGCTGCTGATGGCCCGGCAGTCGCGCAGCAGCGTGGCGGCCTTGTGGCGTGCCCCGGACTCGGGAGAGACGGCGTAGCGCTCCGCGACAAGCACCGAATTCAGGTAGGAGAGAGTGATCTCCTGCTGGGACAGGAAGCGCGACAAGCGTGTCACTACGAAGGCATATCTTTAGAGCTACGCTAAAGTGAAGCAATAATTTAGTTTAGACTTGAAAAACATCGAAAATACTTTGAAAAGTCTCGTGTCATTACTTTCATCACTATATGTTTTTTATTACAGGTATACCTGAAAGTCCCATCATTAACAAAACAAATTTCCCCATCTACCGCAAGAGGGAACCATATGTAGATGCGAAGCAACGGGCGCTAACGCTTACACTGGCGGCGACGTTGACGCTTGCGCACATCGCGGCGTTGCGCCGGAAAGAAACCTGGGGAGGCGCGAAGAACGCAGTGTTGGACCGCTGTCGGTGTTTCCTACTGGAACATGCCAATCGCTGCTAATAGGCAATGACAGACAGTAGACTCCAATCGGACACAGAGACAGTGGGTCCGCTTCTAGTTGTCGCGCATGGTGCGAATGTTTGTTGTTTAACAACGCACAGGAGAAATATCCCACCAGCACTACCTTGGAGGTCAAGATTCAAGATTCAGTATATATATATATATATATATATATATATATATATATATATATATATATATACACGGGGTGGCCAGCGGCGAACCATTGCACAGCGCGAGCAGTCGTTTTTTTTTTGTCATGAAACTTGCTAGCAGACGTTGCCTGCGTCAGCGTTACGAGGTGAGAGAGGGGGACGTAGGAGAGAGGGGGAGGGCTGCGCAGGCGCAATGAGAGTGTAGACACCGCGGGGACGAGAGCCCAATAGAGAGAGGGAGGAGCAAGCGTAGATTAGCAGACGCTCCCTGCATTGGCGTTTCGAGGCGAGAGAGGAGAGAGCGTAGGAGAGAAGAGGGGGAGCGGACGCGCGTGCGCATTAAGGGTGGTCACGCCGCACACCGGATTGAGCTCCACCGTAAGCTGCTGCGCATCTAAAACTCCGTTTTTCTATCATATACAGTCGACTGGAACAAGCCACTCTCTTCTGCGGTGAACTGCGAAGCGATAGAAACCTTACAGATTCGTACAAAAGCCCCAGACTCATGCATGCGATGCATCCAGATATTAACACCACAAACAGATGCATATCCTGTGGCAAGGTTGCCACGCTTAGCCACATGCAGTAGGAATGTCCGGGCTGATTAATTCGTCTCTTCCATCACCAGCCTCCACTCGTGCTTGAAGACCGACTGCTCAGGTCGAACCCGACAGCGCAACTCAGGGCCGTACAGCGCACAGAGGAAGCAGCTTCGAGACAATGTTTCGGAACCACGTCCGCACCTAGGAACACAATTGAGGCCCCGGGATCAAATATTATTCCTTCGGTGATAAAGTTTACGTTCTTCTTCTTCTTGCTTAATAAATATACAACAGCTGGAAAATAAGTGCTCCGGCCACCATTTCATTTCATTTCTTTTATTGATACTGTCAGCCCTTTGCGGGCTATTACAGGAGTGGAGTGGACTCATATATAAACAGAAATGTGCATAAGAGAAACATAAGGAAAAGAACCTTCACTACTGGAACAAATCATTTCAGAGCACATACAACAAATATATCATAATGGCTAAGCATGTAGTTTACAGAGAAGTTAGTGAAAAATAAGAAAAGAGAGCATCACTATCGAAATACACATCATATTTTGCGCATAATAAAACACATAATAAATATCATAGCCTAGTTACAAAGCACGTAATTGACACATATTCACAGTCTTAGCGCATGGTATCAGAGTGCACTACATGTTTTATTGCTTCTAAAAAGTCAGTAAGCGATTTGATTTTCACAACCGAATCTGGTAACGAATTCCACTGCTGAATCGCCCTGGGGAAGAAGCTGTACCTGAAACAGTCATCATGAACTTTGGGGGACGGTATGTACATACTGTGTCTGTGTCTTGACGTTTCTTGTGTTTTGATTTCAAAGTACCTTCCGTAGCTTATTTTAACGTGATTATGAACTATCATGAAAAGGAATTTCAGCCTTTCATATTCGGTGCGTTTTTGTAGAGGTAGGAGCTCTGCAAGTTTGCATAATTCGGTAGGTGAATCGAAACGACGGTATTTATTAAATATAAACCTAGAACTAAGTCGCTGTATTTTGTCAAGTTTCAAACAGTTTGTTTGGGTATAGGGATCCCACACCACTTTAGCATATTCGATTATGGGTCTTAGCAAAGTTTTATAAGCTAAAGTTTTATTTTCGGGAGAGGCACAGTGGAGGTTACGTCTCAGGCCCCATAGCACCTTGATAGCTTTGGAACAAAGTTCCTCAACATGAAGATTCCAACGCAAGTTGGGTGTAAATATGAGACCCAGGTATTTATATTGCTTAGCCTGAGCAAGTTCGTGACCGTTAATACTGTACGGATAACTAAGAATGTTTTTTTTCTAGAAATGGACATAAAAACAGTTTTTGTTGGGTCAAGCTGCATTTGCCACTGATCACACCAGTTTTTAATTCTCTCCAAGTTAAGATTAAGTTCGGCCTGGTCGCTCGGTGACTGTATATTTTTGTATAGTATGCAATCATCAGCAAACAGTCTTATTTGGGTAGTAATATTTTTTGGCAGATCATTTATAAACACCAGGAGCAAGAGGGGCCCCAAGACACTACCCCGGGGCACCCCAGATACCACAGGCGATAAACCAGATTGGTGGTGCCCTAGTTTGACATATTGTTCTCGGCGTGCAAGATAGGAACTGAACCACCGGGTGAGGGCAGAATTTTTAAAGGTACTATCAATTTTAAGTAAGAGCTTATTGTGCGACACCTTATTAAAAGCCTTTGCGAAGTCTAAAAATATTATGTCAGTTTGACCACAGTATTAACTGTGCTAGATAAGTCGTGTACAAGCTCAATAGGCTGAGTAACGGTGGATAACCCTTTCCTAAAACCATGCTGACAGGAAACAATTAAATTATGTTCATCGAGATAGGTTAGCAAGTGCTTTGATACAATGTGCTCTAATATTTGTGAACATGTGCTTGTAAGCGATATAGGTCGGTAGTTGCTAGCGTGAGATGCAGAACCCCCTTTGTGTATGGGCACGATTTTTGCACGTTTCCAAGCACTGGGAAAAGAGCCACTATTAATGGATGATTGAAAAATTAATCTTTAAAAATTCGATGACCATTCGGCATATCTATAAAGGAATTCATTGGGAATATTGTCAGGACCAGGGCTTTTTTTGGTATCTATATGAAGCAAGAGGTTTAGAACGCCCTCTTGAGTGATGCTTACATCCTGGATAGGAATCCTATCTAAGGAATCGCTGATGTTGGGTGCAATACCATCATCGATTGTAAAAACTGACGAGAAGAAGGAATTAAACGCCTCTGCCTTATCCTTGCTACTTCTACGATTAGGCATACTACTCGGCCTGGTCAAAGGATTCACGTACCTCCAAAATTTGTCTGGGGATTTTTTCAGCAATTGTTTCAACGTTGAGTTATAAAACTTATTTTTAGAAGTCTTCACACGTTGCCGGAGGCTTTTACTTAAAACCTGGATGTTCTTCTTTTTTTCAATGCTTGGATTGACAGAGCACGCCTTTCGCTTGCGTTTAAGCTTTCTTTTAGCGTGTATTATATCGCGCGTAATCCAAGTATTGCGTTTTCTAACATTTTTACGACGTTTGGGAATGAATTGTTGGATGCAAAACATTATCGTAGAATGAAAAACCGCCACAGTTCTTCTGTTGAACGAGATGTTCGGTACATTTCCAGAAATGAATAATATGACTGCTCCATATGTTCTAGTATGGCTAAGTCGTTTGCGACAATAATATTTGGTATCATAAGTTTTTCATCATTGTGCATGACATTGACATACAGATCTAAAGACAATAAAACCATTTTGTGATCAGAAAGACCGTCCTCAATTTCACACATACCAAGAAACGGGAGCAGTGATCCAGATAAGAACATCAAATCAAGCACTGAAGAAGTGGTTGGACCCACCAAATATTATTTCACAGCACCGAACAGTGAGGGGCCAATGATCCACTTTTCAATACGGGCAACTTGTTCATGAGAAAGTGCTGGAGATTCTAGGCGCGTGTTGGTGACATAACTCAGTGAATTCGTAGCTGGGGTTCGAAGGACGGGATGTAACTTTCCATAGCGAGTTTTTAGATGCGGAAGCATCTTATACTCGCGCCTTGTAGTGCGCCGTCCGTGCCGTCCGCGCCGTCCGCACCGCTTCTCGAACATTCGACAGCTGACGCGCGCGCATGCGCCGTCGCGCCGTCGCCCACCATCTGTGCCGCGCGCGCTTCTCCTTCGAGAACATTCAACAGCTGACAGCGCATGCGCCGTCGCGCCGTCGCCATCTGTGCCGCGCGCGCGCTTCTCCTTCGAGAACATTCAACAGCTGACAGTGCATGCGCCGTCGCGCTGTATATATACTCAAGGTCGGCGCTCGCTCGCTCAGTTGCCGCTCGTCGGTTGGTTTGTACGGCGCGTCGACGTCCAAGGTCGCGGTGAAATGAATTCCAACGAATCCACAAACACAATGATCGACGTCCCTTCGACCAGCGCCGTCCTTTCGCATACGTGTGTACGTGTTCACTCATTTAACACCCCCTCCTACAACCACGTTAACCAATTTAGCCATCGACCCAAGTAAGTCGCAATTTAACACCCCATTTCACAACCACGTTAACCAATTTAGCCATCGACCCAAGTAAGTCGCACTTTAACACCCCGTTAACCAATTATATGCTCCGCATCCTCCTCAGTGTTCCCCCGAGGGAAGCTGCGGGCAATTTTTTTATGCACACCATTACACATGTGTTCGTCCAGCCCACGGATTTAGTGGTCACTGCTGGTGCACACAACGTTCCCGGACTTGGTGATCGAAATCCCGACAGTTCATTCCTCTACGAAGAGTGCATGAACTTTTTGGTGGTTTCAGATTACGACCACAATGAAGTGAACGCAGTCCACACAGGATTGCGTTCACACATTTTTCGCGCTACGTGACCACTTATGTATTACCAACACGTCCAACTTCATACTCTTGTCCACACGGGAGATCCAAGAGGGTTCCATAAGTGAGTGAGTGAGTTGAGTGAGTGAAACACAGTTTTAACGCACCCAGTGTACGACACTATGGGCGAACCCGGACGCACGTCCGCCGAAGCGTCCACACACGTGTTCATCGAAGTTGCGGCACGGCTCGACGAGGGGATTTAGCGTGTCCCGGAAGTAGTTGGCCATGGCGAGGCAACTGGACGTGTAGCACACGCTGCCGTTGTCGCGCTCCGGGGGCGGCAGCGGTAGCGACGTTGCCGCTTCCTTCCCCCTTACGTACGCGTACAGCACGAAGGGCAGCAGGCCCGCGAAGACGCCTACCAGGGCACCGGCACACCAAACCACCGCCACGGTACGCGGGGAGGATTGATCGCTGATCGCCACGTTCTGCTGCGGTTATGCAGATTAGATAGATAGATAGATAGATAGATAGATAGATAGATAGATAGATAGATAGATAGATAGATAGATAGATAGATAGATAGATAGATAGATAGATAGATAGATAGATAGATAGATAGATAGATAGATAGATAGATAGATAGTGCATAGTGAATAGGATGCGGCGATGGCGTAGTGGTTAGAGCATCCGCCTCGCATGCAAGAGGTCCGTGGTTCAAATCCCGGTACCGCGCAGTTCCCAACCGGATTAAAAAAAAATCCGCGTGTTGATGGAACTGCATTAAGAGGCCTGGGGTGCGGCCTCACCGGCAAACACCGCCGAGAACGCACTCCCTCACCAGAGAAGGATTGGCCACCCTGGTGCAGTATCTGGCCACTACCTCCCACATGCTTACGTCAAATAACTCACGGCCCTCAGTCCCCAGCAGCTGTGAAGCAACTGACCACGGCGGCGGTCAGATCTGCAACGCAGCAGAGGGTGCTAAGAATCTCTGGATCCGGACAGGCCGCCATTGGAACCTGAACTTGGCAACGTTTAACGCTAGAACCTTATCTAGTGAGAGAAGTCTAGCTGTACTATTCGAGGAGCTAGAGGGTGTTAAATGGGATATAATAGGGCTCAGTGAGGTTAGGAGGACAGATGAGGCCTATACAGTGCTACAGAATGGGCACGTCCTTTGCTACAGGGGCTTGGCAGACAGAAGAGAACTGGGAGTGGGGTTCCTAATTCACAGAAACATAGCTGGCAACAAAGAGGAATACTATAGCATTAATGAAAGGGTGGTAGGTATCGTAATTAAACTGAATAAAAGATACAAGATGAAGGTAGTACAGCCTTACGCGCCTACATCCAGCCATGATGACGCTTCAGTTGAAAGCTTCTATGAAGACGTGGAATCAGCAATGAGTAAGGTAAAAACACAGTATACTATAGTGATTGGCGACTTTAATGCAAAGGTAGGGAAAAAGCAGGCTGCAGACCAGGCAGTAGGAGATTATGGCATCGGTACTAGAAACGCCAGAGGAGAGCTACTAGTAGCATTCACAGAACGCAATAATTTACGGATTTTGAATACCTTCTACCGAAAACGAGAAAACCGCAAGTGGACATGGAGGAGCCCTAATGGCGAAAATAAGAACGAAATAGACTTTATAATGAGTGCACACCCTGGAATCGTGCAGGATGTGGAAGTGATTGGCAAGGTACGATGCAGTGACCATAGAATGATACGTTCTCGAATTCGCCTAGATTTGAGGAAGGAACGACAGAAACTGATAAGCAAGAAGCCAATCAATAAGCTAGCACTGAGAGGGAAAGTACAGGAATTCAGAGTGTCGCTGCAGAACAGGTACTCGGCTCTTAGAGAGGAAACCAACCTTAGCGTAGATACAATGAATGATAATCTGACGAGTATCATTACGGAGTGTGCAGTGGAAGTTGGAGGCAGGGTAGTTAGACAGGACACTGGCAAGCTTTCCCAGGAAACGAAGAACCTAATTAAGAAGCGTCAAATCATGAAAGTGACAAGTAAAACAGACAAAATAGAACTGGCAGAGCTTTCGAAGTTGATTAATAGACGTAAGGTATGTGGTGTAAGAAGGTATAACATGGAGAGAATTGAACACGCTCTGAAAAACGGAGGAAGTGTCAAAGCATTGAAGAGGAAACTTGGGATAGGCAAAAGTCGGATGTATGCACTAAGGGACAAAGAAGGCAAAATAACTACCAATATGGATAGGATAGTTAAAATAGCGGAGGAGTTTTACAGAGATCTGTACAGTAGCCGAGACAACCACGACCTTAATACTATAAGAACTAGCAGTAACCCAGATTACACCCCACCAGTAATGATAGAAGTCAGAAAAGCTTTGGAGAGCATGCAAAGGGGCAAAGCTGCTGGTGAGGATCAGGTAACACCAGATCTGCTGAAAGATGGAGGACAGATTGTGCTAGAAAAACTAGCCACCCTGTTTACGAGGTGTCTCCTGACGGGAAGAGTACCAGAGTCGGGAAGAGTACCAGAGTCTAGGTGTACCAGAGTCTAGGATTACGAGAAGGCGTTTGATTCAGTAGAAATATCAGCTGTCATGCAAACACTGCGGAATCAGGGCGTAGATGAAGTATATATAAACATTCTGAAAGAAATCTACAGGCGATCAACTGCTACGATAGTCCTTCATAAAGAAAGCAACAGAATACCAATCAAGAAGGGTGTAAGGCAGGGGGACACAATTTCCCCAATGCTATTTACCGCGTGCTTACAGGAGGTTTTCAGAAGCCTAGAATGGGAAGAATTAGGGATAGGAGTCAATGGAGAATACCTTAGTAACCTGCGCTTCGCCGATGACATTGCATTGCTGAGTAACTCGGGGGACGAATTGCAACTCATGATTACGGAGTTAGACAAGGAGAGCAGAAAAGTGGGTCTTAAAATTAATCTGCAGAAAACGAAAGTAATGTACAACAACCTCGGAAAGGAGCAGCGCTTCGAGATAGGTAATAGTGCACTTGAAGTTGTAAAAGACTATGTCTACTTAGGGCAGGTAGTAACCGCAGAGCCGAACCACGAGATTGAAGTAACTAGAAGAATAAGAATGGGGTGGAGCACATTCGGCAAGCACTCTCAAATTATGACAAGTAGATTGCCACTATCCCTCAAGAGGAAGGTATATAACAGCTGTATCTTGCCGGTACTTAGCTACGGAGCAGAAACCTGGAGACTTACAAAGAGGGTTCACCTTAAATTGAGGACGACGTAGCGAGCAATGGAAAGAAAAATGGTAGGTGTAACCTTAAGAGACAAGAAGAGAGCAGAGTGGATTAGGGAACAAACGGGGGTTAAGGATATCATAGCTGAAATCAAGACGAAGAAATGGACATGGGCAGGGGATGTAGCGCGTAGACAGGATAACCGCTGGTCATTAAGGGTAACTGACTGGATTCCCAGAGAAGGGAAGCGGGTTAGGGGGAGACAGAAGGTTAGGTGGGCAGATAAAATTAAGAAGTTTGCGGGTATAAATTGGCAGCAGCAAGCACAGGACCGGGTTAACTGGCGGAACATGGGAGAGGCCTTTGTCCTGCAGTGGACGTGGTCAGGCTGATGATGATGATGATGATGAATAGTGACTGTGTTGCTGTTGTAGGGTGGTTGTGTGAAGTGCTCAAGGTAACGAATGGCATACCCGGTCGCGCCGCAAAAGGCCGGACCTACTTTTTTATCCAGGGGCCGTGGTTATGTTTAGCCAATGTCTTTCAGTTTTTCCTAGGAGGCATTGGTTTAGGACACGCTTCTCCTCGTTAGGTATCAAATGTAATACTAACATTCTGATAGGGGCTCATCTGTCGTGGCTATCACACATTCGGCGTGCTCACGGTACCGTGGTTATGAAGTACGCCCTCATAATAATTTCTTGGTTTTGGAATGTAAAACAGAAAAACACATTTCTATGTTTTTTTTTGTCCTATACACCAGAACACGGCGAGCTCAGTGCTTGCTGCCATATTGAAAAGCGCCTGGCGTCATCTGTTGCGAGCGCGACGAAGCAACATTCTCTACTACCACGCGAGCAGACGTTCTGCAAATCAAACGCGAAACTTCAAGCCCGAGTGCGGCTCTAAGAATATTTCGCGCTGTTCCTGTGCTGGAACTTTATGCTCATTTCGTGTGAAACACCAAAGAGACCTTCCTCGACAGTCCGAAATGTCTGCAGCACGTGCATTGGAGACTGCGGAAGCAACTTCATCAGGTACGTATTTTTCGACTGAAAGAAACTCGAACGGCGATAACGGCGGCGTGCCTTGGTTGTGACGAGGCAGAATTTGTGCTGTATGCCGGCGTCAACGTAACGCTAGAATCTGGCTCCTACTTACGCTCATGCCCCGCATGTGTATCAATTGCCAGTCCTGCCGGGCACTCGGAACACACACGCGGTGCAAAAGTGCCAGCCAGAACAAGATTTTAAAATGCTAAAGGGACGCCGGCCGAAAGCACATGTATACTACAGATTCGCCTAGTGACAGTCTAGGCATGTCACAGTTCGACCTAGTCAAAATCCATGCTTTCCGCGCCGTTCACATCTCTTTGCATCGCGATAGTCGTAATACGTATATCCTATTATTGACATGTGGCCTGCGAAAGAGTACGGCCATAGTTTTGTGCCGCATACTACAGGCATACTGCACGCAAATCGCTGCAGTAAAGTGGAACAGCTGGAGTCGCGCTTGAAGAAACGCAATAAATATTTTTACTCGTACACTTCACTGGGCTCACAGTTTTTCCTGCTGATTGCGATTATACCCTGTAGGGCAGCCGAGCTCAGCGTTTTTCGTTGTGGACGGAAATCTGCGCAATCGCAAAACACCGCACCGGCACGATTCCCGCGACTGTGCGCTGTGAACTTCAGAGGCAGTGCTGAGCAATCCCTTCCTCTTGCGCTGATTGTTGTCGCATCAGATGACAGCGCAGTGGTACCCAGATGACATTTTATAAGCGGGCGCAGCGTGAACAGGCGCACATTTTAATCTCCCAGAGCCACTGCATGCCATGCTAGCGAGGCACGGCATGGCAGTTCAAAAAACTCTTGGCGTCTCTGGGAGCGAGGGTATACCGCTGAAGGCGCCTGGGTGCGAGATAGGCGCGCTCTCGTCTATATGTTACGTTGTCGAGCTTCCGACACGTCCATTCAGCGTTCGCAGGCATAGAGTTTCCCAATATACACTAGAGGGAACTCTGGCGCTAGTGTCTATGGGAGCTGTAACGCACGGCGCTTCAGTGAGCATGGGAATGATAGGTAGTACACACATTTGTCTAAACTTCGTGCTTCTGGCCTGCTTTTGGCTCCATGTGTGTTCGTGTGGCTTAAAGCTGTTTTCTCACGAAACAAAAATGAGCAAATGTTTAGCAATTGCGCTTCACAGCCCAATTTTTTTTCGAATTACCTTTCCAAATCGGGTCACGAAGTTCATAAGGGTTGAATCTTTCTTTCAAAACAAAATCGAAACACAGCATTAAACGAAGCCGCAAGTACGATCCGCCGCCCGCAAGTACGAAGACTAGGCAAATGTGTGTACTACCCATCATTCCCATGGTCGCTGAACGATCGCAGCGCCAGAGCGCCCTCTAGTTAATGTTGAAAAACTCTATGTTCGCCGGTACGTGCTACTTTGCCCCGTTTTTAGGGGACAGTGCGGTGTCGGGGTTTCCGTTCCGGTTTTGAACCGGTTATCGCATGATGCTCGCAGATTGAAGATCCTCGTGCGGACGTCCTCTCTCGGGGCAGGGGATAATAGGCTGGTGTGCGGCGTGTGCCTTGCCTTTATGTGTTTGCTGTATATTTCTTCGCGTGTTATTTTCTGCATTTCCTTACTTGTCTGTGTACACCAGACATTTTTGTTCTAATGTATATTTGTATTTGCCTAATATACTGTTGTCTTTTTGGTATGCATGCTGTATACATGTTCATTACCATTAGGCAATATGTTAGCTGGTAAGACCACGAGTGTTCTTCAATTCAGGGGAGGGGATGATGATGTGGTGTTGGGGTTTCGGTTCCTGTTTTGGAACCGGTTGGCTGGCCCCTAGGGGGCATTGTACATATGTACATATAGCTGTCATGAGGCGAGCGCAAAACTCAAAACTTCAGCTGATAAACAAAACCTCGTGATAATTTCAGGCGGTTTAAACGATGTCTTAAATGAAGATACAGCAGGACTAGCAACCACACTGGCGAAAGGCGTCGATGACATGCGCGCCACTTCTCCTAAGGTACAGGTAGTGATATGCACGATACCGGAGGTACCGGTGCGTGATAGCAACCTGCAAAGAGCGGTTGTCAACGCAAACCAAGAGATATGGCGGATGAGTCAAGAGAAAGGCTTTGAGGTGGTGGAAATAAACAGAGAGGTGCATAGGTGGGGTGGTTTTCAACGAGACAGAATTCACTTCTATGGGCGGCTTGGTCATGAGGTGGGTTGGCGACTTGCAGGACGCGCAGCAGATTTTTTGGGGGGCCTTCGTGGTGCAGGATAGCTAGTAACGAGAAAAACAACCTGGGAGACTCTTTGACAGGTGGTATGGAGAGATACGATTCCAAAGTGGCACCAATATCTAAGATAGGTAGAGTTCGGGGCATAAATAGGCGTAGCCACGAGCGCCGAGCCCATTCAGACATAGGGTATATTAACATGCAGGGTGGTAGGAACAGGCTGAAGTGGGAAGAGATAGAAGAACAGCTAAGGGAAGAGAGGCCGATGGTATACGGTTTTGTAGAAACACATCTCAGGGACATGGAAAAACCTCCGAACAATCTGGACTACGCGAGGGAATATTGTAATAGAACAGAAGGCAGCAGAAAGGGGGGTGGTATTGGGGCATTCATTCATAAAAGTACAGACTGGCAAAGGGTCAAGCAGGAGTGCAAGGAACATTTATGGCTAAAAGGGAAAGTGGCAGGTCAAACGACACTCCTTGGTTTCGTGTACTTGTGGTTGGGAGCAAAGGCCAGAGAGGAAAACCAGGCAATGGTAAAGTGTATATCAAAGGACATTCAAGAGACAGGAAGAGAGTGCGAGATAATTATACAAGAAGACATGAATGCGCACATAGAAGATATAGATGGGTATACTGACCCGACAGACAAAATGATCATGGATATGTGTGAAAGGCTTGATTTGATCATTTGCAACAGTACCGAGAAGTGTGAAGGGCAAATAACATGAGAGGTAGGAAGGCTGCAGTCGACGATAGATTATGCACTGATGTCAGATAGGATGTATGATAAGCTCAGGGGAATGCACATCGATGAAAGTGGCTCCAGAAGTCTGGGTAGTGATCACAAACGTATCAAGTTAAGTTTTGGAAGAGCAGTGAAAGTGGGAAGGAGACAAGATGAGCTACTACAGGAAAATTTTTATTCAGAAAGGCAAATTGAAATAGCCACTAAACAAATTGAGAAAGTAATCACGGAGGATAAAAAGACAGTGTGGACATACACGAATCTAATTAGACTCTTTGAGCTAGAGCTTGCTAAGACGCGTAACAAGTCACCCCGAAAACAAGACACAAACCCAAAAGTTGGTGGGATGAGGGAGTTAAGAGAGCTATAGCAAAACGTCAGGAAGCCTCTATGGAACACAGACATGCTAAGCAGCGGCGTGAACCGACAGACGACGTTGAAAGAAAATGGGAAACCTTTCTAAGCTGTAGAAGAGATGCATCCCTTCTGATCAATGAAAAGATTAGAAGAAAGAGAGCTCAGTGGCTGGCAGAAGTACATAAAAAAGATATAAAGGCAGCTGCGAAATTTTGGAACCATCTAAACTCCCTAAGAAATGAGGCGAGCCTAGAGCAGAGTTCTACAACTACAGCCCAAGGTGATAGGCTAGAGGGGGACGAAGCTATTGAATATATAAGAACAAGGGTGATAGGAAAATGTCAACAAAGAAGTACTTTATGCACCACAATAGACAAGGACGAATCAAGTGGTGCAATGGCTCCATTTTCACAACGAGAGTGGGAAAGGGCTGAGAAAAGGGTTCCTAGTAGTACATCAACAGGCCCAGATGGCATTCCAATTATGCTGATAAAGACATTAGGTCCGAAGTCTAGGCAGGCTTTGAGAGAGGCAGTGAGCAAAATAATAATCGATGGTGAAGTTCCCGATGGATGGAAACTTAGCAGGATGAGCATGATCTATAAAGGAAAGGGGTACAAAGCTGACATAAACAACTACCGTCCTATAACAGTGACATCAGTGGTCTACAGGCTGGCGATGCAGATTATAAAGGAAAGACTGCAGGCATGGATAGAGGATGAGGGGGTGCTGGGGGAACTGCAGAATGGGTTTCGGAAACACTGGAGGTTGGAAGACAATCTGTTCTCACTGACGCAGTGCATCAAAATAGCACAAAAAGGAACACAGGCCCCTGTGGCTATCATTTTTAGATATCAAGGGAGCGTACGATAGCGTGGTTCAAGAGGAATTGTGGGGAATACTGGACACACTAGGCGCGGAACATGTAGTCACTAATCTTTTAAAGGATATCTATAAAGGTAACAAGGTAGTTATAAAGTGGGAAAAACAGGTAGAGGTAAAACGGGGGCTTAGGCAGGGGTGTCCCCTGTCACCCTTATTATTCATGATGTACCTACAAGGATTAGAGGCTAAATTAGAGGGAAGTGGACTGGGCTTCAACCTCTCTTTAGTCAAAGAAGGAAAACTTATTGATCAGGCACTACCAGCATTAATGTACGCAGATGATATAGTGCTAATGGCCAACAACAAGGAAGATTTGCAGAGATTGATGGACATCTGCGGTAATGAGGGAGATAGGTTAGATTTTAGATTCAGTAAGGAAAAATCAGCATTCATGATTTTCAATGACAACGAAGGTAGTGAGCTTAGAATACAGGAGGTCACGCTAGAGATAACAGATAAATACAAATATCTGGGCGTATGGGTAAGCAATGGGACCGAGTACCTGAGGGAACACGAAATATACGTGACGACTAAAGGTAACAGGAATGCAGCAGTCATGAAAAATAGGGGACTGTGGAATTACAATAGGTATGATGTTGTGAGAGGAATATGGAAAGGGGTCATGGTTCCTGGACTGACGTTCGGCAATGCGGTCTTGAGCATGAGATCAGAAGTTGAAGCAAGATTAGAAATTAAGCAACGTGGAATAGGTAGGCTTGCTTTAGGAGGTCACGGGAATACACCAAATCAGGGAGTACAAGGTGATATGGGATGGACATCATTTGAGGGCAGGGAAGCTAGCAGCAAGATAAAATTTGAGAAGCGATTGAGAGAAATGGGGGTGGAGCGTTGGGCTAGGAAGGTTTTCAGCTACTTGTACATGAAGAATGTCGATACAAAATGGAGGATACGAATCAGGAAATTGACTGGTAAATACTTAGAAAACAGCAGGTGGCCAAACCAAAAAGAACTATCGGTTAAGAAGAAAGTGAAGGAAACGGAGACTGACATGTGGAGAATGGGCATGATAAAGAAGTCCGCACTAGAGATCTATCGAACTTTTAAGCAGGAAATTGCCAAGGAAAGGATCTATGATAATACTCGGGGTAGTTCTCTACTGTTTCAGGCAAGGACGGGAGTATTGCGAACCAAGACATACCGGGCCAAATACGAAGGGGTAGACACAGTATGCAGTGCCTGTGGAGAGGAAGAAGAAACTGCCGAACACTTGATAATGTTCTGTAAAGGGCTTCACCCTATAGTTCAGGATGATGGCGCAGAGTTTTTCAAAGCACTGGGGTTTAGGGACCCGGAGGGCAAAATAGACTTTAAGCGGGTAGACTTAACTAGAAGGAGGTTATCTGATTGGTGGCTAAAGTCAAGGCACGAGTGAAAATTAAACTCTTCACTGCAAAGTACGAATCCTCAAACTCACTTTTTAAAGAAAAAATAAATAAATATAGTTTTTGGTTCATTAAGTATTACGGCTTGGTGGCGCTAGCCACCGCCCGATCTAAAGGGTACAGCCATATCCATACATCCATACATCCTATAGTGATGCTTGTGTATATAAAAAAGAGTACCTGCTTGGCTACCGGCGGCTGCATACTTCTCGACGGCCGGTCCTTAGGCGCCGTGCCCTGTGTTTTCCGTGCGTCGCGTCCGACGCACGACACTACAGACAGTTTTTCCACTTGTCAGGCGTCACTTGCCTTAACTGGCGCTATTGTCTTTCATGAGGCGGCCTGCTCTGTATACCCTGTCGATACAGACGTTACCTCCCAGAACTTCATGCAATTTTCTGATGCTCTTCGCGGCTAAACGATGTTACCTTGAGAACAGCCCACCTGAAGTTGATCTGGCGTTACCTCCGCATGTTGCCCAGGGTTACTGCTTACAAACGGACGAGCTGAACCCAACTCGGACATCGGTTTTCTTCTTCTGCCGACAGCGCTGACACGTGCCCAATGCCCACAACACGGATGCTCGAAACCATGTCAAAGGTACCATTTAACGTGTACCTAAACATTAAACCAGTAGGTGACAGTACAACGAGCATACCCCCAAATATTCCAACATTTTCGTTACGTCGCGATGTCTAAAAGAGTATTTAAGTTTTCGCTATAATTGAGTTTATCGTATATACAGTAGCGCTGTGCGGGCAATCGCCAGCAAGGGCGTATTTGGGCACGCTATAGATCGTCACCTATCTCGCGCGTAATTTCTAGCTGTATCACCACGCACCCGGTACTTTGATGTCACGAACGGCGTGTTAGCTGTCAACGTGACATAACTTCTTTGATAAAAAGAGTTTTCAAGAAAAGGAACGCAAGGGAGACATCTCAACTTGGGGCATAACGAAAAGAGACTCCTCAAAGATGGTCAACTGCTTCAGAGGCATCGTTGAATGCGGTGCTCAGATCAGGAAACTTGAGCGTGGTGACTCACACGTTGGGTCTATATATATCTTTCACCTTAGATTGTTAAAACGTGGTTTTCTTTTGTAACACAGTGAGCGTCAAAGGACAGACAACTTATGACGCTGGCACCTCTCCCCCCCCCCCCCCCCCCTAAAGCTGCGTAGGGTTACGCCCATGAAGTGGGCCTTAGGAATAATAAAGTCCTCATTGGAGACGCACATGTTTATGAATATATACATGCAGCTATCCCGGGTGATAGAGCGTCCACCACGCCAGACCCTCCGAAATGCACTTTCAAAAACACGTTGATGCATTTTGTAACTACCTAGCTCAATGTCAAAAGATACCGCAAAGGCCATTTCTCAAAGACAATTACTCGCAGGCAATTACTCGCAGAATTCCTCGCAGCGAAAATAAATCTTATGCGTGAGCGAAAAATCGAGAAAGATGCAAACAAAATGGCAAAAGATGCAAAATAAATCGTTTGCGCGGTAAGCAAGTGTTCTACCACGCGTCTTCTTGTGAATGGAATGAAAAAAAAAAAAACTTTTGGAAATTCAGTGAAAGTAACTTCATGCTTTACCAAACACACGCGTCTTGTATAATTGTTTCACAATAAAGCATGAAATATTGCAGTAATAATGCGCGATACAGACATGCACTTTCATAGGGCGTCAACACGATATCAACAAAATCACTTTATGATTTAAAAGCCAGCCACCCACTACACAGGGCACACACGTTACTGCGCCTAATTCTTTAAAAGGGGTCGTGAAATGCTCGCTCTAAAGCGACAATGCGATGCCACCGGCGTCCACACGCACTAAGTGAAGTCATCTTAGGTAATGCTTCGCCTATCGAGGAACGCGGAACTCTTCGGCACTTGGAGTGCGTGCAACTAGAACACTTATCAGCGTCTTCGTCATACGCAATTGGCGCTAACTCTGACGTCATATCAAGCAGCGTCCATGTGGGACGCGGATCGCTTATGGCAAGCGCCGATAAGCGCCTCTCAAGCTCGATATGCCATGGAGTTCCGCGTTCCTCGATAGGCAAAGCGTCTGTACAGGTACACTCGGGCTGATGGTACAGTTAGCGCATGTGGCTGCCGATGGTTTGATAGATTGATATGTGGGGTTTAACGTCCCAAAACCACTATATGATTATGAGAGACGCCGTAGTGGAGGGCTCCGGAAATTTCGACCACCTGGGGTTCTTTAACGTGCACCCAAATCTGAGCACACGGGCCTACAACATTTCCGCCTCCATCGGAAATGCAGCCGCCGCAGCCGGGATTCGAACCCGCGCCCTGCGGGTCTGCAGCCGAGTACCTTAGCCACTAGACCACCGCGGCGGGGCAGCGCATACTGGAACCTAGCTGCCGATACGTTAATCCAACTCCGCGAAATCTGGTTTGGGCACCCGGTCACCAAGGACTCAGGGGTAACGAACAGGCCGATCAGGCCACCCGCGCACTCTCTTCCCGGGCTATCTCCCTGTCTTTGGAAGCCTACTCGCAATCAGACAATTCGGCCCTTTCATTCAAAGATATTACCAATTACTACAAGGAGGAGCACCGGCGCTATCCAGACCCTTGTAAGGGACTGCATCGCGCTGACGAGCGCCTCCTTTTAAAACTGTTTACCAATACTGTATACTGTGCCCGGCGGTGCTAAAACATTTCAATTCATCTTTTGATGGCACGTGCCAGTTCTGTGGTGAGGTGGCTGACACCTTTCACATCGTCTGGGCGTGCCAGTCTAATCCATCTATCCCCCTCAACCCCAATCCCACGAGAGAGGACTGGGAGGCGGCCCTGCTCGGCTGTCAAGACCTGAAGGCCCAAGAGGCTCTGGTTCAACGGGCGCGGGCGGCGTTGCTTGCCAATGGAGCCCCGGAATAGAGGTTCCACCTAGTGCTGTGAGGGTAGGAGGCCAATAAGGCCCCAACCCAATCACCTCTCTGTAACCATTTAATGGTTATTAAATGTTTTCACCACCCACCCACCGGGGCAGGCTGCCGATGGTGCCGCATTGTCGTTGTAAAGCGACCGTTTCACGACCCCTTTAAGATCACGTAGTGTCCTCTGTAACTTTCCTTCCCTAGTGCAGGACAGCCTACCGCCCGGGGCTCAGCCCTGGTTAAGCTCCTCGCCTTTCTCTTTATTTTTTTTTCTCTCTCTAGGGACAAGATACAGCTTACCGCGTTCAACTATTAAATGCGAAGCTTAAGGGTATCCCGATTCTTAAGTTTACGAGCCGAAATATACAGCGAGGGTTCTGGAAATTTCGAGCTTCTGCAGAGGTTAACGTGCACCAATATCGCACAATCCAAATTCGGTATAGCTGCTAGATTAAGAAGGAAATTGTCGTTTGACGAATTTTCTACACCTTCACTATAACGGTCACATCAGAACTCAAGCACTTCACGCATCATTGGAATAGTATATGTCAAACTCGAGCAACGGAAGTCGCAACCTCTAGACTGCGTTGTGAGACTCCACAGCTAAATTTTTATCTGCACAGAGCTGTTCCTGTAGCCTCCCCTCATTGTTCTTTTTGCGGAGTAAGTGAGTCAACCGAGCATTACCTCATTTTCTGTACTAGATACACTGATTTGCGCAAAAATATTTTAGGTTCCGTTTTCTGCCTCCTTCGAATAGATATGAATGCGCAAAATATGCTTTCTTTCTGGGCTTTGTCTCTTGGTCACAGTAAAGGGAAGATTGCCGACGCATTGCAGAAGTTATTCAAAGTTTACAAGAAGTTTAAGTTTTAAAATCAATCTTCAATCTGATTCCTTTTTCTTCTATTTTACTTCCCAAATTCATTTGAAGACCAAACGCGCCGCTTCATTGTTTGTATTCAAATACAATTGTTTTCCTCTGCACCTGATTCGTACCCAATGCAGGGGATCGGTCGATTATAAGGGGACTTAATATTAAGTTTATTATTCATTTAACAAATTCTTCCTGTTACATCTTTCTTCTTCCTCTTAAATAGACCAATCCAAACCTTTTGTTAAAGAATTCTTCCATGAAAACTATCCGGTTCTTGGCCAATCTACCAGCGCGGGTGTGCGCCACAGATTCAAGGAACTTGAAATGGGCCTCTATCATTTTACATCCCAGGAACCGAGAGCACTGCAGTCGGGATTGAACTTAAATTACTACATGAAGTACAGCAGCCGAGCACTGTTATCACTGCGTCAATGCAGCGCATGACATAATAGATGACCTTTCACAAGCCCGTCGTTCACGTTGTTTCCTAATAATGTTAATATTCCTACCCCCAATGGCAATGGACCCTTCAGACAACGGGTAAAGCTGATCGCATTTTTATACGTATTGCTGTTGAGAAGGTAATATCGATGATCTTCGTACTAAACACAGCGGTAAGACGGTGCTTTCTTATCAAATAAATACTAATAAATTACAAAAATGTCTCGTTTTCGATTAACCTTAGCGTAGAAGTTATAAATCGTTACTTATCTATAGCGATGCGTGTCGATAGGTTATGACAAAGGGCGAGAAAGTTATACTGAAGGAAAAAAAAACGGCGAAACAAGGCGTCTGCAAACTGCTCGCATTGATTGACGCATAGTATTGCGAAAATGTCGCATCGTCATATACGCGCAAGAAACGAATTAATGTCTCGTACAAGTAAGCGCGCAAGGCGCCTGCGGTATCGAATAACGTCAATTGTGGCGCCCGCACGACACCGGAGAGTGGCCGTCGGTCGGGCTCGCGCCGTTTTAAGCACGACGCATCACGGAGCACGCGGCATGCCTCGGCGACACCATGGGATCCTGGGCCTTGCATTGGTACGCCTCGGCGAACTGCTTGATGTGCTTCAGCGGGGCGTTGACCCTGTCCTCCGCCGACACAGAAGACTTGTGGAAACCAGGCGCCCTCGACTCGCAGTTGTCCAGCGCGAAGTAGATGAAGAACAACTGCCTCGCTGAGGTCCCCTCGAGGCCGCGGAGCCGCAAGTCGAGGTTCCAGATCCGCCTGACGGGAAGCAGCTCTTCGAACGCCTTCAAAGCGAGAAGCAGCGCCGACGTCCGGTCGAGGAAAGCCCGCCGCAGCTGCGACACACTATCGGACGAGGCGGGCGAGACGTCGAGGCTGGACTGGACGTCGCCGTCGAAGCAGCTCAGCAGGGCTTCAAGCTTGGCCCGGGAATCCTCCGTGAAGCTCAGCGGCACGTCGCGCTCGTACGGATCGTGGTAGAGGAGCTGCACCAGGCCCTGGTAAAATCGGACAGCGACGCGCGCCAAGTGGAACACGAAGAAGGAGCTGTTGCTTGGCACCGAGGCGTTGAACAGCGCTGCCGGCACGTGGACCACGCGCAGCGAGCGCTGGAAGGAGGCCTCGGTGGAGAACTCCGAACCCACGGCGCGTCGCCTAAGCAACGCGCTATCCCCGCGAAGCTCCCGGAACCTCTGCGATTGCCGGCGCTTAGAGACGTTCGCGAAGAACAGCAAAGGTCTGTCGACGCTCAGCCGATCGTCGAGGGGCGCGCAAGCGCTTGCTTCCTGTTCCTCGGGAGGTTGGCCGAACTGCGTCAGGGCGCGTCGCTTGACGCGGTAGCGAATGAACAGCGACGACAGCTCGTTCAACCAGGGGAACTCGGCAACGTGCCTCAGGAAGACCAATTGCAGCTGGGTTAGCCACTCGCGCGCCTCCATTTCCTGGCCCTTGGAGAGACGCCACATGTGTGCCGCCTTCGCGAAGCAGCCAGGCAAGGCACGTTCGACCAGACGGGCGCAAAGCAACGCCGTGTCTGTGGCATCGCCTGCCGTGCGACCCAGACGGGCCTCGGTGAACAGGCGTCGCAGGTCACGCAGCTCGTCGGGCAGGAACGGGGCCACGTGGACGATCGCGAGGAAACCCAAGTAGTTTAGCGTGTCCAGAGGCTGCAACGTATGCAGGGCTCCCTTGAGCTCTCGCAGAAAATTGTGAACCGAGTGGAGGACCACGTTGTCGGAGCCTCTGATTCCACCATCCAGCAGGACGGTCAGAAACGTCTGCAGACCGCCCAAGCGATTCAGCTCTCCGAACTTGACGACAGTGACACGGTCCTCCCAGTAACCGATTCGGCAAGCAGCTGCGATGGCGATGCACACTGACCACAGCTGGCTTCCAAGGGCATCAGCGTCCGCAACAGTGACGCCGAGTTCAGTGGCAGCTTCGCGTACTGCTGCACGCAAGAGCTGCTCTGCTTCCTTACTGTCCTGGCCAAGACGCGCGTAGAGGCAGCGCGGCTGAGACAGCTCAATGGCCGTGACATCCACGTTCTCCGGGTCCGTGGCGACGCTTGCACGGAGGAGCGTGGCCACATTCAAGTCTCGGCTCACTTCAGCGGCGAACGTCCACACCGCCATGACGCTTTCCACCGCGGCAGTTCTGGGCCATTTCTCGATTTTCCATCTTGAAAACAGTGCACCTACGGCATCCTTGGACGTGGCAGCACTTCGACGTCGGTCAGCGCAGGCGTTGTAGAGGTTCGCTGCGACCTTTATGTCTCGCTGACTAGCACTGCCGACAACAGCGGCCAGCTGACGCGCTATGCTATCCACGATCAGCGTGTCTCGCGAGACTACGGATCCGGTGCTTAAAGCATGCGCCGGGTGCTCGCTCATCCAAATGCTACAAACGTGCTTGTAAAAGTTATCGCACGGCTGCACTTGGTCGCTCAGGAGTCTCGCTATGTAACGCGCCTCTCGTTTGCACAGGTCTGTGGTGCAGTAATACACCTGGATAGGTTTCGGCGAGGTAGGGATAGTCGTCGGTTCGTGCCACGGTTTGGATTGGGTAGTAGTACCGCTGAAAGGCGTGGGGCTAGTATTCGCGACTTCTTTCCTGCAGGTGATGATGTAATATACCATAACCACGCACGTCGCGATGATCAACGTGGCGGCCAGACTCGACATGAACAGACACAGGTAGGCCGGCGTAGACTGGGCCGCGTAGCTTTCCGTGACGGTGTCTATGCGCTTTTTCCTGGCTACTCCAGTGCCCGAGGCTGTCTCTGTACGCGACTTCCGGTGGTGCGACTTATCACGGCCTTTCCTGTGTCTGTGGTGACTTTTCTTTCTCTTGTGCCTCTTAACTAACGAGGTTCCATGCGCCGATCTTCTGCTGGTGCTTCCAGACTCCCGGCCTCGTTTGCTTCTTGATCTGCCTCTGCTTTCTGATCTCTGGTGGTGACGCGTCCTTTTGGATAGTTTGTAAACCATGCCTTCCGATGACCTGCTCCCGCTGATAGATTGCGGACTACGACTTCGCGATCCTCTGCTGCTTCCGCTTCGTGACTTCTTACCGTGCCGGCTTCCCGATTTCATCCTACTTCGGGACCTCGTTCTCTTCATCTTGCCTTCTCGACCCCTCATCTCGGTACTCTTCTCGTCACCTGAACTTCCGGGACTTTGCGTCGGGCTTGCGCTTCTTTCCTTAATGCGACTCGGCTCAGCACTTTCATACTCCCTGCGCCCACGGTGTTTCTTTTTCGATCCATGGCGAGACCTACCACTACGGTGGCTTCCTGTTCGGCTGCGCGACCGGCTCCTGTGTGAGCGGCTTCTTTTCCGGTGTTTCGAGCCGCCGAATTCCGTACTTCCAGGTGACACGCTCGGAATTTCCGTACCCCTCGAAATTCCATCTTTTTCTCTCTCCAATCGACTGGTCTCTGCGCGTCGGTGTTTGGAGCCGCCTGTTTCGGACACCCTCGAATGACGTTCATGTCTTGGAGAGTGCCCTGGCCTGCCGTGCCTGTGTTTCTTGCCATGTCTGTGGTGTCGCGATTTCCGCTTAGAGCGTTCCGGACTCGCCGAGCCTTCCCGTCTTGTAGAAGCCCCGCTCGATGGACTGGCAGGGCTGATCAGGCCGGAAGGACTCCCTGGGCTAGTGTGACCCGCTGGACTTCCCGCCGGACTCGTAGGTCTCGATGGACTACGCGACTCAGCCGGACTAGCTATAGCGCTTGCTGACCTAGGAGTTGCGGCCTCCTTGTCCTTACTACCGCGGTCATGTCGATGTCCGTGATGCCACCGGCGGCCTCGGTGACGTCTATGATGCTTACCGTGCCTCGAAGAACGTTCCGAACATTTGCTGCTCGATCTATGACGAGATTTCCTATCTATCCGGCCACTGCTTAGTGGACGCTTCTGACGTGGGGGCGTCGACCTAGAGAACGTATCGGAAGGCAACGTGTAAGTTTCTTCACCTGTCGGCGAGCCAGGGCTTCCGATGGGAGACAGTCCCTCCATTTCGAGTGTACTAAAGCTGAAATCCCGATGAACGCCCGCTATATCTGGTATATCGGCAGTGTCCCACTGAAAGTAGTAGATATCGTTCCCCGGGGCGCCTTCAGGAGTGTACTTCTTTTGACGTCTTTCCCGTTTCCGGTCTCTGTCATGTTTCCCGCGCCTACTGTGTTTCTTGCGTTCGCCTCGCAGACTGCTCTTGCCCGTGCGTTCGGGCGATTCCTTTCTTTTGCAATGTCTCGACTGTCGCTGGGACTTCCGTTCCTCTCTGTCCTTCGGACTATCCTCTCCTGCACCCTTCTGCGACGTGGTTTCTCTGGCTTCTCTGGACTTCCGCCTTGATCGCCTTTGTTCCTTCTCGTCTGGACTCTCCTCTTCTCCTCCCTCATCAGCTTCGTTTTTTCTGGACTTTCGCTTCGACGTTTTGCGTTTCTCGTCTTCAATGTGACTCTCTTCGCCAGCACCTCTGTGCTTTCTGGACTTCTGTCTGGACTTTCTCGTTCTGTCTTTTCTATCCTCTTCTCCATTCATCAGCGCTTTGTCTTTTCTGGATTTCTTTCTCCGTTCCCTTGGACTTGACTCTCTTGCATCCTTATAAGCTTCGTGTTCTCTTGACTTCCGTTTGGACTTCCTGCACTTCTCTTCAGAACTCTCCTCGCCACGCTCAAACACTGCCTTTTCTTTATTCTCTCTCGACTTCCGCCTCGACTTTAACCTTGATCTGTGCTTCGACCTTTGCTGTGGGCTTGCTTCGCGACTTGCGGGCATGCTTGCTGGAGAACCAACGCCGTCCATTGGTGATTCGGTCAGTTCGCTTTGTTCCACTTCCCTCCGGCTATGCGACGCCTTTTTCTTGGAGGGCCGTCCAGATGAGCGCTTATGCCTTTTGCGATGATGTTGAGGTGACGCGGCAGCTATGTTGACTTCGCGATTCTCGTGCCTCCGCGAAGGCGCGAAGGGGTCCCGCATCGACGACTTAGCGGCCGGAAAGACTCCAGGGCTTTCAAAGGTGTCCGGATCAATGAGCCAAGCACTTGATTCGAGCGGGGCTTCGCTAGATCGCGTAAGCTCGGGCCGAGGCAGGGCGCCGCGGGTGACAGGCACCGGGCTGATGGCGAAGTCGAAGGACCGAGACGGCGAGCTGCACACTTCGTGCGTCGACCCCGGCACGTTCTCGAAGGACTTCTCCTGGCGGCCGCTGCGCCCATCTCCTTCGTGCTTGTGTGACCCCGACTTCCTTTTTCGCCGGTGTTCGCCGTTGTTCCCGCCATGCCCTCGACTTCTGGAGGACCTTGGTCTATCTTTCTCGTCGCCTTCTCTCGAGCGATGCTTCCTTCTGTGTGGTCCCTCACTTTCTTTTCGCTGCCTGTGGATACTCTCGCCGGCAGCGGTCATCACAGTGGTGTCAAAGCGGCCACCACGTACCTTAGGCGTTGCACGGGTGCCTCTGTTCTCCTGCCGCTGTATGTCACCCTGACCTGCCGGAAACGATGATCTCCGCGCACCAGATGCTTCTAGGGTCACTCGCTTCGGCTGACCCGACGCTGCCATCAGTGCTGGGTTCGCGGCTACGCCCTCTTCACCTGATATCGTTTCAGTAGCTTCGCGAGAAGCGTCCTTCCGGTCGTAGTGATCAGGGAAGCGAGCACGCTGGTACGACGGCCTCAAGTTTTGTTGTGATCCTTCGAATGTGTCGTCTTCGCGATTACGCTCTAAGCGAAAACACGTGGCTTTACCTTCTTTCTCAATAGAGACACTTTGGTAGTCGGACTGCACAGCACGTTTTCGGCCAAAAAGAGACGTCAACAATCCAAGTTCCGCCATCATTGCTTTCCCAGGAACCCGCCTTCGCATTATCCGCGGCGGGCTGCTCCGGAAAAGCCTCCTGGCGATGGTGCCGATGCCGAAAGATAGTCTTCCAAACATAGACGACTTGGGGTATACAACATCCGTGCCGATTGTGCGTTGTCCTTCTATGTCATCAAAGCTGCTCAGCGTCACTGCCCGGCTGGCCGCGAAACTGTCGTCCGCTGTCGTGCGGCTCCTAGCCGCGATGTGTCGACGTTGTTCGGCGGAAACGGGACGTCTTGTCTTCCCGCGCGCTTCGGCGTATACAAGACGTCCACTGTCGCATGACGCTGATGATCCGCATCGCGAGACGTCGACGTTCGCGAAGCTCTCGGGGCGCCTTTCACAGCGCGCCGTTGGCCTCACGGCGCTACTTTCAAGCATGCCATGCGCATTTCTCGAAAGTGAGGACTTGGCCCAATGAAGGAGGTCTTGCGTGACTATAAGGGGAGACAGGGAGGTTTCGTCGTTGCTGGTGAACGCCCCAGCGCCAGCCGAGCTACGCGTCGGGACGTCCCGCGACTCGGGTCGCCTCTTGGAGGACTTCGTGGCTGTAGCCCTTCGCGTCGAGTCGTCATGAGCGACACGTCGTGGCCCTCGCTGTCTCAACGACTCGTACGAATAGGAGGATGCAAGTGCTTCGTCCCGATGAGTAGATGACCGTGGCCAGCTCTCGTCCATTGCCGAAAAAGGTGTTGAAGCTTTCTTCCTGTAGCCTGTTGCTGGCGCCGGCCGGAACCACAAAATGGAGTCGAGTCACTAGTCAAGGCGAGGCGTATACCTCGAGTGTTCGAAGATGCTCGACCTTCACATCGCATCGACTAGCTCTGTCTGCATCAACGGAAGACTGGCTGCTGGGCCCAGAAGATGCGGCAGTCGCACTGAGACGCTGATCAGTTGGTGAGCAAGATGGCGTCTTCTCGTCACGCGGCACGCACGGCGCGCGTGGCTCGGAGGTAGATAAAGAAGAAAAGAAACTAAGACGACAGAACCAATTTCAATTTCAATTCTATATAAACAGGAACCCATCCAGCAAGTAGACTCTATAAAATATTTGGGAATCATTTATAATGACAAACTTAACTGGAGTCCACACATAGAGTATATAACTACCAAAGCACAGCGGGCTTCAGGCTTACTACACAAGCTAAGTAACCGGAAATATGGGTTACGGAGGCACACCTTGATAACGTTGTACAAGATGTACATGCGCCCCATCATGGAATTCGGCTGCATATTATTCTCGGGTGGCCCTGCTTATAAAACGAAACCTCTAGTTGTCTTGGAGCGAGAAGCACTGCGAATGTGTCTGGGACTCCCTAGATTTGTGGCTATCAACGTACTGTACCAGGAAGCGCGCCTGCCTACACTGCTTTGTCGATTTCGAATTTTGACCGTACAAGCATTTTTAAAATTTTATAGCTTACCGGCAAGAAGATCTCAATATGCTTTTATCGCAAACCCGGACGCCTTCTTCCTTGCTCATTGGCCACGGTTTCACACACCTCAGATAATGTTTGTACAAAAAAATCTACAAAGTATAAATGTGAACATTAGAAATGTAATTGAGACTAATGACTCGAATTGTCATGTTATTATTGAGTATGATGATATATTCCCGCAAAACGCCAAATTACAATCCCTCAAATTTTTAAATAGCATATTATTAGATTACTTAGAGCATGCAAAAACTAAAAATATAATAGCCACAGATGCTTCCGTAAATAATCAAAAGGCAGGTGTAGGCATTGCCTCTGATTTGCTTGACTGGTCCTTTTCAGTGAGACTGCCTGATTTTACTCCAGTTTTTGAAGCGGAGCTCTTGGCGATTATTTTAGCTCTTCGAAAACTTCCATCAAATCAAAACAATGCAGTAATAATGACGGATTCTCTTTCAGTTTGTGCAGCTCTGACAGCTTCAGAGAACTCTCGAATTCTAAGCACATTCAAAACATTAGTACCGCCGCAGTTGAGACTCCTGAGATTACTATGGGTTCCGGGTCACTGTGGATTAAGATTAAATGAATTGGCCGATTCCTTAGCTCGAGCCGCACTTGATGGGCCAGTTTTGTCCATACTGCCAGATGTAGAATATATCACGGCTATAAGATATCGAAAATCGGCAATCTCCACTGATACGATAGAAAAAGTAATTACATGGACAGACTATAACCACCTCATGTTTCCATGGCAACCCCACTGGAGTCAGTCCAGAAAGATCGAAGTCTTAATCACTAAATTTCGATGTCGTGTCCCCCCCCTAAACCTATATCTACACAGAGCTGGTCAGACAACATCACCCCTCTGCGCATTCTGCGGAGAAATGGAATCACTAGATCATTATTTTTTGTATTGTCGCCGCTACGAAATACTTAGAAAAAGGTTACTAGTTATGCCATTTCGGAAAATAGGTCTTACATTGACGGCGGAAACGGCGCTAAGCTTTGGCGCCTCAGCTTTGGGACATTGCCACAGGGATGCTTTCAATGCCGTTTGCGATTATATTCAGGCAACCAAGCGTATACCTTTGTGATCTTCAATCAAAAACAAAAAAAAAATTATTTATTACTCCCAAGGGCAGAGTGAAGTAAACGCAGCTAAGTGGTAAACATAACACCTCAAATCTCAAAATTGCTCAACTTGATTTTTTTTTTCGTTTGCTCTTTTTATGTTGTTTTTATTTTTACATTAGTCTTATTATAATACCAATTCATTACACATAGTTAAAATGATTATAGATAAACTGCACTACACTTTCTTGGCCAATCCCCCTAAGTGGGTATGAGCCAACCTCCCAGGGAAACAAAAACAAAAACAAGACGACACGAAGGTTACGACCGGAAGGATACGCTGCTAGTGGTACTGCCAGATATATCCAATTATTTGTCCCCCTTCCTCATTCTTGTTAATTTGTTTTATATATTCTGGTTAATCGAATTCTTCTGCACTTTTTCACGTTTTTTTTTTCAAAGGAACATTATTATTGTTCTTATCTAATTTCTCTCTTTTTTTAGAAGCGTTGTACAAAAAAAGATATATTATAAAATACAGTGTGGCCAATCCCCCTTGAGGGTATATATGAGCCAAGATCTCCTAGGAGACAAGACAAGACACGAAGGTATATGTGGCTGTGCGGAATTATTTCCATGAAACCATTCGGTTAACTAGCTAATACATATTGATGTCCATCTATGTCGACACACGAGTGATCTGTTAAGTAGGACAGGCCCGGCGTTTATTAAGTATTATTTTATGGTGTCATCACTTCGCAGATTCGGAGTGGCCGACGAACTCTGCGCCGGAGCACTGCACTCTGGCGGAGGGCAACAGGACGGAACCTACCAATGGAACACACACGCTAGCAAACACCCAAGCCCGAGCACTCGCCAACCGGGCTCACAGCGACCTGCCTTCGCTTCGAGGTGCCAGGGATCGACTCCTCAGCTATCACGATATCACGCTATTTTACCGAAATTCCCGCCTAACGTATCCCCCGCCACATATATCTCTCTCCAGAAGTGACCAGGCTTTGTGGCGCAGACTTTAAACGGCCACAGTGACGACTCCTTTTCTTCTCTCCCTTTTTACACATGGCGACACCTCGCCTCATTGCAACTTATGTCCTAGCACCAGAGCCGACTTCCAGCACATATTCCTGAATTGTCCAAACAAACCCAAGCTTCCGTGGCAAGGGTCAGAACATCAGGAGCGATGGGAGGCTGCTCTGCGCAGCTCGCAACCGGGTTTACAGCTCCGGACAGTGAGCTGGGCCAGAAGGGTCGCCGAAGCACAGCAGTGTCCGGCCACCTAGAGCGGCCTGAGGGCTCGTCGTCATCCTGATTCCACTTCCCCAACCACACCCCCCCTCAAATGATTCCTTCGTGAATCAATAAAGTTGATTACCTACCTAACTACGCTAGCAAAACGTGAGCTCCGACGCTAAGTGCAACTGACACGACCGGCGTTCGTTGGCACGCCCTGAGTTAGCACCGTTTCAAGGCACATGGCGCTTGCGACTTCCAGTGGAATTCACCGATTTTCGCGGAGCAGAAAAAGTTGCTCCGTGGAACGAACGCAGTCCATGCTTTCATCTACGAGGCGAATATGCTTCCGCGTTCACACGTCAGTAGCTGAAATCGTCGCTGAACAAGTCACTGGTGAGTTCATACGGGCTGGCACAGCTTGACTTCGCGTCGGATGACATTGCCAGCTAGCTTTTCGTACGATATCGAACAAGCGCGAGTGCTATGTTTACACCTTGGCCAGCCATGGTTTCGGTTTCAGTTCTGACTCGCCATTTATATTGTTTATTTAATATTATTTACGAGTATCTCAGTAAAAATTAGCCACCCTAGCTGTTACAGGGCTGTTAGTACTAGTTTAAAACGCCATTATCTTATCAAGGTAAAAAAGAAAGCACCGGAGTTCCCCTTTTACGAAATTGCAGTGTATGAGTTCCAATTAATGAGAGAGTTCTGTTACAGTAGGTGCAGGGACGTCATGTGGCCCCTGCACAGCAGCAAAGCTTAGCCCGATTATAATGTAGGCCTTTTCAGCCAGCTCTGATGATCAGCTTGGAATCAATTATTTTTAATTTGTGCGGACGGGAAAGCAATGTATACTAACTTAAAGCTGTTGCTCCCGCGCAACCTCCGCGGTTCAATGGAGGGTACAAAGCTGTTCCGAGAGTTCGGAAGTGAGCAACACCCAGGCAACTGCCGCATTAAGATTCATTTGACACCGAAACTCACCTGCTTGGAGCACCGGGTCCCACTTTCAAAACTTCGCTCGCCGTGCCTAACAACGGAGTGACGAATGTCTGACGCAAAACACAAACAAAACTATTTACATGCACTTCGCTTAAAAAAGAATGTGTGATAAGAGATTGGCGGACAGCCTTGAGCGAAAATGCAATTATTTTGTCCCGCATTTCAGTCAGCTATCACCATAAATCAGCTGCACACTTGAACCATTCGCGCCAATACGACGCCGCCACCGCCGACTCAGACTGACTTGGCTGGCAGCTTGGCTTTGCTGAAAGCGACCAATGTTGCCAGCAGCAACTTATAATCGTGATCTCAGTGCGCAGAGAGCGGTGTGGTAAAGTCTTGTCATTCCACGTCAACAACGCAGGCTTTATGCGCCCAGTTTGAGGGAAAAAAATGCCGCTCATTTTAGCTACTGTAACCGATAGTCCGTTTTATAGCAATCTGATTAAAAACGCACTTCGCTCCATCAGACCAAACTTAAGCTGAATAATAGGACGTTGTATGCGAAAGTCGTAACGTGGGTCCGTTATAATGAGTGTAGACAGTATTGTTATTTGAAATCTCCGCTGTCAATTAAGCGCCATAGGCTTATCAAAAATTTATTATCAATAATATTGTAATTACTATTATTATAGTTTAATTTCACTCCAATGCCTGCACATGAATGTCCTCTGGTCGTCACATACTTCCAAATGTGTTTTCATCTATCGTCGCTTCAATGGCCCAACAAATTTTCTGGAAATGGTGCTATAAACTTTTTCGTCCTTGGGTACGTCATCTAATAAAAACTGCGTAGGTTCTAGTATACAGTCGAAATCTGTGACGTCACTGCAAGCCCTTTTCGCGCGCTTTCTCTCGGGAGTTGTGTTCTTGGTATTGTGTACGTGTATTTTACGAAGAGAGGAAAAATCGCTTTTCTCCAGACCCCCTTCAATGCGAGTGTTCGCTCATAGACGCGTCTATTTCCTGAAAGACTACCTGCAATGCATATCAAAGTAATTCTTCACAAGCCCGTAGCTGGGGGAGTGGTGCGGGGGCTAGGTCCCCATCTTTGTCGAAATGAAAGCTATCACCGATTTGTCAAAGCCTCTAGCAGGTGCATGCCTTATTCCTCCTGCCTTGAAAAAAAATCCTGGCTGAGGGCCGGCCTCCGCATCTCAAGAATCCATTGCTACTTCGTGTGGCAACAAACTGTATGTTGAAAGGCAGGGGGCCACCAAATCATGCTGACTTCATGAGAGATAATAAACTTATTTACAAGGTGGCTAAGGTGAGGCGTCCTTATTCTGGCATGCTCAAAGCAGCGTTCCAAGCCCTCACGACCATCCTCATAGCTGATTATCATCAAGGTTGGAGCATTAGCCAAAGCTCTCTCTCAAAGCTTATGGGTGGGCCAAGAACAGTGGGGGAGGGGTAGAAACTATTTTTGGCAGCCACCTACCTTACTAGGGAAGGGCAAGGATTCTCTGCAGAAGCAGCATTGCAGAGTAAACAGAGTAGGAGGCTATGAAGAGATTTCTGGATGGCAACAGGAATTCGTTAACCTGTAGACTCCGGAGTAATCTTTGTTTTCAAGGGAGCGACTTGTACGGGGGAGAATACGTTCTTCGGGTGAGCTTATAATGCTGTGTAATGTCACGGTATGCAATTAGAGCATGCATGCGTCTTGATTTGCCTTTCTTGGTGTCAGATCAGCGAGTTGAATCTCGGGTCACAAGGCTGGCGATCTTGCTAGGAATGCAGACGTAAGCTGGCGCCCAGAGTATCACTACTGATCTCGGAGGCTTTTGGGGAGATTTATCCAAGTGTGTTGGTATTAAATCTGTTGCTATCGAAGCTGTGACAAGCCTGTTGAGTCGGTAACGATTAATTCCACTTCGGTTCGAGGCGTTGCAAAGCACGCAGGAAAGTGAGCAAAGAGACATTTCGATAATGCGCGACAGCTGCCAAGCATTGAAACCAGACTTTGTAATGCTCTAATTTGTTGGCCACCATAGCTGTCGCACTCGATTAGTTACCGTACTCAGTCGCAATTAAACAAAGCAATATTTTACATTCATAATGGGGCTAGCTAGCATTTACGATTTCACGACGTTGGTGCTCGAAAACTTGCCCCTGAAAAATGAGTGAAATAGCGAACAACAAGATGTACTGCCGCTCGCTCGCAGCAAACTGAGAAAGGCGGATTTCCAAGGCAAACTTCCTTGTTCCTGGCAAAGAGAGCGTGGCACAGTTACTTTGTACATCCTTCCTTCAATATTAAAAACAATAATTATTTTTTAATTTGCACAACAATTTGAAACCTCCGTTGCGACATGAGAGGCTAGACAGATAAGGATCAATCTTTGTGCATGCGACTGCTAGCTTGTCATCGGAAGGCACGGTTGTTAGCAAGGACACAGCTTCCCTGGTTGTCTGCCCCCACATAGTGGAATAGCATGTACAGTGGTCAAAAACTGAACCGCAACATCAAAAGTTCAAGAAAAGCAATTGGTACATGCAATCGCTTACAAAAATTTCATCACATCAGAGCAAATCTGGCCACTAAGGGCGATGCCGACTCTGACGCAAGCGTGCGAGCCAATAACCACCACGATGGTAGAAATAGAAATCAATTGCCTCGTGACCACATATGCTGATGCAGCTTCAAGAACAAGAATTTTCTGGCATATGTGTACACCGTAGACACGTCATTGTTTTTAAATTAAAATCGGTTTAAAATTTCACTGACATGGTGCACAGACATAATTTTATATATATGAGCTAAACATTACATTTGCATTTGCAAATGACCATGCACACTGGCATGCCACACAAGATGCCTCCAGTGTTAAGAGAGTTTTCTATTGATTAATACATTTATTGATGGCATCAATTTCGTCAATGCTTTTCAACCACTGGAGAAATGACATGCACCATGTCACCTGGCACTAGCAGATTCATCAGGAAACTTGTCACAAACTAATATGGGTGCTTCCATAGCCAAGAAAGAGACACGGGATTGGGAGTACTGGACTGTTTATTTCCTTGAAACGTAACATTGACTGATAATTATATACACTGAATGGATACAAATGAGTATACGTTGCACATATAAGAGGAAGGGGAGGCATAAACACGACTAGCGGCGGCGAGAAAAGGTCGGAAAGATACGAAGAAAACGATAAACACACCTCTGAAAGAATATTTCCTTACTGAAGCAGTATGCATACTCGTTTCATAGATACGATGCCCGCCGCGGCGCTCCGACGCCGCGTGTTAAAACGAGAGCACCGGGAAAGAATAAGGTTAATCTAGAGAGCCACAAAAAGGAACAACAGCACAGTATATACGTTAGCGACCGAGTGAAAACACCAACCAACATGCGTCTGCGCTTACGGATAACCTTGCTTGCAACTCGATACTTGGTAGCGTGCGACCTTACACATGTATGGCACTACTAAAAAAACCCTGATTGGACCAAGCGTTGAACAGTTAGTACGGTAGTCGGGTGGGGAGAGTAGTACATACTGCACGCGCAAAGCAAAGAGCGTAAATGTACACCACGAGGAGAAACGGGAGGGGGTTTCGCTGGGAACGAAGGGGATTCACCTGCCAAAAGCCACAAGCGTGCTGCTACTAGACAAGAGCCGAGAGAAAGATAGATATACAGTGCTAACCGTTATTGTGAAACGAGCTATGCCAGCTACTACACTGCTGCGGGCTGCCTTTTTCCGGACACGAATACTTGGGCCGCGTCGGCGATGAGGCAGGAAATGTAGGTTACATGGGGCGTCTTGATGATGCAAATCGACCCCGTCAGTCGTCCGTCCACATCAAACGGCACACCGCAGCGAAGGCGCGCAAATGGATTATGTACAGCATGGTAACCAAAGCAGCATAGCTACAGGTTCAATGCGTGCAATGTCTATGCATAAAATAAACACATAGCAAAAAAACAAAACAATGAAGACACGGGAAGCGAGGAGCATTGCTGGGGTCAAAATGCGAATGACAGCCCAAACAAAATGGAACTTAAAAAAAAAGGAAAAAAATGCATGCAATACCAAAGCTGCTTTGTCGTACTTCGACAACAAGGAATACACTGGACATGTATGTGAACACGATAAAACATGCTGCAATAAATTCACCAGGCTTCAATCGTCACTAGGACATGACAAAGTAACGAGTGGGGGCACGTAAAATGCTTCAAAAACGCGCTGCCACTTCATATGACTGACCATGATTATGTAAGGAAGCGCTTAGCATTATAGCATTATATGCTAATAAAAACTCGCAAAAAGCAAGCAGGGAAGAAAAACGGATGAAGAGATTTGATTTTGGTCTACGCTACGCACACTGGAAAATTCAGTGATACGAAGAGATTAAAAAATAATAATAAGACGCTAATGTTAGGGTTAAGGCTGGGTGTGAAAACCCAGAACAACAGACACAATGCGAGGTATCCTGTGTCTTACATCGTGCACCTTTCCCCAGTCGGGCTGGCTACTACCTTCTACATGCACAAACACACACACGCGCATGGGGCTCCATTACAAACAACAGCCGAGTAGTGACCAGAGCCTCTGCGCATGCATACAACATACACTCACACATGGTAAACTCATCACAGCGGCAAAAAACGACACGAAAACGACACGCGCACAAACAAGCAAAAACATATAAACACGAAAATAAAGGAACCAGCGTCACTGCCGTGCTAACTTGCCGGCAACAGAACCACTTTCGCCACCCCTGTTTTTGTACGCACCAGAACAAACTCAAAACCAACAAAGACGATACGGTAAATCCACAAACGAGAGGTCAGGGAATATCTATGAACATGACGAAAAGAGAGAGGGGCAAGCGCAAGGAAGAAAGGATGCCACTTATGAAGAAAGGGGCGCAATTTCATGCGCTGACCCCCCAAAAATTGCAGGGACAGCAAAAAAAAAAAAACAAAAACAAAACAAAAACAAAGATGCAACAGCCATTCAAAAGCCTCTACAATATAGAAATAAAGTGCAAACAACGACAATGGTCAAGGGACAACTACGGTAACAACAACACTGAGAAAATAGGCTGCAGTGGGCCTAGCTTCTTGGCCTTTCTCTTTATTTTATTTTTTTTTTTGCATCGCGAACTGCTCTTAGATTTGAGGGGAACAACCCCTCCAAAGGAAAATAGTGTGCGTCGTTGCAACGCTTCGTTACAACTTTTGTACCAGGGGAAAAACAAAAGGAGAAAGAGAAGAAAAAAGAGGAGGAAAGGATCGTGAGACGTGACCGAGATGGAAAAAAATATAGGAGAGAGCAGCCTTTGCCAATTTCTCCTTCTTTGCAGGTTACAAGAGTGCTATGAAAGTTGGGGCTTTCTTGCAAAAGGCAGTGCATAAAATTCCAGAAAAGCGGGTGGGGATGGAGTCTGTCACATCTGTGCAGGAGGGGTGGAAGGGTAGGTGAAGTTTTTTTGCAATGCAACCTCAATGGAAACTCTAAAATATACGCCTCTCTCTCTTGACGGTGTTTGCTCTGAACGCGACAAAGAGCTAGTGCATGTCAGCGGGTCAGTCTTCGCCCGGTACCTCGGCGATGTGACGCGCTTTCGGAAGCTGAAACAGCCCCCGAACAATGAAAGTGAAGAAGCAAGAGAGAGAGAAGATGTGTGAAAAACGGCAGAACTGCCTCTGGAAGTGTCGTCTGCATAGGTTCGTCCAACGCTGCCGCCGCTTCTGTTCTTCTTGCGAGAAAAAACACTTTGATGGCTAGTTGCAGAAAAAGGAGGATCTCCTCAAGGTTCTCTCGTGCCGATGCATCTTGCACGCCTCAGCCCACCTCCACCGATCTTTCTTTTTTTTTTAATATTTAAATCAAACTCCCTCTCCCCTGGGCAAAGGGAAAGAAATAGATATATCTATGGCGCTCGCACAATGTTGTGACGCGCTCGCCACTACACACCAGAAGACGAACACAGGGTTCACAGAGTATTTAAAAAAAAAAGGAGTGAGAGAGCCACGTGACGTGGAAAGGGCGATGGGGGAGAGGGACTTATCTGGGGGCGAGAGACCGCAGCCCCGAACACCTCAACCCAACGAACGCCAGGAAAAGCTAGGCAACAGGGCACGCTTACCCTCACGTTGCTTTCTTTGCGAAAAGCGGGGAATAATCACTGCCACGAGGCAGCAAGACGCTGCTTGGCAGGTGGAAGCGCATCTGCCCGTCATCAACGTCTCGTCGCTCTTCAGGTAACGTCACAAGTTTACCGACGCAAAAAAACACTTCGCGACCACCGCGATGGCGCCGATCACGGCGTGAAGCACGTGGGCCTCCCTCAGTAGGTATTTTGCCTGTATGTTTCTTGGTGAAGTATGTATATAAATATATATAAAGTTCCTTCCAGCTTGATCAGGAGGGGGAGTTGCCTGCGAATCCGCAGAATAAGGGTGGGGGGTAGGGAGGGGTAGCCGGAGACGGAAGAGCGTTGTTGTTTTTGTTTTTGTTCCGTCGTCATTTGCCGACGATAAAATCGCAAAGCGGTGCGTCGCGCCCCTCTCGGAGACCTACCCACCACCACAAGACCCGCCAGGACCGCAACTTGCCCTACTACGAACCCAGTCCCCCTCCAACACGCATCGCCGAAAAACGCCGCTATATATGGAAGATGGTCTAACTTCAACAGGTTAAGCCTAATGTCTAAAAGAAAGCACCAGTGCAGGCAGAAAGGCTAGCGAAAGGTGGGACAGAAACGAACACCGCGACTGCGTAGCGGGGAGCCGCAACGTGTGGTCGATGCATTGTCGCCAATGGGCAACCTAGGCAGAAGTGAACGAAGTGGCGTGGTCTCTACGACAAACAGGATATGGAAGTTCCCTTGAGGAAGCAGCCCTGAAATAAACGCGCTTTCTTTTTTTTCACTACTACCGCGAGGCAGATTGTACCGATGTTCGGTAGAAGCGAAGAAGAAAAGAACCGAGAGGACGCCGATCCGAAACAAACTTGCAGTGTTGCTCAGATTTTGCTCGTCTTCTCCTGGTCGATGTGGAATTCCTCAGCTGAGCTGCCATGGAGCGCAATCGGGTGCGCCAATGCCGGTGGCGTTGTTGTTGTTGGAGGGGGCGAGAGAAAGGAGGTGCGGGGCTTGAGGGGGGGAGGTGGGCGGGCCTTAAGTGCCCACCTTCATCTTCTTGTAGCGGAAGTATGAGTCGGCATAGTGTCCGCCGAGTGCCTGCGAATGCTGGCCGATGTAGCCGTGCTCAGGCGACGGCTCGGGCGATGGCATCAGCTGGTGGACCTTGCGCTTACGGTCTGATGGGGACATGTCAGATTCCTGCACACACAAGCAGCAGGGGCCACATGTGTCACTCGACACAAAAATGTCACTATACTTTTCTTTCTTCACATTTACATCCCAATTACTTGTAATAACGTCCTCTATACTTTCCTTGGTATTACTGTCTGTTAGTTGTCACTAATATTGTGCCCAAAACAGAAAAACCAGCCCCTAAACTGACATTTTCCTTCATTGATAGCGAGGGTCTCATTCTGGCAGACTTGACGCCTTGAGGTCGTATGCTAGGGATTATTGGTCAGCCCCCATCTCGTAATAAGATCACGCACTACATGACGTCAAACAGATAAGACAGAGTGTTCCACACCCGCTGCAATGGTAACAAGTGGCACCGACTGGCGGTTTATATGTAAATATACCCTACAAAGTTGACGGGGGGATGACCGCCATCGTAGCTCAGTGGTATAGCATCGGACTCGTTATCCGAAGGTCGCAGGTTCGGATCCTGCCGGTGGCAAGTTATATTTTCGTCCACCTTTTTTTTTTCTCTTCAATATTCACATAACAATGACTTCTAATGATGTCCTCTATACTCCTCTTGGCATCATTGTCTGTTAGCTCTTATTAGTTATAAGAAATTACATTAGACTTTAACTACGCTTATAAGTATTTTCAGCTAACACCATAAACTGTATCTTAGGTAAAATTCACAGAGCATAGTATCAAGCATTTTCCCAGGCCACACAATATATTACAACTGACAGTTCGGAAGAACTGCCTTTCGACGTACTGTTGTAAGTGTGTGATGAAAAAAGCACAACTATAATGTTAATGAAGTTCTGAATCATAACACGAGTTTGTGATGACGTACATTCCTTGCATGAGTTTGTGATAGGAATGCTTTTTCTTAAACAGAAATTTTCTGTTCTTTATGTGCTCTGGTGCATGTTCATTCTTAGGCCTCGTCCTGACAGCACTTTTGTAATTATAAACACTTGGTAAGCAAAGCGACCTCCCTCACCTGCTTGTCATAGGAGGACCCTTGCTGCATGATGGGTTGCCCCGACTGCTCCTGAGACTGCTGTCCTCCCGCCGCCCACGCCGACTGCCAGCTGCAAGATGCCCCCGGAGGGCTCTGCTGGTCGCGGCTCTCGCTTGACATGTTGATGGCTTCGTTGTTTGCCTCGACCTGTAGAGCACACCAAACAAGCGTGCCAAGGCTCAATGTGTCTTCCGCCCTCAAACAGCACCTGAACAAACTGCGCATGCACGTATGGTCGCACACAAGTTGAGAAGTCCGGCTGAAGCTGGAGCACGGAGGCCGATCGCCTCCACGGCTGAAGAAACAGTCTAGCTGATGCACTCGGTGATGTTCTCTAAAGGTCGGATGACAGGTCACCCGGCACCTGGACATCAGTCTGAAATGAACCCCCCCCTAGGCTTGTGTGTAGCCACCATTGAGAAGAAAATGCCGTAGACCTCCAAAGTTTTATCAAGTTGTAGTGCTGGTAACAGAGACGTACGTTATTTAGGATCCCTTGGTCTCAGAAGCCATGCAAGGGGCCATGCCTTTCTGATCTTGTTTGTGCCCTTTTCATGCTTGACTTTTTGCGAGCAGTAACAGAAACCTGTGAGCTGCTCAAGGATCTCCACTGCTATCAGAAATACCCACACAACTCACAAAAGCCAAGAACAGCTAGACAAGGGTACATAGAGTTGCTCCTCATCTACATTTGCAGGCGCTATCTTTAAACCTTCGATATCTCTGGAAGTTACTTTGACAAATAGCACCAGAAGCAATGCAAACTACGCCACCGACAAATTGTTTTAGTATTGTGCAAGCTTGGGACAGCTTGCAAAATACGATAAGATTGCTATGCCACGGCTGAAAAAAAGACGCAAGGACAGAAAAGACGGCGTTGTCGCAAGATTTCTCGAGCTGTTAGAAAACATACATATAAAATAAATTTTCCAGCCATATATAGTCCAAAGTTTCTAAAGTTAAAATTGAAGCACTAAGAACTAAGGGTGTGCGAATACCGAATAGCAAGCCTCGAATCGAATACCAAATCGAATTAAGAAAAAAAAAAGCCAAATATCGAATCGAATATCAAATAACAAGTTTATTTAAAAGAAGCACGAATGTTTACAAATTCTCATGCAAACAAAGCAGCTGTTGTACATGATCTGAAGTCAACTTCTGCCTCTGTGCTGTAACAATGTTACCAGCCGTAAGTAAACTTCTGCCTCCGTGCTGTAACAATGTTACCAGCCGTCGAAAACAGCTTTTCACTTGGTACACTTGTTGCGGGAATGCCCATGTATTTCACGGCGATCTTGCACAATCCTGGGAAGTGCTGCTTGCCCGTTTCTTTCCACAATGCTAGAGGGTCTTGGTCCCTGCTGCAAGTGGGCTCTCGAAGGTACCGCTTAAACTCCTTGATGTTGGCTGTTTCGGTGGGGTGTCTTTTTTCTGATGACGCTGCCAGCTTCTCAATGCTGTCCCAGATACTGCTGACACGTTCCTTGTGAGCTGTAGATGTCGACGCTTCGACACAGTCACTTGATTCTTCTTCTGGAGGCAGCTGCAACTCAGTTCTTGCAAGCTCCAAGAGCCTTGTTTGCTGGAATGTTTGAGTACAGAGGAGGTTCTTAAACCTTGGGTCACAGGCATACTCCTTTTTCTTGTCCTGCCCTGAAAACCTTGTCCTCATGCTTTTCAGCAAATTTCTAGCAAACTTTGAGGTGTCATCATCAGCTGCAATACAGTTTTTCAGAATCATCTGTGTTCCATACAAAAACGGTACGACTGACGACAAAGTTGCATATTTGTGGCCACTAAGATCTTTGGTCGCCGATGTGATTGGTTCAAGAGTTTTGACTAGTCCAACCACAGCTTTCCACTCCTGTGGTGCCAGGTTAGGCACAGTTGTCTCAGAGGTAGCCAGCTCCAAACAGATGGCTTCCTTCAGTTGCACAAGATGCGAGAGCAGATCATGCTCACTATTCCACCTTGTTTCCACGTCTTGAATAAGTCCCAGAACTGAGAGCTCCATTCGTCGCTGGCAGTCCTTCAGTCTTGCAGCAGCTTGGGCACTGTGTTTATAATGGCCAACAACTGCGCTCTTGAGAATGTCAGGCACTCCTGCTGTTTCTTCCTTGGCATCTTTTATAGCTAGTTGCAGTGTATGGCCCATACACTGCATTGGGACGCAAGAAATACCCCTAAGGGCAGCACGAAAGTTTCGTGCATTGTCCGTCACCACATAGACTGGCACTTTTTGCAGTGGCAGCTTCCAGTTATCTATCATTGCTTGCAGGTGCTCCAAGATGTTGCAAGCAGTGTGGCTATCGGCCGCACTCTGGTTTTCCAGAGCAAAGCTTCTCATCTCGAAGTTCGTAGTTAAATAGTGGCAGGTGAGGCTGATATAACTCTGGTTAGACCTCGACGTCCACATGTCACTTGTCAATGAGATCGACTCTACGCCTTCCTGGAAGTCAGTGTGCATTCTCTCCTTCACAGCCATGACTGTGTCTAGGTACAACTCCGGGATGATTGTCCTTGAAAACGTAGTGCGGCTGGTTATCTTGTACAAAGGCTCCATGTGGTTCATCAGCTCTTTGAAACCCCGATTTTCGACACAGCTGTAAGGCTGGAGGTCGAGCACCAGCATTCGGGCAATCCTTGTGGTTATTGCCGTTCTCTCGAGCTGCGATAAGTCCTTGCCCAACTTCAACGCATTTCTGATGAACGGCTGTGCTCTGTCTGGACGTCCTTGCTTACCGCTGTCTCTCATGAACACACTGTGCAAAGAAAAATGCTTGTTCTTGAGATGATTCGCAAGTGGCGGCGTCGTACTTGAAGAAATGTGAAGTTTCATGTCACAGCTTCTTGCACGCCACCTCTTGGGCCGAGTTCTTTACGAAATGTTTCCAAATGGCACTTTTCGTTCGTTCACTCATGTCGCACTTGACCAGCAGGACCGTCGGACGACGTTTTCCGGCAGCTCGCGCGGATACAATTCGGTAGCAGGACACGTGGGCGTAGTTTCCGAGTGCGAGGAACTTGGTGGTTTCGGATTGCCCGGAGATATGATGCAAATGGCCAAACAGCGCGGAGCCAGCAGTTGGATTGGATTGGATTTGTGGCGCCCCCCTTTGCAATGGGCAGGCATCAACCGATGCTCTGGCCTAGAAGACTAAAGAATGAAATTAAATTTAAGAATGAAAAAGTTAGAAAGCGCACGCAGGAGCACCACCTCTATCCCGTTTGCGAAAGTAGAAGAGAAAGTGGGTGACTCTGCAGCCGGGAGGTGGCGCGAGTGCCGCAGTACGCCGAACTTATGCACTAGGTTATTGTGTGCGCATCTCCTGCCTTTGTCGCGTCTGGGTTTTATTGATTCCACTTTTTTTTTTCTTTTTTTGGGGCCACGACTCTGAGCTTGTTCCCCCTTTGCAAAAGGGCAGGCCACTACTTCATCATCGGCCGCACAGCGACGCGACGCAACTAGGGTGGCTCGCTAACGCAACCAATGCTGCACGCCAGCAATGTTCTCTGTGGCGGCCGTGGTGCGTGGTTCAGCGGTTTATAATGACGCGCTTTCGTTTTGTGCTCGCGAATTGCAGTCTGCGATTCCTCCCAAGTGTATCTACAACTGTTGCATGTGTAGGAAGTGAGACATAGTGCAGCCTGTACAAGCGGCGCAAACAAAAGGCTGTCTTACTTGAGTTTCGCGGCTCGGCTGTGTCACGACCACAATTTAATCTGCGTGCTCCCTGGTTCGTGACATACAGACTTTGTATAGTTTTGAACAGAGTGTACAGTCTCAAAGTATTGTATGCGTTTCACCCGCCAACCAGACTAACTCGCCGAATATATCAAATATTCGAGTAACCGAATACTTCATATTCGATTCGCAAATCGAACTATTCGACAAGCTGGCATTAGATTCGTATTCGTATATTCAAGTATTCGCACATGGCTACTAAGAACTGATCAGAAGTTTCTGGACCGATTCAGTTTTTTCTTCAGGGGAGACTGTACGGCCGGCTCCAAAGCTAGCGACTTCTTGTGGCAGTGTCCCCCTTTCTATCGTCCTCCTTTCCGCCGTTCTTGTCGCTGCAGTGTTTTTTCCACTGGTTCTCGCAGACAATGCACGTATACACTCAGTAAGGTTTCAGTAAAGCCGACAATGTTTCCCGGTGTTGTTTGCATATACCAGGACTCTAAGAACTGTCTTTTTGTGTGGCTATCTTCCGTGTCGATGACCTGTGCACCGTCGAAATTGATGGGATGGTCCATCTTTTCCCAGTGTTCATCAAAAGCATTTCATGCAACGCATGTCGCTTCGATGCGTGTTCTTTCGCGGATGTTTTTTGTCTTACCTGTGTACCGTAAAAACTGAAATATAGGTTGATAAAAAAAAAAAAGGCGATCAAAAGTCGACCCTCATCCTATATACCGGTCATTGGCAGAAAAAAATGTGGAAGTCTCGCAACAATAGGCAGCTAAAGTCAAAAGCCCTCATTGCCATCGTGAGCATCAGCAGCGGCCCCGTTGGGCAAGGCTAGGCAAGACCTACAGTACTAGCAATGCCAGTTTGCTTCGGTTGTTTTTGTCAGTCAGCTGTTTTCTTTTTCCTTCAGAAATGGGTGGTAGTCGACGGCAGTTTACGATAGGCTTTAAGAAAAAAAGTTATCAAGTATGCCAAAGCACACGGCAACCTAGTGGCACACTGGGAATTCGGTGCATCGGAGAAAAGCGTCCGATACCGGAGGAGCCAAAAGCAGCACGTCACATCCTACAGCAACCAATTAAAGCTTCGTTTCGTGGATGCACTACAGTGCACCCCAAACTGGAAATGCTACTCGCCGAATTCATCCGGGAGCTGCGTGCAAAGTCGCACATAACAGCGGAGTGCATCCTCGTGAAAGCTATTGAGATAGTGCACAACTGCGGGCTCACGAGGGCGCAATTCAAGGGCTCGCCATCATGGGTGTGCCAACTTATGAAGCAGAAGGGCTTTGCGCTGAAGCGTGTGCCAAAAACTGCCAGAATATTTTGATAACAACCTGGTCAACTATCAGCGCTTCGTCGACAGCATTGCTACATGATGGGACGCATGGGCAACGCTAACGAAACTCCAATCCGGTTTGATATGCCCTCGAAACTAACTGTGACCACTAAAGGATTCAAGCAAGTGAAGCACTTTTCAACGGGCAACAAGCATTCCTGATTAAGAGTGATGCTCGCGTGCACAGCTGATGAAAAGAAGCTGCCCCCTTATATCATTTTCAAGAGAAAAGGGCTACTGAAAGAAGGCTTTCCCCAGGATGTCATTGTGAGAGCGACCGAAAAAGAGGGTTCATCAATGAGTCCTTCATGCTTGAGTGGATCCGGCTTGTGTGGAATCGGTGACCCGGTGCATTTTTTCAGCGACCGAGCATGTTGGTGCTCGACTCATTTCAAAGCCACCTCATGGATGATGTAAAAAAAGCTCTGTCTGATGGCAAGACACACCTTGTCGCGATTCCTGGGGGGCTAAAATCAATCGTCCAGCCACTGGACGTGGTGCTCAACCCTTGAAAGATCGCTTGGGCGAGCTCTACACTGAGTTTATGCTGAGTGACAATCCCAAGACCCCTGCTGGCTGCCTACGGCGTCCGCCGCTCGCGAGCGTTTGTGGCTGGGTGTCGTCAGCATGGGAATCTCTCTAGGAAGAGATGGCGCGCAAGTCTTTTCACAAAATGCTGCATCAGCGACACATTGGATAGAACGAAGAGCGATGCATTCTGGGATGTAACTAGTGAGAAAAACGTCGTCGGAGTCTCAGTGACAGCATTTCGCGGCCTTCTGGCGTTCAACTACATAAGAATAGTGTCGAAATAAAAACAAACGTCATGACAGTGCAGCTGGTTGTGTCACGTATTTATCAAGGCAAGGGTGTGCCCGATACTTCGCGATTTTTAAAAATTTCTTTTTCGTAGATTCATAGTTGTGGTGGTGTCAACCTATATTCCGGTTCTTACGGAAGGTCGCGTGGCAGCCTGTGCATGGAACCTTGTAGACTAGCCCGGGGAATCTCTCCTTAGGCAACCGGTGTTTTGGTTGCGGCAAGCGTCGCCCGACTATTGAAATGGGTCTGTGCGCCACCAAGGTGCCCTCTTTGCCCAACTCCCTGGACTTACGACTGATATGTGGGGTTTAACGTTCAAAAACTATGATATGATTATGAGAGACGCTGTAGTGGAGGGCTCCGGAAATTTCGACCACCTGGAATTCTGTAACGTGCACCCAAATTTGAGCACACGGGCCGACAGCGTTTCCGCCTCCATTGGAAATACAGCCGCCACAGCCAAGATTCGATTTCGTGATCTGCGGTTCAGCAGCAGAGTACCTTAGCCACTAGAATACCGCGGCGGGGGTCACTCTGTCCTAGTTTGTTGGCAGTCAGTGGGTGACTAACTCATGGAACTTAGACATTTAGGTTCTTGAAAAGCTCTTGAAAATCGATGCAACAGAGCAACTAAGCATGTAACTAGTGAAATGAGTGGGCCGATACATGATCAGGAAGGAGGAACATGACTTGTACACCTAGTTCTTCTCGTTGTCGGGCTTTAAAAGCTGTTGAATTCACCCTTTTCAAACATGGTCACAGCATTCTAAAACAACCACTTTAATGTGTCGTCAGTTTCTTACACAAGGTCTACAAGCAGTGATGCTGACAAGGACTTTTGACTTAAAGCAATGTCAAGAGCAAGATTTTCATTTTGAAGCCCTTTGGACCAGCAGAAATTTCCATCTTGGTGCACATTATATCATGAAATTCTGTGTATATGAGCACCCTGGAACAACTAGCTTTCCATTCTAGAGTACACTGAAGAAGCAAGTTGCATTTAGGTTCAGGCACCTGAATAATTATCATCAGGAAGCGCTACATAAAAATGTCAACTTGTCGTGCTTTTTGCACCAGCTCCACAACGAATGACGCAACCGGCTTGGCGCGTTCCACCCACCTGCTGCTGCTGTTGCTGCTGCTGCTGCTGCGGCTGGGGCGGGTATGTTCCCTGGCGCTGCTGCTGCTGGCAGGCGCCCGCCTCGAAGGCCCAGCTGGGGTGCTTACTAGAATTATCCATGGTGGAATAATTAAGTGGACACTGGGGCTGGTAGACGGGCTCGCCCTTGCGCTTGTGGCGCTCCTCGGGCGAGCCGCCGTCTTCCGCCGCCTGCTTGGCCTTCTCCTCCCCGCTGCCACTGCTGCTGCTCGAGGCGGCCGAGCCGGGCTGCTGGCCCTCGTACTGACCGGCCTCGGACGGGGGCGCCGGCAGGCCAAGCGCCATCTGGCCCTGCATCAACACAGCATGGGGCTGTGGCGTTGACGCTCACTTTTAAAGCTGCTCTTTCTCTCTCAAATGCGCGTTCCATTCAGTTGTTAAGGCGGAATGGAATCCTGTGGCAGAGAGGAAATGTCGAGTTGGCTGGCGAGCATGCAATCCTGGTTGCAAAGCGGCGTGAAAGACGGCACGCGGAAATGAAGTGTTAGAGGCACTAAGGAATGACAACATCTGAGCGAAGAGGTGGACAAAAACGAAAGGTTCACAGATTTGACGATATGAGGAAACAGATCAAGCACATGATGATTTGAAGAGTCAAGGTGCGATGGTGCACATGTCTTGCACAGAAAGAAGCAGTGGAGCAGAGTTATGAATGATGAGGCGAGTAAAATGCCGAGGACCTTTGCATGCATGAACTGCACAAAAAGCAAAAGCGGTGATGCAATGGAGCAGAGTTACGATGTTGTGGGAATTGAGGCTACCCTGCCGCCAATGTGCGGGCTTTTCCGCCTATTTCTGCCGTTCTGGTGTCCTAACATGACTTTTCCTTTCTCTGCGGTCTGTCTGCACTAGGGGAGCGGAAGTGACATTGACCTTTCTCACCCGGATGTCGACTGTGGCGCTGCGCTCCAGTCTCCCGGAATGTTTCGCGCGCGTCAGGAGTCGGAGATCCTTTCTTGTCAACGAAGGGTGAGCATGCATTTCTTCCCCATCCATCGGCCCCTTTGTTTGGAGCTTGCTTGGAATCGTCAACGATGCCTTGTGCCCGCAGCATACGATTACCTTCAGTTGCCCCTTCTGAACGCTAGGCCAAAGAGCTGTACAGTGTGTTCGAGCATGGTCGTACTATGCTGACAAGTACCTCTCAAAGCCAACGCGAGTGGAGTTTGCCCTCGCTTGAGCAATTGGGCACTGTTGTCCTTGATCGTGAAAGCGAGCAGCATAGTCGCTAGGGCCCATTTTCCTCAGCGGCGTGTCACAGCGAATCCTTTTGCCCACGAAAACGTGCTTGCGGCACCCTTTGAGTTGTACTTTTTACCCGTGGCGTGGATAAGCCTCGTTTGCTTTCCTGCCACCTTTTGCAACGGGTGCTGCACAGCGTTTTTGGCATTGCTGCAGGCAATAAAACGTTGCGAATTGCTTGAGAGCAGTACTGTGTGCTTGCTTTTGTTTGCCACGCTCTGTTGGCTGTAGCGAACGCGCATGTGCAGGGGCATTAGTCACGTGAGGCGATGGGCCCTGTTGCTTACAAAGACTGAACCCACGCTTGTGGCCGCACTCTTTTGGAATAGATGTACACTACAATATTGAGGTGAGTGAAGCACAACGGAGCTTTGAGTGCATGCACTGCACAAGAAGCAAGAGCAGTGAAGCAATGGAGCAAGTTTATGTATGTTGAGGTCGGCAAAATGCCCGCTTTGTGTGCATGTACTGCAAAAGAAGCAGAAGCAGTGAAGCAACAGAGCAGAGTTATGAATGTTGAGATGAGTAAAATGTCAATGAGCCCACTCAGGCCAATGCCTCACAGGTTGAAGCTAGACGAGTTACATGGACATTTTTTCTGCCGAAGTGTCTTGTGTCAACATGAGATTGATGACGTTTCCAGGTAATGAAGGCACATGATGAGATGAGAAACCTGACAGTTATACTCAGTTTCGTACATCTGGTGCAACATTATTGAAGCCAGGGAGCCATCTTGCAGTAGGTGCATTTGCTCCAAGAAATACTAGTTCACTAATTTACCACCCATAATGCGATTTAAAAAAATTTTTTTAGCCTGAGTAATGAATAAAAATGCTTTGCACCTTAGAAATTACCAAACATCATTATTTATACAAATGTAAACAGGTTGTTTTAGATCTCTCAGAGTCTTATTCTCATACCATGGCCTCCACGATTAGTTCCGGTAGAGCAAAAAAAAACATCTTATTCTTGTAGAGCAATGTGGGCGGTGTAAGAATTATGCAAATGCGAGAATTTCAGGAGTAAATACAGTAGTTTCCACAGCACTGCATCAAATGTACGAAACCAAGTACAGCCTGTCAGCGATTGCACCTTTTTTTTTTCCACCCAGGTGAATAGCCAAAAGCAAATGAAAGGTAATTGCGACTTGAGCAAGGTCACTCTTAGGGCCCGTTCACACTTAAGAAGTCAAGAAAACAACGAAAACGCCAGACTGGCCAGAAAACCACGACTGCGCACATCGAAGATGTTCACATTCGCTCTGCCCCATCTTGCCGCCGCTACCTTGACAATTACTGAATATAAAGCAACTTAAAAGTAGTTACAGTGTAACTACAGAAGCAAGGAAATGAGAATTGCTTCTGTAGTGTAACTACAGTTAAGTTGCGCTGTTTGTATATTCAGCTATGTCCTATCAACTTGGGCAAGTTTCCATGCTTCATAACTTGACAATTAATTAGATTTCACCTGCTTTCTGAGAACTAAAGTTCATACCAAATTCTAGTTATTCACGCAAAAGTCTGAAAAGAAACAGCTGGCACCTTTTTAAATGTTGTTAGGGAGATGAGCCAGCAGGAATGACACGAGTAAATGCACCAGCAGTGGATTCAACCGGCTGTACACAAAAGTAGGACGCGTTGAGGCATGCTCACTCTCTCCAGCTGCACTGTCTGCACCATGTGTTTTGGGCCTAGTGCAGCCAAAGCTGTGAAGCGGAAGGCGGATCTGGCTTCGCGTGACGGGAAAATCGGTCTCGAGCTGATTTTTTGGTTCGGCGAGGTTTTCGAGCCGCTTAGGTGGCGAAGCGAGTGAATTCCTGGTGAGTTTTGCCGCTTTTGCTCCCTTCTAGGCCAAGTGTGAACGCGCTTTTAGAGAGGCCCTGCAACACCTTTCTCGGTGATAATAAAAACAGTTGCCCTATTAGCACATGACACTACACAAATCACATAACGCAAAGTTTTTTAGAATCTGTCAAGTACGGACACATATGCATAGACTTATCGTAGGCTTCAAGCTCTTTCTCCTTCCAGCTGGCACGTTGAGATCTACACAATGAGGGGCATGACAAGGGGGCAAGTAAATGCGTCCCTTCGTAAGTTCGTGTCATGACCTTGAACCCATTCTTTTCTTTCTTAAAACGTGCAACTTACTTTCAGTGTGCTTGCGAGTAAGCCCACAGGCGCGTGACTGCCACACTAACTGTGGAGCTCGCAATGCTTAAGTTAGCCAATGGCCATAGACTTCGTGTATATGGAGCAGCAATCAGGGTATACATCATTTATAAAAAGAACAGAGAACAATTTCTATCATACTTTGATAAAATTATTTTGGATCGGATCTATTTCATGACACAGGGTTCCAGCATGTGCTGGCGCAGCACTCTATATGTGCTAAAATCACGCAGTAGCGACACCAACGTGCATGGTTGTCACATTAGGAGTGAGCAAATACGTTTCATGATGCGTGCTGACATAACTTTTTGACCCTTTGTCATCTCCTCCAGGGTAGATTCAGTACACTCGCCAGGATGAAAAAAAAAAAGCGAAAGTGCTTAAAGCATCCAATGAATTCCATCAACTCTACTCATTCTAGACGTATTCGAAAAATTGCTGTGGCAAACAATTTGGAGGCAATTAATCTCAATACAAAGATCATTCGATGATTACATGGAAAGTGTTTTGGGACCCCTTTAATCTCACACACTATTTTTGAAGCTGAACAGCAAACAAACAAGCGAAGGACACAGAAGGACTGGTAATCAACTGCATGACATAACAGGTTCTTGCCACTGCATAACTAATAATGCAGAGGCTTTGGCAACACCTCAGGCATAGCTACTTCCTTTCCGAGCAGTACGAATGCGCTCACTACAGAAGGAGAATCCTGTCTTACTCCAGTCTTACTGAGCAAACCAAAGAGTAGACAAAGAAAAACTATTGCCGTGCCACCTACCAGGGCCTGTTGGGTGCAAATCTGCTGGTTGAAGAAGTTCTGAAGTGCAATGAGTGCGTGGTTACTCGCCGCAGTCGTCGAAACCTGCGAAGCAAACAAGCGGCGTGTTACAAATTCACAGAGCCCGCAACTTCAGCTCATTTCACCTGCGGAATAAATCAGTCATCAAAATTAACCATTGCTTGTAATTTACTGCAAGGTATCAAGGATACGGTTAACAACCAACACAGGTAGCTATTCTGCACAGTCTAACCCATTTATACCAAACTCGAAGGTGCCGAGAAAGCGGTCGTTAAATCATTAGTTCGTTGCATACGGACTCGCCATTAAAACATGCATTAATTAGCCACCAAGCCTTCTTTTTTTATATTTTAGTCAAAAGTGCTGACAGCCCCTCCAGTGACAAGAAAAGCCTATTTGCTTCTTGAAGCAATGCCCACTGATGATCACGTGTGATATAAACTGCCTTTGCAATAAAGTGGCCTCACTTCACTGAAGCGCAGTGTGGCCACGTAGAGCCTATTATCCCTGTCTAGTTGCATGCACCGCGCTGCCAACTCAGCTACGGCCATTCCTGCCAGGCTTCTTGCCGTACACAGTACGTGCGTTTCTCACCTCTGCTTCACTGTGGACCGTGCACGTGTGCGGCGACTGGCGTGCTCATTCAACACGGCGGAGACAAACACTTTGCAAGCAACGTCCCATCTATGTCTTCGATGCAGCCTTGCAGTAACAAGTTGGTGAATTACCGCTTTTCAAGATCTTAAACGACTGTCGCGATCTCAAAGAGCACAAGAAATGCTCCCTGCACTATTATGCGACCCACGCAACCCAAGTTCCATTTTATCCCCCCTCCCCCCCCCCCCAGCAAAAGCTCACGTCTCTATGGTGCTGCCTCCAAACCTCTCAACATTATGCCTACAACATTCTATTCCATCACTCATAATGATATACTTAGAATACTATTTTCAAAAACACTTTGCTACTCAAACAGTTTAGTTCCCAAATGCAGAAACACTGGGTGGGCAATAATGCAATCACACACACTGCCAGTTGCTAAGAGGTGCATAATAACTAGCTCCAGTGCAGCGTCCAGAAGACTTATCTAGAGGCAAGAAAAAAAAAAAGGCACTCACTTGAGACGCGTTCTTCCCTTTGCCCTTGAGGTTGATGGCTTTCTGGAACGTCTTTGCCACTGGAATGTCACAAAAGAGGGCACGAAAACAAGTTAGAACGTGACAGCATTCAGCTGCTCACTAAATACAACACTAAGTATTCCTCGAACGTTTCTTCTATTTATCATGGGTTTATGTTACACAGGAAGCATACTGTTCTTACACATTATACATACATGCAAGGCATTCAGGAGTACACTGATGCTCGCTTACTGTGGCGGTATAGAGCAATTACAATAAAAGATCGCAAAAAAAAAAAAAACCCTTCTGCAGAAACACATGGTTCAGCGTGAAACAATCATACCTATATTTTTCTTGCTGTGCTTGATAATGTTACTTTCTCATACTGTCAAAAGCCACTGACTCAGCCATCTCAGGTATAGAAGAACCGAGCGTTGGGCATGTTGGTATTCAATTCTGGATGACCACTTGTCCTTGCCTCCTCTTTATGAGTGTGTTTTTCTTAAAATAAACTTCAGTTGTTAGTCTGCACCTGTCTGTGCTCTCTTCCTTCTTGTACTTTTTTTTTTTTTTGCACAAAATGCCATCCACTATTTTAGGTAGTTTCGGTCAGGCACGCGATATACGTGGACAGATTCGACAAAGTACCTGAATACTCAATCGCTTGAAACATGAGGATGAGAAAAACATTGTGCAATGTACAGAGCAGGCAAACATACCCTGCTGTTGGGCATTTTTCTCAGCCCAGTCAATTATGCATGATTCCTTATCCTGCTCTAGACTAAGGTATTTTGTAGCAATCCATTTCATTTTCCGTTCTGCCCATCAACACATCCTGTCAATCATGGTGACAACAATGGCACAGAAAAGGTGAAAATGAATAAGAACAAAATCAAGCCCCACTAAGTCAACTAAGTGGTGTTAAAATTTTTAAAACCAAATGGCAGGCGTTTCGACCCCACACGAGTTCAAGAAACTTACCCTTTGAGTTCTGCACGACCGAGAATTGGGCAAGCAGAGCGGGCGAGAGTTGAGGCGTCTGAATGATACCATTGTTCTTTTCCAGCTTCTTAGCCTGCATAGGAAAACACTCGTCCTATTAGCAGACACAAAATTCTATGGAAAATTTAACAGAAATAAAGCATGAGGTATGCCTGCTTTTTGCTAGCTGGGCAACTTCACAAACAAGACGCTATTTGTAAAGTGAACAAAGAAGAATTTTTTTTTAACTTATGATGGAGTCTTCTTACAACGATGAGCAGACCCAGCAATAGATGTATGAACTTGGCATCTTTCTACATATCACAGTGAAACTCTTACTATATGGTTCAGAAACACTTTGCGGCAGTATCGCAGGGTGAACTAGCAAACATATTCTCTGAGGACACATCTTGGCAGTGTGGCACCTTCAAATTCATCAGCATACTGAGCAGCCCATCAGCCAGTTACTGTATTTCAAAAAATAGAAAAACTTACTTGTCTACGAGAGAGCACAGTACACTTTGAAACTCAATTTAATGAAAGCCTGACTATGCTTGAGTTATTCAGCTGAATACTGAAGAATGTAAAATCAACAAGGAATTTATCTGTGTTAAGAAATAAAATGTTTTAATGTAGTGACACCCAAATGCTACCATAGAACTGTATTTGCCAACAAACAATGGCTATGCGCACAAAAGTTCTGTAAGGTCGGCCCAGACATCAAGCCACCCACGTCAACGCTACTAAGGCGATGGATAGGCCGGCTAGATGCATTAGCATCAATTGCACACCTATAAAAAACACCGTATGCGTCAAAATGACAAGAATAATCTGAATAAAAATTACTGCCTTTTTACTAATTTATTTCAGTAAAAACTGTTAAATTGGGTTTCGTGCTGCGCTACTTTCATTCATTTGGGTTCATGCCATACTGAACCCTATCTCCTGGATACCCAGCCAGGGAATGGAAATTTCTTCGTTACATTGGAAACTTCGTAACACAGGGTTATGTGTTACGCAGAGTTTAAACCGTACCTGTTCTTCGATAATGCGATTGTAGAGCTTGTAGGCGCTGACGCCAGGGGAGGTGAAGAGAATGTTGAGGCGGTTGCCGTTGAGGCAGTGGCCGTGGAGCAGCTCCTTGGTCTTGCGAGCGTCCTCGTGCAGACGGAATTCCACTACGCCGAAGCCTTGTGGTACGCCGTTTACGATGGACAGCTGGCAGTAGGTGGGGCTGGCCACGGTCGTGAAGAGCTGCCTGAAGGCGTAGATGTCGCAGAAAGTGGTGGGCAGGTTGCCCACGTACAGGCAGCGCGGATACAGGTCCGCATAGTTGACCAGGTTGTGCTCGAGCCAGTCGCAGTGGATCTCCCCCTGGGCCACCTGCTTCTTGTGCAGCAGGTTCTTGGCCTGGCAGGCGACGGCGCGGCTGCAGTACTCGACCAGGCCGAAGCCCAGGCTCTCGTCCGTGGCGTGATGGTAGATGAGGAAGCAGCGCACCACAGGCCCAAACTTCTCGCACAGCTCCTGGAACTGCTTCACCGTCCAGTTGGTGGGCAGGTTGGTCACGCACAGGAAGCTGTCGCTGCTGCCCATCTTCAGCTTGGCGTCCGTGCCCAGAAGGGTGCGCGGGAAGTTCCAAGGCCGGATCAGCGGGTCGAACTCGTACGAGCTGTCCACTTTCATGCGCGCTGCGTGCACGCACACACCGCGGTCAGGCACGCGATATACGGTCAACTGGCTCGACAATGTTGACTGCAGCCGTCCCCACATATCTAGTCCAGCTGTTCTGTCCGAAAAAATACGGTCTACCGGTATTGCGGCAAACTAATGGCACTGCTATGCTTAGGCTCTTAATGGGCGCATCTGCATGCCCATGCACATTCACGTACTGCGATTAATGGCTGGACAAACAGGAATGTAGCACAGGTTGCCAACTGGCTCATTACCATGTTTTGTAAATGTTCTTTCGGGCTCACTGTTCCACGGGATGAAATACAGTCTGGTTGCAATAGATATTACCAAGCTTTATTGGGCTAAACTGGGCTTTTTGCACAGCCAGGCGCACTGCCTGATCATTAGCTGGACAAACAAATATGCTACACGGGAAGCTGGTTGAAAAACACTTGTTACAAAGAGATACCGCACTCGCCATTGCGTCAGTCCGAATGCCCTCTAGCTTTGCTGGCTCTAAGAACACATAAACGTGTACTTTACAGTCGGAGGATAAAGACCCATTAAACCCGCATGTTACTCAAGGGCAGGCAAAAATGGCTCCATATACCAGCTTGTTCATATCCGTATCGTCTAAGAGGGAGCGTACGTAAATTGTAACATATTACCATTTGCAAAAATTGCTACTGAAAGATGGAACCCTCTTTACAGCAGAACCCATTTTTTTGTTTTCTGTTTTGAAATTAAGGCTAGTTTGTCGCACAGAGCAAACAATTTACCAAACGCAGTGTGGTGCCTTAAACTTGCTTGGAAAGGTTTGTTTAGCAAATGGGGAAGCTCCAATGAATGCTTCTGCTGTGTCTTGTGTTTTGTCAAGCTTGACCAGATTGATATGAAGTATGCGGTGTCCATAAACAATGAACAACAAGGAGTATAGGCATCTCTTTTTCCTAGGGAAGATATCATGACCGCTGTCTTGATTCAAGATCAATCATTATGCCCGAAACAAGCTCCATCTGAAGCAGAACAGTGCATGCTAGCTGACGACCCATTTCTTCCTTTTTAAAGAAATGCAGTAGGGGTAAAGCTCCAGAGTGGAACAGATCTTGCTTGTTCGTGTCTCAGTTGTGGCACATGCTGTAAGTTAACCTGGGCCATAAGCTTTGCAGTTCCCATTACAAAGCTCAGCTACAGAGAAAAATTTAAATACCATAATTTTGCATGCTAAGCAAGTGTCAGTCCCAATAAAAAAGCCAATTACACCTCAACAAACAACATCAAACCAATTTCACTGAGCTCTCAATGCGTATGGTCGCAACTTTTCGTGCTCCATGAAAGACCAACGCTCCTCTCCTGTCTCACTAGTAGGCTTGGGTACCAGTAAACCAAATGCCAAATCAATTTTCATAACTATTTTTATTGCATATTTGTTACATATTTCATTTGCATATCGCAAATTAGACTCCTATGTTTATGTTAAGGATTGTCAGATAGAGTAGTGCCAGGATAAAAAATGGTTTAAGGAGATATTCCAGCCAGAAAACTGCATGAATGCTACTGCAATTGTATCCGCTGGTTACATCTGGAGCAAGCAGGTCTTTCTTGAAGAGCGGTGGAGTGAACTTCAGATCGTGGTCTGTTTAAAATATGAAATTGTACCTCGAAGTCTCCCGGCACCATTATGACACATTAACAACAACAAAAAAAAAAAAATGCAATGTATGACTGAAATCAAATTTAACTGCATTAGTCCAGCCTCTTATGGTGCTCTTGAAGGGCCTTGGAGAAACAGAAGCTTACAATCATGACTTCAGAGGGGAGCAAGTGCGGTGGCATCATTATTGACAGCACAGGACATGGAGATTGCAAAATAAATAATATGCTACTCATTAACTTCTTACAAGAAATTTTGTGTAATGACACGAGCTTCGTTATAATTTTTTCTGCAACTTCGCATAGCACTCATAGCAAACACCAACACCACTGCAGGATCCCAAAGAGAAAAATGAATGAGCCTGAAATGCCTACATTTTGCAATGCTGCATTTTGGGCTGTAAGATTGCAAGAATTCTGGCGACCAAATCATCTACGCAGAATTATAAAAAAAAAAATGGGTCTTATCAAATAATGAAGTCTCGTTCACCGGAGCACACTGAACAAGATTCTCAAAAAATATGCCTGCACACTTCTCGAAAATCTTTCTTTTAGTTTCAACTTCTAATGAAAAGGTCGACACCTGAGAAACCCGTGCACGTTTTCTTTGCATCCTCCACGCTACATGAACACTAATGACAAGTTTTTCTCTTTCATCACAATTCTTTTTTTCGGAGTGATTATGCGCCAAGGGAGATACACCAGACCAAAAAAAGAGCCAGTCAAACAAACTGAATATCTTACCTAAGCAAAAAGAAAAGGTTAAAAAATATTTTAAAAATACGAGGGCGACCAGCTGCAACGCCGCATTTAGCATTCAAATATCTATTTCCAAGTGCATTTACCCCCGTCTACAACTTTGTTTACACGGCGCTAGTGTGACATTAAGCGCAGAAGCCATCTTTAGCAGCATATTGAACTGCGCTACACAATGTGCCCCCACCACCTGCTCTACAGATAAGAACTGTTCCCGTTTGACAACTCACACGACGACGGCTGCTACCCATTGTTTTCTGCGAGAGAATGCCAGGCAACGGGTGCACTCGCAGACGTTAAGACGAAGCGTGCTGTGTTGCAACCCATAAGATGGAGATTTCTTGGAACAACTCCAAAACTCGTGTCTGAGACTGGGAAGCAACGCTGGATTGCACGATTTGATTACACCGTAATTAAAGTGGCTCAGTAGAACATGTAGCAAGCAACGCTGTACGACTTGATTTAATTTTTAATTCCAACGGCTCAACAGACCATGAGGCAAACAACACTGCACCACATGATTTAATTACCACACAATTAAAATGGCTGATAGAACACATATCAAGCAATACTGCACCCCATAATTGTAATTAAAATGGCTAATAGAGCATGTAACAAACAACACTGCACCACATGATTTAATTACTCCATAATTAAAACAGCTCAGTAGACCATGTAGCAAGCAACAATGCACCACCTAAGCTTCCTTTTGATGAAATATTTAATGCAATGTAACAAGCTACTGAAAATTCAAAGTGTCTACTAACACTACATCGTTATTCCCCCGGCGAGTGTTTTAAAAACTGTGAAGGCATAGCACGAAAGCACATCTAAGGCAACATTACTGATAAACAGACAATCCAGTGAGATTACTTCCCACGGCGAGTGTTTTAAAAACTGTGAAGGCATAGCACGAAAGCACATCTAAGGCAACATTACTGATAAACAGATAATCCAGTGAGATTACTTAGAATGTGGGCTGGATTTGGAAAGATTGTGGCGTTATATGAGAATCCATGACATGGCCATGAACAGCACGAAAATCCAGCTTGAGCATGCAAATACACCTGCCAAAAATTAAAACACATGGAAGAAAAAAAACCATTCCTCACCTATGTGCGTCCTCCTGTTTATTTCTACCTTCTTCACCAGGGTCCCGGTTTGTTGGAAGAAATCAATGATATCCTGCAAAGGAGTGACCCAGAGACATCAGAATGTTTTTGAAGCATGAGCTTTTTATTTATTTGTGTATTTTTTTCAGTAAGAGGTGTATTTATGTCGACACATGGTTTGCCACGAGTCCCACAGACCATTGCCTGAAGTCAATGATTATGTGTGCAGTTGAATTTGAAACTTTTGAAATTGAAACGCATGTAGAATTTGAAACTTTTGACATTGACTGTGTTACTAGTATATATAACTTGTGCTTACGCAGAGCTCAGGCGTTGACTGTTTTGTTTTTGTCGAACCCGCTTCACAATCAATATGTAAAAAATGAACACATTCGCTTTCACTTTAAATTGACAAAACCTTGGCAGCCACTAAGCTGGTATGAGGGCTTGCTATTTGAAGGTGCTCACATTAACAAACTATATAAAAAAAGCAGAACACATTGAAGAAAAAGAGACAAAATTAGCAAGGCATAGGCACTGTTTCTTTTATTTGTCTTCCTAAAGTGAGCACTGTTTCTGCCTTACAATAAACAATCAAGCAGCTCAAAATGTGTTACTGAACAAGCAGCATTCTCTTTGCATGACTGACAACTTGCAAACTTTAGAATCGATGACCAAAAATGCTTGGGTTCATGGAAGACTACAACATAAGAAGTGTGAATTTAAGGGCTCGTTTCTTTGTGAGACGCAATACTAAACAGAACCTACAGACAATGTGATGCCAAGGAAAGTATAAAGGATATTATTAGTAGCAACTGTAATGTTAATATGAAGAAAGAAAACTGGACAAAAATATAACTTGCCGCCAGCAGAGAGCGAACTGGCAACCTTTGATTATTGCGTCCGATGCTCTGCCAGCAGAGCTACAATGGCAATCATACCTCCATCCATTTTATAAGATATATATGTGCACTTAAACATGGGAGCGTCAGTCAGTGTAGCCAAAAACCATTACAGTGAGTGTGGAACACGTTTTTTGCATGTGCGCGACACGTAGCACGTGATTTATTAGCTAATAATCCCTTGCATACTACCTGACGCCATCAAGTCTGCCAGAATGAGACCCTCACTATGAAATGAGAAAAGAAGGTTAAGTTTAAGGGCTTGCTTTCTTTGTTTGACACAATATTGTACCATTGTCTGTCACTTCTCATTAATAGGTACACAGGACCAACAGGAGCTTTAACATATGATGAGCTGAATGTTGTTAGTAGTGCCTGAGCGAATTCCTTTGCCCTCTGATCCCTATGCTCGGCTAGATACAGTGGAGACCAATGTGCTTACATCCTCACCTCCGATGACCTAAGACTGGTTAATTCTTGTATGACACTAAGTGGAAGTACCCCACGCTTGAGAATTCTTTCTTGCAAAACATGCTTGGTGAGAGATATTTGTCGACTCTATATGACCCATGAATGCAGCCCACAGGCAGCAGCAAAGTGGGACCAGCTTGCCGCGTGCTGACGTGCCGACTCAGCGACGACAACGAAGTCCATGCAGCCGCGAGACGGAACGCGCCAGCCTCAGAATAAAACGGTTAGTTTTTGTTATTCGATGTAGCAGTATCATTCTCCCTTCTACCTTCCGCTACAGAGGTGACTCCAGACCAGAGAATAACATTCCAGAAGATTCCACCGGACACTTCCTCCAAGCCAACCCATCTCTGAAACGCCCTTACCCATGGCTTGACGACCAGATAAAATGAGCACACCCTGCATCGTTTTACCACCGAAATTTTTTGAATTTTGACCAGAAATACCAGTGGCTCCTCAAGATGGAAGCTGGTTTCTACCAGCGCAAAACATAGTCTCGCAGCAGGAAAGGTACGTCATCACGGTAGCCATGCTCCCCCTGCTCTGCGATACTCCTGCCTCCTCCTGGGCCCCAGGCATACGACCACCTTCGAGATTTCGCACGAGCGCTACCGCAACCAAGAGTGCCACATCACTTGCTCCCTGCCGAGCTAAACCTTAGTTTCGAACCTCAGGCTTCCACAGTCTCACTGCCCGAACAAGCCAACTCAAGTCGAACGACACCACCAGGTTTTTGCGCTGCGGCATCAGCCAGTTCGCAGGTGACCGTGCAGCCATCGCTTTTGACGCGGCTCAAAAGATGACGCCGTGCACATCCTGTGCCACAAAAGAATGTCGCCTCCAGCCCGCAGCTTTGTTCACTACACCTGCCATCACCGATGCCAGCGTCCATGTAACAGCACTACCCTGCGAAGTAGCACCAACACCGTCATGTGCCAGTGGCCGTACAAGCATTTGCTGAATCTGCTGATCCCCCTTCGTCAAGTGAGGGGACAGCTCTGTCCACAGATGCCGCCATGCCACTTAAGTGTTCTCGATGCACGCAGCGCGCGCACTCCAGTCAACAGATGACGGCTCCTGCTGCATGTGTGCTGCACTCCCACTCTACTTTCCTGTCCCAGCGCTGATACTGCCGCGCTTCAATGCTGATGATTGTCAATAGAAGATGGCAGCTGCTTGCATCGCCGCATCTCTGTCCTGAGCGGTTCTGTTCGATTTGCAAGTGGTGTGCGACTGAAACAGAACCGTGAACACCATGTCGCTTTCGTATACACCACCAATTTCACAGACCACCAGCCGGCGAGAGGAAAAAAACAATCTCATGCTGGGCGACACTGGGTTCACGGCGAAGGGCATGCGCTTGCACCTCCACGTCTCGTGTGCACAGGTTCGAGCTGTTCACGCAGGATGTTGATCCGCCCTCTGCACCATTCGCAGCCCCCACCTCCTGAAGAGGATTGAGAGCCTGTTCGCCAGTCCACCTTCCGGACCAGAACTGTCACATGGACATATATTGAATACAATTCCTTTTTTTACGGCGGGAGGCCCTGTGGCGTGCTAGCATGCCGACTCAGCGACAAGAACGAAGTCCATGCAGGCGCGAGGCCGCACGCGCCAGCCATGGAATAATGCAGTTGGTCTTTGTCATTCGATGTAGCAGCATCACTCTGCCTTCTACTTTCCACTACAAGCTATTTATTACTGACAAGCAAAAAATTGTTCTTAGAGTACAGCAATACATTTTGTATTTAGCTGCTGTTAAAGCCTCCCGACGCGAGAATGTGTTGTTATAAACTTACTAAAGGTAAATGTACCACAGGCACTGTTTCACGATTTTAAAAAAGTCAGCTTCTAGTGTAAAGTTAGAAGAGCAAAGTTTGTTTGCAAGCACAAGTTTCTCACAGCTACTGACAAAATATTTGTAAAATCATAAAGAATACCAAGCTTTGTATATTTTCCCCAAATAATCAGAGGCAGTGAGCACATACAAGACCAACACCTAAACAAGAGAGGCACGTCAATGCTTTTGCAGAAAATTTCCAATGCTGTGTTCACAAATTTTGGTTTTTTTTGTTGAGGACAGCCCATCCGAATGGTTGCACAGCCTGCCAAAATATGCGCTGCTGCATTAGTTACGTTAACTAGCTCAGTTCAGATGTTTGTTATACACAAACTGACTGTACAATGCTGAGACGTTGACACTGCGAATGGTAGCAGCAATGACGGTGGCTTCTTATACAAACTCGGCTAGGCAAGTTTTGTTTTTGTTGGATTAATTTGTCGGAAGACCAAAAGCCCTACGGGTGCATTGCCAACTGTGAGACAGATGCATGGATGCAAAATATAAATTGCACACAAGAACAAGAGGTTAACGTTGAAGAAAATGAATTTGCTGGCGGTACTGAAATACGAAACAGCTGAATGAAAACTTTAGCCCTACATATTGGCAAGACTGCACATAAAGTTAATATAAGGCTGCATTTCTGCACTAGCGCCGCCTACTCATGAGGTCTGATTGTTGCACTGGGTGGCATCTTGTCCAAAATTGTAAAACCGTGCACATGAATGTCACAATGGAAACGGCATGCAAGGTGTTGACTCGCAGCCGAAGGTTTTGTAGCCTGCACTAGGTGGCACATGTCGCCGCGTATCAGGAAAACGGCACGTTGTATTGCATTCAGAGCTGATGTATAATAGGCTGAAGTTGGTTGCCAGGGCGCTATTTTTATTACGCGGGTCCCAGTAGCGCGGCTACAGGACACTCGAGAAAGTGGAAACAGATAACGAGGCAGAGTCGATAACCGGGAGCCAGTTTTCAAAGCGGCGACAGCACTGGTGCAGCCGTAACGCTTATCGCCCACGCAATGCAGACTCAAAACAAACCTCCCTGCCTGTGAAACGTTGCAAGGAGCGCAACTGCGTTAGCCACTTCAAGGACATAGCGCGCGCCTGGTTTGGATACCGACAGCAAGTGCTTCTTTTTTAGCGTGTGTGCGCGCCTGTCTTTTCCGCCACAGACACACATCGACTTCCGCCATTTCGCAAAGCCTCGTTTTGTATGCTTGCTTTATTCTTGCCATATTTCTGACCCGCTAACACACCTAACCACTGCTTCCAACTTATCTCTACGTGTGTGACATCGACGTGCGCGTTTCGTCGAAACACACAATCGACGCGGAGAGCCAGGGTTTATTGATAAACAAAAGCTTAAACCAGGAAACGTGCGCTGCTACGACAACGGTCCTTTCCAAGCCGGGAGCGGACGGCCCGTTTGTTTCCGCCTAAGGTCATTCCCACCATTCGCGCACGCTTGGATTGTCAGACGTGTAGCGTGCCACAGCTCTGACCCGAAGAGGTTTTCTTAAATTCGCGGGGGCAGCATGTCGTCGAAGCGCCCCGGAGATTGACCGAGCAAAATCTTCCAAAAACACGTACCACCCCCCACCCCCACATCGTCCCACCGCGGAAGAACCCACGACATGCCAGGCCGCGCTGCACGCTGGCGGCGCACTCCGCGACAACACACACACACAGGAAAGAAAAAGTAGTGCCTCGCGTCGGGGTCTTTTTCTATTTGTAAATAAGCGGCATACTGCAGCACGCGCCGGCTCGGGTCAAGTAAAAGCGAACAGGCGATCGAAGAAAATAAAGAAGGGGCGGGAGAAAAAGGCGCGCGCCGCACACAGGAAAAATACCACCACGGGATGCGGTACAAAAAAAATCGATACACTCGCGCGCAGCACTCCGCTGCCGCCGCCCTCCGCCGTCGCTGCGCTCCTCGCTCTCTCGGCTCTCCCTCCTCGCCCAGGGCGCTGTCTCGGACGCTCTCTTTCCCACACATGCGCCGCGCAGTGAAAAGAATTCACGACGAAAATAACGAGCGCGGCAGGAGGAAAGAAGCAACGGAACAAAAAGGTGTCGGCAGCGAAGCAAACACAACGCTGCGCATGACATGTTTCGAAGACGCTTGCTTTCTCGCCGGGAGCAGCGGTAAATGAACGCGGGCGTTGCGCGGGCTTCCATGTCGTCGCGAAGGCCGCACTAAACCGCAAGATAACGTCGAGGGAAAAGGAAGGGGGTGCAAAACAAAGAAAATGCGGCAGCTCTGTGCTGCTGGCTTTGTGGACGACGACTGAGCGGGGACTCCGCGCCGAGCCTCCCCGTTTGTTTACGATCGCGAAATGCCGCCGCCGAGACGCAAGCCCCGGGGCCCGGAGCCCAAACTGACCCCTTGGCACGAGCCGATCGCGGCGTACGAACTGGAAACGCGAAGAAAACACTCGCCTTTTCGGTGACTGACGGCGAAAGATGAACCATTTGGAGATTCCGCCCGCTGTGGAACTGGCGAAGCGACTGTAGCCATCGCTCCTCGCCCTGGCCCGAATCGTTACCGTTGATGAACGGGCAGTTGGCATCTCCGCTGCATATTTTCTCGCCTCCTTTAATTTGCGAGTAGCAGTCCTTCATGGCTATTCCAGAGTTCAGGCCGACACTTCTCACACCTGCCGTTGAACAGGCCGCCATATTGATGCTTTTTAAGTCTGCTTTCGCGTCCCGCGCGCATGCGCACGGCGGGCCGAATTCATCTCGCGGGCGCAGGGGAGGGCCGGACACGTTTTTGTTTGCTTGCTGCGCGTTTGCGTTTTTGCTTGTGCGCTTTTTTTTTTGCTGCTCGCTTCTCCCTCGCTAGGTTCCTGTCTGGCGGGGCCCCCCGAGCGCGGCTGGCTGCAGCATTCGCGTGTATTTACTGCGCCCTTCGGGAACACTGGCCACGCCGGTTTTGAGAGCGCAAGCCGCCCCCCTATGCGGGATTTCGGTTTCGGCCGCTCGCGGCCTAGTGTCGAACGCCACTCCCTGTCCAGTTTAGTGCGTCCACGCACTGGCCCATAACATCGAGCGAGTGCGGACGAGCCATTTTGGCCACCGCGGCAGCCTGTCGCTCAAACCAGCAGGCATCCACAAGGAGTGCGAGCTGCCGCGTCTAGTGAAAGTACAAACGCTGAACACTTCACCAAAACCTGGTGCCTGCAGTGTCTTCACATTTGGGACAGACACAGACTTATATTGCTCCAGTTAGCTGGGCCGAAACCGCGCAAGAAAGAGTCCTTGCCATTTTCATATTCATTTCGCACAAGATTACCAACTTGGCCACACATTTTCCCACTCTTAGCCAGATCATGGCATTGGAGTAACACCCAAGCGAACATTTGATGCGGGATTTCAAGTGACAAGTAACACGCATTCAAGGAAAAATAATCCGCTTTCACAGACATCAAAAGGATAAGAAGTTGTACCTGTATCACTACAAAATGTGATCTTTTCAAACCGTACAGGTACAAGCATCCCTTAACTTTCTAAAGTTATCGCCAAGCCTTAGAGGCAATGCTCACTATTCCTCTGTCACACAACTTACCTGCACATACCATCGAGACCAACAGATACACAACAGACAGTTCCTGCAAAACGTCTTCTCTGTTTATTATTCAATGGATAGTCGTCCAAAAAGCAGCATTTTGTGCGTCGAGAATGTACAAGCGCTTGTTGCATTACATTCGATGGCCTGAATTGCATTGTAACATGTAAGATGCGCAGGTGACGTATGTGACGGAAAAAAAAAACTTGAATAAACTGAGGTAACAGAAAAAATGCCTTGCCAACATACAAAAGGAATAAAAAAAAATATGGGCAAGGCGGTAACACACTGCATTTCCCACTCCGTAAAAAAATGCATAAAAAAAAACGACAAGCCGCAATATGAACACTTAAGAGAAACAGCCCTTGATGCATTTCCCTCCCACTCGTTGGCCAACCCACCCCAGAGCCCTCCCCTGCGTGTCAAGATACAAAAATGTTCATCGTCCCGATTCCTTGAGAAACTCTTCGTAGGCTGCCGCAACCTCGTCATCCATTTCGTCATTGCCCATATCATTGGAGTACATGCCCCCATCACTGAAATGAAAAAGAAAGAACTGTTTACAAGAAAGAACAATGACTAAGCTACAATGCCGCTAATTAAATACGAGACAATCATAAGCCGAACTTATTCTGTCATGTGTTGACACAATGCCAACAGAGAAGTTTCACAAAACAGGAAACAGAAGGGTGCCTAAAAATGATGACTAAAGATATCAGAGCCACCATTAAAAGAATGGATTCACTGTTTGTATTACGCTAAAAACGCAGGAAACCGATCGCCCAGAGCTTTAACTTAACCCGATACTTTCAGAATGTCTTATAAGTGGATCAGCCTCTCCACACTTCTCTATACTCCTGTATTATAGAAAGTCTGCATTAAAAACATTTTAAAAGTAACTGCAAACTGAAGTTATTTCAAAATAATTATGTACCAGTGTAAGAATATTATAAAAGTTTACCACCCTTCAGCATTAGTTTCACCATTGTTACATTACTTTCACCAAGAGGTAACATTAGCACATGGGATGAAATTACTAAAATTTACTGTTAATAGAATTCTGCGCCAATGCCTAGCATCCCTTGACAATGTGTTTTAACAGACTATTGGTGGGCACATGCTCTTAGAAGCACATTTCCTGCTCGTCTGAATAAATTCTTAGTAGAGCCACTTGATATGGAAGCACAACTTACGGCACCACAAAATAATCACAGCACGTGCTGCCTTGCATTGTTTATGTTCAGGTGCTGTCGTTGTTTGTACTGCCCCATCAAGATGTTCAAACGAGCATTCATTCAGACAGATAGATAGGAAAGGTGGAAGTTCTTGCATCCAAAATTTAATCGTTGTTAAATGCCAAAGGGTACCACACTCACTCTGCAAGTTCGAGGCCGCCCATCTGTTCTTCGAGGAGCAGTTCTTGGACAAAGTTCTCCTCTTCTCTGGAGAGCGGCACACCGTCAGGACCGCACGTTATTGGAAGATTCTGCATCGTGATAAAACATGGACACAAAACAGGTCACGCTTAGAGCACACCAAAAGCTGAGGAGAGAATAGCAATTCAAAAGGATAAAGGCAGAGTTCTGGGATATTGTACAATAATATTTGCAGTTTAGACTGATATACTATTGTTAATGAACTATATTATAGTTAATTTTGACATCACAGGCTCATTACTAAATGAGAAAACCAAGTTAGAAGTTGAATTTACTAATTTCATGCTCAAACCATGGCACCCGAATGTTGTGGCGTCATGAAACTCGACCTTTTCTTTCCGTTGCATTTCTCGCAATGGCTTGGCATTACTTCCTGAAACTTGCAATGTCAAGTCTACGGCTCCGCAGGAACTTGATGTAGTCTATTTTTAATGATGAAAGATTACGCAGGCCCTAGCAGGTGCTGCTGTCACAATTTAGGCTCTCCTGGTGTAGTCGGTGTCAAAACTTTAAGGCGTCGTTGCAGCCGACTTTTTTGGTCTGCCAAGCCTCCTCCCAAGGCAATAGCAATTTTTCGTACTGTGGAAGGTTAGTTTGTACATAACACAAGTGAAATTAAAAACCCACAGAAGCATTTTAGACACAAGAACCGTAATGAAATTCTGGACCACCTAAAGATCCTGCTTTCAGATACTTTAGGTATGTGGCATCCTCTGTTCAGAGCCCTTTCATCATATCTGTTAATTCAGTACTACTGAAAGACTGCTAATTGATATAGTTAGATAGTGGCACTGCAGCCAGGCCGAGATTTTTTTTTTGCATTACATTGCATGCCTTCATATGTACACTGCTGATTTATTAACAATTTAACAAAAAATAAGATTTTCATGTTGATGGCCACAAAGAGGGACGAGTGTGTTACGCGCAAAAATCTGAACTTAGTGTAATTGCAAAACAAAAAAGAAATAAAGTCAGCCTATATTACCTAAACAAGACGCCAATCACTGAAAGGGGACATTACATTGTACATTAACACTGACACACTTCTGGCAACTGGGATACAACTGAACAGTGTGTGGGCACATCCTGTGGAAAATGATAAAAAAGAAAGCTACACTTTTGGTGATGCTTTTGAAGAAAGAAGAAAAGCTGATATGGGAGAATGTCATAATGAAGTCTTTATCTAACAAGAAAATACCGCGATTACACTACCCTACATTTGTTCCAGGTGCTTGGTCCCCGAATGCCCACATTGGCACAACACCCTTTAATGTTACCTCAGTAATGTCCCACAACTCATTAGCATCATCACTGGCCTATTAATGTCCACTGCAGGACTAAAGGGTCTCCACTTTCACCAGCCGAATCCATTTTATGCCAACAAACATTAATATGACACCGATTTTTACTTGGAACCAATTCTGCGACCCAGTGACCCCCCATTTATCAGCCATACACAGTACACAGCCTGCTCAACTCCAAATTTACAGAACACCCAAACGGGTAGTGACACAAAATTTTGAAGGCAAGGCGATTCGAGAGATATATTTGTATGGATACACACAAATCTACGAAATATTAACGAAGTGTTTTCCTCGTAAGTGCATGTTTTGAAAGGGAGTGCATCCCAGCAGAGACAACTTGGCTTGAATGTAAACAACCAGCTACTTCACAAATCGAGTTTGTGTTAGCTGCCATGCTCCTTGAATGCATTGTTTCCTATGCTTGTCAACATGGTGAATGATAACTGCACCCCTATTTTGTTCGCTCATATGGCCGGCTGCACTTTCAAAAAAACCTGCAGGGTCCCATTAAATCAACACACTCAGAAACTGAGCCGCAACCGGACACTATAAAACATCTCCACGTAATTAACCCTTCAGCGTTGGTGCAACGCCTCCTCTATTTAGATGCCTGCCGCATGAAAAGGAAAACAGCTGCCACACCCTTTCCCTCCTTCATTTTAGAATGTCGCTAGCGTCACCTGTGGCGGACGGTGCAACAACACAACACTTTGCATAGCCTCCGAAATAGTGGTGTACAGTTGCAGGTCTCTAACAACTCTCGACTGACGCGCCCCTATAAGCCGCAGGTGAAAAACGCTTAGCTGGTACCACCAGTCGCCATGACGATAGTGTCGGTCGCGACTGCCACCGCGCGGCGCTTGCTCAAAACTGAAGGCAGGCCAACTCCGCCGGGAGCGCGAGCCATTCGTCAGGCATCTTTCTAGAGGACGCGTTGGTTGGAGAAAATGAAGTTTCCAGCGGTTATGGGTAAGGCATTAGCTACATACTGCAAGACAAAAAAAAAAAAAAGAACAATATGTAAAGTGTTTGTGTCTTTACCACTTAATTGCACACAAACATAGACCATTATAGTTAGCTCATTAATGCTCACCGTTGTCTTTTGCCAACATCACAAATGTAATTCTACACTACTTTTGAACCTTATTTAGTGGCAAAGCTCCTTGAAGTCGAAGCTCATCCATTGGCGGCGTTGTGCATCAATGATGAACAAGCACTTTCCAGACCACACATTCTCTTTCTGCCATCATGGAACATCACATGCAAGGTACCGCCACATGCTATACGCCATGACGCTGATGATCACCGACAACAACTAGCTTGTGCAGTGTACGGCGTCTCAATATGCTCTACGACGCATATCATATGACTGGAAACAACCACCAGGGCAACGTGCCCAGACCTCGTCTCTGCCAACTTCAGTCTAGATCCAATACCACAAAGCAGTAATAATCAAGGCAAAACGAAATTCACGACTCAACAAAACAGGTGATTCACAGTAACACCGAACGATTCCACTAGTTCGCCTACTGATCATCACTTTGTGACTGTGCCTCGATTTTTTTTTCTGTTAACCCAACATATTTATTCTCCTGATGCCAATACCAACATATAATGCAACGACTGTACCCTCTTGGTGGCAAGCATAGCAATAAACAACTGTTCACAACAGGATAGATAGGTGGGCTAGTTGGCAGTTCGTATTCTTTCAGCAAACTGGCAGCGTAGGCACACACAACAGACAGAGAAGAGTCACACAGCACGAGTTCTCACTAACAACTGGTTTATTTTTCAGGTCCGAAAGACACATATATATACAAGGGTGAGCATCTCAACAAGATTATGACAACAGTACAGGTTTGAATGTACACCTCAGAGAACATAGAGGTTCCTTGAAAAGTACCCCATATTGCCTTTCAGCCTCGAATTGCAATTTGTGCAAATGCCATCTATTGCTCGAGAAAACAAGTGTTCTTTTCTGGGATCCGCTTCGAACTACGCATGAAATTTCTCAAGAGGATCACATTTCCAGGAATGCAGGCCAGCGTACCAGACATCCTCCTTTATAGCTACATGACTATGAGTTTAACTATACACATAATTCATAGACAAGTGCCTCGATGATAAGCTTTGCATGCTGCTTCTACTGTCGTCATAAAGTTGCTGTCATGGGCACCATTGTATATTTATGTGTTTTTCGAATGCGAGAAATAAACCAGTTGTTAGTGAGTGCTCATGCTGCGTGGCTCTTCTCTGTTGAGCATTTCCGGGCTCCCAGATCGCTGAACGAATAGAAACTGTTCACAACTTGGCGATCCCAGCACTACATCCTTGAACACACCTCTAATCTTCCATAAGTTTTCTTCTCGTTATAACAGTCCCTAGTAACTGCTATAAGAGCTCTAGATAACCATGCTTTAACGGGTGTTTGGACAATGAATGCCATACACAAATTCTTATTCTCTCAACAGGTTACTAGTTTACAGAGGTTCGATTACATCAACTTGGAATGCCATAATTAAGTCGTTCATTTTTAAATATGGGCAGATTTGCTAGTCGCTTTGAACAGACTCTGAATGAAACACTAAATTGAAACAATGAATCCATTTAAATTGATAAATTACACTTCGAAAAACCTCGTGTTGTTACTTTCACAATAACTGGCTTATTAACAGAAGTTAAACCAAGGTTAAGGTTTTACTTTTAAATTTTATGCCAAAATGTCAGCATGACACCATGATAAAGTAATTTCCTAGAACTCTGCATGTGTGGTACCCTCAGAAGACAAAGCAGTTCATTTTTATCAATAAGACTACATTGGCCCTATTAGATGCCATCAAAATCTTTGATGTCACGGCAAATGATGCGGGAAGTTCAAGGTGACATGCACTTTTTGTACGCTTTATAAAATGCCTTCCAACCGCAAACAAGGAAATTTTGGTACTGCAAAAAAATAAAGTATTATACTGCTACGAGAAAAATGATTTTTATCTTTAGTGTCCTTTTAATATATACCTTTTCGCACATCTGGGATACGCACCGTGGCACAATGAGAAACACGAAGTATGGAAACAAACAAAAAAAACAGCACAGGCGCTTTTCATCTGATAATTTGGATTTGCAATGCCTTCCATAAAAAAAATAATAAATGCACAACCAATGTGCCCACATCTCTTCCAAATTACCTTTAGTAATTGAAGAAAGGCCACACTTTTGTAAAAGCCAGATGCCTGTCTTGGAAGTTTTATAATTTGGGCCACAAACAACAAACTTTGCTGCTCAAGAGTTCAGGGCATATGGCCTGGGTCTTGAAACATTTATTTTCAAAATAAGAGGCACACCTAATATTATGAACAAAGCAGTATATTACTGTAGTCGAACCCCCTTATAAGAGACACTGATGTGAGAGACAATTGGGTATAAGAAACACAGATGTGCCCACATTAAAATATGGGTTGACATGAAAACGCATACACAATAACCCTGCTTATAAGAGACACTTCATATAAAAAACAAATTGCTCCTCAATGCATGTCCCTTATAAAGGGGTCCAACTGCATATCACGATTACATCAGAAATGGTGATAAGCGCATATCACATGTAAGTCGTGCATGGCTGGCATATATGAATGAATAAATGTGCCACAAAAACAACATTGTACAGTGTTTTCACACAAGAAGCCTCATTCACTGATGGGAAAAATCTAGACCGACATGACTTGCACTCGCGTAAGGGCCGCAGTTGCATGAACTGCAGAGAACCAGCCGTTTCAGCTTGGCTGATTAGCAGTGTCACGCTGCTAAGCCCACAGGTGCTTCACGATTTCAGCAATCGCTTCGAAATGCCAACCCCCCCTCCCCTGCGCTTAATATTGTGTGAACATTAAAAAAACCACAGTTAAGATTAGTCAGGGGGTCGTGCACTACGGCATGCCTCAAAACCGAATCTTGGCTTCAACATGCAAAAACACCAAAGCTTATTCATTTCAGATTACAAAAGTGAAACACTCCATCCTTAGATGAGTGTGCACTGTATTTCTGTGCCGGCTGAACGAGTAAAGCCGCATCAGTGACAACTAAAGCCCTCTGAAGCTCATGAAGTAGGGACACACTTTGAAGAAAGTGCACTTCCCCTCTTTTTTTTTTTGCCTCCTCTGCCCTCTTAGATACGATACAGCTGTCGCATTGCTATTAGCCAATTGAGTCATGTAGGACCACACAAAGAGTCTATTTGTCAACAGTCACTCTTGACTGCCATCTTCACCCCCGATCTCTCCGCGCGCTAGTATAAGAGTTGCTGCTGCGTACAAGAGTTGCTGCTCTGTGCACACTGTGTAGCGATATAAACCTAATTACAAGGGTGTGGTCTCACTTTTCATTGCCGTGGGTGGGTACTACGATTTTCTGAGGCCAAAAACAGCTTTTAGCAGTGGCAAAAGGCTCCTTGTGATACCGCCCCGTAGGCAGCATGATTTACGAAGAGAGGCGTATAAATACACCAAATGAATAAATTTAAGGCCAATATGTTTGACCTGAGTCAAGTTATGGGTATCTCAGGGTATTAACTTACAATATTTGTACAATTCACAGGGAGTTATAACACTGTAAGACGGTTAGATTTCACCAAGCACGTCGGTGTTCCTCTTCGACGTTCTGACAGCTTATGCAGGATATTTACTTTGTATCAACAATACACTGTCTGCTTTCTGTATGCCACGTGCCAAAAGGCTTCAAGTTATGGATGTACTTTGTGAGCCAGAGTAACATTCCAAATGGGGATTGACTAGTTTACCGGCACATGTGTCCATGCATGAGAATTTCATTTGGGGAGTTGAGAAACTCATTCAGGAATTCGTAGACGCTGACGTGTAAAGGACATAACAGTGCCATCGCCCACCAAGTGTGCGTTTCTGCGTGCTTGGAACAAACACTGGCACGTAAGTGGTACTGAAGATTCACACTCCTTCGAACCTTCGGAGTGGCCACCACTAATTGCTACCAGCTTTCGTGCGTCATAACTAATAAACTATGTGAATTCGCCAGGCAAGATTGACGAGGGTTACTGAGGTTTTGGGAAGGTTTGCTGCACGCTGTGGCATTAGCTTTCAGTCTCAAACATGTCTTGCAACAACTCTCAGTAGAACTTTACGATACGGGTGCTTTACAAATGTTGTGTGCTGTATTGTAGTTCCAAGCACGTCATGGGCCACCATCACGCCAGTTTAGACACTTTCATTGTGGGATCATTATTAGAATATTGAAAAAGTGCACTTAATAAATTTTTATGACCAACTGAAGAGAAATATTGAGCTGTAAATGAAGATAATCTCAGCCACACTGCAAGCACGAATGCTTGTAGTGCAGTGGCTGGCTGTGGGCTGATGAACTCTGTGAAATGTCGTCTGCTACACTGCTGCATCATTGCAGGTGGCACCATGGTGAAAGAGGGAGCACAAACAGGAGGATAACTGATAAGGTATCAAGGCAGAGGAGGAGATTGTAGCTACTTTAAGAAGTTTCAAACGTAGTTTCCCAAAATAAACTGGAGGGGACTATGGCGCTGCTATCATTGCGACCATGGGAATGATGGGCAGTACACGGATATGTCTAGTCTTTGTGCTTGCGGGATTCGAACGCACTTGCAGCCTTGTTTATTCTTGTGCTTTGATTTTGTTTCAAATGAAAAAAAAAAAAAATGTTCTCAACTTCAAGACTTGGCTTGAAATGACGAGAATAAAATATTAAGGTGGTGAGGTGCGACATCATAACATTTGGCGATTGTCATTTCGTGACAAAGCAGCTCCAAGCCACACGAAGCGAAATGGAGCAAGAACGAAGATAAGCCAAGTACGTGAACTATTCAGCATTCCCATGCTCGCTGAAGCGCCGTGCGTTACAGCTCCCACAGACGCAAGCGCCAGAGTTCCCTCTAATGTATCTGTAGGAAAGTCTATGGTTTCAGGGGCTTTCCTGTCAACGACAGGTGCACGTAAGTGAGAGCGCGGCCAACTGGCACAATTAGGCACGGCACCCTGCAGGAGAGAGCAAGAACGCCACGCCATATGAAAAGAATAACCGAAGGGCACAAAAATGAAAGAGACTCAGGTTTTGAAGGAAACATGCTTTACTTGTTGAAAATCATTCCAAAACTCAGAAAGACATACACAGCAAGCAAGAACGAAGATGAGACATCGCAGAGAGGAGCACCAGGGAGGGAAAACACAGCACACAAGCCCGAGAACAACACACAAGTGGCACTTTCTATTGGAGACAAGCCTGGAAAGAAGTGAGAAAAGACAGCATGCACTGGTAGTCGCAGGCAGCAGGCATGGCGGTTCCGCACAAGTGGCAGCAAAATGAAGTGAAAGAACAAAAGCAGTGCAAAAGCAAGAGCCAATGCAATAATAGATAACTTGACGACAACACTGAAAATGTGGCACTCATTTAGCTTCAGTTGCATACAACAAAAAGACAAATTATCACATAAAACGCTAAAAGCTGTCGTACCTAATGAGGCAGAGTTTTTAAAGGCGATATCACTATCATCAGGCAAGGCTGTACTTGAATGCATTAAAGGAGTACAGAGACAAAACGTCCTATGAGGAGATAGAGACATGCACATTCCACAAAATATAAATAATTAACACAGCATAAAACATATTTTAGGTCTATTTATGCAGCGCAAAACTTTGCACCTAGTAACACGAACTTAGATTTGCAGTTAGGAGCAGGAGGACAGCTATGTCTTAAGTTTGTGTTGGCTGCTATGCTTCTTAGATGAGGCTCCCGCTACAGCTGTCAAATTAGTGCACATGATGCTGAAAGCGGCGTACGTGTCCCTGCTCTGTGTGAAGTTAGCTGTGCTTTACAATAGTAATAGTACTGCATTAAAACCACCTTTCTTGGTGCCTGCCTCAACATCCGATCTTACGTGGCTGCAAGTTCCTGCGTCTCTGCTCCTGACAACCCAGCATTGTCAATGGCCAAGACTCGTAAGCACATACAGATTGCACCAGTTTGCACACCACGCATGCATGCTCATTTACTAAATGTGGTGTACTAAATATGCATGTCAAAGAACCCCATACAGTCCAAATTGATCCAGACTCTTCCACTAAAACCTGTCTTATAATCATATTGTGTGTTTGGCACTTGAAACCCCAGAAATTTAATGAACTTATATGAAGGTAATGAGACACAAAGGAGTGGTAACAAAAAATTTGAGCACATCTTTTTTTTTTTTTTTTGCCACTAACTAGTGGCAAGTGACTTGTTAATAGACACAGTGAAACTCATTTGCCCAAGCACAAAATGAATGTTTATTAAGTATACGCTCATATTTTATGACCGGATGCACATTCATTTTGAGGATCACTAAGGGAACCCTGACATAGTCTGCCAGCTAGTCAAAAACACTACCATGCGGCCACGAAAGCCAGTGATGTTGCTGGCCAGCTTTGGCTATATTCTCAGCCCTCCTGTTCTGTCTGCAGTGTTGAGCACTGCGAGCGCTTATAATTCCTCGATCGTCAAACTACATTGCTTATCTAGTGCGGCGATGGACGAAGGAGCTGGGAAAAGCGTAAAAATCGGTCAGAAAAGGTCTATTCACTTTGTGAAGCTTCCCGGCGGCTGCAATTTTGTCCTTGCAGTCATCCAATTGAGGCAAAGTTTTCTACGATGCTTGCAGCAGCCTCAGTATTAGGTGTGCTTGAACATTTTCCACTTAGATCACTTCAAAAGTAGCATGTTGAGAAGTGACAAAGAAAGGCATGGAATCATTACATTGGCACACTGTAACAACGTATAACGAGTGAGTCGCGTGATGATCGCTTCACTGGCTCGCATTTAGATCCAATAACACTGCGTTCTAAAAGCATACCAATCTTTCGCACACACGCTAGAGTGCTAACACAGTTATTTGTCCACTACACTGTATAGTCCCGGCACTAGACAGCGTCAGTTTATCTGTAGAATTCCTAACCTTTGCGGATAGCAGGCAACTAGAAGTGTTGATGGCTGCTTCAGCAGCAGCCATGAAACCAGTAGCGATATTTTGTGGCATTTTTTACAACCACAATATTTGTTTCTGTTTTTCTATACTCTGTTTCATACATGATCTGTAACATTGTGGAGGTTTGCGAGACTTCTAGCAGTTGATGCATTCGCAACAAAAAGTATTTCAATGTTCTTACTACCAAGCCCAGAATTTACTTTTCGTTATTATTAAATGAGAGATATTTTGTGCCTCACAAACAAAAACGGCGTTAAGCGTCTGTTATTATGCGGCTGGATCGCTTAGTTTCCACGTTGATGTCACATACGCGCTCTATGCGCTAGACACGTCACAATGGCAGCTACCAGAGCTTTTCTATCTCATGACACCTCGATTGATTGATTTGTGGGGTTTATAGTCCCAAATCCACCATATGATTATGAGAGATGCTGTAGTGGAGGGCTCCAGAAATTCGACCACCTGGGGTTCTTTGACGTGCACCCAAATATGAGCACACGGGCCTACAGCATTTTCGGCTCCATCAAAAATGCAGCCGCCACAGCCGGGATTTGATCCCATGACATGCAGGTCTGCAGCCGAGTTTTAGATGCCCGGCAATATATGGTGAATACAGTTTCGGGCTTTGTAACAGTTCTCGATGCTTGTTTCTTTTGTTTTGTTTTTTTTTTTTCAATCAGAATAATGACTCGATTTCTCAAAGAATGCCCCATATATTGAAAAGGCTAAAGTTCAAGCTACAGACACGTATCCGGAGTGCCATCTTCTTCCCAGCGCAGCAGGACACCGGAGCAGCAACACATGCTAGGAGGCACCAGCCACAGTAGATGTGATATACAATGTTGGATAAGTGCTGGTTATATCATGCCATATTGACAATGCCTATCTTCATCAGATATTCGAATTGGCTTTATCCCTTTCTGAATTTTCTCCGAACTGGAACATATTACTCTCTGCAACCTTTTGGAAGCGACTTCCAAGTAATCAGAGCACCTATGATAGTAAATATTGTCACAGGGTTAGGGTTAGGTTCAGAGCACAATTTCTGCAAGGTGCGTTTGACCAGATAAAGTAACGATGGCATGAGTTCATTGGTCCAGTGATGGCAGCAGATATTCATCGATGGGTCAACGCAACTTCAAGACAGAAAATCATTTTTGTGCCATTTCTTTAGCAACCAATATTGTAAGCGGCAATGCCAGCATTTGCAACATGTCGCATTTGTTAGTCTGTAGAAAGCACGGCATACGTTTCCCGCTTCAGTTTGTAACATACCATGGCCACATTTGCCGACTAGAAAGTTCATATTTCCTGCGAAGCATTAGTTTCCACGGCAACACACTTTTGTTTTGAAGTTGCATCGTCTTGCTGATAGGCATCAGCGGACCAATGGGTCTGCGTTGCGACTATTTGGGCAACTGCATCTGACGTGTGCCCTCACCTAAAAAGTATATATTTTACGCTGTGATTACCGTGGTTCAGGGTTAGGGTGGTCTACGCATCGGGACAGGACTGGTTGATGATGCCTAAACTGCGTGTGGCCAACGTGACCTCTACTTCTTGCTAAAATCAAAACAACTGAAAAAATTTTTAGGCTGATAGAGTATTTCGATGCAGCATGATGCAATTTCAAGAAATTTCATAATCTTGGCTCAGGTTGACACAAAATATAGAGCTGTATCAAACTGGCACCGATGCAGCTGTGGCACCCCTGATCAATTTATTGATCGACCTGCCTACTTTACTAATTTTTCTTAATCACCTCACCGCTTCAAACATTAAACTTATTCCAATCACACTAAAATTATTTCAATCAATCAATCACCTCTTCAGATGGACATCCAGAAGGCGAGCTTGAGGAGGAAGACGATCGGCCCCAGTTCTTCTCACGTAGATCCAGGACATTTTTAATCATCAATGAGGCAGTTCTGCAAAACAAGCAAGTGCAGTTTCTGTTCAATCAGCTGCTGTTGGCATGGTGTTGGGTCGGTCGAGCAAATGAAGCAGTGAACATGAAATATTCACTCTTTGACTGTCAGGACGCCAAAATTTGAGAGCCATGTAGCTCCTTTAAACCCCTCAAACTTCGTTGCTACACCTTGCCTGGTGTAGGTCGTCTGGATTAGAATGAGTCGTAAAATGTGAATTAGCAGTAGTTCCAGCAATGTTCGTTTGCCAATTGCCAGTGCAGACTCGCTCAGGTCGTTGACATGATCATCGCAAGAACCAGAAAGAAATAAAACTTGTATAATACGAAAATCACATTACCCTGAGAAAGCTCCAGAAGATATGAAACTAAGTGCAGTCGTTAAAGAGATACTCAACGAAAATTTTGCCAAGATTTTCAGCCAAATTAAGAGATTAACAGACAACCTTTGTTACAAGCAGAAGCAACAGTAAAATAATGAAATTAAAGCGTTTTTCACAAATAACCGCATCTAGTGTTCGCGTCACGAACTAGGGAAGGTGACATTTGGTGACGTCACACACACACACACCCGAAACGGGCAAGTCAACAATGCCAGCCTTCACCCGCGCTTCTCGACTCGCTGAACTCCCACTTCGGTTCCCAAAACCGGTAAGAACAGCAACAGCAGTGTACAATGCTTCAGGCTGGCGCAAAGCACCAGGGCATTTGTGGAAGAGAAAGAGTGGGATGAAAGGAGAGGTGGAGAAAAGGAGGACAGGAACGCATGCATAATGCATTCCCCTTGGCGAGTGCGACGTCGCGGCTCTCTCGAGCGGCTGCTGGGCGGCAAGAATCCATGAAAAATGCAGTCGACTCCCGCTAATTCAAACTCGAAGGGACCTCTGAATTTCGTTTGAATGATCAGAAGTTCTCAGATCGATGACTCTAGGTGAGGAGACCCCACACATTATGATTAGGCATTGATTTTACCACATTTAAAAAGTTTTTGTGTGTTTCTGAACCCTAACTGCATGCAGTGAACAGAAAGCAGAGGAGTAAGGTCGACAAGCTTATTGGCCATTTACTGCTGATCAGACCTTTTAATGAATTGCCACCTGCTTCTTTGTCATAGGTATGTGCCTTCAGCACAAAGCTCTCTATACCGAACGAGAACCATAACAGTTTACCATGCCTGTGCTTTGTTTAAAACATTTATTTGCTAACGAAGACTTTTTCCTTGAAGGCCTGATGTGCTTATTTTTCATTTTTAGACTGTTTGGATTATATAAGCATGCAAATATTTAAATAGTAGTGGGAAACCAGCAGATATTTTCTGGCACGAGACTGCAAAAAATATGAATTGACCGAATGATAGAGTTTGAATCAAGAGGCTTATAAATACATTGAAAGAATAGAGAACCAACCAAGAAATTTAATTTTGTTTGAATTAATTAAGAGTATGAATTATCAGAGTTTGAATTATCGAGAGTTTACTGTACAACAAACTGTTACAATATATTACAAAAAACTGTTACAATATATTGTTACAAACTATGTTTATCGGAACACAGGCATATTTTGAATCAAATTTCAACGTTTCGTCAGTTCTTCCAATTTTCGTTCAGTATTGCTTTACAACTCGACAGCAAAAGCGAGCGCGGCATCAAGCAGTATCGCTCTGTGTAATAGGTCGTGTGTTGCGATGTCGCTTGTCACCGCACAAACTACCGTCAATGCACTTTTATTGAGCAACGAAGTGGCACCTCTCGCATTCAATTGGCGAAGTGACGGCGGTTCCCTCTTAGTAGGAAGTTTTCTGGGCTTACAAAAGTGCTACGACAGCCAGGCATCTGTTGTTTTACACACACGAACTCTATGTCAAGGAGAAAATACTTTTGCATGTTCAATAAGCTGAGTTGCATATCAAGCTGTATGCTGAGTTGTATGCTAAGAACATGCAACTTTGCCAGGACCAGCCGAGCGGTTCAAATCATTCGTCGATTTGAATTAAGTGATTTCCCAGTAATTGAGAGCTTTGCGCACAAAAATAAATATGCTGGAGAGCTTACGGATCAATGTCAGGCTTCCGCACGACCTCCCTGAGCTTGTCGAACACACTGTCCAATATAGAGCCGCCGGTACTGCCGGGTCCTGAGTGACCGAAGTCCTCCAAGCTGTGTCCCGTAAGCTGCGTGCAAGGGCAAAAGGTTCCGAGGAGTCAGCACTAGAACAACCAATGACACTAGGGATTAGTTAATTTAGAATCTATTAGAAAAACTTGGTCTAAGATGAGGATTAGGAATACAGGGAAAGAAAATTATGGTACCCTAAAATTAAACAAACGCTACCTATACTCAGAGCTAAATAAGAACCTAGATTTTATAAAAGAACACTAAGAACTACTTTGAGCGAAAAAGCAAATTAACAGAGGAGTTCATTCTTGTTGATATATCAAGCAAAGGAAAACATAGCAAAAGTCATTTGTACAGGTTCAAACGAGGTGCTGAAATAAGATAAAGGCAAGTGAAAGCGAATAAAATAAAGAGAGGGAGAGAAACGAGAGGAACAACTAGCTGCAGGTGACCTCCGGTTTCAATGGCACTGGCAAGTTGTGTTCCTCAAGGGGCGGAGAGCTTCGAAGCACGCAACAGTAGTGCTAATCTTAAACATTACAGCCCGATTTTACATGACAGACTACAGCTGTGCATATGCCAAAGCACATACTGCCAATTATGAAGTCCAAGTGTACAGTGCTCACGGAAAGAAACAAGACGCCACTACTTCAAGTACAACAACCCGTGTGTGCAACTGCTCAGGGTAACCGTGTCATTTATCCACAAATGTTGCTATTAAAGGTGATGTTGGCTCTTATGGGAAGACAAGGGTCTGAAAAAATTTTTGATATTGGAGTGAATGGAACAAAATTTTACAAACTTGTTCAGTTTTTTCTGCACATTCCAAATTTGAGAGCCAATTTTTCTTTATAGCTACATTTAAACAAAAGACCTGCCGTCCCAACAGTGATACCTCATTAATATGTACCTGCTGGGGAACGCGGCATTATGACACACTAACCGCAGCATGCATTAACCATCAAGTACAAATTTGCTTTGATGTGCACCATCGCCATCAAAAAGAAATGAATAAAGTGGTACGGCGAATACTGCCTAAAGTGCCCACTGCAAAACTATTTCTTTCTTTATGCCAAAGTGCAGAAAAGATTCTGGCACTCTTGCACAACAGTCCGATAGCACGCAGTGGCGGCACAAAGGAGCATTTTGAAACTATACGGTGATGTCCGGGATACGCAGAGACTGACACAGCGGTAGAACGGACATCATCAACTGTTCGCAATATATGTGTACTACAATCTGCATACTGCATACTGAACAAAAATTGAGTTCTCCCCCCGTGGTACGGTCGCAAGCAGTCTATTGTCTACTGGCTAGTTACAGCGGTAGAACGGACATCATCAACTGTTCGCAATATATGTGTACTACAATCTGCATACTGCATACTGAACAAAAATTGAGTTCTCCCCCCGTGGTACGGTCGCAAGCAGTCTATTGTCTACTGGCTAGTTACATGCAGCGCTTCGCTACTCAACACATGACTGGAGAGCCGCTTGCTGTAGAATATTTCCACATCAGAATGCACATATGGGAAAAGTAGCCTGTAGGGCTAACGTGGCGACGCTGGGCGTTCTGCAAGTGATGCGCACTCCACGATGCTTTAGTTGTCCAGGAGGCATGTCTGGGCTGTGCCTCATAAAAGCATGCAGTGTGGTTACAAGTGCTAGGCCTGTGGTGCCGTACCTGTGCACTTGGTGCGATAGCGCCATTACAGCAGAGATTTTCCATTAGACAACTGGTTTCGTCTCTGCAAGCGCGGTGCTTGCTTGATTAAGGCCTCACACACAGAGGCGGCAGCAATCGGCAGTCCAACACGTTCATGTAGTCTCCTATTAGAAGCGTGCAATACGCTTAAAGTGGTATTGGTACTCGTGCCTATTGCGATAAGGCTTTTTGTCAATGATAAATCATACCGGCACGTTTGTGTGTGGTTACCACCACACCTTCGTTTTTTCACAACACTGATGTCATGGCGCAGCTTTGCCCCTCACCTTCAGTACTTGGATGGTGCACTTGACATTGTCCTTTGTCGGTGCCTGCAAGAGGGTGTGCATCATGTTTGGGATGCAGCCGGCTATGTGCTTGACCTTGTAGGAGTAGTCATCCCGAAGGAACTGAAAAATACATCGCCACATTGGTGCGACCGCCAATCATGTGCACTGCCAAGAGGGAGAGTTAAGCGAACACTGAAGGGAAAAAGGTGATTTCGTTTACATCCGCAGACTAACCTTTCGGAGTAACAAAAACGCTGAGCTCATTGTAACAGGGCGCTCAGTAGCCCAGAAAAAGGCAAGAAGAAAATGGCAGCTTTACGGTGAACTCGCCGCACTGAATTAATGCGACATCACTGGCTTTCATACTGTTTGCTAGTACCTGTACTACTCTTCATTCTAAAAATGGTTCCACAGATTTAACATAGTTTATAAGCTAAAAAAACTGCTACGGCATCATTTCATTACCACGTGGCGTCCACGTGGAAATGCAACATAGAAGCGCACAAACTAAATGCCTGCAATGATCAACTTCTTTCACAGCTGTGAAGGGTCAACTGAGGAAGCTACTACTAACCATCATCTGTGAGAAGAGCTCAGCTATGAAGAGCAGGAGTCCCCTCAAATAGTTGTCGCCCATGTCACCGGACGCGAGGTCATTCCGCTTCAAACATTCTGAATGGCACCTAGAAAACAAAGCCAACAAAGAGAAAGACGTTAGGGTAGCCTTCATTGGTGAAGCGTGTTGCAATTCCCTAGCATAACCACGAGTCTGCGATAGCGTGCTATTTATCGTCCGCGGTGTAAACTGGCAAATTACAGCGCAAACTTTTGTGCTACTAGACGAAGGCACAGCGTGGAGCTGAAGGAGGCTGTGCATCTCTAATGACACAAAAACGTGTCATGCGTGCCAACGCCCTGGCCTGCATGTGGGAAATTCTGAGAATTTGTCTATTTGGCCCGCCAATGCAGCCATCCGTAGATTAATAGCTGCAGTATTGTAATCCTAATCTTTAGTCCATTTTATACATAGTGCAACACAATAGAAGTTAGCGAGACTTCTAGCAGCAGATATGTTCATACCAGGAGATGTTTCAATGATTTTACTGTCCATACTGCAATTTCTTAATTTTTATATTTACACTTTTAGAGCAAGTAACAAAAAAAAAAAACCCTGTATATCATACAGTCATAAATAGGTTGTTCTAAATTTCTTAGCATCTCTGTTTTCGAATCGTGGCCTCCAAAAATCTGTTTCTGTAATGCCCAGGAGAAGCAAACGCCAAAACATGAGATGCACAGCCTTACACACTTTACTGATTGAATTCCATGCATAGCCATTTGCAGTATTGGACTTGATGTATCAAACGGAGCGCGGAGGTCATCCATTCCGAATCCTGAGGGAATGTCGTCCGTTTAAATTTCTTAATTTATTTTTGATTGGTTTACCTGTTTACATCTTCTCGTAATTTTACATTAGGAGGCCCATTTATATTGGATGGTCAACGTGCTTTCCCCACGCTTGTTCTTGTAAAAAAGTTTCTAATGCCCACACATAGACAAGGAGCGGCTCACCCGTAGAGTTCCAACATGACAAAGCAGCCCTGCGACAGTAGCACTGTAGAAGAAGCACTGCAACTGAGGCCTCCAAAACGATTCGGTCGCTTCGGTATATCTGACACACACACCTATACCTCATAACGCGTGATTTTGCGTTATGTCTCCACGAAAGTGCGGTCCTCGTGTCCGGAAATTGAACCCATGGCCTCGGGCTCATCGGTGAATTCTCATGGTTGCCGAGCTCATCCCGTTGGTGTAAAAACAAGTACTTGTAAAGAAAAACACCCGAGCCCGTCCGATTCTGCAGCGAAGTAAGCTCCGGAACAAATAGGTCAGCGAGATTCGCGGCTTGGCCAAGATACGACAGTACATCTCCGAGCTGAGTAATTATGTGCACATCCAATGCGAAGCTTGAGTAAGTTATTCGAAGAGCTTGTTTGAGTTGGTGATACACCAGAAGTGAATGCTGTTGTTGTGCTTATTTATTCCCATGCAGCCAGCCAATGACCCGTTTGGCTTCTTATGACAAGCTTTAGAAACGTCCCGATTGTACCCAACCAAAACAGCCAAGGTTTGTTATGGCTGTTAGGTGGACATCCAACTCTAAAGCGCATGCAGGCTATCATTCCTTCCATCAGTTTAAATGCAGTAGCTGCTCACTCTTTTAACTTGACACGTGAAAAAGGCGAGGCATTATCTTACAAGAACTCAACAATCATTCAATTGATTTGTCAGCTGCTGATATGCAGAACAGAAGCTGGCTAACATTGAAGTATCATTTAAAGGGGCCCTAAATCACCCGGAGGTCTCAACTTAGTTGTAGTGTTGCAGCTGTGCACAAGTCCGTAACAAACACGTGGCCCAAGACTTTTTCAAAATAATGCCATGATATCAAGAGTTAAGGGCGTCTGATGAGTCAAAAGTGACCATTGCTTGTTTCACTCGTTCATTTGTCCCACTCTGTTCATTTCCTTGTCTCTCTTCTTGGCCCAGTGTTCCTTTTTGCATAGAGATGCATGGGCAGGCAGTGTGCGTACCTGGAGGTAGGCAAACAGGTTTGTTCTGCTGCTACCAGATTCTGTCGGCGACATCATGCCCAACTCTGAGGATACCCAAAGGCCCATAGAGTACAGGATCGTTCTTCCATTTTGTAGTGCACCCATGGCATGCAGCCCTGCTGCGTTTAAAATTGATCATGATGGCAGACTGAACTCAACACATGCGTTTAAAAAATTTTCAGAGATGGATTAGGGGCCATCTTCAAGGGTGGTAGTAGTGAAGCACCATTAGCATAAAGTTAGGTTAGCTTATCATGAACTCGCGGCAAGCTTAGCTGCGCATTTGTAGCTCGTTTTACCTTTCGTCTGTACCATAGTTCCTTCCTTTGCTCTTTACGATGACAGTTGAGAACAAGCACTGCAGAATATATTGTTCCGATGAATGGCAGACGCAGACAACTCACCGGTCAAGAAGCAGGTTTGTGAAGTGACCATTGTCAAGGCCTCGAACGCTGAGGTTGCTGCCCAGATGATTGCAGAGCCGAGCCCCGCTATACCGAAAGTTTGGCTCCTTGACACCCTGTGTAGAAAGGTCAGGAAGCGGCCACAATAGTACATCGTCAAGCTATCATAAGACGACACTTTTACTGCTTCTTAATGGTCTTGACGTCATCAGAAGGATTACCGTATTTAATCATGTAAACTGCGAACCTCTACATTAGTGTCTGGGCTTCAATGAATTAAGCATTTTTGATCACAATTTTCTACATGAACACCAGTCCAGTGCAATTACAAGGCAGGCTTCACATGTTTGACAGCATCATGGGGAGCCCAAACAGCTAAACAAACAAACAAAAAAGAGACAATTGGTGGTGCTGAAATCCAGTGACAATGACCTCTAGCCAAAAGATACAGACCATAGAAGTTACTAATCTGCTGGATGTATGGGGCAGAAGCGATTAGAGAAGCAAGTTCAAACTATGGCAAGTTCAAAAGAACTCCAAGGAAGCGCTAAACAAATCGAAAGTGCAGTAGCTGGCTCGTAACAAGTCAAATGATAAAAAAAATTAGCGGGTTCACTTTTTGTTTATTAGGGACAAATATATGAGACAATAAATATACAATTGCTTGAGGAAATGCAAGTGAAATGAGGGTGGGAGCGGGCAAATTCAAAGATAAATCATTGCAAAGTTTCAACACGAAAGTGTTTTATGCCATAGTCTACCACAGCTCCGCTGATGCATTTCCATCACGCATATGACGTTCTAAAATATACACTAACAGACTGCAAAGACAAAAAACGAGAAGGGGAAGTTCTGTTGCGGGGCATCGAACTAGCAACCTCTCAATCCGCAGCACACGCCGATAACTACTAGACCACGGAGCGTACGTTGCAAAGTTTGTTAACGGCAAGCTGTTTATATACACCATATTGCCACACTGAATATGCAGCACCAAGAGAACATTGAATATATCATTTGGCGGTCATCACAGCTCTGAAACTTCAGCGTAATTTTGTCATCACTAGCGAAGTGGCGCAAAGATCTCGCGTTGGGGGTGGTCTAAACGTCGTTGCTTCTAGCGTTTCGATGAGCGCCGCCTCCACAGGGCGTGGTCTCTCCTGTGCGCACGCCTATCAGACTCGTGATTCAGGAGAGCACGAAGATCATTTCACTTGCTGCGGCCACATTTACGAAAGGAGCATGCTGCTCACACACGAAAAAGTAAGAACTGGCACAGTTGTTCACGCTTGTCCCATGTATATGCGCTCGTTTCGCACGTCTTTCTGTTTGAATAGCAAGCTTTAAGTGTTGAGCTGTGAGAGTTGTTAGTCCGCGCACGGCCTGTCTATGCTCATTTCGTGTGCGTTTTCTGCTTGAGGTGCGTGCTGAGAGTTTCGAGCTGCTGCGAGTTTTTGCGCGACTTTGTAATTTGTTGCTGTAGCATTCATTCCTTCACCCTTGTGGCGAAACAATGCACAATAAATGCTCAACTACCTCTGTGAAAAGACATTTCATGTTTGTGTTATACTGATTCCAAGACAGAGAGATCAGCCAGGTTTTTGTCAATACAGCTCCTACCGGCAGCAGGATGAAATTTTATTATGCACATTACTTCTACTTGGTTTTCCTTCTTTGAATGATTGTTTCACAGGGCATGTATAAAAGTACTTTTGACGTTGCAATTGTTGCTTTCTGCTTCTTAGTTATGCCCAATGTCAGTATGAGGACACAATACACTTGTTTCAGAACACAGCCACCTCAATGTGACCAACTTTTCTTGCAAGCACAGGTGTTCCCCTTTTTGAGTTTAATCGACCACTGAAGTTGACACTTACCAAAATGCACGGACAAACCTTTGCGTGAACAAGGGCGGTGTGGCCAAAAACCCAAGGCCGTCAAAATGAACACGAAGTTCCCCTCTTTATGTCATGACTCGTACCCACTTTGTAGCTCGGGCCCGTAAAATTCGAGAACCCAAATTGCGACACGAGTTACATGCGTGACCTGACCTAAAGAGGCAAGGCATTGTTGCACAACCCTACAAACACTAGGCATTAATTCTGTCATTACAATTCTAACATAATTGCTGTTTTATTATTGTTGTGTAGAGAGTTTCATTATGACCAACGAGCTAGATTCAAATGGAGCTCAACAAGCGTCTATCGTAAGTTGTCACGAAATTCAAGAAACAGCTCAGCAAGCAAAGCTCACCTGTTGAAAGATTGTGTCAACGACTTGAGTGAGACCGTCGGCATCTGTGACGCTACCCAATGCTCTCGTGAGCTCCCCTATCTTCGAGTCAAACTCGCCAGGACAAAGGGTTACGTCTTCGATGAAGGTCATCAATTCAACGATTGCATATCGAGTAGAATCCCGCGAAGGCTAAAAAAAGAAAAGCACACACAAAATTATTTTTGAGAAGATAACGGTAAAAGATGAGAGAGAGAGAGAGAGAGAGAGAGAAAAGTAATGGACAAGGACAACGTAACTTGCACAAAGTTGCTATAAAAGCCGGTACTAAATTAGTCTCTTTTTCCCATTTAACAAAAGATGTTTTTGGTAAAACTCATTGTGATTAAGTGATTGCAGTACACACTTCAACCAAAAACTTCCGAAGAGGCCCACAGTTCAACTCTGAAAAGCTGAGCAGAGATGCCAGAATTCCTGGCAAAGTTCACCAAGGCATTCAAGTTTTCGAGCTAAAACTGGCGACACCAATGAAAGGGACACTAAAGGCAACTATTAAGCCGATATTTATTGTTAAAATAGCTGTCCAGGAATATCGTAGTGTCACTTTTGTGCCAAAGAAGCGCTTGTTTTGAAATAAGATCACATTTTAGTGTTCCGCATCGGGTTAGTGCACTTGAAATAACCCACCTCAAGTAGAATGTTTCACATTATTGTTGCCATGCACAACGTTGCCTCGCCTTATTGCGCAGCCGCCGACACCAATAGCAGCAGAAAGAAAGTAGCGGGAGCCACACACCAGTACCAATGGCTTTTGAACAATTTCCTGCCATGGCCTCCGCGATGGCAGATGTGCTAGATGACACAACCCCCTAGATGGCACAACCTGTATACTTTAACCAGGTTAAAATTGAACTTTGAACCACTCATACCATTCCCCATAGCAACATCCAGCGGTTCTTTTTTCCATGAATCAAACAGAAAAGAACAAGCAACATTTTATTATGTCTATTCATACACGGAAGGTTCTTTATTTAGTGCAGCTAGCTCAATTAGTAGTGATTAATTGTAGGTGGTATGTGTGACGTCATCGGGATCATTTTGCGAATGCCCTAGTTGTGGCGCATGTGTTGTCATGCATTTACCTTAATTTTTCGGTAAATGGGGCACTGCTATTGATAATATTGTCGTTTTAGATGTTGTCATACATTGAGCTTTAACTCTGGCATAAATTGTTATTTGACTTTAGTGCCCCTTTAATGTCATAAAAATGAGCAAGCACCATAGGATGCAGAATTCATACAAATTCTCTCCGAGAGGAACAATGATGGCGGTGGTCATATCCGACTTCTTTTTTCCTAATGTAACCGACTATAGTGACAATTTTTGTGACAAGCACTTGCAGAGAGACTAGTAGCTGCTGGTTGTACTGAAAACTGCACCAAAATTTGTATTCCCTTTCATGCTAGAAGTAGAACATTGCCTCTCTGTACAATACATGCCTTGTACAGCACAAGTAATCTACCTTTCTGCAAAGATCTTGCAACTGCAGCACTTACTATCCCTGTAAGGACCTCTTACGTGGACATAGGAATAAGCATGCGTATCCATAGCTTTGTGGTTTTCGAAAGCAACTTGAGCTACAAAGCAACAAACAGTGCCGTCCTATTATGGTGAGCAATAGCGGGTGAGCCTTCGTACAATTACGTGCGTGCACTATGCAGAACCCTATCGCAGAAGGTATATTGTGATGGAGCATCCGTTAACCTTATGTCATTTCAACTTTCGGGCCTGAACAACAACACTAAAATTGCTCTTATGTGTACTTCTACACGAGTTGAGAACGTACAAAGTTACTCCCACTTAACTTCGTGCCTTATGGTGAAATACGTCGTTTCACAAGCAAGATGCTAACGTACTGATACCAACATTAGTGCGTCCACAAGTACTTCGGTACCCCGACTTGCAAGGGGACTTGCAGGTGACTCAAGTGGTCACAGGAACCCACTAAGCGAATTACTGATTTGACTCACCATTTCAGCACCACTTACACTAAGTCAAGCAGTAGTTATATACTGCCACATTTAGTTTGCTTTGCCGATTCTTTGCTTCATTGTCTAATAAATAGTGAGCAGCACTCTGCACAGTCGAGCAATCTACTCAAGCAAGGGAACACATAATCTGACCACCATGTCTTCTCCCCCCCCCCCCCCCCTAAAGGGACACTAGAGTGAAATGGTGAATTCGTTTGATTGATAAAGTGAACTTTAACAATGCTAATGCTGTTTTCACCCTCATTGGTTTATTAATGAAGGCGATAATCAAGGTCAATGTTTCAATCTTAAATTTCGTGTATAAATCTCCACACGTCGTGTAACAGACTTCAAAGCATATTTTTCATAATTGGTGCCATAAGCTCAATGAAATTAGCTTAAACATGGAATGGTAAGTCTTTAACCCTTTCAGAGGACAATGTACGTCCCTTTTATTGATTAGGACCTAGATACAGCCTAGTAACTCTGTCAAAATCTATGACATGAAATTCAATTCATGATCAATGTGTGAGGTTTAACAAGAAGCACCCTATGATTATGAGAAACGCCGTAGTGAAGCGCGCCAGAAATTTCGACCACCTGGGGTTCTTTAACGTACAACCAAATCTGAGTACACAGGCCTATGGCATTTTCGCCTCCACCGAAAATGCAGACGCCGCAGCCGGGATTCGATCCTGCAACCTGCGGGTCAGCAGCCGAGTATCTTAGCCACTGGACAACCACAGCGGGATGACATCACAAAATTCAGTGTAGAAAGTGATGGTATCACCACTCGCATTTTCTCTTTGTGTGGTTCTTTCCTACCAAGCATCTTCTTACAGCCAACATGGTGATTTTGGAATTCTGAAAGGGTAACCTAATAATATAAGAAACTGTGTTTTTTTTCTCCCTTTAGTGCATTTTTAAGAGTGCGGTGTTTGAGTGTAGTGCTTGCAATTATGTTACTCTATGCTCATCGTTGGTCACTACCGCATAAAACTTGAGTTGATTTGCGTGTTGTACTTTTGGTTACATTTGTCTTTGTTCTTGATTATGATTTGTATGATCTGCATGGTGTAGGTTTGTTTCAATCTGCCAGATGTGTTGCCTGTCCAGATTTCACGGTGTAGTGCTTGCGTCTTGAACAATGCGTGAAGTGTGCTTTGTTGCTCCACCTTGTAACGGCCTTTGGCGGACAGTATAAAGAAACAATATAATAATTAACTATAATGTCCACTTCATGTGTTTGCGATCCCCTCTGCTCTCTTCCAGTCTCTTAATTTGCATGCCTATGACCGGCCTCGGGGGGGGGGGGGGGGGGGATCTGGTGGTTATGGTGGCTGAGTGCTGACCTGAAATTAGTGGAATCCAATCCCAGCCACCACGTCAGCGAAATGTAAAAGACCCGGGTACTAATTTTTGGTTGCAACTTGATGAACACCAGATATGAAAATTTCCGGAGCCTTTTATTATGATGTCCCTCATTATCATATCGAAGTTTCGGGATGCAAAACCCCAGCAATTATCAATTTTCATGCCTCTCTGTTTTTTTTGGTTTGTTTCATCACACGCAGTGCAGCTCTTCACCTGTATTTTTCTTGAAGTTTCAGCCCTATATGTTTGCACTGGCAGAACGTAATGATTTCACCCATTTTGCTCTAGGCGCAACACTCGGCTGCTGGTGATGTTTAGTATTTTAGAAGTATTCTAAAACCGTGCAAAAGAAAACCGGGGGCTCACCGGCGACGTCGGTTGGGGTTCTGGTACAGGAACTTTGAAGTGCCGCGGAACGAATACAGGGGCCTCAGGAGACAGCGTGCTGGTCATCGCAAATGATGCCATGCTCTCTGCAATCAATCAAGAGAAGCCACTGTGAATACTGACCTACGCTAAATACAGGTTATTTCGTCATATGCTACTAACGAATTTATAAGTAACCAGACGCGCAGTAAAGCTTTCAAATGCAATTAAAATGCCTAGCGAAAATGGGGAAAGACTCTTCATCAAAAATTCATTTTTTATACTTCAAAAGCAGGCCTTCTGAATAGCTTTTACATGACCATGAGGGCAAACAAGATCGAGCTAATAAAACTGATTTTATGTTTTTTTTAATATATCCTAACTGGAACGATACTATGCTCTATGCATTCATTCCACAGGAAGCCACACTAACACTGTATCATTACAAATGAACGAATTTACTGTTAACCTCAAGTATACACAACTAACTAGCCGAGTCGGCCCATTTCGAAAGCTGTATCTGACTACACAGTTTCTGATCCCCTCATCATTTTGAACTGGCCTGCAAGACTTGCTGCCCTACCTAACATGCAGTGTGCCTGCTTTACCCTTGGGAGGCAGCCAAAGTGTGATGCTAACCTCCCTACACACGCAGGCCTTTCAATGTGCTCCCACAAGGCTTGGACAAGGAGGCCACTGAGCAGACCTCCAAGTATTTAAAAGTGTGCCTTGGGAGGAACGAATTTACAAGCAACAAGATGTGCAGTAAAGCTTTCAAACGTGATTAAACCGCCTAACGAGAACGTGAAAAGAAACAACCAAAATCCGAAAAAGAGTCGCCTCGCGCTCACTGCGCTGCTACGTGACTGACATAGCGAATGACAAGAACCTACTGACGCATGTGGTACGACACGGTAGGCACACCACAACGTTCCTGGTGGATCGCGCGGAATTAATTGAACTGGGAAACTGGCTGTACCCAGGATGAGTTGCCATATGTATTTCGAACATGACAGAACAAAAAAAATATAAAAAATGCTTTAGCTATAGGAAGAACCGGCAGCAGTTGAAACTAAGTTCGAAAGTAGCAGCTGGTACCACGTGCCTCGGTTTTATCGACACCTGTAACTAGACTAGAAGAAATAAGAGTTGTTTTTCCCTACTGCCGATAAGTCACAATCTCCCACGGGCGAAGGTGCGTCGCGCCAAAAAAACGCAAAGGTCTGCGGCACGCGCTCTGTACTTACCGCACCTCTCAACGTCGCGCGTGTTCGATAAATGCCAGCTGAGCATAATCGCCGTGGAACAGGTTAAAAACGACCCAAATTCCGCAATTTGTTTGCGCAACGACAGCTAGCACGCAGCGCTCGTCAATCGACACAACCAGTTTCCGAAAAAAGACGACCGGCGAGACACACACGTTCGCGACGTGCCATGACATCCTGTCGCAATTAAGCGCGTAAAAAGTTCCCAACACTCGAAATCGCGCTCGGGGCATCTCGCGTGCAGGTTGTGATAGCTTGCCACGAATCGCCGGCTAAGCTAATTAAATCGTTAGATACAGCAAACTACCCGTTCCATCCCCCCCCCCACTCACCTCGGCTGGCGGAACGAAATAACCGGTCAAAAATGCGCCACAACGTGAAATCCCCTGGGGGACTAAACCAACGCACGGCACCGCCGACCTGTCAAGAACTGTTTCGCGGATTTGTGGAGGGGGTTTCAAACTCACGTCCGTCAGTCGTCGACGTTGTTCCAGCTTTCGGTGTGACCGGCTGAGAGCCACTGTGCGGGACGCCGCTGTCTTTCTTCGGCGTCGCGGCCTTGCCGTTTGAATCCATGCTCACGCGCGCCGTTCAGCCTGTCGGGCGCCACACACGTATCCCGTCTCAACAGCGAATTCGAAGGCGGAACGACTCTGCTCCGCCGCCGATGAGGCGCATTCGCTTGTCTGTAGCCTCACGGTGCCCCGCAAAGCTGCCTTGGCCGTTGCTGCTGTTTTGCGCTCACTAAGCGTAAACAGAAAAATTAACGTAAGAAATATAAAATAGGGGACAAAGCCGCGTCAGTCGACAAGACTTCCCCCTTGAGACAGAGTTGTTCTCGTACAACGCTCAATATTGTAAAATTTACGCTGTAATATAAGATTATTATTTAATTAAAAATTTTCATATACGTAAAGTTAAGCTACAAAAACAATAACTTATTTTTAAAGAGCCAACCGGAAAAGCTCAGTCGCGCAGGGCCGCAGTTACACAAACATGGCGCGGCGCAGGAAGCGTTCACGTGTAGACGAGGGTGCCGAAAACGCTGTCGAAACGCAAGAAAGGCTACCCCCGGTCTCCAGAAAATCAGATGAACCACCGGAGAAAAAGGTAGAGAACCGTACGATGTTGTGCGTGCGTCGAGCCAGGTGTGATCGTCGATATCTTGATTCCCCGGCCCGCGGTACCTTATGACAAGGAGGCCATGCTGGGAGCGAGTGTTTCCAAACATTCACGGATTGCCGTTGTGTATTTCAACGTTTGTTGTTCCTGGCTGGTTCGCTTTGTCGCCTTAATTGGCCCCGTAACCACGGCCTACGTTGTACTCAGTCCTAACGGTAAGTGTTTCTTTTTTCTTCAGTACAAATGGATCAACAAGCAGCGTGTCATGATCTTCGCTTCAAGGGGGATCACGTTCAGAGACAGGCATCTGATGCTTAACCTTCGCACATTGCTGCCTCATTCGAAGCCGGGTAAGCGTTTCCTTCAGTACGAGTACGTTTTTTTTTATGATCCCAGACCAACCTTTACCGGACATATTTCTAAAGGTGCCTAATTATCCTGCGTTGTAATATGTCGCAACTAGAGCATAATCGCAGCATGCGTACACTCTAGCCGCGCGTGCACATACCGAAACTTTACTGCGTTGTATTTATTGGTCGTAAACGTCAGTTGACAACGACATGCAACTCGGCACGACCTGTTTATTTGGTTGTGGGATGCGAAATGTCCGGTACCATCTGTACACATTTCATTGGTTCAATGCAGCAGCAGAATGCCAGTGTGTCTGCTGGTCTCAATGGCTTATCAATGCTATATGATGTTTTGGACACATGCGCGATGTTAAGGTTGCGTTTCTGCAACCTCCTTCGCGCTCTAAAGCTGCGCACAAACACATAAATTGTGGATTTCTCGCCATTGTTGTGCCATCACTGTACGTATATTTAGTGACACCATGAGTAGCTAAACTCTGCTTTGCATTAGTTCTTTAGGCTGAACGAGACGCGCTGTGGCCTCATTCAGGCTTTAAATAGGGATTCGCTACCAGAACATGCAAGTTTTCTGCATGGTTGTGCAACTTGCATAGTCGAGAACTTGCTGTTCCTCTCAGTGGTTTTCGCATATATCATTATGGCCGACATCTTCCGGTGCTACCACATTGAGAAGTTGTGTAGTAAATGAGATCTATGAAAGCACAACGGGTGTCTCTTGCACCAAGTGACAAATTGGTAGGTGGAAATGTGGTGTAAAATGATCACTGTCAGGGGTGTCCTGGCATTAATTGTGGCTTCTAATACATTTAGAACCTGTGGTGTTGCTCCTAAACTACCTATTGCTCAATTATTCATGTTCAAGGCTTGGTACTGGCACACCAGCAGCTGAGTGCTAGTAGTCATTTATATGTCTTACCTTTATCTATGCAGGATTTCTCAATACTGCTTTGTGATGTGCTTATCTTCATAAGGCAACTGCTTATACTATGGGTCCAAAAGGTGTTTTCATTTTGTTACCTCCTGAGTGAAACCTGCCTACATGAAATCTCTAAAGTATATTTTTTGCTGGCAGTCACCTCCTATACATAGTGTGCACGTGCGTCACGCAGCGCCCCTTCGTCACTTCCAAAGTGCGCCACCAACATGCCCGGGTACCTACTGACTTTATCGCCGACCGCTGCCGTGTTGTTTCCTCGTGCTTGCGCCACTTCAGTTCTGCCTCACGATGCTAGTTTGAGCAATTATCAGCTGCTGGTGAGGCAAGTTGATTTAGCAGTCCACGAAGAGGGAGTTGAGCGTTGGGATGTCCTCTTTGGAGAAATTTATTATCTAAAATTGAGAACGCACATTGCGATTTTCCGAACAGCACTGGCGTGTTTGGCTGGTACAGATTCACAAAAACGACTTGAAAAATCTCAGTTATATTTGTGTCTTCAGGTGTAACTTCGTTATGGGTGAGTGCTATATCCAAGCACGTACCTGCAAACAGAGGTAGCTTACCGTGATACTGTACAAACTTGTTCGCGATTACTGCGTGCACAATCAGCGTGTCAGGGAGGCGGTTAAAATCGTGAAGGCAACCGCGGGAATGCAGGTATTGCATTGAAACAAACTGCAAAAATGGATGTGAAACAATATTCGTTCACTTGCGATTTTTAGTATAGTCAATCGGTTTGAGGGGGGGGGGTCAGTTTTTATTTAAATTGATTGATTCCCTAAAACGGTTCTCATAATTTTCAGGGACCCCACTGTACATTAGCACACAACAACGAAGTAAAATACGCGGTAAAAAATGTGTCAAAACATACAAGAAAAAAAAGTGACCGGCATTACCGCGATGTGCACCACGCGAAGTGTCTACCTAGCATAATATTTTCCTCGGCTCTTTCCACAAATTCTAATCAAAGAGGTTCAACATCTGCACTGTTTAAAACACTTGGGAAGCCGTGCTGCTACTTTGGTGGCGTGGACCACAGCAATATACTAGAATTATTATTAATAATATATCTCTTGTGAACTTGCCTAGCTCTGCACGATGACTCGTTTCTGACAGAAGCTGCTGCGCAATTCTCTCATCCACTCTTAAAATTATGGCTCGAAAGACTTTGGGCTTCCACTTGTTCTCGGGCCATGCAATTTGTAGTGAAAGCGAGATAATGTGCCCTCATAGGTCGCGGAAGGCAGCGGGTATAAGCAGTGACACATTTTGATTTTATGGTCTTGTATCTGGTGAACCAGCGAGGCCTTCCTGATGCGATCAGCTTGTTGAAGTACGACAACAAAAAACCGCACAGCTTCTCTTTCAACATCGTGCACAGCAACAGAAAACAAGCCCTCAACAAACCGCCCTTCAGCACGCGAACTGCTGTAGGTACCCAGTGAAGTACCCGGGCATGGCGTGAAAGGGCGACAACGGCGGAAGTGACATCACATGAACACTATGTATTGTTTCTCACAAATCACTCGAAGAGCAGCCGGGAAAACCGTGCTAGCGCAAATATGGCACGAACATCGAACTGTGCCGCGACATGTTGCGTACACCCCAATGACGCCAAGACAATACTTGCTGCTTGGCTGTACTTGCCATTTTCAAGCGCATTAGTTTGGTTGTGTCCACGCTAATGCCATTAACGATGTCAGCAGTACTGATGCTTCCAAATTGGCGAGAGCATCAATGGTGGGCTGTAAAGTGCTTAAGCAAATTTCCTTTGCGCACTAGTGACTCGGATCGACCACTAATGCCAAAGTAACATTGTACTCACCTGCAAGATAGATTGATTGTCCAGGACTTTTTGCGCTAGCTAGAAAATGTGATCTGCATTTAAAAAGGCATATGGAACTCTTGTCAATGATTGTGCTCACATTATGTGTTATTGCTACATTCGCAGAGTCCAAGATGGAGAAGAAGGACCCTCTTGTGGTCATCAACGAAGTAGGTGACTTGTCCGCTCCATTGTTTTCTCGGGCACGCCGTGTTACGTGTTTATTGCTTTCAAACAACTAACAACATCCTTTCAGATATGTGAAATGAAGAACTGCAACAAGTGCTTGTACTTCGAGAACAAGAAGAGAAAAGATCTCTATTTGTGGTGAGTGTTGCTTTTGAGGCTTTCAATTGTTACACATATTGGTCGATGTCATGAGCTATGTCATGATTGTTCGTTTGCTTCTTGCAGGGCATCCAATGTACCGAATGGGCCGTCTGTCAAGTTTCTTGTTGAAAATGGTATGTTGCTCAGTCTTCCTTGTTGCAAGCAGAAGGATTATTCCAAAAATATCCATAAAGTGGACTGACTGTTTGTGTGCACACTGATTGGACAGAGTTTATACAGATTGATTGGACAGATTGGACTTCCTTGAGTTTCCTTCAATATTTACTAGAGGAAATTTTGATGCTGCGATCAATCAGCCACTTTTATGTCCGCAGCCTCTGGCACGTGTTTTTTGCAAGTGAAGGCAGAAGATGCCGATGAGCATCTCTCGCACTATACAGTATACCAGGTCGCCAGCTTAAGGCGCCTGATCGGGACCCGCATTCCCAACCGTCGTATGTGCGGTTACTCAAGACTAATGTTCCTAGTTCTAGTGTTCACCTGGCAACCGCTTGTCCCAATGTGGCCGAGTCGGGTACTTAGTGTATCCTGTGCTGGCTAACGCCCCAAACTAGCAGAGCTGTGCCTGCGGCCTGACTGCTATACTTGGCAACAACTGATCTGGATATTGGGGTGAAAGTTACGGTGGCGGGGCCCGCATCATCGTCACATTTTTGGCAAGCCTGCTAAGGTTCTCAAGTTCAAAAGAGGGAACGATGGAGATTAATAAGCTCTAGGTCATAGATACGAACACAGGAATGAAAGGGGCGAAGCTGAAGCATTGGACTGACAGGAAATCGCAAGGAAACAAGAACAGCATGCCTGAAATTGTGAGGACGCAAAAGCACTGGTAGTGCAAGACCATCTCAGAGGTGAGGCCAAAGAACATGTGCTTAAGCTCGAGACACTCCAGGAGAAGACTGGCAGTATGCAAAGTGTGTCGATATATGCAATTGCAGAGAAAGAGCTGGAAGTGGCTCTAAGACCGTCCAGGCCTCTGCTGTCAGACACAGGCTGAGAGAGTGTGCCCATTTTAAGCGGGACCACTCTTGGCTTGCAGTAACACCCTAAAAGTGCTCGAGAACGAGGCATCGAGATCGTCACATACCTTGTTACATGGTGAAATCAATTTGTGGGAGCCGGAAACGTCGGTAGTCATCTGGGTGGGCATCGTCATGCACCCTGACGTGCCGTGAGTGGGCTACCACTGCGCCAAGAGACGCTACGGACTAGATGTTAGACCAGGGTGTGTTTTATTTGTGTTTGCTTGTGTAGCATGTCTGTCAGTTCCATCCCGTGTTCTTATTAAAGCCTCTATGATTACAATAAGCTGCTTGTCTGTGAGAGGCCACAGTCCACATCAGAACAGCCACCATGGGAAGATAGGTAGTACACGCATTTGCCTAGTCGTGCTTATGTCTTCCAGTGCACTTGTGGCACTGTTTATTGTCGTACTTTGGGTTCTGTTTCAGATAAAAGAATGGTTCGTTGTAAACCTCGCGAGGCGATCTGAATTGGCTGGCCTAGGCAGGTCGAGGTGGTGATGTAGCCCTGCTGAACATTTGCTGAACTTCGCCTTGCGACAAAGTGGCTGCCGGCCACACGGAGCCAAAAGAACAAAGGATAAGAAAATCTATGTACCACCAATCATTCGCATTCCAGCTCCTGTAGGCGCTAAGGCCAGATTTCCCTTTAGTGTATGGTCATGTAACTTTATCACCCACTGGTAGTCTAGCTCTTTCCAATCAATCTGTATTATAATAGATGTTTTGTTTAAAGTACTGACAGAATGCTATGTCGGTCGCTACTGTTATGGATCAAATCTTCAAACATATCAGAGAGAGATGCTGTTGGTTCACTCATCAAAAAAAATAATTTATTGGTACACTGTTTTTTTTAAGTTAACAATGACGTCTATTTAACCTATTGAACCTGGCGAAAAAGTCTCATGCTTGCCCCTTACAGTTCACACAATGGAGGAGCTGAAGATGACTGGGAACTGCCTGAAAGGCGCACGACCACTCCTTTCCTTTGACAAGGTCATGCTCTTTTTTCATTTCCAGTGCTCTTTGAATCAGGTGCATTCTTTGGAGAAACCCGCAATCAGTTGGTACTGTTTGAACATTATTTCAAAACTGTTAAACGAGTTTGGTGGTAGTGGTTCAATTTATAAAACAGTGAATGCATTCGTTCATTTAATATTGATGCTCTCAAGACCCTAGGACGCTCCAGAAAAGAGTGGAATTATATATAATATGGTTATAGCATGCTTTGTCGGTATGGCCCTTTTTAAGAAGTAATTCTGCTCACAGTTTATCTGGTGAATTTCGCTTCGGCTACTTAGTACTTTGTGTTATCAGGTTTCCAAGCACTTAAGTTTTAAAATATTTTGTTTAATAAAAGTTTTAAGTCAGTAGCTGGTCTTTGTGTTGTGAAAAAGTAGTGCAGAATAAGAATACTTGATGAAAAAGCATTATATAGATATCTTTGGGGAACTCCGAATTTATGCAACATTGAGTTGTTATGAGTGCCCTCCGCTTTATATCTAATATATTCTCTCGTGTTTTGTTTTTGTTTCGCAGGCATTCACTGAGAACCCGTTTGCTAAGCTGATGAAGGAGTTGCTCTCACAGGTAACATAACCCTGGCACTTCAGTCTCGTTTCGTGGCATTAGTGATCGTTAGAGATTAGTCAGCTCGAACAGGGGGTCCGATAAGTCTGGATTAAGGACCGTTGCTTTATGCGGCTATCTGGGCGCTCTTTTTTTTTTTTATGTTATCCGTTTGCCCGTGCTGACGGGAGCTTCACCTCTTAAATGTTCCTGCTCTGCGTTCGTCCTCGGCGTGATGCCAACTGGATGGTGGCTTCATGAAAAGATCAGCGACGCACAGCTGGAGAGGCTCCCCTCCGTTCCTGGAACACAACCAGGAATGCTATCGCGGAGCGATTTTCTTGCGATTCTACGACCATTTTTCTTATGCCTTTCATGGCCGCTAGCTGTTTTCCATTGGTCAGCATTTTCGAGCCACAACTTCGGCCAGTGGCACACGGCTAATGGAAGCAAAAGGCGTAAATAAATGTCATAGAATTGCTCCACAATAGCACTGCAGCTCTTGTAATGTTGGCAGTTCTAGTAGCATAAAAGCTTGGCACTGTTTGGCTCAAGTACATTGGTTTGATTCGTGGCCACAGCCACCACACTTGGAGGGAAAGGCGTGGGGGGAATACCATGACAGTCCTTTTAAAAGAACTTTGTGTACTTGAAATCAATCTGTTTTCTCCCACCGCCAACAGAGTGCCTTACATTCGTGTCATTGCTTTGGCACATAAACCAGCATAATAAAATTTCAACTTTAAGGTTAATGTGAAAAATTCGCTACCTTTTCCTCCACGTTCCCTTCAGGGGCACATTAAAATGGAGCACAAGGGGAAGACGGCATGAGCTGAGGCATCATCGTTTCAACACTGCAAGTGCATGCACTCTGGACACTGCGAAGAATGGGGAATCAGTTTTAAATTGCATCAGGGGGCTTGAGCAATCGCTTTCGACGATACTTTGACTTTCATCATTCTGAATGAGAGTAGTACGAACCTGTTTGCCATCTACAGGGCACGATGTGTCAGAGCTGTAGTCTCTCAATGATTGCAACGTGCACTGCACAAATGTCACGAAAGCTTGTGAAAGCGAACATATCATTGGAAGTGATCGCCCTACAATACCGTGTCCAAGTACTGCCTGTCCCCAAAACTTGCGTGCACTTGGTGCACTTAAATAAAATATCAGGAGTGACCCGAATCCCGGGCTTAAGATTATGGTTGCGGCACTTGCAACTAGGAGCTGGTTTGCCCTGGTGTATTACTTTGGTCAAGTTTATGCTTTGCGCACTGCTGAAGTTGATCCCAGAGGACATGTAGGAAAGGGTGTGGGGTTGAGGTCTGCTCTACTGGGAGCTGCAGCAATCCTATCTGCTCGCAAGAAGTTTCTGCTCTTCCAATGAACCGAATCGGTTAATTTTCAGTTATCATGACAGTTAGTAGGTCTTTATGTTTACTTCTGTTTCAAGAACCGTCGATTTCTTATCAGTTTTAATTTTAAAGGGCTTTTTTTTTTGTAACTAGAAGCAAGTGCTCGACCAAAACTGCTCAAGGGGCAGTAAACAAGCTCCGGCTTTTCTTTTTTACATGCCCCAATCAAGTTTGTTTATTTGAATTAAGTAGACCGTGGTGATCACATTTGGTGGATATTACAGCGTTGTGCAGGTCCTCCATTACAAAAACCCTTCCCGCACTTTTTTTTTTCTATGTCTGTCCAGCCCTTCTCGAATGAGCATTGATGAAATTTTGCCCACGAGCAAGATTTCATACCACTGAGCTTGTCAATTGGTCCTTTGCACTACGAATTGTTGCCTTAGCCTTGCCGTGATGCAGTTTCAGCCATGCGATTCACGCTTTCACTTTCCTGTGCTATTGCCTATCATTTTGCAGAGCCCGATACTATCGGGACAAGTGGTATTGCCAGAACAAAAGCCTCCGGAATGAAAGGGCTTCTTGCTACTTTACTGCTAGGGGAAGGCTGCATGCCTCGCCTTGCACTGCACTTCCTCTCTGCATTGCTATGACTCGTGGGCACATGGGGACAACCCTGCCTTGTCATTGGCTGTGTGCCAGTGACGTAATCGCTGACATCAGGCAACGTTGATGAAGTGGGTGTAGCTGCGACCTACCGTACTCCTGACCTGCTCGTATAGCGAGCTCCTGTGGGAGCATGTCTTCCCCACTCATTTTATTGCTCTGCGTTGGTGTTGCTTCCTATAACCTGTTTGTCTGCTACTCTCTGGTCTTTTCAACGGCGTTGGAATCGGGACGCCTGCATTCTGTGAACTGCCGGCATTGAGGTGATTGCTTTTGCGAACCTGAACAGAGGGGCATGATGTTCGTTGTGGTATAATAATCTTATAGCAGCTGAAAACTTCTGTAGCCATAAACTAGCGTGGTGTGGGACAGCCTATATTACCATGCATGCCATGCACTTGTTGGCGTACATTTAAATGCAGAGATCACCTCTCATGCCTTAAGTATTTTTGAGGTATTGTGCATTGGGGAGTAATAATTACATGATATACTTGTGCTGCGCCAGAGTCCTTCAATGCTTTTCTGGTCACGAAAGTGCCGCCTCAGCTTCATATGGAGCCAGCACTGGCCGCTAGGGGCGCAGCTGTGCTCGTGAGGGCATGCTGCCGTCCGCTACCGCTGCGGTAGTGTGTTGGTCTGCTTTGATTTCCAAGCTTTCTAAACTTCTGCAAAAGTCGTTTCACTTTCCCTCATTTACTTGGAACATTCAGCGTGCGTCGGTGACTGCGTGAACGCGCCGTCTGCCTTGAAATGAGCACCCGGGAGAAAAGAAACTAACAGCTCTGGACAAGCAGCTCGCGGCAGTCGCAGTCGAAAATGACAAAAATTTGGGGTTTGCCGCACCATAACGATGATATGATTTTGATACACGTCGAAGTGGGGGATTCTTGATTAATGTTTAACAGCTGGGGTTGTTTTTATTTGCATGTAAATCAAAGTGCACGCCTTTTTTTCTGCTCTTGCGTTTCGCCTCGTCGAAATGCAGCCGTCAGGGTCGGGGGAGCGCCGCTCGTTCGTCGCAATACTGCAACTGGTCCAGCTTTTCAAAATTTGCCTGAAATCAGACACTGTACATTCGCAATAACGCACTTGCTGTGCCACATGTAAACAGAGGCGAACATACGAGTTATTACACGTCCATTCGCCCGGAAGTGAGCGAAATCTCTCGACTGCGCAAAGTTGCGCATAAGGCCAGATGGTTCGCACAGCACGGCCGCTCAATTTCTATTAAACTGTGAACATTATCAGACTCCTGGTGTCATTTTATTCGCAACAGAAAACCCAAACAATTAAACCATTACTGCAAGAAATGCTTCCGTAGAATGCCTTCTTTTCATGACAAGAAAAAAAAAAAAAACACCTGTTCTATGCGCTTCAATTTTCTGGACCGAACGATTAAATCCCTCTACGAGCCTTAGGTACAATATATGTAATATCAGAGTCCTTAAATGCCAGCAATACTAACCTCATAGCAGTCTTCGGTGCGGCGTGTTGCCCCGCCACGGTGTTCTAGCGGTTATGGCACCCGGCTACAGATACGAAGGTTGCGAGATCTAATCCCGGCCGCGGCGGCTGCATTTTGGTTGAGGCGAAATGTTGAGGCCCGTGTACTTGGAGTTTGGTACACGTTAAAGTGGTCAAACTCGTTCCAGAGCCCTCCACCACGGGGCGTCTGTCATAATCACAGCTGGTTTTGGGACGTAAAACCCCATCAGTCAACCGGTGCGACGTTTAGTTTATGATCATGACGAACGTGAAAAGTAAGGTCGAACACAGTTGACAGTGTATTGTAATTAGGCCATTGTTTTATAAGCAGTCTCATATAGAAGAGACAGTAAACGAGTAACTTAAGCCGCTCGTGATTTCGACAAAAACACACAAGAAGTTATTTTGATTCTTCTAATGGCCGACTATATACGAGGGGTTAAGATATTCCAATCATCGATGCTAGTATTGTTGTCAGTGTCAGAAGGAAAAAAATAATTCAACCATATTCGTTAAGTAGTGCTTGAAGCTTACCGTACGGCTCTTGCAGACTTCGCGTTTGCCTTCATCACGCACTGATCTATAATCAGTTTCTCGCGATCGGAAAGTCTTTGAAGGCTCTGCTGTTGTCGTTCGTACTTGGCAGTCTTCTTTCGGAACTCGGCGAGTTTTGTTTGGCATTTCCGAAGCTGCTGCTTCGCAGCTCGAAGTTGGCACCTCAACTTTTGCACTGCTGCACAGCTGGCGCAGTCAACCAAGCGGTCTGTCTGACAAGCTGTGTCCGTGTGGTAGGTTTCGACCGTTTCATTGGTCAGTGCCACATCTGCTAAAAAAAGAAAAAAAGGAAGAAGAAAAGGAGTGAAGAAAAACAAGTCATGCAGTTTCAAGTTTACAGGCTCAGACGATACCCTCATACACGGTGACACGGATGTAATCTGGCCTAGCTCTTGCATACCTTCATTCACTGATGCAGCATCGGTGCGGTCTGAACAGGTCGTCAGCGATGCTCGTTGCTCCTCCGTCTCGCACGACGACTCACGTGCTCGTTTGCGCGGTGATCGATTTGTCGATGAGCGGGGTCGAGGTTTACGCTTCGTGAGATACGAAGGAAAGCCACCAAAAATACTTGTGACAGCGTCAGCCTACAGCGTTGGCTTGTCGCGCTCCAGGGACACGGCGTCGCCGTTGATATTGAAATCATAAGTAGTGACAATGTCCGAGGCGTCGAAATGCTTCGCGCACACACGTGTATATTTGGACTCAAAGTTGAAGTCGCCACTTTCCTGCCGCGGTATGGCCCGTTTCCATTTCTCGCGCTGGTCCTTGTCATGGAAAAGAAAACAACGCCACCTTCTCGGTCGTTCCTCTGTAGCCGGAACGGCACCCCGGCACGCAACACGTGTTAGGCATCGTCGTCTCACAACATTTTGGCTAACTCGGACACGCACGCACGCTTCTTCCACCAGTTTGTTTCGCTGTGCGCACGCGTTTCAGTCTGTTTCAGTACGCGAGCAGCCCGAACGATGCCCTCTGTGGCGCAGTGGCACCGCATCGCGGCAGTTTTGAGCAGCGTATGAAGCTCTCCCATAGAGTGACGGCGGAGTTTCGTGACCAGAAAAGCATTGAAGGACTCTGGCTGCGCTGAGCGAAACATCCCCACGAGCACTAAGGTTGATGTCAGCGAACAGCTGCTGACTAGCGCCACGTTGCTCAAAGCTCACGTTTCTAGCGGCAGGAGTTATGAACTAAAACATGGGCGCTGGAGAGGGCACATTCGTGCAGTTCAGGAATACAGTAGGTCGTGGTCACAGCAAAGGGCTACCCTCTGTGCTGTGAGAGAAGGGTGGGAAGGACGTGGAGGAAACTGAAACTAGCTAACGCGGGTTGTTCTGTGCCCCTTAACCCATTTTTAATAGAGCACTTATTCGCAAAGTTCTTGCGGCAGCATGTTTACATTGTACAAGCGTGGTTATTTCTCCATTTGAAATTTCGGACCGCGAGGTTGTTTACTGGCTTTTTAATAGAGAAACAAGAGTCTCAATGGTTGCTCATGGCACACCCTTTCCCTTCCCCAGATTTTTGGCACGCCGCGGTACCACCCAAAAAGCCAGCCATTTGTTGACCACGTGTTCACCTTCTCGCTGCTGGATCACCGGATATGGTTCCGCAACTACCAGATCGTGGAGGAGACTGGCGCTCTCGTCGAGATTGGTCCGTAACTGTAGAAGCATCTTTCTCTACTTGCCAGTGGAAATCTATATGGACCATTGTTCGTTAGTTTGTGTACAAATGCAAAAGAAAATATGGTAGCACGGATTAAAAGCACTTGCCTTCTTCCAATGATGAGGTGAATAGGAAGGGGCCTCCTGAACTGCGCTATGCCTTTGTTCTTATATGGAATGTCTTAAAATTACCAGACTAATGACAGCTCTTGGTTCAGCTTGAACTAGCTCTTGATTGAAAAAAAGTGTAATCAGTACACATTTCAGGTTGTATTTATCCTTATTTTTTAAGCTTTGTACCTTTGAAAAGGAAATTAGAGAAAAGGCATCGATTTAGAGGTGCGGTTTGACTGCTGTAAAATGAGCCGGCCAAGCTCTTTGACAGCTGTCGCACGCATAGGGGGGAGCGTAATTTAGTATTTCGCAGTGCAGTTCACCATTGTTTTTTATATACAAATGCCAAGTAATTATTCTCCTGTATCGAAACTTGTTATGACGTGGCCAAAAAATGAGCAATCTTTTTTAGAATAAATGCAGTTTCTGGGCTTCGGCATAGCACAGCATCCTAAATATAAAATGTTACGCTCTGCGTAAGTTTGATATATGTGTGCAACAGTTCCATATTTTTGCATGGAAAATTTAAGGGGATTTATCAACTGTTCGACATAGCGAATAATTCAATATATCCAAGGTCGATACCCGGGATCGACTGTGTTTGCACAGGCTGAAGCTTTGGTCGAAGACTATGGCTATGCTCTATGCAGCATGTAATGTCACGCGCACCATGGCAAAGTGGTGGTCACCAGCGGTGGCCGGGGTTTGCAGCCAGGGACTTCTATGGTTTGTTTTGCACTGAAATACTCTTTTACAGTGCGCTTTTTATACATGTGAAGGCAAAATAGACTATGTACTTCTGTATGCTATTGGCTATTTCAGAAAGTGTGCAACTCTGTAACCGATTTTGTTGGACATATTCAAGACATTTTTGCAGTAATCAATTTGTGAAACGATGAACTTCGGTGCTGATGTCATTTGATGATTGCTTGAAAAAGTGTTTCATGACTCCTTTAAATATAGGCTTAGCTTGGCAGTGTAAACTGTGGTGAGTACTTCAATGCTTCGGGCGAAGCTGCGGCACGGGGTGGTCAGATGTAGCAGATTAGTACTGCGGCCGACTCTTTTTGCAAAGTAAGTGAGCTGATGTTTGTCTTCCCATCATGTGCAGGACCTCGGTTTGTGCTCAACCCCATCAAGGTCTTCGAGGGCAGCTTTGGAGGAGCTGTCATCTTCAGCAACCCGCATTATGTGACTCCGAGTGAGGTAAGCGGTGCTCGCACGTTACTCTTTCCACTATGTTCACAGAAAAGGTTCTCCTTCTCTTGGACGGCTGCATGCTGATGTTGGGATTTGTTGTCGTGCCTTATTTTCATGGGTACTTCCAGCCCAATAAACTTCCGGCACTTGTTGACAGCAGCATTTAAGAGTGCTGCTATGGTGCGTGGTGAAATAAACTAGCGAATGCGCCTGCGGTTCCAATGTTCACGTGTGATGCCAACCACCGAGGTTTTCACAAGCTCAAGTTGCCATGCTCTCTGGAGTCTGGAATGCACAGCAGAACTGCGCGATCAGTCTACTGGTGGCACTGAAAAGTGACTCGAGAGGCCCACGTCTTTGCCTCGAAAAACCAGGAGCACATTCCTAAGCCAAGAGGGCCTGGGCATTTAAGCTTATTAGGACTGCTCGGGGATGAAGAACGAGTAGTTAGTATGGCAATTGTGTGAATAAGTTTTAGTTGTGGAATGCACTAGTCGGCCTCTCGGTTTTGTGTGTGTGTGCACGCTTGTGTATGTGAAAGATGACACGTAGGCATTGCTCAACTGTGAATTGTGCATGGAGTGATGTTCATAGACTGATATGTCAACCTTTGTAGTCGTATAGGGCAGTAACGTTTAATACTTCACTTTATTTTGCTGCAGTACGAAGTGATATGCAGTAGGATTTGTGCATGCTGCTATTCCTTATGAATTAAGATGGTCTGAAGGGATCAATTTTTTTAAATCATTGTTTAAATATATGCTGATTATGATGAATTATCCTCCAATGCAAAATAATGTTCATTGTAACCCATCTGTCTATTCTGAAAAAGTAATTTAGCTGCTTTCAGTCTGCTCCGAAACTACATTTTACCTGCTCCCAGGAATGCTCTTAGACACGCTTTGCGAGTTCCAACCCTGTAACATTTTATCTTCCTTTCTTTATTCTCAATGTGCACAGCATCGCCGCTCCCTGAAATTGGCTGCTGCCGGCAAGTACAAGGAAAGGAAAGAGGCCAGGGCCAACCTCAAGCATCGCATTGCCGAAGGCCCAGCACCATCTAATCCGCTGGACGACATTTTCCAGACTGTTCCTCCCGAAAAAGCAAAGGGTCGAGACAAGCTACTGTTTCGACGGAAGAAATAGACACATTGTTATATTTGTACATTGCTTGTCTTGTTTTCTTTGCACTTGCTATTGTAGCCTGTGGCATTTACTGTGATCAGACATTATAAGGTATGACTTGGCCAGCTTACTCTTGTGTTCAGGAGCATGCATTTACTGGAACACAGGACCGTAGGCTTGTACAAATGTGCGAATGAATAATGCAGTATTTGAATTTGCTTTGAAATGAATGTAAATTTTTGAAAATTTCAAATAATTAGAAACATAACATCCTGTAAAGAAGGTTTCACTGCAGAAGAGAGGTGCTAAGTAACTAAATTTGTCCTAAGGTGTATTAGATTTTACTTTGCTTGTAACCTTTTGTAAAACTGATTTCACTGCAATCGGTTGGTGCTAAGCCGTGAAAACGGGTGTCTATGGGAAAGCAGCACTGCCACGAAGCCGGAGCTTCGGTTCAAGGTTAAATGTGCATACGTATTGCCCTCACATTGATTCATAATTTTTTTACGTTTAAAAGCTTGTTATATTGACCTATACGTTCCAAGTATCGCAAAGTTAGAACGTGGAATATTTTACAGGTTATCACTTGCATTCTACCAAAAGTCAAATCCTGCTACTATTTAAGAGTTGTTTCCAGTTCCTTTGATGCAAAAAATGGTATTTGCGCAGGCATTTTGTCACTATCTAAGGAATATAGTACAGGTTAGGTCATGACTAATGTGCCCATTTTTCTTGACAATATGCAACATATATACTGTATACATATAACCATCCCATAGCTGTACCTGACTGAAACAAAGTGTGCTTAATTGCGATAGGCTGGAAAATAATGCAAGGGCTGTTTGTAGAGTCACTGTGCTTCATTCCTCATGGAGCCGTGGGCCACAAGTGAAAAGACCTCTGGTCACATTCTTTAGAAGTCTGGCTGAGGCACTTGTTGCATCTCATCGAGCGTGTTCACATCGGTCATTACAATAACACGACACTTTCGAGTCATGGCTTCAGTTTTGCATTTCTAAACATGGCATTTAGGTAATCATGACAGTCAAAAAGAGTTGCTCTTAGGCCATGGTATTTTCCGATACATAATTGCAGGCTCAACAGATGCACAAGCATGGCAACATATCTTCCTTGTACAGTTGAACTCCCTTATAAGAAACACGCTCTGCACTGGGGAACAATGCTCGTCTTTTATATTAGGTGTGTCTGCTAATCGGGGTACCACGTATGCATTTTCTTACAAATCCCTGTTTCAGTCTAGGCCCACTAGTGTCTCTCGTACCCATCTTGTCTCTTACATCAGCAGCTCTTTTAAAGGGGTTACACTGTACAGGATTGTGACTACGGATGTGCTTCTTGGTCTTAAGCTTAAGGGCACCCTGAAAGGTTTTTTTAAATAGTTTTTTTGGGGGTTTGGGCTAGAGCATCATCAAGCCACTGCAAATTTAGCGACACACTGTGTACCCAGGCCACTATGGACAATTATATCATGCCCACTTTCTCACCTCTGCCTTGCCTCCTGAACTCACGAGGTGAGCTGGCATCGTTTGCGATTGCAGAGCTCTCATGAGTGCACCAGACGATTCGAACTGAACCTCTGATATTGCACGACAACACGTTGCTCGCAATCTCAGAGACCATCACGCAGTGCGCCCGGCAGCACGCATGGCGTCCGGTAGAAGAGATAAAGATCGCGGCAGCCGATCCTAGGCGCCGCCACTCTACCAGCCTATCTTACTTTCACGTATTCCACAGCCAATCAGATTAGTAGCCAGGGTGATGTCGCTTTACCAGAGTGTGTCGTTCTGTGAATGGGTGGTTGAAAGCACATTTGGCTGAGTCGCAGCTATCTGCAGCGATTCGCAGCTCCATTTCCCACTAAAGGAAACCATGTGAAAACAGCGCATGAGGCGACTTGAGTTCCGTTCATCACGGGCACCATGTTAACGCGTCCTTGCAAGTGAAGCACACCATAAATTTGCAGTAGTTTCTGTTGCTGATGCTCATCCTAAACTCTTGTTGGAGCATGCCACGCAGGAGCATGTGTGTTCATCGTGCTACTGCAGAATCTCGTTCTCCGACGCCATTGCATGATTTAAAGCATTGTAATAAATTACACAGTTAATGCAGAGACCTGAAGTTGGTCTGTAAATGACCCTTAGGTATTGGTCTACATGCCCAAAGTGTTTGCACAAAATCGTCAAAACTATTTCAGAGACTTTTTAAATCCTGCTTACGGCTACAAGGTTCTTTAATATCATACAATTGCACTTCCTATCTTTTGCTGAGCCTTTTTGTGCCGTGCTCATGGTTGGCTAAGCGCCTGTAGGAATGGATAGCAAAGTTGCAGGCACCTCTGGTGAATAAGCTGAAATATATTGGACATCGTGCACGTGCGAGCTTGTGTCAAACTCGCAGACCTGATCATGAAAGATGTGATGTGACTGAAGGCAAGTCATGTCGCATCATGTGTGCTGATATTCACGTTGCCAAAGTCTTGGGGTGAGATGCTGTAAAGGGCATGCTGTTCATGTTGTGACGCTTGCGAAGGGGCTGGAATCACACAACCTGCACTGACTGCTTCACGGGCTGTGCTGTTAGCATGGCAGGGTCCATTTATTCATCCCTGGCTAAGCCTCGCAATACTTCATGGTTTAGATGATGGAAATACTATTTCGTACAAATCTGTAGGAGGAAGACGAGGTTTAGGACAGTTGGAGGAATAGGACAGCTCTTCTATCTTTCGTGCAGTTACTTCTAGACGTTAGTCAATGACTCATTAGATCGAGCGAACATACAGATCTCCTTGCTGTACCGGCACATGTCTTCTATGGACCGAGCGTTCTGTAACTGGAAATCGCCTTTTCTATGTGTCAAAAGTAAGTTCTTGCTTCTCAATATCAAATATCGCAGATTGAAATGAAGTTACAGGCATAATGCCAATCATTCTCCAAAGGCACACATCGGAGTCATACTTTTTTAATTGAAAAGTTAATGCCTGACCATTGAACTTCAGCTGTAGAATGTTGTTTACTTTGAACAACATGGCTCGGAAGGAACAGCAAAATGCACATCAGAGTGGTACAGTACACTGTCCCATACTTCTAGTAGACTACACGAAAAGGTGGTGCAGTGACTGGCGAGTCAGCTTAGTTTATTCACATTTGCTGTGATAGCAGTTTATTTTTATTTTTTGCTTATTTCATATTTTATTCGTATATAAATGTTTCATTTGAGGAAAACTAGATAACAGAGTGGCTGGCTACCATGCATGCTAACAGAGGTAAATTAAGGAGGTGTTATAAAGCAGGCCCTATTTTCATTTAAAGCACTTTCATTGCACATTTTTTTAGCACTCCATGCAGTAAACAGCAGTTTCGTTCAGTATTTAAATTAGGTTAAACCAGCTCAGTAAATGTGAAGAACACTTAGGCATGCTTTGGGTGCGTGAACATTTACATTTCCTAGTTATCACTTCATTGTAAGTGTTGAAGACGTCAAGGGCGCACAAGAGCAAGAATCCTGGTCTCGCGCATCAAATAACAATAGGGTAGCTAAAAATCGCGCAGGTGAGACAAGTACACTGACGTGGTAGCTTTTGTAGTTCTCTGAGATACGATTGTAAATTTGGAAGAACTGACGAATTCCATTCTCGGTTTTATGAAGATCGCGATGTAACGAAATATTTCTGCGGTCCTGATGCCTTGGTTAAATCAAGGTTCAGCTCTATATGCGCACAAGAGCTAGCATAAAGGTGCTTTTACACCAGAGCGACACGACCCTGACACGAGGCAGACGGTCTGCCGACGAGTCGCCAGACCATGGTCACACAAGGCCTATCACGACGACGCATCAAAAGACAGCGTGTCGTCGTAATGTAACATGACGACAGACCTAAAAAACCAGCAAAACGCACCGACAGATCTGTCATCGGCGTGTCGTTGAGATATGCGGCTGAGCGAGAATTCGCCCATGACTTTGCTTCAAAATTAAAACGACCACAAAGGGGATATCTTTGTTGAAATAACAATGCCCTATGCGAGGCTTCCATAGCGCTTGAATAGGCATCTTGTGCACTCCATGGAAGTCTTTTCTTCGCTTCCCTTTTGTGTCTCCCCACCCCTGTTCCCGGATGCCGGATTACGCCGCGCTGCGTAGCCGGAGAGGGATAATGGTGGCTGAAAATGAGGTGCAGATGTGCAAGTTTATTCGGTGTCTCCCTGTGTGCCTCCAGTGAATATGCCAACGAAAGGCTGTGCGAGCACGACAAGGCGCGAATGGAGTTTCCAGAGACCATCGGCAGACTGTTTGTGTTGTTGCAGTGTAAATTGGACGACAAGACAAAAGACAGCCGGCAGACCAAAATCGGTGTCGTGTCTCTCTAGTGTAGTGTACCGCTGCCCTGATGCTATACAGCGTCACACGGCAGAAAAGAAGAAAGAAAGGTTGGACAAAAGCCTTGGGAAGTATGTGATTGAACGAAAAGCCGCAGAGGTTAGCATGGCATGCAGTCTTCAAGAAGGAGCGTTCAATACATTTAGACTGTTTGCCACTACAAGCTCCATCAAAGAAGCAACATTTTATGGCAGACTTCGCTTCTGAATGAACCCCAAGGGGAATACGGGGCATTAGATTGCACCAGCGGAGGCGCTGGTTTGCGCATCGTAGCTGTTTCAAATTTAATGCTGAAATACTGAACGGTCGCTGAAGACGCTTAGACAGATCGTGTTAGATACAACTAATGTCCCACGTACTCTACCCACAGAGGTGGGTGAAAGTGGACAGCAGATTTTAGTGCAATCTTACAGGGTTTTACTGCTGAACCAGGAGCACATGGAAGTGTATCTTAGAAGTTTTGCAGCATGTTTACCGCCTTATATTATAATCCATCAGACATCTATCTACACTCTAGCTAAACAAAATTTTTAAAATGTGATGCGTCCAAATCATCCAGACATTCCCTTACAATCCAAACGGTTTGTATTGTTCCTTTCCAACAAACTGCTTGTGGAGGGTGGCACATGGCTTACTTCAGACCACGGTGTAAGAAAAATAATTTCTTCAGACATTTCAACTGATTCTGTAAGAGGCATTATGGTATGGACAAAAATACAAGAAATTACAAAGGCATCCGAATTCATTAAAGCTTTTTTTTTTTTTTTTAAGTGTCGCTGCACAGCACTTCATGGGCCCGCGGCTTGTATATAGCCACTTTCACACTGACACGAAGTGGTTTAAACAGGTCTAAAGGTTAACAACGCTCAACACAAGTGCGGAATAACAGAAACAATAGAAATAACGAGGAATTAATTGTAATCATGCACCTAAAATTACAAGAAACGCTTCTGTAACATGCGGCTAATACCCGCACCACTCAAGAGAAGGCGCTACCGCATCAGCAAGGGCGCGATTGCCGAGGTATGGTAACCTCCGATTTCACAATACTGGAGCTACCTAGCTTAACCACAGCATCCAGAACTACACGGACACTAACACGAGCATTATATTAATGTAGGTAGGCTTTAGCGTAGTTATTAGAATGGCCTTCTCAAGAACGACGTTTTGTGTGTGTGTGTGTGTGTGTGTGTGTGTGTGTGTGTGTGTGTGTGTGTGCGTGTGTGTGTGTGTGCGTGTGTGTGTGTGTGTGTGTGAAGCGTGTTTGTCGATTTGAAGCTCCTTTAATCATGATTCACCAGGGGCAGCTTGTGAAAATGTATGGAAGATATAACACGAAACAGGTTTCTATCTTCACTTTCTAATTAATTTAGTTTTTTATGGCGTTTCAATGATTCCGACAAAATTGGTTTCCATTACCACTCCTGGCGGCTGCACTGTCGTCGTTTCGATGGAGGCTGTTCCCTGCCACGCTTGCTCTGATATAGTCTTGAACGTAGTATATCACAATTATTTAAACTACATTTTCCGATGTATATGTGAGATTGAGCAAGACAGAAAGAAGAAACCAGAGAAGCCCGGTTGTGCAGGTCCGCAGTTAAACATGGTGCAGCGCGGGAAGCACGGAGGAAGACGCCTATCGAACTGCAAGAAATCACCAGAAAATGAAATGGACCGCCGGAGAAGAAGGTAGAGGATTGCACAATATTATGCGTGTGTAAAAGCAGACGTGTTCGTCGGGGTTTGTTGAATTCCCGCCCGCAGTACTTTCTGACAGGCAGGCCATGCTGGGAGCGAAATTAAAACTTCGTACCCGAAAGGTTGCAGCTCTGTGTTTCAGTGTCTGCTGTTCCCTGCTGGTTTCTTTGTGGCATTTATTTGATTCTTAACCGCGGCCTACGTTGTACCCAGTCCTAACGGTAAGCGTTCCCTTTCCTTCAGTACCAATGGATCAATTGGTGGCGTGTCACGATATTCACAACGAGAGAGATCACTTTGAGAAACAGGCCAACCTTCTCACGCTGCTGCTTCATTCAAAGCTAGGTAATAACTTCCGTCACACACAAACACACACACACACACACACACACACACACACACACACACACACACACACACACTCACTCACTCACTCACACACACACACACACACACACACAAAAGGAACTCGGAGTTCTCTACGAGTGCGTTTTCATGTTATCCAACGCACCATTCTTGGACACGTTGCAACAGGTGGCATGGTAGCAGGATAATCGCAGCATGGACCGTATCCGCCGCATCTGCGCATACGTGAACATTGCTACTTGTGTTCGGTTTATTGGTCTTCGTCGTAAGTTGATGACGACATGAACTCACCGGCATTGCATTTGATTGTCATTATTGTCACGACTGAATCAAACTGCACCTCCAGTACCTTTAATCGTGTGGTGGAGAAGGTCTACTTAGAGATCCTTCTCCACCAGTTGGGATTAGTAATATCAACTGCACACTCTTCAGGGTTGAATGCAGCAGTAGAATGCGAGTATGTTGGCTGACTATACCGGCTTAATAAAGTAATCTGGTGTTTTGGGCACGCATACAATGCAGAAGTCTTGTTTAATTGTGCATACTCTTTTCGAGCTCTAAAGCCTATCATGAACACCTGCATATCAAATTTGTTGTCATCCAGTGAGGTCTGTTTTATGCAAGTTCTTTGAGCTAACCGAGATTCCTCCTGGTGGCCTCATTCTGACTTTCAAATAGACAATCACCATTATAACACACATACAGTTTTTCTGCCTGTCTACTAAACCTTTATAGTCAAGAACTTGCTGTTCATGTAAACATTAATCACATATATGTCATTGTGGCTGCCGTCTTCTGATGCTACCATGTTGAGAAGCTGCCTAAATGAGATCTGTGACTGCACAAGAGGTGTTTCATGCACCAAGTGACAAATCGATAAGTGGAAATGGAGTGTAAGATGATCACTGTTGTAAATGCACTAATACGGTGCACCGGCATGGTTGTGTCCGCAATGTACTATGCGTGTTGGTACATCAATAAGCTGTGCACATGATGTTGTTTTGAAACAGTCTATTACACAATTGTACCTGTTCGAGGCTTGGTGCGGGTGCACCAGCACTGGAGTTGTAAATGTCATTTATATGTCTTTCCCATACCTATGCAACATTTAGTATGTTGCTTTGTGGTGCACTTAAGGGCATATCCAATCGTTAACACTACTGGCACTGAAGGTGTTTTCATTTTGTGACCTCCCAAGTGAAACTTGTCAACATGCAATTTTTAATGCATACTTTGTGCTGGAAGTCGCCTCCTTTGCTTCTCACAAGTTGCATGACAAAGAGCTGAAAGAACCAGTAAGCATAAAAACGGCATAAACACCAAACCATACCGTGACATGCTGCATACAACGCAATGATGAGGGTGAACCACTGATGCCAAAAAAATGCTTGTTGCTAGAATGTACTCACAATGTCTGGATTCATTGGTTTGGTAGGGGCCTCGCTAATGTGATTGACGATGCTGGCAGCAATGATGCTGCCAAACTGGTGAGACATCAATGGTGGGCAATAAAATGGTAAGCCAAATGTTATGTGTGCACTAGTGACTCGTATCTACCACTAGTGCAAAAATGAAATTAAAGTCACCTGCAAGATACGTCAATCACGTTTCACTTACCACCACATCTTATGATAAAACTAATGTTTGGTTGGCAGAAAAAGATCAGCATATGAGAAGAAAAAAAAGAGAAAGGACAACTAGGATTCTGCAAAGCATGAGTGTATGCCAGGTGCATGGTATAATTTTAGGAACTACTCAAAATCATACTGTTGTGCTCTTTGCAATACTAAAGACACGTATTTTTCGGTAGATATTCCCACTCTTTTAAAAAATAACTCAAGTACAGTAGACTTTCATTAAAGGAACCCTGAAATGGCTTTGATGATTTTTTACAAGCACATTGGGCCAGTAGACCAAGTCCTTTGGGTAATTTACAGACCGACTTCAGCTCTCTGCATAAATTGCGTTATCACAGTGTTTTAAAGCTTTGAATCGCTGCAGATTACTGCTACTCAGCCAAACTAGTTTTCAACAGCCGATTCACACAACGACATGCACTGGTAACGAGACGTCACTGAGACTCCTGACCTAACCGTCTATGGAATGCGCGGATATAAGATCGGCTGGTAGGGTTGCGCCTCCTGTCGGAACAGATTTCAATTACTCTGCGATCTTTGTTTCCGTTTCCAGATGGCGTGCGTGCTGCCAAGCGCACTGTGCGATGGCTTGTGAGATTGCGCGCAACCTGTCGGCGTAAACCTCGGAGGTCTAGGCTCAAATTGTTGAGTGCGCTGATGAGAGCTCTGTGATGCTAGCATGTCTCGTGAGTTGAGGAAGCAAGACAGAGGCGAGGAGCAGGGTATGATATAATTGTCCCTAGTCGCCTTGTTGCACGGCATCTCGTTAAATGTGTGTGAATGGTTTGACCAAGCTCCAGTTTAAAAGCTCACAAAACTTAAAAAAAAACAATGTTTCAGGGTTCTTTTAATGGAACTTGAAGGGATCAGAAAAGTATGTTTCATTTAACAGAAGTTCCGTTTGCTGAGATATGAATATGAGTGCAGAATACAAGTACGAAACCAATCATATCAGAGCCAGTTGCTTCATTTAAGCAGCAGTTTCATTTAAGAAATTTCGGTTTTCTGAGATTCTACTATGAAATTATAAAAAAATCAATATTTCAACGAAGCTTGAATAAAAATATTTCGATACATGACGATAACAATACCCCATATTCTGATGCTGACACTTCCACAGAATTAAACTCATTTTTTACATGTTTTTACCAAAGAAGATAATTCTAGCATCACTTACATTCATAATTTCGATTACTGCTACATGGCACCTGTTGATATTACTTTTAATGGCACTTTACACCTGGCCATTAACCTTCGTGTCCTCTTCCTCCGGTGTCAATGAAGTATATTAAAAATACTAAAATGCATCATTTCAGTTTCCCACATCATCTTACTCAATTTCTCATAGACAGTCGTTACCAACAAGTGAGCTCCCTACTAAATGGAAAATAAGAAATGTAGTACCGGTGTCACAGAACGAGCGCTCAAAATGGGCGCGCCGCCAAATTCTTGCGATAACGCGCCGGAGTGACGCCGCGAGGTCAACGGAAAAAAAAAGAAAACAAACATCTAAAGGCTCCCCGGGCGCGCGACGCTCTCCCCTCGTAAGCGTGGCTTCGCCGATGAACCTCCTCACCGCACAGCGGCGGCCGGGCAAGCACTGGAAAGTTCTAGAAGGAAAGGGGCGTGTTCGGCCGGGTTGAGTCATCGGTCGGGGACGGCCCTCGTACAGTCTCGCGCCTCTCCCCAGCCTTCGCTGCGTATCGCGCCGACGAAATGACGAGAACCTTCTGGAAAGTCGCGCAGAAGGTATTTAACCGAGCAGCGGAGATGAGAGATCAGGAGAAGACGGAAGTTAGCGCCAGAGCGCGTAGGGTATCCCGCCGTGTAGTCGGCGAAGGTTTTGTCCGTAGGGACAAGGCAGAAGAAGTGAGGTTTCCTGGAAGAGAAACTTCGAAGGAGAAGACGGAAGTTAGCGCCAGAGCGCGTAGGGTATACCGCCGCGTAGTCGGCGAAGGTTTTGTCCGTAGCGACAAAGCAGGAGATGAAGAGGATTTCCACCTGAGGGGTGAAGGCTCGAGCTACAGGCAAGAGCGTGTTTTACCGCTATCGAGCGAAGACGCGTGGCAACAGCTGCGTGTGTGAAGCCGACGTGTTTCGGGCGAAGAAGTTTGAAGCTTGGAGAGTGGCCTATTGAAGACGGGAGGTTTCCTGGAAGAGAAACTTCGGCGAGGTTTCCTGGAAGAGAAACTTCGAGGGCTGCGGAACGACAACAACGCTGGACTTTGAGTGAGTGATTCTCGGAAGAGTATCGTTCAGACTTTTGTTCCAAGAACTTTGGACTGAATAGGTTTTCTATCTCTTAGTCTTTAAGTGTCTTGGTTGTTCAATGCATGCGACTGCATTGTAGTGCATATTGTTGTCTGTGTCCGTTGTTTCAAGTGTGGCTGATTGTACTGTGTAGTACGTTGTTTGATTGGTGACATATTGTATGCAACTATTGTGGAGTGTGCATTCTTGTGTATTGTTTTCGATCTGCCATTATTGAGAATATAATTTTGTTTGTTTATCAACTCTCGGCTCTGACTTGTTCTTTGGGCCACAGCCGGCGTCCACTGGCGCGCCAAAAAGGACCACTTCTAAATTGTCCACGCTTTCGTGGTGCGGTTCGGGGGGCTGATACTTCGGCCCTTGGAATTAGCCCGGCGATCGCCTCCCTAATTAACGGGACCTGTGTGACAACCGGTATTCAAAAATGGTAATAAACATTTGCACGAGAATTATCGCCCCATCTCATTAACATGCATTTGCTGCAAGACGCTTGAACGCATTATCGCATCGCATATCTGGTCACCGAGAATCTAATCATTTCTTCTTCCCAAATCAGCATGGATTTAGAAAAGGTTTCTCGTGTGAATAAGAGCGATCTGGATTCACTACTGACCTTCATTACAACCCTGCCACAGTGGTCTAGTGTTTATGGCACTCGACTGCTGACCCACAGGCCACGGGATCGAATACTGGCCGCGGCAGTTGCGTTTTCCGTAGAGGTGAAAATTCTTGAGGTCCGTGTGCGTAGATTTAGGCGCACATCGAAAACCCGTAAGGAAGCGGCATCAGTGCTGCTTCACTAGCGTGAGCTCGGCTAGTGAAAAGAGGAGAAGGAAGTCAGAGAATAGAACAGCCGGCCTGGTAAACAGTCTGTGAAAACGAAGTACTGTCATAGATTCCTCATCCCTAGATTTGTGGCTATCAACGTACTGTACCAGGAAGCGCGCCTGCCTACACTACTTTGTCGATTTCGAATTTTGACCGTACAAGCATTTTTAAAATTTTATAGCTTACCGGCAAGAAGATCTCAATATGCTTTTATCGCAAACCCAGACGCCTTCTTTCTTGCTCATTGGCCACGGTTTCACACACCTCAGATAATGTTTGTACAAAAAATCTACAAAGTATAAATGTGAACATTAGAAGTGTAATTGAGACTAATGACTCGAATTGTCATGTTATTATTGAGTATGATCATATATTCCCCCAAAACGCCAAATTACAATCCCTCAAATTTTTAAATAACATATTATTAGATTACTTGGAGCATGCAGAAACTAAAAATATAATAGCCACAGATGCTTCCGTAAATAATCAAAAGGCAGGTGTAGGCATTGCCTCTGATTTGCTTGACTGGTCCTTTTCAGTGAGACTGCCTGATTTTACTCCAGTTTTTGAAGCGGAGCTCTTGGCGATTATTTTAGCTCTTCGAAAACTTCCATCAAATCAAAACAACGCAGTCATAATGACGGATTCTCTTTCAGTTTGTGCAGCTCTGACAGCTTCAGAGAACTCTCGAATTCTAAGCACATTCAAAACATTAGTACCCCCGCAGTTGAGACTCCTGAGATTACTATGGGTTCCGGGACACTGTGGATTAAGATTTAATGAATTGGCCGATTCCTTAGCACGAGCCGCACTTGATGGGCCAGTTTTGTCCATACTGCCAGATGTTGAATATATCACGGCAATAAGATATCGAAAATCAGCAATCTCCACTGATACAATAAAAAAAGTAACTACATGTACAGACTATAACCACCTCATGTTTCCATGGCAACCCCACTGGAGTCAGTCCAGAAAGCTCGAAGTCTTAATTACTAAATTTCGATGTCGTGTCCCCCCCCCCCCCCCCCCTAAACCTGTATCTACACAGAGCTGGTCAGACAACATCACCCCTCTGCGCATTCTGCGGAGAAATGGAATCACTAGATCATTATTTTTTGTATTGTCGCCGCTACGAGATACTTAGAAAAATGTTACTAGTTATGCCATTTCGGAAAATAGGCCTTAGATTGACGGCGGAAACGGCGCTAAGCTTTGGCGCCTCAGCTTTGGGACATTGCCACAGGGATGCTTTCAATGCCGTTTGCGATTATATTCAGGCAACCAAGCGTATACCTTTGTGATCTTCAATCAAAAAAATTTATTTATTACTCCCCAGGGCAGAGTGAAGTAAACGCAGTTAAGTGGTCATCATAATACCTCAAATCTCAAAATTTCTCAACTTGATTTTTTTTCGTTTGCTCTTTTTATGTTGTTTTTATTTTTACATTAGTCTTATTATAATACCAATTCATTACACATAGTTAAAATGATCACAGAAAAACTGCACTACACTTTCTTGGCCAATCCCCCTGAGTGGGTATGAGCCAACCTCCCAGGGAAACAAAACAAAACAAAGATTCCTCATCCATGGCAGCCGCCAGCATGCAGCCCCGGTAAGCCCAGCTTGAAGACGGTATGGCCTCCTCGGTGCCTGCTCACCTGCCGTCACTGCCACCACCGTTCGTGGATGGTGTCTAGGTCTCTTTGGCTCTTTGGCGGTTCCACACCACTGCTGCCGTACCTGTTCACGAAAAGGGACGCTGTCTATGTGTCCTTGGCTATGAAGCCAGTCGTCGTGAGCACAGGGGCCACAGCGTACTTTGTTATCACTTCCCAGGGCTCGTCAGGTGCGTTGGCCAGCAGCTGTGCATAATTCTCGCGCATGCTCACAGAACTATAGCGTTTACTCCGCCGTGTGTCATCGCTTAACTCGGGCTTCTCGCCTACCACTTCATCACTGTAAACTGTTTGGGCAGTGCCGGTGTTCCGTAGCTTATAGGATGACGTTTTCCTGTAGGTCGAGACTATTAATTCTCTCAACACCCTGCTTGCCTGCCCGGAATGTTGCAAGTGGATAATTGCCATTAATCACCTTTGTGACGCTGCCAGGGCATAGCATGCCTATGAAGGCATCAGGCATAAATCTCTTTTCCCCTCTTCCACATTCCTGTGATGCTATCTCCTGAGACCATGGATGGGAGCTGCGATGCAAGCCACTTTGTCGACACCGTTGTGCCCTGCTGCACCTACGCAGAGATCATCACAGAAGGCTATGCCGCAGACAGCAACACTGGCCGCGAGCAGTGCTTCTTGCCAGAGACCTTCGATTCCATGATATTGCCATCAACACGACCATACCAGAGAGCGCAACCCTCTTCAAGCAAGAACAGTCACCAACGCGCACTCCAAGACCCGCAGTGTGTGCGAACACCCAGTTGCCAGCTCTTTTCTTGCCTGACACATACGGCTTTCATGAAAGTCAGAAAAAGCCCGTGGCATCTGTCACAGTAGTCAAAGACCCACCAGAGCCACTGAAATTTTCCGGGGCCTCTTGACGTATCATCTACCCTAATTAAGTCTGCACCAAAACAACCTGTCATAGTACCTGATGCCTCACCCTCAACCATTTCGAGAGCTGCCGAATGCCCACCATTTGCAAAGTTACACGTCCCTAAGTGAACCCGACACGGCTGTCAAAGTTGTCATCGAAGGCCGGTCACTAGAGCACAAATCCAGTGATGGCTCAAATGGTGACCTAAGCTCCTCCGATCGGGGCAGCTGTGCTACACAAGACATTAGAGTGGACGTAGAGACGACCTTGCACCTAAAGCCAGTCCATGAGTTCACGGTGGCTGCCGTGCTCATCTCCTCTAAATTTGGTGTTTCGCGACTGCCGATGTTACGGTGCGAAAATACCGTGACAGCACGTTAAAAAGTGCGACGGGATGATCATCGGAGGCACCTTCCTGCGCCGAATATTGATTGCTACCTACTAGATGCACTTTCTGCAGAGCACATTGAGTCGCACTGTGGCAGGGACCTGCAGCCACAATGAGGCAGTCAGTGTCGACCACCTGAGATTTTGACACTTAAGGCGTCACGGCGTGCAGAAGAGACCGCTCCTGCAGAGCCAAGACAGAGCGCCACGCAACAGCCAAGGCCGACCACCAGTCATCATTGACACCTCAGCAAGCCCAGTAACTTTATGGCCAAGACAAACCGACTTGCAACAGCCAATGCCGGCCTCCAGAGGCAACTTTGCCGCTATCTTCACAATGTCACAGAGAGACCGAGTGTAAGGAAGCAACATTGGCGCTGCTGCTCTGACACAAGCTCGGCTAGTGAAAAGAAGAGGAGAACGAATTCACAGAATAGAACAGCTGGCCTGGCACACAGGCGTTATATTTATGTCTCTGTGTCGTTCCTCAACAAACACTAGGTGGTTAAAATTTCCGAAGTCCACCACTGCAGCGTCTCTCATAATCAGATCAATGTTTTGGGACATAAAACCCCATAAACTATTATTTTCACGTTCATTAAGACATGAACATTACCTTACAAACAGATTGCATCTTCTTAATCTTCTTTTAAAGCAATCAGTCACGTTGCACACTGCTGACTGACATCAAGACTTCTGGCGCTCAAATTAGATTCGTTGTCCATCACGGTGGAACAGCGGCTACGGTGCTCAGCTGCTGGCTCGATCGGGATGTCACATTTCAATGGGCGCATAATGGTAGAGGCTCATGTACTGTGCAATGTCAGTGCACATCAAAACACACCAGATGGTCACCAGATCGGCATTTTCGAAAGTCATTGGGTCAATAGTCAATCCAGTAAACGGAGCACCCCACAATTATATTGAAACTTCGATAGCCTTTGAGTGATGGAAGCGGAAATGGCGTGAACGTGTCCTCTCATTTACGGCGTACTTCGTGTACTCGTACTCACAATAAGAAACAGGATTAGAAAAAGGGAATCAGTATATGTGAGGGTTGTGAATGATTTATTATAGTATTCCTGCCACTAGAAATGTGCGAACTGTACTCACTTTTGACAACAGCCAACACTCGTATTCAATGTGCTGTCTTGCTGTGTATCGCTCATCACAGTTTTTCTGCTCAGTAACTTAAAGCTGAATATACATTGATAGCTACGGATAAATAATTTATTGAAATATTTAAACATCAACAGACATATTTAAGATTGTAAGTGGACTTAGGCTATTTAACTTGAAGTAACATTAATACGAAAATAAGGATGTGCAACGCCACACATATGTTGCAATAAACACTTGAACCTTTCAACGACCGTTCAAAACTGCCGTGTTGCAGCAACTCCACTGAGTCGATAGACTTGTGGCTTTTCGATGGTCATCGACTGGATGGCCTTTCAAAAGGACCCGTGTGAGCCTGGTATGATGTTCCTTATAAAATAAAATGGTCCATGGTGATCGAGTTTTTTTTTGTAGCAGTTTTGTCAGCTTCATTGTTTTAATATATGATGCACAATCTTTAATTGAAAATAAGGTCTCATATGTCCAATCAAACTAGTATTCTGAAACAGTGATTTAGCTGCTTCCACTCTGCTCCAAAACAATATTTTGCCTGCTCCCCGGAGTGCTCTTAGACACACTTTGACAGTTTCACTCCTGTAACATTTATCCTTTCTTCCTTTCTTTATGTCCGGCGTGTACAGCATCGGTGCTCCTTGAAATTGGTAGCTGCCAGCAAGCATAAGGAACGGAAGAAGGCCAGGGCCGACCTGAAGCATCGCGTTGCCATAGGTACAGCACCACCTAGTGTGAGATCTTCCAGACTGTTCCTCCAGAAAAAGCAAAGGGTCGAGACGAGCTACTCTCTAATCGTAAAAAAATAGCCACATCATTACGTCATCACGCAGTGACAGTTATATGTGATTGGGGCTTTATAATTTTTTGTTCATCTTTATTGCTTTTATGCAATTTCTGCCAAAAGTACTGGTGCATTAAATATATAGCTTTTGTTACGGAGTGTCCAGTGACTATTAATCTGCTCAATTACGTTTCCTTGCAATTGGCAGTCATAATCATGTGTTCAAGACGTATAATAATAAATATTAGTATTTATTAAATGTTTAAATGAAAGTTAAAACTCCAGGAGTCATATGGAATTTTGTGTGATCTGCTCTAAAAGCATCACTGGTGGCTTAAAACATGTTTTTTTAAAAACACTTATGGCTGCTCTTTTTAAAAAACACTTTTTAAAACACTTCGAAAACACTTATGACTGCTCCAAAGCAGCATTTTTTCTGCTCCAGAAAGCAATATGCCGCTTCTATCACTGTATCCAGCTTACCTGCATGTCCAGGAAGGTGGCTTTACTTGAAGTCTGGCCCGACACGAACGTGACTGGATCAGGGATGAGAAACTTTGACAAGATAGCGGGCTGTAATCGGAGGATTCAGTCTCGCGAGGGCCACAACAGCAACAGGGAAAAATATTGGAGTGTTGGGTAGGATGGAGCTTGAGCAAACTGTCACCGTACGATGCCTGGCCGTATCAAAAAATGCCTTACGTTATGTCAGAAATGGATCGTTTGTAAAGATAATCAGTCATCAAGACATTAGAAACATAACGATACAAGTCACCAGAATGATAAAATCGGAACAGCTATTCTGAAATACAGCCGAACCCCTTTAAACAAGACACTGACATAAGAGACAGTGGGGTATAAGAGACACCATTGTGCCTAAATTGAAATAGGGGGTGGATGAGAAGATGCGTTGGTGGCACCCTGCTTATAAGACACTTCATATAAAAGGCAACAATTGCTCCCCAATGCACATCTCTTATGTAGAGGAGTTCAGCTTATATGTATAGAGACTTTGTTCTGCAGTTGTGTGTCAAAATGCGACGACCTCATGGGGTACCTTGAAAAATGTGTGTGTGTGTGTGTGTGTGTGTGTGTCTGCCTAGCATGCGTGCTAGAGACCTGTCTCACCTCTGTAGCTATTGAAACAAAGCGTTCTTAATCAAAATAGTTTAGAAAAAGAAAACAATGTGAGCGCCATTTAGCATAGCCATAAAGCAACCTTATTCCTGAAAGAGCGGCAAGCCACGTTTTTGAGACTCCTGGCTTAGACGCTCATTGCATTTTGTTGTGAATGTTTGGATCAGTCGTTTCAACACTGTCACGGCGGTCAAGTGATGGCTTCAGTTTTGCATTCTTCTAGATTGGGCTTAGATAATCACAATAGTCTCAAAAACATTCTTAGCCCAGCTGGTGTATACTGTGAGAAATCATTGCTTGTACTGAAAAAAAAAAAAGATGTTGAGAGAAGTACAAAGACGGCAACAACTGTCTTCATGTTCGTGTTTCGATCTACCTTGTGAAGGATTTCATTCGCGGACATCCTTGTTTGTCCATGGTTCGACTTAATTCTTGGTTACTCCTACACTCTTTTGCAATATTCTTCAATGACCGCTCATACATTTTGCTGATGTCTTCCGCTTTCTGCACCATGCTCATGAGTTAGGCCTTGTTATCCAAGCACCTGTAGGATATTGCATCACAAAATTGCAGGCACTTCTGAGGAATGGGCTAAAGTATACTTGACATTGATCAAAAGAGTGGTAAGCTTTTTTGAGTGGACGCACAAGAATAGACATTGCAAGTAAAAAAAAACGAAAAAGAAAAGTTAGGAACTGCTCAAGACAAGTGCTGACTGCCAACTGAAACAATTATTGCACATAACCCATGCTTAAATAACAAGGTTGCATACCATGTGTACATGAGGGGCTGGTTATATAAAATGTTACAAAAACAGCAAATTAATAACTGCCTGCTTAAGCTCAGATAAGCAAGGTGTTTGCTGCACAATAAGTGTTTTAGTTTGCATTGAACACTTGTCTTATGTACTTTTTGAGTTTCCTCGTTTTTTTTTTCCGATGTTTGTTAATAGGTATTCAACATTGTGCACATGCACGTTGCATCAAGTTAGCAAACCAAATCATGACAGATATCGCATGACTGAAGGCGAGTCATATGTTAGGCGTCACCTCACGTTGCTGGAGTCTAGGGGTGAGGTGCAGTAAAGGGAATGTCGCTCGCCAAGAGGCTAGAATCTCACAGTTTGCGCCAATGGCTTTGTGGGCTATGCGGTTAGCATAGAAGGGGTTCGTTTATTCGTCCCTGGTGGGTGGCCTTGGTGATACTTCATGGTTTGGTTTCTAGAAATATTTCGTACGGATCCATTCCCTCGCTCTGCTGGTTTGCCGTGCGACCCACACTGAGTCGGCTTCGTGCAAAGTGGCTCTCCGCCTGAAACGGTTGCTGGCAGATGACGTATACCATAGCCAAATGTAGCATATATACTAAGCGCGCGCTCGTACAAAAGAAACTCGTGCTCTTTGCCTTGTTCTCCTTGATGATGATTTTAAGTGGGGATGTTAGTGCTATGGCCTGGGAACCACGGTAACACTCCCAACACAAACCACATATAAAAATGGAAAGGGGAAGCCATTGAAATATGGAGAAAGGAAAAATGGGAAGAAAAATATAAATAAATATAATCATACAAAAACACAAAGAAAGAAGGAAAGTTAAAACAAGAACAAAGAAAAAAAGAGAGGACAAAACAGGGAGAATTGAAGCGAAACCGAGAAGTCTGCCCAGCTCCACGTTCCTTCGGCCATCGCCCCTACCCAATCCAATTCAATGGTTCTGTAAAAGAAAGGACAAATGCTAGCATGTTTGGCACATAATTTATTATTGGCTTGTCTGCGATAAAGATAGATGCAATTCCGTGCAGATTTCCAAGTGAACGTTGCCTCTGTAGTATCTCTTCATGTCCGGCCAAAGTGTCAAGTAGAAACGTCAAAGTGCTGTGCAAAAAAGATTGAGTAGGAAAGAAAAGCGCCTTCGCGCCCATTGTATAATATACGTGAAGCTCATCATTATATGAAAGGTTGTGTGAACCTCAATTCAAATACCAGATAAGAAGATAATATACAAGATGTGACGACTCTATCTACAATGAACGAACAACTCACTATGGAGTGATGATTTCCACCGTGATTCTGTTTGATCGGATACAGCTTGTGTATCGGTGGTACATGTAACAACAACAACCGCATCTGTTTTGCTGAGATGGAAATTACGTTTACACTGAACACGTGACAACATTATCCGCAGTAAATCAACAACACGACATAAAGAAAGTTCCGTACACTGCATTCATCTCAAGAGCTTGGTGAGACACCGGGAGCAAGACAGCGAACTAAGCGTTCGTAGACAACTTGGTTGTTGGAATATCAAACACTTGCTTCAACACAAAACTCTGCAAAAAAAAAAAAACACAATAGAGTGACTTCAGTTGAACGAGTCGGAAACCACCCCTGAGGTTTGGCGAGACAACACACTTTGCAATTAGCAGACCTTGTTATAAACAGGTCGGCCAAATCTTGCCGTCGCAAAATGGCCATTTACTCAAGCGCCCTCTTTTCATACAGAGGGATGTGCTTTGCAGGTGCTGATGCCTGCTTTTTAACGTCACAGAGCACATAGGTGCTCTGTGACTATTGGCCCGACAGCCAGTTTAAACCAAAAGCGCCTATTGGGTCACATGTTCTTACCAGGGGACACTACCATGTGCCAGCGCTACACTCCACATTCCGCTAACAATACACAGCGAGCCGCACTTGCGCACAAGTATCACAAAGGAAGAGAGCGATTGCGTTTCAACAGACGTGCTTAAGGTCACGACACGGTGACGTAGTAAAGGCCTGACCACACGCACCGATTTCAGCGCGTCAGCCTTTCTGACGCGGCGTTGCGCCCTCTCCCAATGGAGAGAGAGGGCGAGCAGCTACGCAAAGCTGCGCTCTCTCTCTCTCTCTTCCCATAGGAAGAGGGCGCGATGCCGCCTCGAAAAACCACGTGCTGCAACGTGTGCATGTGGTCAGGCCTTGACTTCCTTCCCGAGCGCCTTCCCTCCCTTCCCCAGTGCAGGGTAGCAAACCGGTTGTGCGTCTGGTTAACCTCCCTGCCTTTCCTTGCATCTTTATCTCTCTCTCTCTCGCCTTCCCTCTTTGCTTAGCGACCAGCGCGCTCGTCAAGACTAGACTGAGCGTGCGTCAAATTCCTGTAAGTAAAACTGCGATTCGGCCTAGTTGGAATCTATCCATCCTGAAAATGTATGCGCAGGCGAACAAGGACAAAGAAAGGAATACAAACTGGCGCAATCTAACAACTGATTTATTAATCGAAAAACATTGACTCTTTTTAACCCTCGGAACAGCGCTCCCTGGTGACCTAAAAAAACACACAATGCACTGCGCACTTACGACAACGATAACAAAAACATAAAAACGATACCAGTTTCATTGATTGACAGACAGGAGCGCGATTTCTTTTGTTAGTAAAGCTACTGAAGGGTGGCTAACACAGTTGTCTTTCTGCTTGTCTATATGATATGCCTCCATTATCTCCCTTGACGTCTTGTTTCTACTCCTATACAGCAAGGTAGTGTCGCTAAAGCAAGGAGAGCATGCGCACTCATTGCAATGCATTGCCAAATGGGTTACAGGCCGACCTTTCAGGCTTGACATATGCTCTCTTAGCCTCGTGTTAATGCACCTGCCAGTCTGCCCTATATATACACAACCGCATGATAAAGGTATGCAATACACCACACTGTGTGCACATTCAACAAACCTGAGCTTATGTCTTATGCTACATCTCTTATGTGCGTTGGTCCCTCTGTCGCATTTCTGGTTGACCAACGCGCACACTCCTCCTATTTTGTTTTTGGCCGAAAACACTACTTTCACATCATACTTTCCAGCCACCTTTTTTAATCTATGTGAAAGCCTATGTACATAAGGGACCGCTACTACCTTAGAGCTAGAACCAGTCATCCCACCTGTTTCCAAACATGGCGCCGTTTCCCGTCTGAGCTTCTTTAATAACCTAGTGCCTACGGCCAACATCACAGAGAATGGGTACCCCTCGTCCTGGAGCCTAGAGACCTGTTCATGAAACGACGCATGAACAGTATGGAAACAGGATTTAACCAATGCAGACCGAAAACAATTTGTTATAATTCCATTCTTGACCAGCTTAGAATGACATGAAGCGAAACTCATAAGCGGCTTTCCTGCCCTAGGCGAAAAGGTCCAACACACATGATCTGACAAAAAGTCCAGCTTCAAATCCAAAAACTGTAGCTTATTTTCAACCGGTACTTCTGAAGTAAATGTCAACCCCTTTCCTAGAGAATTAAAAGCATTCAATACCGAAACCCTGAAGTCCTCTTTGTGCACATCGCACCCCAACACCAAGTAGTCATCGACATACCTGAAGACCTTGTAGACTACACCTTGTAGGCAAAACGACAAATCTCTATCTATGCTGCCCATGAAAATGTCACTAAGGACCGGCGCTACCTTTGACCCAATGCATACCCCCTTCGCCTGGATGAACGTTTTATCCCCAAACCCCACGTGAGTGTTCTCTAAATAAAAGCTCAGAAGCTCAAGAAAAGACTCGACGGGCATACCACAGGTGTTGCGAAACGTCACTTCATTATTTTCTGTTATGCACTCTAGGACACAATGCATTAAAGGCACATGCGGCAACGAGTAATACAAGTCCTGAGCGTCAATGCTGATACCCCAACTGTTTTTTCTGTTATCTGATGCAAAAAACCCCGTGAGACCCTCAGAATTAGCCAGCAGAAAAGGGTCATTTACTTTCAACGACTTCAACATTTTTTGCAGATACCCCGCAACTAGCTTCTGCCACGCCCCTTTTTCTGAAACAATAGGCCTAAAAGGAACCTCCTGCTTATGGGTTTTTGCTGTGAAAAACACCTTCAATTCCAATCCCTTTGAATTCCCAACATCCGACGCAAGTTTTTCTAAGTTGCATTTCCTTAATAACTCAACAGCCTTCCTCTTCACGCTTTCTACATTAACATGACATTCTTTAAAGCACTTTTGAATTGCCGCAGAGGCTTTATCCACATACATAGTCTCCGGTAGAACAACCAAAAAACCTTCTTTGTCCGCTTGAACAACTCTTAAGTTGTTCTCAACCAAATAACTAGCAACCCGAGCGACATTACGGCAAGGCGTGGTGCTTACCGAAGCTTTGGCGACAACGTCCACACATTCCACTACACATCTGTCTTTTTCCTTTTCGGGTACTTGCCGGGCAATGTCTCTTGTGAGGGATAGCTTGTCCACAAGGTCAAGTCTAGGCTCCACACAGAACTTCGGTCCCAACCTCAGGACCTTTTGTTGGCGCTCTTCCACCACCGCATCACCCAGGAGTAGAAGGCCTCCCTTCGGCGGATCTCTCTTTTTCCTGGGCAAGCCCCGACGCACGTCATTCCACATGGCCTCAGTTAAAATGTTCGCTTGTCTACACCACTCGCGGAAGACCTTGACGTTTAGACGCCCATCAGAAATAGACGAACACGCCACTCTTAGGCAATCCTTGAAGTGCCTAACCTGTCTTCGGCTCTCTGATCGCAGAATCTTGCTGATTCTTCTCGCATGTCCTTCCGATGGAGGCAGCCACCCGCACACAAGCAGAACTTCCATAGGGCACTGTGCATTCTTTAGGAACCAGCTCAGCTTGCGGGCTCTGCATTCGCAGACCGCGATAAACGGCACCAGAACCGCCGGGTTAGATAAGTCAAAGTTAGGACATGAAGAAAGAAGGCCGGATGAACTAGAAATAAACTGAAGCAAAACTGCGATTCGGCCTAGTTGGAATCTATCCATCCTGAAAATGTATGCGCAGGCAAACAAGGACAAAGAAAGGAATACAAACTGGCGCAATCTAACAACTGATTTATTAATCGAAAAACATTGACTCTTTTTAACCCTCGGAACAGCGCTCCCTGGTGACCTAAAAAAACACACAATGCACTGCGCACTTACGACAACGATAACAAAAACATAAAAACGATACCAGTTTCATTGATTGACAGACAGGAGCGCGATTTCTTTTGTTAGTAAAGCTACTGAAGGGTGGCTAACACAGTTGTCTTTCTGCTTGTCTATATGATACCTGTAAGTACACTCCTTTTTTTACGGATTGGGAAAGTTGCAGCGGTAATCGACTCCTGAGGCAATAAATTTCGATGCTGAGGCTATTCTATGATTACTTGGAAAGTGGTTCATAACCCTTTTAACACATGAAAACACACAAAAAGAGATACACTACACGTTGCCTTCGCGTAACGATGCAGCTAGTAACAGTGAGAAGGGATGACAACTTGTTGCTACAAATATTTAGTCAAGTGACATGCATAACACTGAAGATCACAGTCTGACAAGTGTACATGTATATATTTGAAAGACAAACCACGGAAAAGTCCGCACGGGGGAACAAAGCACACTTCACCACAGAAGAAGTTTTTTTTTTTCTGCGGTGGATGTTGGCGCAGAATTTTTGAGGCTTCAGGTGCATTCTGTGGCATTTGACGATTGAATGTAGTTCGTTTGCACTGCGAATGTAGGAGTACAGGTTTACCCTGTAATGATTCTTTAATTAAGAAAAGCAAAATTTTTAACTATAATCAGACCTACAAAGGATGCTCTAAAAACTGTGTTCATGTTTATGATAAAATATAGAAAGAGGTTGTTCTAGGAAAAGCAAAAAATTACATGACGCCAAAAGCCTTTCTGGTTCTTTTCCGTTTTATTTTTGCAAACTCGCCCTTAATTTCTATCTCATCTAAACATGAGGAAAAATTTGCTCATACCTGTTTTTCGAGTTCTAAAAAGCTTTTTGGACTTAGTTTGTGTCCCTTTAAGTATTCAGAAAAGTCACAACCTTTTATGCAAGTTTATAAGCTATGGAATCTCTGTGAAAGCTGTGGCTGATTACGCACTCTTAAAAGTAGCATTTGTATGTGTTTGTGTGATTGAGAGAGAAAGAGATGTAAGTGATTTACGTTCACGCCAATTTATACGAAGCGAGCCGTGAAACAGCAGTGACGAAGGAATCAGCCAGCACTGGTGGTCTTCCTTTCTCTTCATAAAAGTGCAACACTATGGGAGGCATAGTGAACCCCGCACGTTATGTATTAAGCAATACCGCTGACTATCAATGGGCCTCAACGCATGGCCTCCGAAACTGTTGACTGACGTGGCGACGCAACTTATCGAGGCTGTATTTTTGGTCGTGGTTCATTGCAATTACTGAATGGTACAGACGTCTCTCTTGTTTAGGAAATTGTCGACACGCCGCCATATTACCGTCCATATTGATTTGTTGTCGGTATGTTACAACTACACAAAGGTATAGACAATCAGGCTGGCACGTTACCAGTCACGAATTCGCGTGCTAGCTCTGACTGCATAAAGCTGATTGATGCATTACTCGTATAAGGACACTAGAGTCAATTAATGAATCGAATGGGATGGATAAGTTGTACTTTGAGAACTCGAATGTGGTTAAGTTTACCATTGCCATACTTCTTAACAGGAGAGAAAAACAAGGTCAAGGAATCGTTTTTAAATTTCGCCCAAAATCTTCGTGCATCACGTCACAGATTGCAAAGCGTATTTTTCATATGTAGGGCACATTGGCTCAACGAAAGTTATGGAACTTGGTATAGTGTTTCAGAGTATAATGTACGAATACTTCATTATAACCAATTAGGAACTATGTATGTGCTAGTGCTAGTAGACGCCGACAGAATCTATGACGTCACGGTGTTTTTTGCGCGCATTTTAAGGTGTTGCCGCCACCGGCATTTTCTTTCCGTTTGTTTCTAGCCTAGCATCTTCTTGTGGGATGAGGCATGTTTTTTTTTCGCTATCGTGCAGTTTTAATTTACTAATTCGCGAAAAAATTTTTATGTCCCCTATAGCATCCCTTTAGCATCCTTTGAACACCGAGATCAGTTCGTGCATTTTGAAAGCGTCTTTCACTTGAAGTGACGACTTCCTCATTGCAGAAGGTCAGTAGAAGATGAAGGCTGGAACAGGAGAAACAATCATGCTTGAAACACGGAGCGTTGTTCAAGCCATCGTTTTGACAATCGGTATTGTCTTCGTGAAAGCTATAAGTGCTTTGAAGACTTGTCGAACGATTGGTTCTAGCGACACCCTGTGTTCGAGGATTCGCGTATTTAGGTGTCCTCAGTTCACTATAGTGTGGCTATTGAAACGAGTGCCCAACGCCTATAGTACCGTAGTGATGGGGCAATGAACACTTCGCGTATGAACTGGGTGGAACCAAAGTCACGTGACATTTGGTGGTTGGGGAAATGAGCTGCAGGTAAACAACGCCATCTCGTCCACCGGCTATGTGAGATCAGAATTAACGTATCAATTTTTGTAGGTACCATCACTGTGACCAAGAATAGCGATTGCTGCAGATGGTCCACACCTTGGTGTATCAGGGTGTGTTATAACTGAGATTTGCCATATCTAGTTTTGGCAATCGCAACGGTCACCTCTCAGCCACGAGAGCCTCTGGCATGGTCACATTCGTTCACGTGGTACATTCAAAAGACTTGACAAACTCCCTTTGTTTGTTTCGTTTTATGCTTTGTGGCATATTAGCTCGTGCGAGTGATAACGTTTTCCACGGCTCCTGCGATAACGGTGTGCCTAAAGATGACCATTTGCGCAATGTCTTTTATTTCGAATCTACTGCTAATCACACTGCAAAATCGGACACGTTTGTCTCACGCCATTCTAGTGGCTGTATGCCAAGCATCGTGTAGAATATTAGATCAAAACTCCTTTTTGCTGATTCTGTGCTGGCGTTGGCGTTCGCTAGTTATGTGACTTTGGAGGCGAGAGTGAGTCTCAGCGGAAAGGAAAAAAAGGGCTGTTCCTCGCCGAGATTGGCGAGATGGGCTCGCTCAGGAATGACGAGCTTCATTGCACGTTCGCTGAAATGGGAGAAAATGCGAAGATGGTGTGGAGGGGCCTAACAGATTTAGCACGGCAGAGAAAAGACTCAACGGGGGGCAATATAATGCGACCCATGCCCTCCAGAATGGTCGATTTGCACCTCATGGCTAAACAGAGTGTAACACAACAATGGTATAACAAAATGGTTAAAAAAGACCCACAAGACAAGGTAGGAAATGCAATACCCAAGAAAAAGGGCTGACAGCTTAGCTGTCCCACGGCTTTAACGGTTCGGAACAGTCAAGAATTTTTATCAGTCAGACACAGCTACCAGACATGCTGACGAAGATGACAGCATATACTAAAGGACCAAGTGTCAGCTTCAGCCATGGAGCCATCCATTCTACCAGTTGACTTCGCAATTATCACAAGTGTCATTCGCGTGACAAAAAACTGACTGAAGATTTCAGAGTTTGATCGTTGTTGGTAACGTGCATGCGATGATACAGGGAAGTGAAAGGGTTAGGGAAATTCAGCGAGGTGCATTTTTTGCTGACTTACAGTTTTTCTCGTCATGAAGATTGATGTGACTTGCTTGACGGGAAGCCACTTAAACCTATAAGGAGGTTGCCTACTGGGGTAATCAGAAATTCCCAGGCCGGACTGCCATAGTATTACATGGGATGGCGACCTGGGAACTTTTGACCGCCCTTGCACCAGCTTTTGCGACAATAATGTGGACAATGTCAGATTCAAAGCAAAGATCTTGAATCTCCACGTGTTGCAAAATATCAAATATGGAAGGCTTGATGGATCAAGCCGAGCACGAAATCCAAGTTCTGGATCTGTAGTCGAGAGGACCTTTGCAGCTCTGGCTTCAACGTGCGGTACAGTCTTCACTGTCAGGACAGGTTCACTTCAAAGATGTATCTGTTGCACAAGTCTGCCTTCGAATATAGATACTCTTGCGCTTACTGACAACAAGTGAAGGAGCCATTTACACTGGCCTGTAGTCCACTGTTGCGCACAATCTTCACCGCTAAAGGGACGGGTCGGTAGTGTAGTCGTTCCCACGAATATGGCTGAATATGCTGTCTTGAACCCATCGCCATCGCCAGGAGGAAAGCTGGCCTCACAGAGATGCGGCTGACAATGCACCCCCTTAATGAGTATCCTTGCAGGTGTTTATCCGACAATGTCTTTAGCTACGCGTTGTAGCGTGTCCACTAAGCCGTGTCTCGAGCGTTGGTAATTGCTGTAGCTCCATAAACTCCACCGTCTTGCCGACAAAAGCCCGGTGCGTACGCTTTGTGTAGTCCTTGTACGTTCATGTTGTACGATCTAGTGACCCTACCATTTGTTTCAGTTGTCAAGGCCTAGTGGAGTTGTGGACAATGGAACGAGCGACGCATAAACCCACTCTCCTTCCTGGACAAGTGACCGTTTCACTGACCCTTAAGGACGCCTGACATGATCAATGACTCGTCCTTCTTGCTGGCATTTCCTCAAGAAACAATTGATCCAAGTCGGCACGTCAACTTCTCACTCCTTTGGGAACGGAATATCGCGAACTCCTTACCCGACTGGCAAAATGGACACTCTGGCTTATGCCCTGCTCAGGCGTGACTTGGTAGACCAGTGCAATTGTCTAGGCTGCTCTAGCAGAGCTATAAAAAAGAAAACGACGCCTTCATAGCACAACACACGCTCTGGACTTTCGGTTCTTGACGGAGAACATCCTGTCCGGACCCAGGGAGACGCGGTCGGCCTTGTGCGTGCCGGGCGAAGGCGTGCCCGTGGCCGTGCCGGCCGACTCGCTGTCCACGTTGTCGAGGGCCGCGGTCGTCTGTATCTTGTGCAGGACGATGCGGTAGGCGCCCGTGACGGCGCTGCGGGCGCCCTTGTCGGCGCAGTCGCGCATCAGGTCCTCGCCGATGCCCAGTTCGCGCAGGTGCGCGCGGGCCTCGAACTCTTCCTGCGTGACGGTGGCGTCCAGGTCGAGCGTCGGGTACATGTTGTAGCGGGCGTAGCCCTCGGGAAGTCGCTGGCCCCGGAGCCATTCGGAGCGCCCGATATCCGCCACGCTGGGACGGTCCCGCGGGCACACCTGCGGGATTTGAAAAAGAAAAAAAGAACGAAGATCAGACGGTTCTTCGTCTTGAACACTGCCGGACAGCCAATCTATAATCGCGCGGGTGTATGTAAGGGTGCACTAGGACAGCTAAGTCTCATTTCAAGACTAATTATGAAATGGAAGCGCACAACGTAGAAGCAGACGGAAAGACAGGGACAAGCGCTAACTACCAACTGAAAGTTTATTCGGAAAAAATATGAAATATATACTAAAAGATGATACAGTGTCAAGGCACATACGATAACACCAAAGCACAGACCAAAAATGGCAACACCGATAGAATATCTTAGTGCGTCAGCCCTACCTTACCATCGCTTACTGTGCTTTACATTGATTAGTTAACTTCTACGGCTTCTGCTAATGTTTAAAAACGCTAGCTCCTTATCGGACAAAGCGATTGATGGTTTGCTGACGCAAGCCCCGTGTTCCGCTATGTGTGCTGCTTCAATTATAAGCCTTGTGCGCTCATCTTTGTGCTTTTGGAGAACTACTGTCTTATCAAATTGTACTTCACAGCCACATCTAGTGACATGCTGGGCAAGAAAACCATCATTGCCGCTACGAACATTGCACGCATGCTCACGCAACCTGTCGTTGAGGCATCTTCCAGTCTGCCCAATATAACAGGCACCGCACGAAAGTATGATCATGTAAACTACGTCACTAATGCAGTTGACAAAACGGTTCCTGTGCTTTGTTTTACACCGCTGTTCCCTGTGTCTAGCGCCACATGTCAGTCTAGCCAGCTGAGAAAGCTTGTGTGGTGCAGAGGAAACTACACGCACTCCCATGCGCTGCCCCACCTGTGCGGGGCATCGCACAGGTGCCCCATCGTGCGGTGCCTGTTATATTGGGCAGACTGGAAGATGCCTCAACGACAGGTTGCGTGAGCATGCGTGCAATGTTCGTAGCGGCAATGATGGTTTTCTTGCCCAGCATGTCACTAGATGTGGCTGTGAAGTACAATTTGATAAGACAGTAGTTCTCCAAAAGCACAAAGATGAGCGCACAAGGCTTATAATTGAAGCAGCACACATAGCGGAACACGGGGCTTGCGTCAGCAAACCATCAATCGCTTTGTCCGATAAGGAGCTAGCGTTTTTAAACATTAGCAGAAGCCGTAGAAGTTAACTAATCAATGTAAAGCACAGTAAGCGATGGTAAGGTAGGGCTGACGCACTAAGATATTCTATCGGTGTTGCCATTTTTGGTCTGTGCTTTGGTGTTATCGTATGTGCCTTGACACTGTATCATCTTTTAGTATATATTTCATATTTTTTCCGAATAAACTTTCAGTTGGTAGTTAGCGCTTGTCCCTGTCTTTCCGTCTGCTTCTACGTTGTGCGCTTCCATTTCATAATTAGTCATGTATCACCAACTCGCCCAATCAACCATTTTGACTCATTTCAAGCACCATCACGATCACCGTCGTCATTCAGCCTCATCATCATTTCAAACGTCATCATAATGATAACAATCGTTAAGCATCATCGTCTCGAGCGTCGTCGTCGTCGTTTCCTCCTTCTCCTCCTTCTCATCATCATCATCATCATTTCAAACATTATCATCCTCACCCTCCTCCTCCTCATCATCATCTCAATCATCATCATTTCGAACATTATCGGCAGCGTGATCGTGATCATTTAGTCTCATATTGTCAAGCGTCGTCATATCGAGAATAATTATTATTATCATCATCATCTCGAACATCATCTTCCTCATTTTGAACATTACGACCTTGCGTCATCACGATGACGATTTCGAGCAACATGAGCAGTTTATCGATTTCTTTTTTCACCCCTCCCCCCCCCTTCTCCGGTTCGGACTACGCATGCTCCAATTATAACGGCTCTGCTGTTAAGAAATAGCACTCAGTGAGCTCATGTTTCTGCCCAGCATTAGAAATATTTTGTGGCTGTGGGTCCTTCAACAATAGCGAGAACAACAATAACAGCGGTAACGATAATAACTGTGCCATTTAAAGAAGGTTCCTTCACCGCCTAATTTTGATTTTTATTCCTTCATTTGACCAGTAAATAATAATAATAATAATAATAATAATAATAATAATAATAATAATAATAATAATAATATAATAATAATAATAATAATAATAATAATAATAATAATAATAATAATAATAATAATAATAATAATAAAGCTTATTACTTTGCACTGGAGAAGCTTAAGCACAACAGAATGTGTCAACTCGCACTTATCTAGTAATTCGTCACCGTGAACTTCGAACGTGTCTTTCGTTTACTTGAAGAATACTTCTCTGCAATGTGATAGCACTTGGGGTGAAGCTTGTTTGCCAGGCAGTGATTTGCGGGGGAAGGGCTTGTGCCGTGTTTTCTACGGTTTGTACCATGGGTTGGTATTTTGCACTTCGTGCTTATTTACACATTTTAGCTGTCGCCGACGTTCATGACACGTGGCGATATCGCAATCTCGTAGTCTTTTTTAACGACCTTTAATGCTCAGAAATCTTATTTCTAAGTAGTACCAAAGCCAGTCACTCGATATTGGTGTCATTGATCAGTGTTTTCAAACGAAGAAACAAACAATCGAACAAGCAAACTATCTACGCGCTTTTTCATGTCTGCAGTATATTTACAACATTATATATAAACGTGCCGCTCAAAGGTCATGATAAGTCATGAAGTCAAGATTACCCAGGAAGTCTCGACACTTTTCTTTCACACGACATAACGTCCACTGTGACGTTTCGCTTTGGGCAACTCACTCGATAATTACGTGGTGTTAACGCAAGAAGATTGAGTGGTATGTCATTTTTTTGCCTTATAAGGTCGTGGTAAACGGCTTGTTCACGCAGCTGGAACTTAGAGACAACCTCTGAGGTCGAAAATGCAGTGCTTGTTCCCGCTGACTTTGTCTCCACCGAAAAAAAAAACAAAAAAAAAACAAAAAAGACGTAAAGGATAACGATTGTAGTCTTGCCCAATATATAGGTGATGTCGATAACGTCGCCAGCAAGACGCATTTCCGCTTTAGCAATCGCTTGCGACATGTGCGGTCAGCAAAAAAAGCCGGGCCTTCGAGATCTGTCTTGTTCCTTTCTTTCCCACTCTGAGGAACTGGCGATTTCAGCTCAATGCGATCCGTAAAAAGAAACGATGAGACAACTGGCGCTATGTTACGTGCAGTGATTAGTTTTTGAGTTTTTTTTTACCTGTTAGAGTATGCACCAGAAGATGCTATCGAGTGGTATGTTTTCAACAAGGTCTGTGTTCAACGGCGTTTTCCGTGGATGCCTACGTCGATTGGAGAGTGTACGCTTGTTCGTGGCGAAGTATTAGGGAGACCACTGCTTCTTCTTGTTCCAATTTCTTGTCTCTTTTTTTTATTTCGACAAATACTTGCCTTCAAGGCATAATATTTTTGTTAAATGTGTGCTGTTAGGCCGGTGTTGTGTATGAAGTGAAGTAGTGTCTTGTGGAATCTGTTTTCATGTATCCAGTGGCTGTAACTGGCTGTGTCGCTGTAGCAAAGGCCGACTTGAGCGAGGTGACGGGAGCGTTCTGGCTGCAACCCTTTACATGTCCATAAATGTGGTATGTATCTACTTGCATCGCAGGAGTGGGACAATACGGGCACGTATCACCAACTCGTAAATGTGACTAGTTCCATGATAAAATAACGGCCGGTGTAAGGGCCACCCCTGCCCGAAGCCTCCTAAGCACAACTTCCTCCGCCCTAGTGAGGTGAAAGGGGAGAGAGCAGACACACGGTGGAATGAGAGCACGTGTATTCTGCCGGTTTAATTTCTTGTTGCGCACTTAGAATTTTCTTCATTTAGGTTAGTTGCCTCAAGTCATTTCTTGTGGCTGCTGGTTTGCACGTAAGCTGCAGAGTGGAGTGTCATCTAATATTCGTGGCAATAGCCTGCCCTAAGTGTTTTTTTTTCTGTTTTTGATCGGCGTTCGTCTGTGCTGCAGAATCAGCGTAGAACTTAGGGTACTTTCGCTCTGCATCGTTGACGACGAGAGACGCGTCGACGCGAGCCAACTCGCCTGCAGTATGGAGGCTATGAGCTTCTTGCACTGCTCGGACAGGTACTCTGGCAGCGCGTAGTGGCCCTCGAGGATGAGCTTCTTGAGCGCGGCCACGGTCTGCGCCCGGAAGGGCATGCAGGCCGTCACCACGAAGTACAGCAGCACGCCCAGCGCCCACACGTCCACGCCGGGGCCCGCGTAGCTCTCGTCGCGGAACAGCTCGGGCGCCGCGTACGGAGGGGAGCCGCAGAAGGTGCTCAGGGCCTCGTCGCGCGAGCGCAGCTGCGTGCTGAAGCCGAAGTCGCCCACCTTGACCAGGTTGTGGCCCGCGATGAACACGTTCTCCGCCTTGATGTCCCGGTGCACGATGTTCAGCTCGTGCTGCGAACGCGAGAGAAAGGACATTTATATCAACAAGGAGAAGGAGGAGGGATAAACAACAAGAAGGAAGGCAGGGAGGTTAACCAGGCACATGTCCGGTTTGCTACCCAACGCTGGGGGAATGGGAAGGGGGCATAAAGATGAGAGAGAGAGGAAAGAGAAAGAGAGGGAGAAAACACAAAAAAGGAGGATTGTCAGTCAATCGGCTGGTGCGTATGCAGCGGTGGCACTACCCAAAAGTTAAAGGTGGTCACGTAGGCCTGTAGTCCTCAAAAAGCACAAGACAGCTTTGACTGCTTTTTTAGGCTGACAGCTGGGCTATAGCTGGTGACTGATCGTTATCCCTTTCAGTCTCGAATTACGACGCGTTGTCTGGAGATGCGTCAAATTCACATGACATGGTTTCAAAGCACTCGTTGTTACATTCCAAGGAAAAAAAAAGACGGAATTAATGCGTAGTTTTTCGTGAGCTTCAGCAATTGGAGTTAATTAGCGTGTAACTAAATATCAAGTTATCCAGCCATCAGTCAGCTTCTATACTTGCATAAAAAATAAACTATCGGACCCGAAATCCATGCACAGTTTTTTTTTTATTCGTTTCGAGCGAGGATGTTGGTTCTGGAACGCGGTACGTCGAACAATCGCCGACATAGTAGGGAATCCGTCAAAGTGATTCTCTGCAGCAATACGCACCACAATGAAGTTAAATGATTGCTAGTTGTCCACTAAGGAAGCCTGCACGAATGTCCACACTAAGTTTCAAGCCACTGAAAAAAAAAAAAAAACACGTGGTGCATGACGCACCATCGAAGTTGGCGTGTACACTCGTACACACCGTACTACCATAAAGTGAAATAGCGCACTTTTTACAGGGACAAAGGGAAAAGCGAGTGTCTTGTACTTCTTGTTCCTCTTCGCTGTAATGAGTGCGCTACTTCACCTTAAGGTATAAGGATAAGAACAGTATATATATTAGCCGTCCAGCTAAATAGAAGGAACGTTTATCAAAAAAAAAAAAATCTGTGAGCTCTCGGAATGTTGTACAGTGGTAGTCGTATGTACTTGCACCTGTATTTCTAATGGCTATATTTTTCAGTAAATAATTAACTTTAATCATCTTTCTTCTTAGTTCTCGCTGCGATCGGTAAACTAGACGAGTCGTAGGTCACCTCAAATAACTTCAGAATCATACCATGCTCAGTATGAAGCATTTATTACAGACTGAAATCTCCTTTTCTTTTTGTTGATAGAAACAAAAGCGCGTGAAGTACGCCAAATATTAAATATAGATGGCGCGCCACAACAGGAGCGCTTCTGAACAAGCGTAATTTCGTTTATACAAGACCACATTCGTTCATCGCTTCATTGTATTGCACTTCACGCTCTTTCATGGGTGCTTCAGCTGCGTGTTTTGAGCATCCATCAAAGAGTGTGACGCACTGTACAACGTGGTGATGAAAGAATTGCAGCCGTCAACGACAGCTCACACAGGGGATCAACGCGAGATGCTAAAACGCTCTCAGTTGTCCCCTTGTCAGGAATGTATTGTGTTAGCCAAATGAGAGAGAGAGAGAACGCACCATGTGGTTGATGGCAGAGGCGACCTGCGCGAACACGACGCGCGCCTCCTCTTCGGGGTACCGGCCGTCGCTGGTGATCTTCTGGAAGAGCTCGCCCCCCGGCGCGAACTCTAGCGCCAGGTGAACCCTGCTCAGTGTCTCGATGACCTCGTAGAGCCGGATCACGTGCGGGTGGTGCAGGGACTCCATGCTGGCGATCTCGCGCGACAGCATGCGCTGCGTCTTGGCATCCATCTTGCTCTTGTCCAGGATCTTGACGGCCACTTTCTCTGCGACAGCACGAGAAAGAATACGGCATGCAGCGAATGAAACGTACAGTGCAGGACAAAGTGAACCATGACACGGAATAGACTGCACTTAAGGCAATGACAATACACACGCATGCACAGCAGTAAACCATCGTCTGTGTCTCCCCTATACTTCGATCAAGGGTGCCGTCCACACAGCAATACGACACACTAGGACCTGATTGGCCAGTGTTATGCAGTTTTTCCTGAGATGCTCCTGTAGTCAAATCCGAAGAAGGTGGAGATGTTCCAGGATTCATCGAGGGATGTCATAAGCGTACAACTTAGAGACCTTCCAGAAGGCGCGGAGATATGGCGGCAGCGTGGAGAACGAGAAGCGGAGTGAACACAGTCGAATGACACCGCCACTCTGTCAGGCCGTTTTCGGGCTCAGCTTTGCATGACTGTTCCTAAAGAGTCCCGTGTGTAAGGACGTTCCACATGTTCTAAGATCGCCTGTTGATCGCGGTGGAGGACTTGGCGATTGTTTGTTAACTTACGTACAGGGAGATTATAGCCAAGGTAGAAAATCGAAAGTGCTGACCAATACAAACAGACGCACGTACCTTTAACCAGGCAGTGGACGGCCACCTTGACCTGTGAGAAGTTCCCGGTGCCCAGTTCTCCGCGGAAGCGGTAGAAGCCCACCCTCCTTCCGAGGTCCACGTCCTTCTGCCATCGGATGTCGTTGGTCAGCGCATCCAGTAGTCGCTGGTAGGGCGTCACGCCGCCAGAGGTCACCGTCGTCGCGGGGCTCCAGTCTGCGTCCATCGAGAAGATGAGGTTTAGCGTCCCTGGTACACAGCCGTGGTTCTCGGTGACTATGGCGGAGCGCGGCTTGCCATGTCCTTAAAACACATCGACGAGTTCCGAGTGAAGCTGCTAGAACTGGCGGGAGCGCGTTGTAAAAAAATTGCAGCGCTTCGCCGGCGCCGCCTACTAACATGGTGCAGTCACCGTAGTCAGGAACGTTCTCGCGCTCATCGTCACCCTGACCGCCAGCTGCCACATGCGCCGAGCAATACGTGCAGTGGTTTCCATCGCCGAGCACTGTTCACTAAGCCTAACGCCTATAGTGCTCGGCTGCTGGACCGAAGGTGGCGGGTTCGATCCGTGCCGTGGCGGTCGCATTTTGTAGAGGCGGAACGGTATAGAGACGCGTGTACTGTGTGTTGTCAGTGCACGTCAAAGAACATCAGGCGGTTAATACTTCCGGTGCCTTCCATCAACTACGGCGTCCCTCGTAATCACTTTCGTAATCATATCATGAGTTTGGGACGTAAAACCCCCGGTCATTTTATTAGTAGTAGCAACGCGTGTAGCCGAAAGCCCCTAGAATTAGTGTTTTGTCTACCTTTAAAACCATTGTTCTCCCATTTGACCGACGGAGAGGGAGATGAGTGAAAGCAAGGCGTTCTCGGTAAGTTGCATTGTGCCCGCCTTCGACCCTGAAGCTTTTCTGTACCTGGCATAGTGCTGCACTACCTCGTGGGTTGTCCCACCGTTCACCACGAAACTACAGTGTACTAGTACACTCTAAAGAAACTATGTGCTATGTGGTGACCTCATCATGGGATGCCACGATGACACCATCATGGACTTCGCTAAAACTGCTGCTAAGGCAAGGTGGTTCTTGGTTGAGCGCGGTGTGTCTCAGTTCCTTCTTGAGTGTTTCGTCATATTGCGCTGGTTAATCTTAGTCATGATGTAGTCGCAAAAGCCGTCATGTGCACGTCATTATGACGTCAGATGGTGTCGTTACAACATGACGTCAGCAGTATCGCACGTCACGTGTATTTTTGTACCACCTCACTTGCCCGTCGTGTTTCGCTCTAGGTGTACCTAAAGGCTTGTGCCTTAATAATATGCTGTGTGTACGGTATTCCTGCGAAGACAGTCCGTCGCTGGCCAGACTTTGGTATTGTGGTTTCGCTTCTGCTTTGGGAACCGTTTCTGTGGTTCTCAGTGGATATAGTCTTAGTATATAATGCCTGCACATAATAACAGAGTCCCTTGAGCGTCCGCCTGGTTCTTGGGCTCCTGCCCTCTTCTTCTTCTACGGCTAGCACTCCGGGCGCCGGGTCCCCTGGTTTCCGTCACGTCACGTCCGACGCGCGATAAAACACAAGCGTCAAGGAACCGCTTTACTCACCTGACGTCGTGGTCTTGGTGGGCGTGACGGAACACGGCGCCTTGTTGCCGTTGTCCGTGGTGTGGTGGGCGTTGTTGGACGAGTTGTGGCAGTGGCTGGAAGGGGGAGGCGGCGGCGTATCGCCGGTGGGCGACGTGGGAGCTCCTCCTCCCCCGAGGCCGTGGGTGGCGGCCGCGGGTCTCCGGCGGTCAGCGGCAGCAGGCCAGGCAGCCGCCGGTTCGTCCGCCGGAGACACGCGCGCCGCTGGCATGCTGCGTCGATGGCGACGTTGCTTTAAACCGCGAGCACGAGAATAGAGGTGGCGTCAGCGCTATAGAGATGCCCCGCCGCGGTGTTCCAGTGGTTATGGGGCCTAACCTAACCTAAACTAACCTAACCTAACCTGAAAGTCCTGGTGTCGAATCTCGGCTGCGGCGGCTGCATTTTCGATGGAGGCACAAATGTTAGGAGTCTATGTATTTAGGTTTAGGTGCATGTTAAAGAACACCAGGTGACCGAAATTTCCGGAGCCCTATGATGTATGCCATAATCATATCGTGGTTTTGGGACGTTAGACACCAGATATTATTATTATTATTATTATTATTATTATTATTATTATTATTATTATTATTATTATTATTATTATTATTATTATTATTATTATTATTATTATTATTAATGCTATAAAGATGTCGCCACGTGCCCTTAGCCAACGCCATGAATATCACTGGTGAAAGTGTGTGCCCTGTGAAGTTCTTAATTCTCTTGAACCTTGATTCACTTTAAAGGGACCATACAGGTAGATAGTAACTTATGTCACAGCCAACTGTGAATTACTCGAGGATCTCAAAAACGCCGCTATTATACACAGCAGTGTTTCAGTAGTCCAGAAATTAAGGTGCATGTACAACGCAATTTGTGCTCACGGTGGGACGTTCCGGAACACACGGCCGATGACTCAGCAGGAGACCAGTACAATTAACCACATATTCCCAATCTAGACATGACAGCATAGAACATTTTAGTGCATTAGAAGACGGAATAAAATGCAACTTTGAATTTTGGCACGGCGGATTGAGCACTACGAAACTATAGTGCCACGTTCCATTTCCCAAGTTTTTGTTATCGTCCCAAAACACCACACGATTCTCAGCGCAAACCGCGCCTGCAGTTTTCGAGAAGGTTCCGGACTGTAGTAGATCATTTCGATAAGATCACGCCCACTGTGCGAACGGTACAGATTGCTCTGGAACCTACGCCACCGCCAGCGATAACGCTAGAACATTCGACGGCAAGAGTATAAATGCCGACGCGCTTCGCCGCTTGTCAGTTGTTGATCGAAGGCCGACGCTCCGTTCGACGCTATCAGTCCGAGACTGCTATCTGTGCGAGACTGCTGCTGTAATCGAACTTTCCGTTTACCGGGCACAGATTCGCCCAAATAAACAGTTCAATCCCAACACGAGGTCTCCTGTCTTCGGCCACGTTGCTTCAACCATGTACGTACTCTTATTATTTAGCGTCAGTGTCCCTTTAATGTCCGTTGATTTGCACTTCAGTCATCTCGCTGCCTCTCAATGCACGAGACAAATAAATTTTTTTTTCCAAGGGGCTGGTTACTTTGATAGGCTCAACCAAATGAATGAACCACAAAACTGGCTTGCTTGTTGTCTCTTCAATTCATTCGGTTTCGCTCGCTCTCAGTCGTAGGTCGGCCGAAAACGCGGAACTCACTAAAACTCACGCAAGAAATAAAGTTTGTGCCTGCGCTCTGAATCAGGTCTTGGTTAAATGCTGGCTATATCCAGGAAACAAGACGGAGAATGTCCTGTTGTCTGGCTATATCTAGCACGTTAACCGGGACCTGATCAACAGTGATACGGCTCACTTGGACTCAGACTCACAAAAATATGTCTCAAGCGCACTCTCACATATTCATTACTCGATTTTAGGCTGCATTAGTCGACTCGTTAGGGAGCGGTCTGAGAGAGAGAGAGAGAGAGAGAGAGAGAGAAATAAAGAGGAAAGGCAGGGAAGTTAACCAAGCTTGGCTCGGTTGGCTACCCTACACTTGGGGTGGGGGAAAAGGAGAATAATAGAAAGGAAAGAGATCCAAAAGAAGAGGAGTAAGAAAGAGAAGCATGAATAGTCAGCCCGAGACTAGACAGCACGGTCTCGCACAGTTCTTTCACAAGCGGTCGTGAAGTCTGGTGGTCCTTAAAAATTACAAGAGGGCTTTAGTGGCTTTGCGTGGTCTGTGTTTTCGTTGAACTCTAGCACCTGTTACAATCTTGCAAGTTTGTGCAGGTGCGGAGCAGGGGCGTAGACCGACATATTTTTCGGGTGGTCTAAACAGCTCCCCCCCTCTCGCCTCCTCTGGTGTATGGCCGCACGTGCGTTTGTGTGTGCGCGTTGGACATACATACAAATGGTTCGAAATAACAAAAAAAGCAATATTGACAGGTCCTGCATGTTTTTTGAGACCTGGTCTCAGGTGTCCCACGACGAGACGTCGACGTCTTGTCTCAACGCTGCTTCGCGGGCCCGCTGGACGGCGCATATTTTGTTGTAGCTGCCTGGGCTGCGCAGTGCGGCGGCACTCCTCCGTGAAAGGGTTCTCGAGGTTCGGTTTGTTTACGTATCGAATCGTGCTGTATTTCCGCAGAACAGAATCTGTTGCGAGCCGACGCATCCTCCCATCGTCTTTATTAGTCCGTGTCTTTTTTTCGTGCACCTCATTTCGTGACGTTTCACCGCCAACAGGCCCATTCTTACATCATTTCAATGTGTTTCCGTAGTTGAAAATCCCCCTATCGCAATGTCCCCCCTCCCCTGTATTCGCAACCTGATGTGTTCACTCCACTGGTGCTGAGCTTTTTCCAGCTATACTAGTTCTGCGCAGCTCAACCACGGACGGGGTAGCCCAAAAAGGGGAATACTCGTGTGGCAGTTTCACAACTCCGTCTACACTTGATGCACGTAACTCGTTAGGGCAAGACGCGCGAAGTTTTACAGCGATTGCTTCAACACGCGTACGCAGTTGTGTACGCTTCAGCAGACCACGAGCTGTGCAGTACATGCAACATCGGGTAGCAGCACGCACGTGTAGATAAAACGTAAAGGTCATGGTCGCACAACTGTTTCGCACAACGAGATAAGCTATTATGCCAGCCAGTGCACCTCGCGTAATGAGTACGAAGGTCGTTCCCCCGGGATGTGCGCAGTTTCCAGCGTTACACGCATAACAGTCGACGTAGAGTAAGTGCACGATGTTCGCTGTTTCGCAGCCCGGAGCACGAAAGAGGGGGTGGGGGAGGGTGGTGGTATAGTGGTTACAAGATGAGAAAAGCCACCTAATTTCTGTAACCCGGTCGGGAGCACGGCGCAGTGCCTGCGGGGAAGGGAAAAGGGAGAAAAGTGGAAAGAAGAGGAAAGGTTAAGTGAGCAGTGGAACGGTCGTCATCAACAGAAGCAGCAGTCCAGAAGCAAGGGTAGGGGTGGCAAGTGGCCCGTCCTCAGCGGTAGGCCACGATTCCCGTCTCGTCCAGGAACTCTACCAGGCTCCGGAGCGCTGGTAGATGGGGACGAGATGGGAACAGTATAGGTGCTTTAGGGTGGTGGGTGGGGGGGGGGGGGGGGTGTTGCCGTGTAGCTTGAGAGGTGCCAGGTGATGAGCGCGAGGCAGAGTTGCCCTGCGGCCTGGTAAAAACACGGACCGAGAGGCGCTTTCGGGACCTGCGCCTACATTCGGAACCGAACGGGCAGCAACCGCATGAGCTGTGCCACGGAAAAGAAAGAAAGAGAGAAAGAAAGAAAGAAAGAAAGAAAGAAAGAAAGAAAGAAAGAAAGAAAGAAAGAAAGAAAGGACATTGATAAAGCTTTCGTACTACTGTGTGGCCCGCGCTCCTGCTCCTTCTCTACAGCGGTGGCTTGAACGAAACTATAGGATCAGCAGTAACGAATAAACAAGAAAAAAATATGGGTTCACGATAGCCCGCAGCAATTTTACACGCTCCGGCGACAGAGGCGGCGTGACGTGGTCACGCCGGCGAGCGCTGTTTTACAAGCAACCCCGCGCGCGGCTGTGACCGGATTTACGAAAGCGCGCTTGTTTCGCATCTACACTTTTCATTTGTTATTTCCTATTTATCTGTTTTTGATAAAGCAGATAACCGTGCGTGTGTTGTGACCTATCTCATTTGGCTGCTAAACTCGCTCTTTGTCTTTCTCTCTCTTCTTCGTTTTTTTTTTTTTTTGTCGCAGTTCTGCCGTTTTCCGTGCGACCGTATATGCTCAGCCTCGCGCCCGCTCCACTCTGTTCAATCAAAAATTAGAACACTCCTTTAAGCCGCGACGACCTTTGCGTGCGGCGGGCACGGCTTTTTCAGCCGTGCGTCGCGCCGCTGCGCAAGCAGGCGTGCTGCTCGTTTTCGTTGGCTAAAACGACCCGTAATCAACCACGCGCGCGCCACGTGTGTATCGGGTAGATGGTCTCCCTCATGAATACCTTGCCCTTCTAAAAAAAGTTCGTTTTTTTTCTACTGCGATTGCGTATTGTGCTCGAATATTTTTAATGCGTTGGCATTAGCGGCACCGGAACGGTAAACAGCGTTTGAGTTACTCTGCTTGTATTTGAAGTCTGCTGTATTCACTCGCGCATTACCGTCCCTGGCTAATAATTGTTGGCCAGCGTTGGTTAGTGTCGTGTAGTGCTGGTTACAGCGGCAATCGAACGTTAAGAAAGACAGTAAGCGTGATGTGGACGTAATTATCGCTTAAACTAATTTTTTTCTTTGATTTTCCAGTGTCTTATTATACTACATCTTGCACTACGAATCGCTTAGTAAGTCAAGCTACAGTGTCTACTATGAATCAATGAATGAATCAGTCAATGTGTTACTATTTTACCATGAACTGTACACAATGCCTGTACTTTTCGTATATAATAAGCATTAACACTTGGCAATAGCGGTAACAGAATGAGTACGATTAGAAAATTATAGTGAGGTACAGATATAAGCGCTCCATGGATCGATTAGTCACTGAATCTGTGGTTCTTAGCCTGCATTAGACTGCATAATTTAAGATGAGACACGCGGTGCATTTGCATTAAAAATCACGTTATTTTGAAGGATATATATGTTTTACCAAGGTAAATGGAGTTCATTGTGTTCTCCGTCTGTATCCCGTCCCGACGTGATCGAAGAATTCACGCGTGATTTCGTGTTAGCATCGCGGAGCGCCGCTTCGATGCCGACTGAGAATAAAACTAATAAGATGGTGACTTTTGCGTTAGAGTCCTCTTGGGCAAATGCATAAGGGTATTTTGCGTTACTCATCACACGAAGACCACAAGCATCGGATAGTTTCAAGGAAGTTGTGTGGCGAACCTAACACAAGATCCCCCAAACACTGGCCTTGCGCGTACGCAATACACGAAGCCCGATTGGTTGATTGATTGATTGAAAAAGGTTCTTTACTATGTAGAGTACCGTTCACTCTTAAACGGAACACCCTGATGAGCACCTATTATATTGTGGGCCTCATTGCAAGTAGACGTAGAAACATTGTTCGTGCATGGGCACTAGTCTATCGAAAAGAGTCAGAACAGTCAACCAGCAGTTCTTTTATGCAAATCTAAGCCGCTATGTTTTTGATAGAGAGCGAAATCTGGACATGGTGTACACGAAAGTCTTTCCTTTAACTGTGCACCCGTCTGTACAAGAGAGAGATAGGGGCGGCGTGAAGGGCCGATTCTATACAAACTCTAGGAGGAGTTCCTTCGTCCGGGACACCTGAGGCTTCCACGGAGGCACGCGCCTGGCCACGAGGACATTTTGGCACTCCTAAGCCGAGAATCCGTGCAAAAGGAGAGATTGCGATTTGAGGGACCGCTGGGCATGCCCAGCAAAAAATCCACAAGCGGTCACAACATGGCAAGGGCGTAGGCATATCTTTTTCGGGAAAGGAAGGGGGGGGGGCATCTCCTCGATTTCGGGGAAGGGGAATGGTTATATTTCATGGGGAAGAGGGGGGGGGGCATGTGCTCAATGTGCCAACCCCTCGCTACGCCACTGCAATGAGGCCATTCGCAGGAGAAGGCCGGATTTAAATGCTTAAGTATCGCGGGGCACAATACTGTGTTCGTCAAGGCCGACCGGTTGGAATAGTTGATATCGTGAATAATAAATAGGACATGGTACTAGCGAAATGAGAGGCGGTGAAGAAACACGGGACAAGCGTAGTCCAATGCTTCGTCGTCTCGTCCCTGTCTCTTATTTCGCTAATACCCTGTCATATTATTTGCTGTGTTTGTCTAAGAGGGTCATTGCTGTGATTTTTGAGATGCGCGATCTTGTATGCCCCCTTCTGACGGAATCAGTGATCAGTCTGTGAGTCAGTCAAAAAAACTTTATTTGGGTCCTAAGGAACTACAGAGGCGTAGTTGCGGGCCGCGCTCACAAAAGAGGTATTTTGTAACGCCTAACATTGCCAGAATATGCGAGCTAACGAGCAATACTCTTCATGGCACTCAGTGCAGTGTGGATCGTTGTCCGGAGCAAATCGACTGAACCTTCCTCTCGACGGGAAAGATCCCGTTTGCAACATTCTCAGGGTGGAAGATTGAGGTCTAGTCAGCTTTGGGTGCGGGAGCAGGAATTTTCCGCGCCTCGAGCTGATAGTGTCTCACTGTTTCGTGAAAAGAGACTTACGGGTCGGAGGTATGCTCCCAACCCGGATTGTCTAACGTATTCATTGAGCGTGCGTCGTCTCGTACACAACGAGCTTATTATGTCTTCTTGCCTTTCTAGTTGAGGCGAAAATGTTGTAGGTCCGTGTGCTCAGATTTGGGTGCACGTTAAAGAACCCCAGGTGGTTGAAATTTCCGGACCCTCCACTACGGCGTCTCTCATAATCATATAGTGGTTTTGGGACGTTAAACCCCACAAATCAATCAATGCCTTTTTAGTTTGTGGTGCAACTGTGCGAGGCAGCCATGGTGGTTTAGTTTGGTTACCAGCGTTACGTTACCCTTACCGCTTCTATAAATTTCTCGACTGCGCGATCACCGGTGCCTCATACTCCTGACTTGCCTCTGAGTGGACAGGTTCGTGACCGTTCTCGTTACTAGATGTACTAGATAGTGTGCTTCGTAGCTTTTCGTTGGCTCACTACATGAATCGATTTCCTTGCTTTTGGCTGTTTCTGTTCCTTCTATTTTGATTTCACCTATCGGTACATAAGAAGCTATACTTGTCCCTTATCGATTCCAGTGGACTTTGCAATGTCACCGGGCCGTAAAAAAACACCAGCCAGATGATCGAAATTTCTGGAGTGGCAAGTAAAACCATTATTATTATTATTATTATTATTATTATTATTATTATTATTATTATTATTATTATTATTATTATTATTATTATTATTATTATTATTATTATTTCTCTAATTATAGGCGTTTTACATTTAATAGCACACACACGCTTAAAAACCTATGCTTTAAAAAAAGCTGTGCTACCTGTTCCTTTATGCCCCGCCGCGGTGGTCTAGTGGCTAAGGTACTCGGCTACTGACCCGCAGGGCGCGGGTTCGAATCCCGGCTGCGGCGGCTGCATTTCCGATGGAGGCGGAAATGTTGTAGGCCCGTGTGCTCAGATTTGGGTGCACGTTAAAGACCCCCAGGTGGTCTAAATTTCCGGAGCCCTCCACTACGGCGTCCCTCATAATCATATAGTGGTTTTGGGACGTTAAACCCCACATATCAATCAATTACCTGTTCCTTTATAATGACAGTTCAATAACAATCGATCAACGTTCTCTGGGCTTCAGTAAGCCTCAAGCAAACTTAAAAGAAAGAAAAGAGAGTGGGAAGGGGGTGCAGAAAGGCAGAAAGGAGTAGATAGGCAGTGTACAAGCTGCGTCTACGGTTCTTATGAAGCTCTCTCCGCTGTTTTGTTACGACTGGCTTGCTGTAGGGATGTTGATGTTTACATCACCTCGGCTGCTTCATTTCCATAATTTTCGCAGCGAAAAAAAAAAACTTGTTGCCGGAAAACAAGAATCAGCCATTCACGAAAAAAATCACATAGAAACTGAAGCGAATGCAGGAGATAACTTGGCAACGGACAGTTCGCTTCGTGGGCGTTCGCGTTGAGATTGATCGTTCTCAAGCACACGTTCCAGTCGTACCGACAGTAGTTCATATAAGGACTTGCAGATAAACAAGAATAAACGAGAGGGGGAGGGGGGGGGGGCTTCCGCTCGACATTCAAATACGATTTCCCTTCGTATATGTATATAACTTCTCGGCGCACGTCAGCTTTTCTTTCTATTTACGCTTGCCGTTTTCCATCGTGAGATGCTAAGTGAGATGAACACCGACGATCGCTGTGCGACACCCATCAAGCTGAGTTCACTGACGCCGCTTCGATCTCTCGCCGGGGTTTCTCGGTGTTTTTTGGCCCGTCGCAGTTTTCAAACGGAAAAGCGTTGGTTCACCGAGACCTTGACGCCGGTCGTTTTCAAATGAAACCTCGCTTTGGTGAGAGGCAGTTTTCTGAACTCCTATAGCTTCATTCGTTTGGTGGTTCGTGTTTGTTTGTTTATCTACTTCGTACGCGAGAACGGATCTTGAGAATTATTGCACGTTATTTCGTCCGTACTTTACTGAGCGCCTTTTCTGTGTCACTGAGCGATCACCGATCAAGCTAGCGCCGTATAACTCAAATCGAAAGGAAACGAAGTTCAGGTTGTTGGAGGCGCTATAGGCAATCAACTTCTCTTGTGTCGCCTAGCGATCACTGATCAAGCTAGCGCAAGTATAACTCAAATCTAAAGGAACTTAAGTTTATGTTGTTAGAGGCGGTAGCCAATCAACTACAGATTGTTGATGCGAAGGTCGAGTTTTTTATTGTCTATTCTTCACAAAAGCCGGACAGGAGTACTTATAGCGTGTTCAACTCTTCCGGGACAGAAGCATTAATTTTGACAGGGTAATCGAGTAGTGGAGGAGGAGCTGGATATATAGGAACAACGCAGACAAGCGTGTTATTTATTGGAACTAATAAAGAAGGCTCCCTTTTTAATACATAAATGTTTTATACCAAGCACCGCTGAGAGTTTGTCGATGGCATTTCCGTCGCAGACGTGACGTCATAAGTAGCGTTAGAGCCTGCTAGTGTTGTAACACTCGCACGGAAGGTCTCCTGATGATTTATATGAGAGTTTTAACGTGCCAAGACCACCACAAGATTATGAGAGACGCCGTAGTGGAGGGCACCGGAAATTTCGACCACCTGGGGTTCTTTACCATGCACCCAAATCTGAGCATACGGGCCTCAGCACTTTCACTTAAGGTCTTCTAGCTTGCTAGGGTGATAACTGGTTTTCACCTTAATTTCCTTTACATCCAAGTTGAGATAAGCCTTGGGACAATCGGCTTGGTCAAAAATGATAATAGACATTGCTGACATCATGTCCTGTTGACAAAAAGTGCGCAGAAAAACGACCTTGCAAAGCAAGTCGCGTTGTGTGCAGAAGAAGACTGTACGAAATGTATCGATACAAGTGATCTCCGCTATTTTGTATATTTAAAAGGGGCTGGTCGAATCTGCTGTCACCTTTTGTAAAAGACAATGCTCAGGCTTATGCGCTTGCATTTCTTGACGTCAGACAGGAGTGCAGCTACTTGCCCGAAGACACGCTTCATTTTCGTGTTACAACAACCTTTCGGTTATTAATCTCCAAAAGAAGCTTCCACGAAAAGCAAGTCGGCTCCGCGTAAGTTGACTTCCCAAAATACTTCATGGATTTATCTTTTTCCGGTGACGGCACGCGGCGAGCATTACACGAGATGTGCTCCCAGGCCGTAAACACCCGCAGACGCGATAGTGAACACAAAGGAAGCCGTAGAGTATGCCCCCATTCACTCCCCCAAAAAAATAAGAAGACATCCCGAGCCTGCGGCCCTTTCAGCCTATTGTATGCTGCGCTGCTCTTTTTATGGATCCGCGTCGACTTGGCGGCACGGCCGCTATAGCCGTAACTCACGCGTGCCGTGCCATTCACCGAGTATGAAACCTCGCCGAACTCTCAGCAGCAGCAGATATCAACAGCGGCTGCGGTGAAATCGCGCTTGTAGTTCCGCTGCAGATTTCGGTTTCGTCAAACAACCTTTCGCTGCCGCGCTCTGGCTGCTCGGACTGTTTTCGTTTTTCTTCGCGTATATACTCGCACTGTATACTTTTTTTTGGTCTCCGCTGTGCATAGCAACCTTTGGTTGCGTTCATATGTGTCATATGTGTATATGTATATGATTTAGATGACTACGTTGGGGCACGTAACGGTTGTTAGGTCCCCCGACGTAGTCATATAAATGTGACGCCGTAATTGTGGTCATCATCGTTGGTCGCTCGGCTCCATTAGGGCTGCATAATAGCGTGGCGCACTCGGTGTTCGGTCCATGTAGGGGCAAGCCCACTTCCGTTTCGGTCTGGTAGATAAAGGAGAAATGCGAGCTCGCCCAGTTTTCATCTCGGCGGGATGACTACACGTACACTCGCTTACGGGAGGCTTGTTTTCTCTCACGCCACCTCGAACATATACGCATGCTTTTTTTAGATGCGAAGCAGCTTGTTGACTCACGTGTGTAACGCCGCTAGTTACGTGCGTCCATACGAACGAACCGGAGCGCGTTCCCCTCGGCCGCAGGTGTTGGAGCGTCGCCAAGTAGGTCACGCCGAAGCTACGCGTTGACGTCACGCTTCCCTAGCAGGTGCGCGCTGACGTCGCTCCCTACTTCACCAGCAGCACGCTCGTCGCAGCGCCGGTAGCTGTCGGCTCCTCCGCCCGCTCGCAACACACTTCTCTCTCGTTTCACCCTCTCCATCGCCCGCAAAGCTCGACCGTACGTCGAGTGGAAACACTCTTTCGGCTCGTTTATCTGCAATGAAACTTACACGAAAGCCAACCCGCCTCCCGTGTCTTTGCGTTTCAAACAAACGTTTACTGGAGTAAACGCTACAACGAATTTCGCATCAAATTGTTGTTCCAGCACCCGAGTCGACGCTCGTTTCAACCGGATCAACGCTGGGCGCACCGCTGCTGCTTCGCATCCCACCAGGGTTTTCTTGTTCCCTTCAGGGAGATGTTTTTTTGTATTGTTGTTTCTTCTAAGTTTTTTTTTTTTTTTTGCGGTCTGTGAATTGGAACTCAGTGGGATCGGATCTTATCCCTGCGACCACTCAGCGTTACCCTACTACCCGGGTTTCGTTGGCTAGCCCGCTGATGCAAAATAAACGATTAGAAGAGAAAGAGAGGTATGCCGTTGGCTACCCTGCTGTGATGAAGCCAGATAATGGGAACGAAAGAGGGGAAGAAGTATACTGAAAGGGAGATTACACAACTCATACGGCTTGACTGTGCCGTGTGACGAAGTCATGTTTATAACGAGCATTTTTTCTTCTTGCCGCTGTGGTATAGTGATCATGATGCTTGAGTGCTTAGCCGAAAGTCGCGTGATCGAATTCTGACCGCAGTGGCCGCGTTTCGGTGGAGGTGGTAATCTGGACGTCCGTGTGCTTAGATATCTATAGGTGCTTGTTAAAGAACACCTCATGGCGATGAAAAACTTCATTTGGGTGCAGAGAGACGCAGGGGAAACCCATCAGGGGGATAAATTTTTCGCTGTCGTCCCCTATGGTGTTCCTGACTGTCCAACCAAACAACCAATAACTCCGACTGTCCAGTACACCCAGGACAAAGGCATGACCTCCCGTTCTCAACATGGGATTGTCAAGGAAAGTGGAAAGCACACTGTACAGAACGCAAATAAAGAGCTATTTCCGTTCATCCATTCATCCACACCAACTATTAACGAAACGCTTGCTAGATCGATCGCTTCTGCGTCCAGCCAAACTCGTGCACTTATTAGTGAGCGTAAATATTTCCTCTAGGCGATTCTATTATAAATGGTGCGACCGCAACGCGTGATTAAGTCCGCAGTCGACCCCGGCGTCATGGCGTCGCTATCTCGTTGGCGTCAGCATATGACGCAAATACGGACGCAGTCCGCGCAACGACTTTCGCGGTAATGCACGCCGACGGACGTGCATAATTTAGGTCGAGATCGGAGCGGTGAGTGGCGCGCGTGTGTCACCGTGCATTAACGGGAGCCGCGCTAATTGAGGCCATCGGTTCGGACTCTTAATTGCAAGCGACTGGCGGGAGCGAAATAATTCAGCGCGTATACAGAGACCGGCCGGCGACTGTGCAGGCCGATGGACAACAACGCTTACGGCCGAAAATAGCAGTTCGCCGTAAGAGAGATGATCTGAAGGACGGACATGAATGCGTGAATAAAATCTTGCTCCGGTTCGTGCACTTGGAAATAAGGACACTCTCAGGGTTTCTTCGTGCATTCACCCAAGACGACTCGTGAACGAAAGCCGCCTTCTTTTGTATATTTGCAGTCGCTGTATTGATACTTACCTGTCATTTTTCCTATGTGTTTGAACATCCAACGTGGTTTTATACTGCCTTCAAGATCTGGGGAATTAACGCGTTATGTGCTGCCTCTTTGATTGGCCCCGCCTTTAACCAAGTCACGATTTTGCGCAATGACGTCATTATGCGACGTCACAATGATGTCATGAGTTTTAGCGATATGTGACGTAACGAGGTCGACATATGCTGCCGGCAGCACCTGATGATTTTTTTTTCTTATCACTCCTGTTGGCGCCGTCGACGGTCAATTTTCGGTTGCATCTAAGACTTTCGCCATTATAAAAAACGTGTTTCAAGAAGGCTGCAGTTCCGAGGACTCATCCCATCCAGGCATTACACATTAAATATCAATAATATATTACTTTAACATTCCAACTTAGGATAGATCTGACTTTGGCATATTTAGTGAAAAAAACAACAACATTACAGCCCCTTTAGCTAACGTTGAGGTGATCACTGCAAAAACGTATGCACACATCACCGTGCGCTCACAATGGATGCTGGTGCTGGATGCTTTCTATTCGGTAATCACAAGCCTTCAGTAGATGCTGTGACCGGACTATACTGTCATTGGTAACAGGGTCGGACATGTATCAATATCTCCTGTGGGACGTGACAGGCGTGAGAATCAGCGTTCAGTGCTATCAAGCTGTCAAGACACGAGTTAACCAATACTTTTTCGGCGTGCGTGGAGGAAAGCAGTGTTGTTGAACCTCCGGTGGATTTTCTTGCATGCTTACTTCTTTTTATTTTCCTATCCTTTAATGCCTTAATCCCCTTCCACCTGCGCGGGATTGCTGGTGGTTGAATTTCCTGTCTTTCTTTCCTCTCCTTCTTTTTCCTTCTCCTCGCCCTTTTTACGAAACAGTTATTAAAATTGATGTGCTTAGTTGACTGCATTCAGCGAACCTGTGCTCGCGACCTTGAACATGTCTGAAAACGTGTACGCATCGACCGTTCACCCCGTTCTTAGACTTCTCCGAAAGCACTGCTGTCAAAGGTGAAGCAACATTAGCAGGAGACGTTGAAGTGCGTTTGGCAGCTACCATTTCTCGTCGTTCTTTGGATGCGTGAATATTGCCGGCAGAAAGTGGGTAGTTTGCATGAGGCATACCGTACTTGCTTGCACACTAGCAGCACTGGCTACGGTTGACTATCTGCAGCCTGATGTTGGCCAACTGAGTTGCCGCCCGACAGGGGTACATGCCGGCGGGAGTATATGTGCTGGTGTTCGGGTATGTGCCACAGGTCGTTTGAAGTTTATATATACCCAGGATGGCGAGAACAGACATGGGTAATTTTAACCGTTAAGAAAAAAGCTCACATCGGCAGCGTTGAGCCGACGAGTGCAAATGATAAATGTCAGAATCCCAGCAGGAATCGATCCCCAGCAGTCTGAGGGCAATCAAATATTCAAGCACTGAGCCACGCCAGGTCTTGCAGCTACTTTTCAAATAGACCCTAATTTTTGTGAAGCGCGTCAATTGTAGCTGCAGTGCTGGCTATCCAATTTTATAAACACCACGTAAGCACTCCTATGACACAGCCGTCACGTCGGGTCAACGCCTATTGTACTTGGACGCCATCCGCTGAAGTTGATTCATGTGGCAGTGTTCAGGGCTACCATTCTCGCGAACACGAAGCGCTTTATATCAATCAGCTTACCGCTTCTGGTGTTGCTAATATCCATCTTGCTGTTGGCATCGTTACGTAACAGTAAACGAGTGGCTATAATATAAAACACATGCGATCGTGTTTTACACGTGTATTACAACACAGTCACCTTCCATTCGCTGGTGCCCCATACCCACTCTGGGGTATTATTATTATTATTATTATTATTATTATTATTATTATTATTATTATTATTATTATTATTATTATTATTATTATTACAAGACCCCGAGATCTTCGTGCTTGGATCCTTCTTGCGCATCATCGAGACGTTCAAACGCACGAATCGATATCTCATATCACGCTTCATCACCCCTTTCCGTAGCTAATTTCGTGGTCTTTTTTGTTTTCTCCTTATCTTACCTAAAGTATACAGGAGCGTTTGTTTCCTCGGGCCACGTTTCTGCTCCCCTTTCTCCTCTCGCAACACGAGCGCTCGTAGTATTCGCGGTAAGTATACGCTGGCCCGCGACGGCCCTTCGAGCCGGCACGAGATGTTTACACTTCGGTGCCCACACTTTCGCTGACCGCTGATAGACGTATGCACGCAAATCCGGCAGTGGGGAGGTATTCGCTGCTCTGGACCGGACGTGCGCGAGAAGTTGCCTCGCGGTTTCGCGTTCACCTTAAGTCATAAAGAAGTATAGTCGAAATGATTGTACTGTATGTTTTTTGTTTCTGCTGTAGTTGGTTCTCGGGCGTATATTCTGGCTTTGTTACGTGAACAAACATCAGAGATATGTTTCTCGATGGCACTGTTGTCCGAGAAAGAGAGAGAGAGATAAAGATGCAAGGAAAGGCAGGGAGGTTAACCAGACGCACATCCGGTTTGCTACCCTGCACTGGGGAAGGGATAAAAGGGAGAAAAGAGGTTGCAGAGAGATGAGAACGTTGTCCGAGCTGCCTGGATTACTCGCAGGCTGATAGCGCGTTCGCATATGTTTGCTTAGACATGAATGTTGAACGTTCTTATAGAATAGAATGGAATAGAGTGGAACGTAAAAAAAAAAAACGTTGTTTAGGTTTTTCAGGGCGTGAAGTAGGACGTAGCGAACTGACACGTAGGGATAGCTATAGACCTATATAGCCTTTCGGCCTCGTAGTGGGCCCCGCTTCCAAATGCATACTGCGTAGTGCCGCAATGTTACTTGGGAGACGTAACGTGTTCATCACCGTGTGACACGTGGTACCACTAGCGCATGTGTCATAAGCTTATGCAGTTTCAACACAGTGTACGTCAAAAAAAAGCAAAAAAAAAACTTGCATTGAATCGCGGAGATGCGGCGGACGATTATGAAGTAGGGTTAGAGCTGGACGGCTTTCAACTGGGTTCAGGCACGCAACTAATTACTTATTTAAACACGCAAGCTTATCATAGATTATGCCCCGAGAGCCACCATGACAGCATCTGCGAGGTCTGCGATACAGAACCAGGTACACTGAAACACATACTCCGGGAATTTGAAGTAAATGTAACAAAAAAAAAGCATTAATCCCGAAGTTGGCTCAAAGAGGTGCGCCGACTCCCACCACAACTCGGAGCTCGCCGACCGAATCTGGGTCGCCTATAGCTGGCCCGAGATGCAGCGAATAGTAAAGGCCTGGACGTCTTGTCGTGGGAGGCTATAGCTGTGCCATCAAACTGCAGACACTCAATCGACATTTTTACCAGCTAATCCGACAGCTTAGCTTTCACAGTCATTCACGTATATGGGTCGAGCGTGGGGTCGAGCGTGTGGTATTGGCTTGGCGTGCGGTCCCCACGTGCGACTAGCGTGCTTGTTCTCTGCACCAAGATGAAGTTAATCCAACAACAACAGCAATGCAAGCTTTGAAAACAATTGTGTAATCGCCTGGTTCGTGTGCGTACAAGAGCATGCTCACGAGCTCTAGGCCACCAGTGTGCCGTTGGCGGGGCTTGGCAGAACCAGCGAGCTTAGTGATCAGTTTGAGAAAGGCGTACGTTCTAGTAAAACTCGCTTTTGGGCTAGTTGGTTTATGTCTGTATTAAATAGTCAAACTTAGCGCCGAATTCACAACCACACAGAGGAATAAAAACACATAGACACCATGAGCGCCCGTAGTGCCTATGTGTTTTTTTTTTCCTATGTGCGGTTGTGGATTCGGTGCGAAGTTGGCTATTTAATCCAGACATATGTTCTAGTATACCCCGAATCTTAACGCACCATTTTTCCCGACTCAGAAACTGCCTTTTTGCGAAAGCGTCGTTCGCCGAATACCTAAACCCACCCCATCTCTTGTGTTCATCAAATGCATCGCAACTTCTGCTGCCGAGATTCGACTTTCAAGTTAAGTTGCAAGTTTATTTTCTGTCATTAGTACAGAAAAGGAACACCATACTGCAGAAAAGGAAAACCATACAGCGTTAATATGCAGGAAGAGGCGCGAAAGCGTCACGCTGCGCAACGCTGTTTAAATCTGCGTGACAACAATTACTTAGTTAGCAGTTACAGTGACAAAACAGGAAAACAAGTGAATTCATAAAACGAACAATGACTCAAGTACAGATAAAGAAAAAAAACAGATGTGTCACAAACATTGTTACTGGAAGAAAAATATACACCTAGTAGTTAACCAAATATCGAGCACAATTGTTCTCTTTTTTATGTTGTAATCAAAGTGATACCATATTGAACTGCGTCTTGCAACTACTGAGGTGAATAACTAGATCACATTGCACTTCTCCTATTGTTGAGGATAGGAACTTGCACTTATTTATTTACCCTCAGGGTTGACAGACATTACAGAGGGGAGTGGTAAAAAAAAAGGAATAACGAAACAAGTTTGTAAGTACAAATAGGCAATACAATGTTTCTGGTTATCCGCGGGTTCCCTGCCAGTGGGCTTACGGTAACACCGCAAAGCGTTCGAATCCACCTTCACTCGTATTAGCAGAGGAAGGGCCTCACAGTTTCCTCATTGAGTCGCCGCATTGGCTGTGAGCGATGCTGGCTAATAACACACTCGCAGAGATTACACGTACAAAAATATCCAAAGAAGTAGGCGGGCAAGTGCTTTCCGTCGTAGCTGGTATGCAAGAGCACCGGTGGCGTAATTCCAGGCTGGCGGGTTCGGATCCCACCAACGGAGAGATTATGCTTTCATCGGCTTTAACTCATTACAATCCGCGTCATAATTACTGCACTAGAGTTAAGGACCACTGTTATTGCCCCTATGCTTTCCTTGAACTAATTGTCTCTTGAACTCTTTCGGTTGTGTGTACCAATGAAACGAGACGCTCGGAAAAATTCCACTTTTTTGTTAATAATAACGAAGGAACGAACAAACAAAATAGTTTATTGGCCGATTTTGTGATACAGGATGGTTTGAAATACGAGCTCGATACGTAGACAAGAACAGGAAGGACAGGGACAAGAGCTTGTCCCTTTCTTTCATGTTCCTGTCTACGTATCGGGTTCATATTTCAAAACAAACAAACAAACGAACAAAAAAAAAACAGAACGTCTAGCTTTAAGTTTCTGAGTAGATTGAGTGCGCGCTGCAGCGATCAGGTCGATACAGTAATACTACTGTATTTGCTTTCTTTGTTACGACGGGTCTTCAGAGTTTTGTGCATTAAAAAAAAGATAGCAGGGAGAAAAAACCTGGCCCCCGCGACGGCACATTGTTGCGATGAATGGGGCGTGCCCGTCTGACACCATTGAGAGACAATGATCGCCTCCGCTGTCCCGGTCGGGCGTTTTCGATTAACGCCCTGACGTCGGGTCGCTTTTCCATCGATACCTGTTCTGCCCCGCTCGGTACGCTTTGATCGAAGAGGAACACAATGCGCGAAGCATTCGTCCCAACCAGGAAACGGAACTGTGAATGGCGACGCCTAACGTGTCATTGTCGAGCCAGTGACATGGTTAAATTCTAATTAACTGTTATCATCATCAGCCTGTGTACGTCCTCTGCAGGACAAATGCCTCTTTCATGTTCCGCCAGTAAACTCGGCCCTGTGCTGGCTGCTGCTACTTTGTACCCGCAAACTTCCCAATCTCATCGGCCCACCTAGCTTTCTGTCTTCCCTTCACCCGCTTGTATTCTCTGGAAATCCAGTCAGTTACTGTTAATGACCAGCAGTAATCCTCCCTTCGCGCTACGTGCCCTGCCCATGACCAATTCTTCTTTTGGATTTCGACTATGATGTCCTTAACATCCGTTTGTTCCCTGACACAGTTTTCTTTCTTCTTGTCTCTTAGGGTTAAACCTACCACTTTCCTTTCCATTGCTCGCTGCGTGGTCCTCGATTTAAGTTGAACCCCCTTTTGTAATCCTCCTGGTTTCCTCTCCGTAGATAAGTACCGGTACTTTGCAGCTGTTATGTACCTTTCCCTTGACGGATAAGTGGCAATCTACCAATTCACGGTTTGAGAGTGCTCGCCGAATGTACTCCACCCCATTCTTATCCTTCTAGTTACTTCAATCTCATGGTTCGGCTCCGCGGTTAGTGGTATACTCTTTTACAACTTCAAGTGCACTGCTTCCTATCTCGAAGCGCTGTTCTCTTCCGACCTTGTTGTCCATTACTTCCGTTTTCCGCAGATTAATGTTAAGACCTATGTTTCTGCTCTCCTTGTCTAATTCAGTTATCTTATACATCTACAATTGGCCGATATGCGACGTGCCAGACACACTGGCACCTTTAATACTCGAGTGCCCGTGGCGCCACGAAGATGACAATACTAAGCCCGCAACGAGCGCACGTGTCAATCCGCTTGCCGATACGTGGGCGGCTCAGATCGCCGCAGGGGACATGGACCACCGACTAGGACTCATCGCTAGGGCCCGGGGGGCGGTTTCAGCCGGAGGATTCCTGGAATGAGCGACCCTCCCACCCAGAGTACTTTGAGCTCAAGAGCTCGGGATAGCTGTTTCGGGACAATAAATATTCATTTTTTCACCTATACCCGACGGACGCGGGTAAAGCGTGCGAGGCCACACTGCGGCTCATGCTTTGGGAGTGTTTCCGAAAAGTTAACGTCGCTGCCGCCGCTCCCTTCGCGACGCATGTTAGGCAGGGACGATCTCCGAGGCCAATTGTGGCTGCCACCACCGCGCGAGGGTCAGGGGCCGGCCTCCGCCGCGGCTGCGGTCACTGCTACAGATCGGCAGCGTCAGCCGCGCTGCCGCTGGAAGGCGGCGCTCACCAGCGACGAGCTGACCGACCAGCTTTGGGCCGTCCGGCAAACTGGAGATGCCGCCAGGGTCCAAGGACTTCGAGCGGTCACCTGAGGCACCGCCATCATGATCGACGGATAGTGAGAAGGGACAGGGGTTAATCCCCTCTTTCCCCACCTCGCCCGGTGAAAACTGCGGGACTTTAAATAAAGTTCATTCATTCATTCATTCATTCATTCATTCATTCATTCACCATCATCGTGGATTGCAATTTGTTCCCCGAGTTACTCAGCAATGCGATGTGATCAGCGAAGCGCGGGTTACTAAGTACTCTCCATTAACTCACATTGCTAACTCTTCCCATTCTAGGCGTCTGAAAACCTCCCGTAAGCGGAACTACATGTACTGTACGGTAATTCGAATACAAGCGATGGGGGTGTTTATCCTTTTTTAGGGGCGAAGCTCCTTAGGGCGTGGGCTGTGCGTCCCCTGTAGCCTGTATGTAGCCACCTCTAGTTTAGTTCTTGCAGTGTTCACTAGATGGCGGTACCGTCCCCTGTATGTAGCCACCTCTAGTTTAGTTCTTGCAGTGTTCACTAGATGGCGGTACCGTCTCCTGTATGTAGCCACCTCTCGTTTAGTTCTTGTAGTGTTTACTAGATGGTGGTACTTGTAGCTGATGATGAAAAGATGCAAGATGTTATAAACTAGAAAGCGGTACTTGTAGTTGATGAAAGACGCGAGATCTTATAAAATAGGAATGATGTCACATATGGCCAGTGTCATTGGTTGAAGGCAATCGTTCGATTTAGTGCGGCGACGTACACTAGGGGGAGCGATGTAATAAAATCGAGTGGGCAAAATGTACAGAGGATTCATGGTTTACCAGGTTTACCTCCGGAGCTTCGCCCACTCATCATCATTCACTTCGTGGATATGGCGGAATTTTCTTCTTTTTTTTTTGTAATGGGACATGGAGGAATAAACGAAATTACTACGGATCCACGAAGTGAATGCTGATGATTGAGCGAAGCAAGGTCCTAAGGTCCATAATGTATGCGCTGAAGTCGCCGACTATAATATAGAGACCCGCAGGTCCTGGATCGAATCCCGGCTGCGGCGGCTGCATTTCCGATGGATGCCGAAATGTTGTAGGCCCGTGTGCTCAGGTTTGGGTGCACGTTAAAGAACTCCAGGTGGTCGAAATTTCCGGAGCCCTCCATTACGGTATCTTTCATAATTATATTCTTACAAGGAAACGTATATTTGCCGATATTTACGATGATTACGCGCTACGGCAATGCCTGGCACACTGGTGGGCTGGGACCAGTCTCTATCCACTTCGTAGTCTTTTCTTTCAGGCAGGGACCCTCTACCGCTTTATGCCCCAATCCCACTACTGCCTTGTGGCACTACCCCGCGGCGTTAAAGCGCCGACCCGGCGCTTGTCACGAAAGGGGAGTGTTGGGTGACACATAAGGCTTCAGTCTTACGACGTGCACAACAGTGGATGGTGGTGGCATTGAGTGCGCTTCGTCGACGACTCGCTGTATCTCGTAGGTGAGGTTGGTGATCTTGCGCAGGGCTTTGTATGGTCCGTCATAGCGAAATAAAAGTTTTTCTGAGAGGCCGATGTGACGACATGGGGTCCACAAGAGTACGAGCGAACCTGGTGCATAGGAAAGTTCGCGGTGGTGACGATCGTATCGATCTTTCTGAGAGGCTTGAGAAAATACGAGTCGTTCTCTGGCAATCTGTCGTGCTGCGTCGGCTCGCTCTATGGCATCGCGGACGTATGTGACAGGGGAGCTTGAACCAGCGGGAAGGAGTGTATCAAGAGGCAGAGAGGGTTCCCGTCCATAAAGAAGGTAGAACGGGGAATAGCCTGCGGTGTCATGTCTGGAGGAGTTGTAAGCGAAGGTGACGTAGGGTAACGTTGCGTCCCAGTCACGGTGGTCTGGAGAAACATACGTTGACAACATATCCGTGATAGTGCGATTCAGGCGCTCTGTAAGTCCGTTAGTTTGTGGATGGTATACCGTTGTGAACTTGTGGTTCGTGGAACAGGAACGTACGATATCCTGGACGACGCGAGATAAAAAGTATCGGCCTTGGTCAGTAACGAGCTGTCGAGGAGCGCCGTGATGCAATATGATGTCATGCAGTAGAAAGTCGGCAACAATGGTAACGCAGCTGGTTGGAAGAGCGCGGGTGATCGCGTAACGTGTCGCGTAGTCGGTCGCCACGGCAACCAATTTGTTCCAGGATGCAGAAGTGGGAAATGCCCCGAGAAGGTCGAGCCCTACGCGGTAGAATGGTTCAGCAGGGATCTCAATAGGGTTAAGAAGGCCAGCTGGAAGCGATGTTGGTCGTTTTCGACGTTGACAAAGGTCGCAGCTGGCGACATACTTTTGCACAGAGCGATATAGGCTTGGCCAGAAAAAACGGCGCCGGACGCGATCATAAGTGCGGGTGACTCCCAGGTGACCAGCGGCAGGTTCATCGTGAAGCTGTCGGAGAACATCTACACGCAAATGGGAAGGCACGACGAGAAGGCGGTCAGGACCATTAGGGCGCATGTTGTGGCAGTAGAGAACACCTTCCTGAAGGAAATACAAGTTCAGAGAAGTGGGTGGACGAGCGGAACTCAGGCTTTCTATGATGGGAAGTAAATCCGGGTCGCGGCGTTGCTCAGAAGCGATATCAAGAAAGTCTGATATTGATAAGACGCAAGCCTCCGTAGCTCTCTCTGTGGCGTCTGGTGGATCCACTGGATACCGTGACAGGCAGTCGGCGTCTTGATGGAGGTGACCAGATTTATACACGACCGAGAAGGTGTATTCTTGGAGGCGGAGAGACCAACGACCGAGACGTCCCGTGGGATCCTTGAGCGAGGAAAGGCAGCAGATTGCATGATGATCCGTTACAACAGTAAAACTGCGGCCGAAGAGGTACGGGCGAAATTCAGCGACAGCCCAAACAAAAGCAAGACACTCTCTTTCAGTGATGGAATAGTTCCTCTTGTCAGGGGATAAAAGGCGGCTGGCGTAGGCGATGACACAGTCACGTCCATGCTGACGCTGAGCTAAAACAGCACCAATTCCGTGGCCACTCGCGTCCGTATGAACTTCTGTCGGGGAAGTCTGATCGAAGTGGGCTAATATTGGCGTAGTCGTGAGGGCTGCAATGAGCGCCGAAAACGCAGCACTTTGAGGCGAATTCCAAGTAAATGGGACATCTTTTTTAAGAAGCTCGGTGAGAGGCCGCGCAATATCGGCGAAATTCCGGATGAATCGACGAAAATAGGAGCACAAACCAAGGAAGCTCCGGGCATCCTTAGGAGAAGTGGGCACGGGAAATTGAGTCACTGCGCGAATTTTGTCCGGATCGGGCTGTACCCCAGATGCGTTAACGAGGTGACCAAGTACAGTTATTTCGCGACGGCCGAAATGGCATTTGGAGGAGTTCAGCTGGAGACCAGCGTTGCGGAATACTTGGAGAATACTGGACAGTCGCTCTAGATGGCTTGCGAACGTCGGTGAAAAAACAATTATATCATCTAAGTAGCATAAGCAAGTGGACCATTTGAAGCCGCGCAGAAGGGAATCCATCATGCGCTCAAAGGTGGCCGGCGCATTACAAAGCCCTAACGGCATTACATTAAATTGGTATAACCCATCGGGGGTTACAAATGCTGTTTTTTCTCGGTCCCGTGGGTCAACAGCGATCTGCCAATAACCAGATCGAAGGTCAATGGACGAGAAAAACATTGCGCCATAAAGGCAGTCAAGGGTGTCATCTATTCTTGGTAAGGGGTAAACGTCCTTCTTAGTGACCTTGTTGAGATGTCTATAGTCGACGCAAAACCGCCATGTGTGGTCCTTCTTCTTGACAAGCACGACCGGGGATGCCCACAGACTAGCCCCGCCGCGGTGGTCTAGTGGCTAAGGTACTCGGCTGCTGACCCGCATGGCGCGGGTTCGAAACCCGGCTGCGGCGGCTGCATTTCCGATGGAGGCGGAAATGTTGTAGGCCCGTGTGCTCAGATTTGGGTGCACGTTAAAGAACCCCAGGTGGTCGAAATTTCCGGAGCCCTCCACTACGGCGTCTCTCATAATCATGAAGTGGTTTTGGGACGTTAAACCCCACATATCAATCAATGCCCACAGACTAGATAAGTGTTCGACGACGCCTTTGGCGAGCATTTTCTCGACCTCTTTCTGGATGACAGAGCGTTCGGAAACGGAGACACGGTAAGGGCGGCGATGAATTGGGTTGGCATCGCCGGTGTTGATGTGATGGGTCACAACTGATGTCTGGCCTAAAGGGCGGTTGTCAAGATCGAATATGTCCGCATAGGATGTGAACAGACGGTGGAGGTCTTGTGCTTCGGTGGGCGAAAGATCTGGCGCTATCATTTTGGCAATGTCAATGCTTGACAGGTTCGGCGCAGTGAGCAAGTTGACGTGCGGAGTAGGTTGCTGAGCCGACAGTTCAGAAATATCACACTCTTGCAACGACGGCATGACGCCTAGTTTAATACCAGCAGGCAGCACGTGCGTGGAGAAACCAAAGTTCAAAAGAGACAGATGGGCCTGGTTGTGGCGTACTCTCACCACGGTGTGCGGGACAGCAATGGAGTGCTTTAGCACAACGTCGGTAATAGGTGAAACGACATATTCACCATCGCGCGCAGGCGGATCACACACGAGCTGCACGTAAGTCGGGGCTTGCGGCGGAAGATGCACGAACTCGGTGGCGCAAAGGCGGCTTTGAGCATCACGGGCAACAGCGGCGTCAAAAGGCAGTTCCAACTGAAGAAGACCCGTCGAGCAGTCGATAAGGGCGGAGTGCGCAGAGAGAAAGTCGAGACCAAGAATCACGTCATGTGGCCACTGCTCAAGCACGGTGAACAATACGACGGTCTGGCGCCCAGCAATACACACGCGAGAGGTGCACATGCCGAGAACGGTAGATGTGCTCCCATCGGCAAGCACTGCTGCACACTTAATAGGAGGCGTGATCACTTTTCGCAGTTTACTACAGAGAGCAGCGCTCATGACTGAAATTTGTGCGCCAGTGTCTATGAGGGCTGTAACGGTAACGTCATTCACCAAAAGGTCCAAAATATTGCGGCGTGTAGGAATCGTCAACAGAGGATTTGCAGAACGAGTCGTTTATGCAGCGTCACCTCCGGGAGCTGCATGGTCTAGTTTCCCGAGGTTGAGGACCCAGGTCGTGCAGGGGACCTGGATCGAGAAATCATCGGCGAGAGAGATCGGCGGCCTTGGGGTGATGGTGACCGGCTGAACCTTCGGCCCTGAACGTTAGTAGGAGCAGGCTGTGGATCGTACGGAGTAGAAAAGCGGCGAGAATTGCCTTCAAAGCGACGCCATGTCCCAGTGTTCCAAGATGAATTGGATGACCAACGATTGCGACAGTAGCGTGCAATGTGGCCGGCGCGAGAGCAGTGAAAGCAGATCGGTCTATCAACCGACGTTCTCCATTCAGCAGGGTTCCGGTAGCGGGAAGGGTAGCGTGAAGGGTACACCGGAATCTGGTTAACAGAAGCCGAGCTCTCGGTAGTGCGAACAGCGCAAACAGGTGTGATGCCGAGATTTGCTGTTTCTTGGCGAACGACCGCTTGGATGAGGGAGACGGTGGATGCGTTGTCTTGAGGACCGTCGGAGGCGATGGATGCAGGAGCCATTGCTTCGAGTTCGCGGCGAACGATTCGGGTGACGTTTTCGGACGATGTAGCTTGCGTGATCTTGGGGCTGTCTTCGCAGGTCGAAGTGGCTGAAGTATTAGGCAGACGCGCAACTGGCGGGTTATGCGACGGTTTTTGGCGTGCTCGAAGCGCTGACATTCCTTCACAACCGCGTTCGACGGTGGCGCAATCTTAACGATCAACAGATTGAAGGCGTCATCGGCAATTCCCTTTAATATGTGAGCGATTTTGTCAGTTTCGCTCATGTTCTCGTCCACCTTTCGACAGAGGCCCAATACGTCCTGTATGTAAGATACATATGATTCTGTCGATGTCTGCACGCGACATTCCAACGTCCCAGCTGGTCAACTCCGACTCATGCGTCTCATACCAGGTGAGTGCTGTATCCCGCAAGTAAAATACAACGTTGGCCAGCATCAACGTAAGGTCCCACCTATAGTATTCGCTCACGCGCTCGTACAATGCGACCCAATCTTTGACATTCACCTTGTCCTTGCCTGCGCCTGAGAAGGTTCCGGTGTCTCGTGGAGGCAGGAAAATCCGAGGAGGCAGCTGCTGCTGCGACTGCTGTTGCTGCGGCTGCTGTTGCTCTCGTGGGTAGGCCTGTCGAGCCATTGAAGGAAAATGAAGGTGGCGACCACTCTGAAGTTCCGTGTTGGTTTGCCCGGAGAGCCAGGTAAACCTACCCCGGCACACCTACACCAATAATCTTACAAGAAAACGTATATTTGGGGATATTTACGATGTTTACTTGCGATGGCAATGGCTCAAACACTGGCGGGCTGGGACCAGTTTGTTTGTTTGTTTGTTTGTTCGTTTACCTGGATGGATGGCTCATACCCACTCAGGAGGATCGGCCAAGAAAGTGTAGTGCAGTTTTTCTGTGATCATTTTAACTATGTGTAATGAATTTGTATTATAATAGGACTAATGTAAAAACAACATAAAAAAGAGCAAACGGGAAAAAAATAGAACAGTCAAGTTGAGCAATTTTGAGATTTGTGGTTTTATGATTACCACTCAGCTGCGTTTACTTTACTTTGCCCTGGGGAGTAATACATAATAATTTTTTGATTGAAGATCACAAAGGTATATGCTTGGTTGCCTGAATATAATCGCAAACGGCATTGAAAGCATCCCTGTGGCAATGTCCCAAAACTGAGGCACCAAAGCTTAGCGCCGTTTCCGCCGGCAATCTAATGCCTATTTTCAGAATGGCATAACTAGTAACCTTTTTTCGAAGTATAGCGTAGCGGCGACAATACAAAAAATAATGTTCTAGTGATTCCATTTCTCCGCAAATGCGCAGAGGGGTGATGTTGTCTGACCAGCTCTGTGTAGATATAGGTTTAGGGGGGGGGACACGACATCGAAATTTAGTGATTAAGACTTCGATCTTTCTGGACTGACTCCAGTGGGGTTGCCATGGAAACATGAGGTGGTTATAGTCTGTCCATGTAATTACTTTTTCTATCGTATCAGTGGAGATTGCCGATTTTCGATATCTTATAGCCGTGATATATTCTACATCTGGCAGTATGGACAAAACTGGCCCATCAAGTGCGGCTCGAGCTAAGGAATCGGCCAATTCATTTAATCTTAATCCACAGTGACCCGGAACCCATAGTAATCTCAGGAGTCTCAACTGCGGCGGTACTAATGTTTTGAATGTGCTTAGAATTCGAGAGTTCTCTGAAGCTGTCAGAGCTGCACAAACTGAAAGAGAATCCGTCATTATTACTGCATTGTTTTGATTTGATGGAAGTTTTCGAAGAGCTAAAATAATCGCCAAGAGCTCCGCTTCAAAAACTGGAGTAAAATCAGGCAGTCTCACTGAAAAGGACCAGTCAAGCAAATCAGAGGCAATGCCTACACCTGCCTTTTGATTATTTACGGAAGCATCTGTGGCTATTATATTTTTAGTTTTTGCATGCTCTAAGTAATCTAATAATATGCTATTTAAAAATTTGAGGGATTGTAATTTGGCGTTTTGCGGGAATATATCATCATACTCAATAATAACATGACAATTCGAGTCATTAGTCTCAATTACATTTCTAATGTTCACATTTATACTTTGTAGATTTTTTGTACAAACATTATCTGAGGTGTGTGAAACCGTGGCCAATGAGCAAGGAAGAAGGCGTCTGGGTTTGCGATAAAAGCATATTGAGATCTTCTTGCCGGTAAGCTATAAAATTTTAAAAATGCTTGTACGGTCAAAATTCGAAATCGACAAAGCAGTGTAGGCAGGCGCGCTTCCTGGTACAGTACGTTGATAGCCACAAATCTAGGGAGTCCCAGACACATTCGCAGTGCTTCTCGCTCCAAGACAACTAGAGGTTTCGTTTTATAAGCAGGGCCACCCGAGAATAATATGCAGCCGAATTCCATGATGGGGCGCATGTACATCTTGTACAACGTTATCAAGGTGTGCCTCCGTAACCCATATTTCCGGTTACTTAGCTTGTGTAGTAAGCCTGAAGCCCGCTGTGCTTTGGTAGTTATATACTCTATGTGTGGACTCCAGTTAAGTTTGTCATTATAAATGATTCCCAAATATTTTATAGAGTCTACTTGCTGGATGGGTTCCTGTTTATATAGAATTGAAATTGAAATTGGTTCTGCAAGCGGAAACGCCATGAGCGCGCTTTTGTTGACATTTAACGATAACGAAATCGACTGCAACCAAATTTCCAACATGTTAATATATCTTTGTAATTTAAGTTGTAATGAGTAAATACCACAGTCAGCAGCAAAGAGTGCGATGTCATCAGCATAAATGTAGACAGTAACTTCTTGATCTGTTGGAATTGTGCTCATTAAAGCATTAAATAATACTGGAGATAAGACTGCTCCTTGGGGAACTCCGCGCGTTTGTTTAAATCTAGATGAGGAACATCCATCCTTGACGCAGTAGAATTCTCTTGATTTTAAGAATTCTGCCACCCACTCAATAAAATATTGTGGGAAGTTCAATCTCTCTAGCGTATTTAACAATATGAAGTGCTCCACACTGTCATACGCCTTGGCTATGTCAAGCGTTACTAAAGCAGCGTATTGCCTTCTTTTACGCGCGAGCTGTATTCGGCTCTCTAAATCAGCATGGGCACACCAAATTGAGAAATCACTACGAAAGCCGATTTGGTTCGGTTTTATTACTAAATTGTCTGCCATCCAGATACTTACTCGGCTATGTAGGACCCTCTCTACTAGTTTGACCATGTTAGATGTTAAAGAGATTGGCCTGATATTATCGACTGTTAATCCTCCACCCGGCTTTTTTAGTATAGGAATCACCTTTGCTATCCTCCAATCCTGCGGCACCCATGAGTTTTTTAAGGAGTAGTTAATAACATTGGCGACGTCTCGAGGCGATAAATTGAACAGAATTTTAATCATGGGTACTGTGATTCCATCTGGGCCAGGAGATGCACAGGGTAAATGTTTAATCACGTTGGATACCTCAGTCTGTGTCACTTCTTCAAAGTCAGACTTTGTCGTAGACTTGTGCCAGTTGTTTGGCACTACTGAAGTGAATCTGCTTTCCAGACCTTTACCGATAGCCTCTAAGGTAGTGGTCATTTCTTGTGCCGACAGATTATCAAAAGCTACATTAACTGGTGATGGCAAGATTTTCCGAGCTCTCATATATCGGAACAGTGCTTTCATATGTTTAGGCTTCGACAGGTATTCATAATGTCTTCTGTCATAATCTTGTTTAGCCTGAGCTACCGTTCTTTTAAAGCCCGCAGCAATGAATTTATAATCGGCCCAGTTTTGTGGGGATTGATTATGTAAGAGCTGCTTCCAAGCTGCCTGACGTCTTCGGTGCTCTCTTGTACATTCATCATTCCACCAACGGCTATATACTCTTTTTGTGGATTCAACAGTAAATTCGGCTCTTTTGTAGGATCGTTTAATGACTGCGTTTATTTTCAGTGCTTTTTATCATCGCTCTCTTCCGAGTGAAAAGCCAGTGCTGACTTCAGGTCATTCCTAAATTTAGTGTAATTTACAAATACTCTTACATTTGAACAAGATGGAATTATCGGACAAGAAATTTCAAAACTTATCGGTAAGTGGTCACTGTTGGTGCCACAGTCCAGCGCTTTCCAAGAAGAAGTACTAATGGCTGAACTGACAAAACTTAAATCTAAGGCCGACCTGGAGTGATTACGAATGAATGTGGGGGTTCTGACGTTGAGGCACGTCAGGTCATTGTCCATTGTCCACTCCCACAAGCGTTTCCCACTAAGATCAGTTCTAAAACCCCAACTCGTGTGTTGGGAATTAAAGTCTCCAACTAAAACTTTGTCTTTGCACCACGATTTTGTAGCTAGATCCAAACTTCGTGTGTCTTGAACTCCATCCGGAAAATACATATTAACTAAAGTGAAAGGAGAGCAGTTGGGCAGTGTAATGTCTACTGCCAAAATTTCGCATTCTGGCGACATATGTTTGTATGAGCATTTGACTTTCATACTAATTCTATTACTAATAAAGAGAGCTAGACCCCCACCTCTCGATGGACGGTCTAATCGAAAAGATTGGAAGTTATTTAAATGGAACAAATTATGTACAGATAGCCATGTCTCTTGTAATGCTATAATATCAGGAGCGAATTTAGAAGTCAAGTATATCAAATCCGTAGATGCAGAATGGATTGATCGGCAATTCCAATGGAGAATCTTAAGCGACCCTATGGTTTCGAAAGAGCTGCTTCCGCTATAGCTTTCTCTAGAATGCTTTCTTTCAAGAAATCCCTCTTTGAAAGGCTCTCCTTTTCTTTCAGATACTTTTTGTTCTTTGTTTGTTTCGGTGAGTTAGTTTTCCTTGACACAGGGGATCTAGATCTCTTCAGGGACCTAGGGTCCAAATCCATGTCATCGGAATCTATTGTATATGCAGCTTTGTCTTCACTTACACTCTGTATATTTACTGCAGAGGGTGCTGTAGACGGAGAATACGATGGTGCGGTTTCAAATTCCTCATTTTGGCTGTGAACGCCTATTGCAGAGGCTCCTGCGGGCTGATAAGACGATGGCGCAGTTTCAGATTCACCGTCAGCTATTGGTCGTGAACTCTCAACATGTTGGGATACTAGGCCTGACTCTCCCGCTGTACCAAATATGCGAGTCATCTGGTTAGCCAAAACTTGAGATAGAGAATCGCAAAGGTTAGAAGTCAGTCGTTCCATGGCTTTTTCTAGAGCCTTTTCTATGGCCTCCGCTATATTCAGGGAAATCGGCCCATTTATTTCCGAGAGATGTCGTGCTGCAACACTGGCATACCCCTGAGTTCTAGCCTGTATTTCCGCTAGGGCTTCTCGTCGAGAACAGCGCCTACGCCCTATAATTTCAAGAATTTGCATTTCTCGAGCCTTTGCAGAACAATCAGGATTATCTGCACAGTGTTGTTCGTTGCAGAGACAACATTTCTCTTCTTTAGCTTTGCAGTAATTTGTTTCGTGGTTGTCACCACACACTCGGCATCTGAGTTCTGACCTGCATCCTTTAATAGTGTGACCGTATCGCCAGCACTTCGTACACTGGAGTGGTCGCGGTGATAGCGGTTCCACTCTGTATATTAGTGGCCATGCCTTGATTTCGCTTGGGAGATTCACTCCAGCAAAAGTTACAATTACCGACTCAGTCGGCGTCTTCTGCTTCTCTACTAGTCGTGCACACCTATAAACGGAAATAGCACCAGTCATGGCAAACATCTCTAATACCTCAGACGGGGTCAAGTTAACATCGACACCGCGAACAATACCTTTCACACATGCCAGATGCGGGGAATAAAGGCGCTCACCGGATTGGTCGCGAAACTCGAGCACTTCAATAGGTCTTGGATACAGAGCTGATCAGATGAAAAACATAGAACACCACCTCTGCTGAACTGGCGGACCTCTGTGATGCTGTGAAAGTGAGACGTCACAGCTCTAAGCTCCGCCTGGATCACTTTCGGATTCTTCATCCGAATGAAGCCGTCGTTGCTAGGGACGAGGGCCACAGGAACTGCGGGAATGCCGTTGCGTAGAAACTGATCCACTGGTATATCCTGTGGCGGAAGTGAAGCAGACCAGGGGCAAGCCCCTGGTCCAGGTGAAGAAAACTGCATCTAAGTGAACTTTCTAGCGCTAAAAGCGCTTACTTAGCTGTAAAAGCACTATAGGAACACCTAATAAAGACAAAGAAACCACAGCCACTACACAAACTTAGGCCAAAACCCCAGAGCAAGCACGACCAGCTACTTGCGTGTTCGAGCGCACGTTCACGCGGGTTCTTGTTCCATGAAGGGTACACCGGAATCTGGTTAACAGAAGCCGAGCTCTCGGTAGTGCGAACAGCGCAAACAGGTGTGATGCCGAGATTTGCTGTTTCTTGGCGAACGACCGCTTGGATGAGGGAGACGGTGGATGCGTTGTCTTGAGGACCGTCGGAGGCGATGGATGCAGGAGCCATTGCTTCGAGTTCGCGGCGAACGATTCGGGTGACGTTTTCGGACGATGTAGCTTGCGTGATCTTGGGGCTGTCTTCGCAGGTCGAAGTGGCTGAAGTATTAGGCAGACGCGCAAACTGGCGGGTTATGCGACGGTTTTTGGCGTGCTCGAAGCGCTGACATTCCTTCACAACCGCGTCGACGGTGGCGCAATCTTAACGATCAACAGATTGAAGGCGTCATCGGCAATTCCCTTTAATATGTGAGCGATTTTGTCAGTTTCGCTCATGTTCTCGTCCACCTTTCGACAGAGGCCCAATACGTCCTGTATGTAAGATACATATGATTCTGTCGATGTCTGCACGCGACATTCCAACGTCCCAGCTGGTCAACTCCGACTCATGCGTCTCATACCAGGTGAGTGCTGTATCCCGCAAGTAAAATACAACGTTGGCCAGCATCAACGTAAGGTCCCACCTATAGTATTCGCTCACGCGCTCGTACAATGCGACCCAATCTTCAACATTCACCTTGTCCTTGCCTGTGCCCGAGAAGGTTCCGGGGTCTCGTGGAGGCAGGAGAATTAGAGGAGGCAGCTGCTGCTGCTGTTGCGGCTGCTGTTGCTCTTGTGGATGGGCCTGTTGAGCCATTGCAGGAAAATGAAGGTGGCGACCACTCCGAAGTTCCGTGTTGGTTTGCCGGGAAAGCCAGGTAGGCGTACCCCGGCACACCTCCACCAATAATCTTACAAGGAAACGTATATTTGCCGATATTTACGATGATTACGCGCGACGGCAATGCCTGGCACACTGGTGGGCTGGGACCAGTCTCTAACCACTTCGTAGTCTTTTCTTTCAGGCAGGGACCCTCTACCGCTTTATGCCCCAATCCCACTACTGCCTTGTGGCAATATGGTGGTTTTGTGGCGTTAAACCGCACATAGCATTATCTTTGACTATAGTATAAAGGACGGACAGGTGGACGGATGGATGCATGGACACATGTGCGTATGGACGGATGGATGCACGAACTGACGTATACACGCACGGATGCATAAACAGGCGGACGGATAGACAGATGCACGGACAGAGCATGGTCTATTTTAAACATATATGAGCGCTACGAACGCTCTATGTACGGTAAAAGTAACACCTTTGTTTCAGTTTGACGGCAAGCTACGACAGCGGCGTCAGCGTACATAGTGAGAGAGCCTTTAAGGAGCTTCGCTTCTAAGAAAGAAAGTGCTCGAAGAAAGTGCCACGTCTGCAAAGTCCTGGTATCGGTACAATTTAGGACCTTTCCTTTTCTCATCACTGCAGGTCCATAAACTAGGATCCAATCGCTATTAATTTCCGAAGCTCCTCTCCGTTTCGCCTGCGAAAATCGGATTACAGCTCGCACTTTTCAAGGTTTTTTTTTTTGTTTTTAAAAATTGGATTTTATTAGTCCACTTATAATCCTCTGCCGCCCTCTGCGCCGTTTTCCATCCCTTAAGTGTTACTCGTTCCGCCCGCTTTAGCTGACCACCGGTCATCAAATCTTCCCACCAGGTTTACATTTACCTATTAGGGGCGAAGCTCCTATAGCGGCACCCGTTCGTCCCCCGTAGTATGTAACAAGTATAACATTTTAAACTCCAAGGTGGTGCCGGTGAGAGACTTCCTCTGTGCGTTGTTGAACAATAAAAAATAGTGCTCAATGTACATGTCAATGGCTGCTAATGGGGAATGAGAGACAGGAGCATTCGGCTTTTAGTTAACGCGCAGGCTGTGATCACCATTAGCAGCCATTGGCATGTACATTGAGCACTATCTGACAAGAAAGGGTTGCTACGTTATACTCGCTGGGTGTAACCTCCTTAGCTTTGGAAAGGTTTAGCGAGCGTTGAGCCGCAGTGCCATGAATACAATGAACTTGTATATATTATGAATGAACTCGAGGTGGTTAAAAATGGGAAGTAGATACGAAGCGCAAGCCGTAACAAAGTAAAAGCCGAATTCTCCTGTCTCTCATTTCTCATTAGCAGCCATTGGCATGTAAATTGAGCCCTATCTGACAGGGAAAGGTTGCTACGTCATACTCGCTGGGCGTAACCTCCTTGGTTTTCGAAAAAAATTAGCGAGCGTTCGGCCGCAGTGCCATGAATACAGTGAACTAGTATATACCATGAACTCGAGGTGGTTAAAGGTGGGAAGTGGACCCGAAGCGCAAGCCGTAAGAAAGTGTGCGTGTGCCACCTCTCGTTTAGTCCTTGGAATGTCCGCTGGATGGCGGTGCTTCTATATGGGGAATATATGATGAAAAGATGCGAGATGGTGGTACTTGGAGTGTTGAATAGATGGACGAACGGACACATAGACAGATGCATGGATGGACGCATGAACGGACGCAGGGGCGGCTGCATGGGCAAACGCAGGGACGGACGCACGAACAGACGCACGCACGGACGGGCTGATGGACGCATGGACGGTCACACTGACGGACGCATGGACGGACGGAAGCAAGAACGAATGGACGGACGAATTCTTCGCCCTGCTCTCCATCATTCACTCCGTGGATATGCTGCCATTTTTTTTTCTTAATGTCGACCAGAATATCGGCTACATCGGCACATTCTTCGACTCTCCTTGCCGTCTTGCAGTTGTCCACCTGGAGCAGTCGTCCCGCAATGCTTATAATTTTTCTCTTCCGTACATAGCACGCTGCGGAGTATTTATCTGCAGTTTCTTCGCCATCCAAATCGGCACTCCACAGTTTGTTTTATAGAGTGGCGCAAAAAATTACCTTCGCACTGCAATATGGTTTCCAATACGCGGAGAAGCTTACGCTACCTGTCTTCCCCTTTTTCGAAACGGTACACACCTTCTCTTCTTCACCTGCACGTGTGTACTCGTGGCTCTCAAACCTGGTGGCCTCATCCTAACCGTGCCTGGCCGATGTCGCTCATCGCCTCACGTCCGTGTCGGCACGTGGCTCTGTTGTCGTCGCTGGCCGTCTCCCCCATTCCTCTCTAGCTCCATCTGCTGTTTCTTTTCTGCGCGCACGCGCCGTTTACAGGTCGCGAATGATTCTACGCCGTGAGGCCTGGCCTTTTGTTTGCCCCCCGCTGGCTAGCGCTGGGTTGGCGGTCGACGCTAGTTTGTTTGTGTTTGCCCCGCTGCGTTTCGGGTCCGTTCTTAACAAACACACAGACACTGGCTACTACCGTAACCGGGGCAACGTGCCGTGCATGCGCCTGCTTTGGCGCGCCTGCAATCGCGCGCGCGATGTATCTCGACTGAATGGAGTGGCCGTGCAGTTTTAAAGACGATAGTCTTTCTTGGGGACCTTCGACGCAAAGATTTTGGTCTGTCTGTCTGTCTGTCTGTCTGTCTGTCTGTCTGTCTGTCTGTCTGTCTGTCTGTCTGTCTGTAACATTTGTCTGTTTGCCCACTCTTACCGACATCGGGTACTTGAAACGGCCGACTCCATCCGCAGTGACCACCAATGTTGCTCAAGGTTGAGCGTTTGTGCTTGTGCGCTTGTCCATTAAAAAGCAATTATTGCGCATGTCTGGGGCACCAAGACAACACGCATATATTCTGCATATGCATCTCTTACTAGAAAACGCATACATAAGTAATTTTAAGGACCGTAGCGCTTATCACGCTGCGCTTACCATGCAAGGCTTGCACGGAACGGGGAGTGTTTCCAACGCTTTGCTAAGACGAGATGGTGGTGGCACCTACCCGTCGCCTCAGCGTTCTACACCTTATCCCCTCTGAGACGGGCGCGCACGGCCACGCGCTTTGTTTTCCAAAAGAAACTGCCAGATGGCGCTCAGTGGCTCACGCTGTGACATGACTTGATGCGCTCGCGAGCCTCCGCTGCCCGCTCGAGGCACTCTAACGCAGCGCCTTCGGAAATACCACTTCGCCGATTTTCTTGCGCAGAACATCAAATGAAATGTTTTGTTCACTCTCTCCCACACGTAAGACTATCGTCTGTCGGCAACATTTGCAGATAATATGCAGATACGGGGCATTTTTTGTTTTTCGTTAAACGCCTTAGATGCCTAGTCAAACGTGTAACCGTCGGCGTCTGTACGAAGCTGTACAAAAAGCCACGTGATGGCGTGACGTCATGACGAGATTATTTATGAGATCATCGTCATGACGTTACAATCGCGAACCAGTTGTATGACGACGTTGCCGTGTGCGCGTTTTAACCACATGTTTCGTCCACGTCGTTTTAGTCCCGCGCTTAACGAAATAAATATTACACATTATGCCACTTGCGGTGACGTCACCTAGGTGACATCATCACGGGGCAGTATCGCTTGGTGAATAAAATCGACTGATAGGAGAAGAAAGCAGAATAGAAGGTGGTGATTTTCGCCTCAGTCGTTCTACGTAAGTGCGTAAAGTACACCTGTGAGTTTTTGGCATAGCACTAAAGAATTTAGTTCTGCAAGGTTGTATTCGATGTGGCGTCATTTTTCTAATCTCGAATGTGCACTCATACAAATCGCGAATGTGCACTTACAAGCCGTAACAAAGTGAAAGGAAAATACCTCACTCAGCAAACAAAGAACGTATACGGTAAAAGAAAACTTACTGCTAATGGAGTCGCCGTGTGGGAAAAACTTCCACAAGAAATAAAACAGAATAAGCATTTCTATCTTGCACTAAAAATATTTAATAAATAAAATATAGACGCCCAATAATACAATGCTAGAAATAGTTATAAATAATGCATTTCAAAAAAAAGTTATGTAGCACACTATTACAATACTTACGTACACGCCTATCTGCAATTATATAATATGTATGTATGCATTAGAATCTATTTTCTTTCAGTCCTTAATCAGTATTGTTATGCTATACAAATACATATGTCATGATTAGTTTTCATATATCACAATGCACTCAATTATTTGTTGTGAAGTTTGATGTGTTCTCAAACGATGCCTTACATACCTTTCTTTTTATCTTTTTTTTTCTGCCTGCCTCCATGATCATGATCATTCGCCAAGCACTGTAAATTCATTACGTTATGTTCAGTTCTCCATGTGTAAAATACTTGCATTTGTAAACTTTCTTTTGTGTGTAAATGACATGCCCTTTTCTAAATTACTTTTTTGAATGAATCCCAACTATCCTTTGGCTAGGGATTCAGATGTATTTTTTACACTGTTGTATACTGTACACTGTTTTTATGTCAATAAAACTCAATTCAATTCAATTCAAATTAGACTTGAATTTAACTTTACATTTTGTGCGCAACTGTGTTGCAGGAGCTAACAAATATCTCGCTTAGCTGTCTGAATAAACTTGGCCACCTTCCGAACACTTATGCGAAAGTTATTTGACATTTGTATCGTAACCGCATTGTTTTCGGCTCATTTTGCAGTGAAAGGAATTCGTGCTTCACAAACACACGCGTCCTCTATACATGCTTCACAATACACAGTGAAGTATTGTAGTAATAATGCGTGGTACAAGCGTACATTGCCGTCGGGCGTCAGAACATGGGATTATCATAATGGCTTCATTGTTGTAATGCACATGCTACTGCATCCTTAAAGCCTCGTAGTGGGGGCATAGCAAGTTCGAAAAGATTTCATACACTAACCCCCGTACTCTAGAACGTCCCTTCACTCAAAGCTTCACCTTCACCCGAGAAAGCCGATGGGAGCGCCGTCTCTAGGCACGGCAAGTCATTGCACATCAGCGATAATCTGCTGCGAATCTTGAGTAGCGCAGCGTCATTTTCAGCCGAGCGGTGGCGCAGTGCTGAACGTTGTCAAGTGAAAGGTGCAAGTCGAGTCGAGGAGCGTTTGTGAATACGGGGGTAAGTGTTTGAAGTACGCACTAGGAACAGAATAATGCTATCGCGTTCACCTCCTAAAGGCGAAGCTTAAGGGTGCCCCCAATTTTCGTTCGTCTTGCACGCACAATTGTCGTCGTTCATCTGCTCCGTTTAGGTCGCAGCCCCGCTGGTGCCAGCACGCGCTGTAATCGCCGGTGGACGTGCTCGCGGCGATATGGCCTCACCAAAGTCGCGGGTGCAATGCTGAGAATCGACAGTGCACGCGTACTTTTTGCGTTGGCGTTTACTCCTTTTTTTTATGTGTGAGCGTATTTGTTTTTACAGATGCACCGTATATACAGCCGCAATCACGTCTGTCGCAGCGGCTCGCCAGCGCATAGGGAGACTTCATGTGCGCGCGCCTCCGTTTTTTAACGGCGCCGGCGCACGCACGAAGGCTCCCTATACCAGCGCCGCGCTGAGCATTTAGTTAAGCCCAAACCTCATAAGCGCGAAAATGCACGCGACAGCGACGAGCGATGTAACGTAGATCGTCTTCGCGCGATCAGTCGCTAGCGCAGGCAAACCTCATTCACGGGACGGCTTCGGCGAGCGAACTCCACTGTTGCTGGCATGATGCGGTCTACCCGCACCAAGAAAACCGCGTAGTGAGCGGTATGCAATTTAAAAATATGATATATTGTTCTGTAATGGAACGGAAAGTGTTTACGAATGCCTCGCAGCACTTTTTTTTTATATGCACGTGCGTAAACATTGCGTCATTTCTTGTTGCGCATACGTGACTCGGGCAGGGTCACGTGCAGCTATGTAGTCTTTGTCTTTTCCGGTTTTTTCCTATTGGCTGCTTGAGCCCAGCACTTCCGGGCGATGAGCGACGGTTTCCAAATCCTGGAGAACCGAGCGATGGCGCGAAAACGAGCACGCGACACGTCGCGCGAACGCCCTGTTTCGTCGCTCATAGCGTCGCTCGTCGCTGTCGCGTGCATTTTCGCGCTTATGAGGTCTGATTGATTTGTGAGGTTTAACGTCCCAAAACCACTATATGATTATGACAGACGTCGTAATGGAGGGCTCCGGAAATTTTGACCACCTGGGGTTCTTTAACGTGCACCCAAATCTGAGCACACGGGCCTCGACACTTCCGCCTCCATCAGAAATGCAGCCGCCGCAGCCGGGATTTGAGCCCGCGACCTGCGGGTCAGCAGCCGAGTACCTTAGCCACTAGACCACCGTGGCGGGGCGCTTATGAGGTCTGCTCTTTATGGTGCGCTGGGCGTCGATCACCCCACCATGCTTACCTTAGACCCTAGCTGTGACGCTGCTGAGGTCAATGACGTGAGTTTGATTTCTGGTCAATGGCTGTCACCACCATGACCGGGTGGAATCGGGCGAAATTTAAATGTCGCCGTAATTAAAAAAGAACTGTGTGCTTGCATTCGGGCACGAACGGAACTCTAGATAGTCAGTATTGAACCGGAGCTTTCCCACTACGGTGTACCTGGCTATCATATCAAGGAAACCCATAATTATTTTATGCGCTGTTGACATCTCATTTTAAACTGCCCGGGTTTACTGTTAAGTTTATACTCACGAGTGACGTTAAAGCTCTTGGTTTTGTGAAACGAATGATGAATATTTTTTGAACTAGGGAAGATGATGCTCAAGATAAGCAAACATCTAACTGGACTGAGGCGAAGTATACCCCCGTTGACAGAGTAAATATATAAACGTCATCGTCACGCACATGTTTGTATGAGGGGTGTTCGAAAAGATACTGAACTTTTTCCATAGCACTTTTAGTACTTGTGGTACAATGACTTAAAACTTTCCCCTATGAAACTACTCCCCTCCACCATCAATACGCGGTTCCTATCGTTTCTTCAATTTTCGGAAAGCCTCCTGAAACGCTCTTTCTAGAATGACCCGCAGGTATCTTCTGGCGTTGTCCTGGATCTCCTCTATATGGTTTGGAAATGGCGTCCTTTCATTTGTATTTATGTTCAGGATAGAAGAAATAGAAATTTAATGGCACTATTCCACGCTATAATACCCACTTCGGCAGCAGCTTCTCTAACAGTCTGACGAAGATTCCTTCGAATTACAGCACGAGCTCTCGTTGTGGTCATCATCTGCTATTGAGGAAGGTCGTTCAGGCTTTGGACCATCACCGACCGACACTCTACCGTGTTCGAAACGCTCGAACCACTCACTGCACTGCGCGCGACTCGCAGAGTATTTTCCATATGCTTGACTAAGCAACTGAAATGTGTTTTTGAAAGTTTTCCCAAGTTTGTAGCAGAACTTCAAGTACACGCGTTGTTCTTCCAGCTCTCATTGTCACTTTGGTACTAATCCGAAGAACATGTGGTCCATATGCCCACTTTAACGGCTGTAGCTCGCGAACTAATGGTCAGAGGGGATCGCGGCAAATCATAGTTTCTTGTCTAAGCTTGCCCTTACGTGTGATTAGTAGCTGCGTAGCGCTCCCTCTGGTGGTTGCCGCTCTATTGAAATATTTCGGCTTCTGTTTGAACCCGCCTCGTGTATACTGCGCTGTTTTACACCTATATGCAGGCGATGCCCGCAGAGAGCCAACGCGAACGTTACCTTACACTGAGTTCAGTTATACCGTCCACAGAGTTTCTCAAAATTAACTAGAGGGCACTCTGGCGCTGCGATCGTTCAGGGACCATGGGAATGATGGGTAGTACACACATTTGCCTAGTCTGCGTACTTGCGGCTTCGTTTATTGCTGTGTTTCGATTTCGTTTTGAAAGAAAGATTCAACCCTTTTACGGCGGAACGCAATATCACCCTCCACACCAGAGATGGTCGTACTGTACCCAGGGTAGACACCATCAAAGTCCTCGGCATGATCATCGAGTCCCGCGGAACCAACACCCAAACAGTACACAAGCTCAGGACTAAGACTGAGAATGCCATACGACTCGTACGTAGAGTAGCCAACAGGCACCATGACCTCAAAGAAGACAACCTGCTGCGTCTCGTACACGCGTTTGTTTTGTGCCATTTTACCTACGTTGCCGCTATACACAAATGGCTGCGTGCTGAGCGCGATCAACTCAATGCGCTTATTCGCAAAATGGTCAAACGAGCCCTTGGCCTCCCTATCAACACCCCAACGTACAAACTCCTCGAGCTTGGCGTATATAACACGCTAGAAGAGATCGCCGAAGCTCAGGAACGCGTGCAATTGACCCGACTCACTGCCACCAAGGCGGGCCGCCATATTCTGCGCGAGCTCGGCTTCTTCTCCTCGAGGGCCAGGGACCCCCCAGAGTTGACTCTAATTCCCCGTGAAATCCGCGATCTTATCACGATCGCTCCCATACCACGAAATGTACACCCCGAATACAACAGAGGCAGGCGCCATGCGCGGGCGACCGCAATTCTGAAGCGCATAGACACGGAAGCGGACAACGTCGCGTTCGTGGACGCCGCTGCCTATCGCAACAACCTAGCCTTCGCCGCGGTCGTGGTATCATCCGCGCAGCAGACTCTTAACTCAGCCACAATCCTCACCCGAAACCCCGAAACGGTAGCGGAGCAAGTAGCTATAGCTATAGCTATGCTCGACAGCAAACGGGAATTCATCTACAGCGACTCCAGGCCGGCCATCAAAGCCTTCGAACGCGGAGTCATTTCCGACCAGGCGTTACGTATCCTGCGCAATGCGGACCCGAGTGCCCTGAAGCACCACACTGTCATCTGGTTCCCCGCCCATCTCGGCCAGGTGCCGGGTGCCCTATCCAACCTCAACGAGATCGCCCATGATGCAGCGCGCGGACTTACCGACCGCACTGCCACAGGGCACCCTCATCTTGCTGGGTTAGATACCAATCGGGATGCACCAATTACGTACAATGAAATTACAAAGCACTTTTACCTGGAACGCCACATTTTTCCACCCCCACATCCGAAACTTAACTGACCGCAGGCATTAATGCTACGCCTATTACAGACACACACGTACCCAAACCTTGCCACGCTTCACGTTTATTATCCCGATGCATACCCCAGCGACACATGCCCATCATGTGGACACACAGCGACACTCGCACACATGCTCTGGGAGTTTAGAAACACTTCTCCCGACTCTACTTCAAGCAAGTGGGAGAGGTCCCTCAGGAGCTCACTTCTCGCCGACCAGCAATGGGCCGTCCAGCAGGCCCACGAAGCGGCCGCCAGGTACTCCCTGTCGGTCCCTACGTGGGAGACACCCGCTACGCGCTAAGTGCGTCCTGCAGGACTGAAATAAAGTTTTTTTCATTCCATTCATTCAACCCTTTTAAACATCGTGACCCGATTTGGAAAGGTATTTCGAAAAAAATAGGGTGATGAAGCGCAATCGCTGAACATTTGCCGATTTTTGTTTCGTGATAAAACAGCTTCAAGCCACAGGAACACACACGGAGCCATAAGTAGGCCAGAAGTACGAAGTTTAGACAAATGTGTGTACTACCCATCATTCCCATGCTCGCTGAAGCGCCGTGCATTGCAGCTCCCATAGACACTAGCGCCAGAGTTCCCTCCAGTGTATATTGGGAAACTCTGTGATACCGTCTGCACGTGTGGAAGTCTATAAACCAAATACTAAGATAAGTGCTTGTATCTTATACTGACGGGCCGCATACAATCTAGTGCAAGTTTCATAGGTGAAAATAGAAAAAAAGAGAGCAGACTGTACGTCTCCGCCATTTGGGACGCTGTTGAGTACATGCTTGAGTAAACTATTTTTTTTTTACAGTGATAGCCGTAGCTGGCAGCATTCCCATGTGCGGCACAGTTCTAATGAGGAGGAATTCGGGGGTCGAGCTATGCAAAAAAAAACAAAACAAAAAAAAAACAACGACGCACACGCGCGCGACCACCAAGTGTGAATGGCGCGTTTTTCTTTCTTTTTTTCTTTCCTTCCTTCTTTCTTTTTCTCTCTCTATTTCTTTTTTCTCTTACTACGTCGGCTTATCTCTCTCTTGACGCTATCATTTGTCGACAGAGAGCTGCTTGAACGCGCACGCGTCGATCGAACGGCGTGAATCGAGTGTGGCAGAAGAAAAAGAGAGCGGATTGATAAAGTGCTCATGTTGGAAAACAATAAAAAATAAAAAGGTAAAAAATGAGGTGAACGAGGGTCAACGAAGCAAACACCACACAGTCATAGGGAAGTTCGTCGAGTTCACTTCCCAGTCGAGTCGCAGGATCGATAGGCGAAAAAAAAAAACCCGAAAGAACAAAGGAAAGACTGGAGAAAATTTTGATCGTATGACCCTTGAAGTGGGAAGTATAAACCGTAAAATGGCAGCTTGACGGCTATGGGAAGAAAGCGTGCTCACCCAGTGTTTTTCGTTTCTCTGCCTCTCTCTCTCTCTCTTTTTTTTCAGTGGGCAGCGCTGGAAGGCGTGGCTTAACAAAGTTTTTCTCGCAGGGCCATTGCCGCTTAAGCAAATGCGTAGTAATTAGAGTAAGCTGAGCGAACAGAAACACGGATCAAGTATCTAGAGGATCGCGGAGAAAGTGTCCGTGAAGCCGCTTCCTTTGGGTCTAGACCAAGTATTTACGACGCTGTAGATTCAGGATACTTCAGAAAAGAGAGCCGTTAAGGTGGAAGATCATTAAACCAAAGGATGTTTTGTCCGGTGGGTATGGGTGCGCAGGTAGATAGGATACCCTCGTTAAGATGAAATTGATGAGGGGTGATTCAGGATACTTCAGAAAAGAGAGCCGTTCAGGTGGAAGATCATTGAACCAGAGGATGTTTTGTCCGGTGGGTATGGGTGTGCAGGTAGATGGGATACCCTCGTTATGATGAAATTAACCCTTTAAATTACGCTTTTATGACGGAAATTTAAGTAGTGGTGTCGCACAACACACACACACACGCACACACACACACGCACACACACACACGTACACACACACACACACGCACGCACACACAATAATTGGTGCTGACCAACTTCCAGAAATTCGGCCCTCATAGGTGTGTATTTGTATGCACTGTTTTCTTATAATGGATGGTCTCTCGGCTGTTGCCTTGTGCAGGACCAGATCCAGACGTTTCTGATGTAGCAGTTCGATCTTGGAAGAAGGGTGGGGGGGGGGGGGCACTTGCCATTTCACATATCCGCGTTTCGCTGTTGCCTTGATATGAAGCCATATCATAACCATTTGCCGGCAGCAGTTGAAGTGTTGCGCTTTTATGCTCCGGAATGACGGTAAGATTCCCGGTTTAGAGGAAGATAACAGTTAGTAAAGAAGATTGCGAAAAGCGCCAATACCGGCATGCACGCATACTCACTTCACTTAGTCATCCTCACTCACTCACACACTCATGTCACTCACCCACCATCACTCATTCCACTTACTCGCACCCACTCACTTATTCACACTCATCACACTCGCTATCACTCACTCCACTCACTCCACTTAATCACTACTTCATTCACACACGCCAACACTCACTCGACTCACTCACAATCACTCTCATCCATTTTACTCACTAGCTCGCCCGCTCACTCACGCTCACTCCACTCACTCACACTTGCCCGCTCACTCACGCTCACTCCACTCACCCACACTTACTCACTCTCACACTCATTTACTCTCATTTCACCTTGCTATTTGAGTGCACTGTACGCGTTTGTACATTTCTTCTTGCACCGGACAGTTCATCCGATAAACAGTACATTTTTTAAATTTGTGTGGATCTGTCAAGCTATAGGCCACATACCTGTGCTTTGTAGCTCTTGATTTACAGCTGATGAATACGCCATCTCTCCGCGCTTTTTGGCGATGAACGATGTAATAAGGCTCGAGCTGCACAATCTTACACACTGTCTTTCCACGGGTTAAAGTTTCTACGTTGGAAAACGAGGTCTGTCAGGTTGGGAGCGGGGCATTTGGGATAGGAGTAAAAAAGGAAGAAAGGAAGAGGGGTGTGTTGCACCGAGGCCAGTGCGTGTAATGAACAGTTACATACCCCACCCCCCCACCCCCCCTACACCGACATGGGCCCGTGACGAAACGTGTGCGTACGCATCATTTCGCCACGCTACAGTTCGTGTGTGTGTCGTTGATTTCGCTCATTTCCTCCGGCTAATGCGTCGCGTCACGTTCGTCGGAGGCCAATCCATTAGCGCGACGCGAGAATGCTTGTTCCTGCTGCTGGGTACACCAGGCAGCACTTTCAACTTCGCGAGCTCCTCGCGCAGTGTTCTGCGTCGCTGGCGCCTCCTAGGGAGGTGGAAATGTCACTACAGAATGGAGAGAGAGAGAAACTACTCATGGCTTTACTACATGGTAAGGTACGAGCCCGAGAGATAAAAGGAAAAAAAAATGTATGCGTAGAAAAGTGTAGAACGGATACCTGCGCGCTCGGCCAAAGTTGCTCTTCAAAATGCGCTGCGTACGTATCAAGCATCGTGAAGCCATGCCTGTTTCGCCAGCTTGTCCCGACATGTCAGCCCATGTTTCGTAACGCCTGGATTTTTGAACTGCGTGCGCCGTTATTTACGAGCGAATCGTCAGAGCGCTTCGTTGAGTGTATTATGTGCGTCCGTTTAGCAGAATGTAACCTATAGGGAGAGCTCATATGCATTGCTTAACGAAGTCTTCGCGGTGCTACTCAGACCGAGAAAGAAAAACGAGAGACGACAGCAAGCATACAGAGTAGCCGGCCGCGGATTTTGATGGCAGTTAAAGTGATCGACTGTTGACTCGAAGGTCGCGGAATCTAATCCCGGCCGCGGAGTTTCCTCGCAGGCAAAACGCTAGATGCCTGTGTGCTTAGTCTTCGGTTCACGTTGGTCTAAGTCCTCTGGAGCCCCCCCACTCTCGTAATCATGTCGTTGCTTCGGGACGTGATGAACCTGCAGTGATTATTATTACGAAAACGATACTTAAATGTCAAAGCTTAAGTTCTTTGCACAGCACAGAGGTAGTTCATAATCGAGGGAGCTAATCCCGGGAGACTGACAGATGACGTAACAAAATTGTGCTCCGTCCCCTCAGCTTTCGTAAAAAATGTACATATATAAATGTATATGGGGTGGGGACGAGACATGGGGATTAAATTGAAGCCAGGAAACTTATTTTCTCCTGTCTGCTGTACCCTGATTATGTACGCAGGCTGGATGGCGTAAGAAGCGAACTACGACCTTTCCTGCTGGGCGCCTCTTTTAATTTATTTTTTTGTCGTACAGCTGGCTTGCTTTTTAAACTTTGTTCTTGCGTCATTCAAGTGCCGGCCAATTTTAGCGAACTGGTGGATATGTAACCAGTGTCAGAAACGCAATGGCTGCTCGTGGACGCGGGTGCGCCTCCCTGCCTCGGCGGCCGCATTCACTCTGGGAGCAGCGAATGAGAACACTTGCATACAAGACATCGAAGGTTTACGTTAAATGAAACCTAGATTGTCGAAATCATCCCGAAATCACTAAATGTTTTGTTGAAGGGCGAAAAAGTGTTGCAGGTACCCTTCGATGCGACTATCTGAGGCAAGGAAAATTCTGATTAGCAATCAGTGGTGCCGCCCTAAACAATTGTTTTTGAAAGTCAGTCTTTCTAGGGATACTTGAACGCAGAAATTTTGGTCCGTCTGCCTATCATATCGCAGTTTGGACATGTACAACCCTATCTATCTATCTATCTATCTATCTATCTATCTATCTATCTATCTATCTATCTATCTATCTATCTATCTATCTATCTATCTATAGCGGACCACCTTTCCTTCCTTTCCCGCGGCGGCAATTGTTGACAAAGCGGCGGACCCACGCAGTTAAGCGCACGACTCTGCTGCATGAGCTGAACTCCTCTACTTTCAGCACTGCCTCGAACGGCGATGATATTACGGGCAATCACCGTCACTTTTCGCTCTTCCAGGTGACATTCTACTGCCCCTGGGCTCTGCTCACCGGTCGTTGGCCAATGCGTCTTATCCTTGTGAAGCCAGTGTGGTCCTCTCCACCACAATTCGCTTTCTAACAAGGCTGATGGGAGGATACCGCGAGTGATTAGGTCAGCGGGGTTGTCTAGTCCTGGGCAGTGCCTCCAATCCTCGGATCAGTCAGCGCCTGAACCTCTGATACTCGGTTTGCCACGAAGGGCTTCCATCTGGCAGCGTTTCCTTTAATCCAGTGCATAGCCCTGTGGAATCGGTCCAAAGGATGGCAGCAGCATTCTGGAGGTTCAAGGCCTTGCAACGTAGTGGCACAGTCGAGCACCAATGAGGGCCCCCATCAGCTCTAGTCGGGGTAACGAGAGGCGCTTCAAAGGGGCAACTCTTGATTTGGCCATAATTAGGCTTATATTGATTATTCCTTGAGCAGACTTGCATGCAACGTATCCGACAGCACCGTAGGCCTTTGGGCTGGCATCGCAGAAAATGTGCAACACCTTCTCTGTCTTTTCATCTCGGAAATCCCTTGCGATGATCCTCGGAATGGACACCGCCTTGATGCATTGAAGCTCTTCACACCAGCACTTCCACTCCGCTTGCATCAATTCTGGCAAGGGGGTCGTCCCAACCCGCTCCCAACTCCCACAACCTTTGGAACATTGTCTTTACGTACAGTGTTGTAGGAGCGATAAACCCAAAGGGGTCGAAAATTCTGGCTGAGACTTGCAATACGAATCTCTTGCTGTCGGCTCTGGTGGTGAGGAATTCAAGAAGTGAGGTCAGATTGTACTCGAAGTTATCTGTATGAGCATTCCAACCTACTCCCAATACCTTGGTGGCTGCAGGAAGTTCGGCATTTGCAATTCCTCTTCGCCACGTTCCCATCCTCTATGAAGTTGACTAAATCGTGGTCGTTAGACATCCAATTGTGGAGCCGCATTCCTGCTTGAGATAATATATCGCTTGATTCCTGGCATAGCACTTTACCCTGTTCGAGGGTGTCGACCCCTGTCACAAGGTCGTCAACATAGAGATGGCTGCGCAGGATGTTCGCAGTCTCAGCATACTGCTCTGGGAGTCCTTCAAGATGGTGTCGTAATGTTGCGGCTAATAGGAATGGGCTGGATGTAACACCGAACGGAACGCGCGTCATCCGGTAGGCCGCCACCGCTGGAAGTTCTTCACCTTTCTTCGGAGTGGCAGCATACCAGAGAAACCGCACAGCGTTCCGGTCACCCTCTGACAGAGATATTTGAAGGAATGCCTTTTCATATCCGCGACGATGCCGATGTTGTAAGTGCGGAAGTTGATCAACAAATCAATGAGCTCTGGATTAAGTTTTGGACCACTTTCCAAAACATCATTCAGTGAGAGGCGATCTTTGGCACTTGATGATGCGTCGAACACCACCCTCACTTTTGTTGTCAGGCTTTCTTGTCGAACAACTGCTTGATGTGGCATGTAATACACCGGACCTTCCGAAGCGCTGCAATGCTTGTTGGCTGGCTCTGCATAGCCCTTTTCGATGTATTCTCGGATGCAGGCGTCATATTCCACGATCAAGGAATCTCCCTTCAAAAGGCGCGTCGTGTTGGCTCTAAGACGCTTCGCGGCGCACTCGTAGTTGTCGTCGAGCTCATCAACCATAGGCTTCCAGGGGAAAGACACTGTGTACCGCCCATGCTCAAATTTGACGGTTTCTTTGTAGTGCTGTTGGATTGCGTCTTGGTGGCGAGCTGGTTCGTGTTCCTTGATACCAATGTGTTCGAGCTCCCAGAATGACCTCAACTGCGCTGATATTTCTTTGTTAGTTTGTTCGCTCACTGCTACTCGCATTACGCCAGCAACAGAGGGACAGACTCCTGGTGACCTTTTTGCGCCTACCTGGCCCTGGACTGTCCACCCAAATGCAGTTTCTACTGCCATCAGCTTGGAGGTTAGGCGCTTAGTGGATCCCGTGACAATTTCCCAATAATGATCAGCGCCGATCAGAAGATCAATGTTTTCACTTCCGTCACCCTGCGCGACGTCCGCGACTGGCAAGCCAAATTTCGAAAGTTCCAGAAGAACTGACTTTAAAGGCGCAGCCATTATATCTGCGCAGATGCAGGGAACTTCGAGGGCCTCCACTCGCGCCCTTTTCCCGTCGTACTGGCTTTGCAGCCACAGCTCGACCAGACGCGCTTTAGTGCGGGTTATAGCGGACTTGTCGCCGAAGGCATAGATTTTAAGTTCCTCTTCCCCAAGCACGTTCAACTGCAGTCTTTCAGACAACTTGCGATGGATGAACGTCCTTTGACTGCCACCATCTAGGAGAAGCCTGACAAGCGTACTTTTGTGCGGTCCCACTGTCCAAGCTCGTGCTGTTTGCAGAAGAAACTGATGCCCCTCCATGCACATAAATTTCTCCTCTGAGCCTAGAGAAGACTTTAGCACTGTGGCTTGTCCTGTCGCTGGTGGAGAGGATGCATTCTGTTCACCACTGCCACGGTATTCTCTGAAATCAGGATCACACATAGCCGTGAGGTGTTTTCCGCTACAGTTGGCACACCTGAGCCATTTGGCCTTACGGCACTCTCTTGACGTGTGCCCCTTTACTGTGCAGCGGAAACATCTATTCTCACGCTTCAGCATTTCTCTTTTATCAGCTGCCGACATCTCTGCATCGCAGTCACCGCTTTCGTGGCACCCTGACGAACAAAACAGACACCCTTTTCTCTCCTTGGTCATGGTATGCAGTGCAGCGGCTGAAGACATTCTCGCCGCTTTAAAGGTGCTGTTACGGTTTTCGACAGACGATTCTACACACATGCCCCTTGGTGTTTCGGCCCGCTGTATAATCTCCCGTGCCTCTACCTCGACTCTCAAAAAATGCGCAAATGCCTCCAGTTCACTGCCTCCTGTAGTAGCGCCCTTTCGTCGACAGTATTCGAGATGAAGGTCCGCAGGCACCGCCTTCTTTACTACTGTTAGGAGCAGAGCTCCGTACGTGCTGACACCGACGCCAAGAGAAGTGAGGCTCCGTACACCTCTCTCTACTTCGTCAACGAGGCTCCGAAGTTGGCTGAGGTTCCGCGAGTCACGCACTGACTTGATATTGAGCAGTCTGGACATGTGATCCTCGATTATGGCTTCTTTACGACCGAACCTTTCCTTTAACAGCGAGAGAGCAACTTCGTAGTTTCCGTCGGACAAATCAAGACCCGCAACGGCAGCCGCTGCTTTTCCTGTTAAGTAACTGTTCAGGTACTTGAACTTGTCCACGTTTGACAGGTGGTGGTTAGCGTTTATTGTCGTGTCGAACTGACTCCAAAAGCCTTGCCACTGTCGAAGCTCGCCGTTGAACTTTGCTATCTCTAGTTTGGCAGCTTTACTGTGGGGGTTACTTGCGGGATGTTACGGCTAGATTCTCTTTGATCTGAGGAACTTGAGGTGCGATCTAGCGAAGCGCTCACTGATGCGGCGTTAGTGCAGCTAAGCTCACGTAGCATGAGCTGTACTTTAGTCCTTGCTACGTTGATCTTTTCTTTGTAGTTCTCGGAGCATGCAATTTCCTCTTCTAATGCATCATCTTCTACGCCAATCTCAATTTCCCGATCTAGCTCTTTGAGTGAGTCTTCCTTAAGGGTGAGAAGGTTGATCTTTTCTTCAAGCTCACCGAGTGACGCGTCGTCCTCCATGGTAGCGATGTCATTGAGCAGCTTTGTTGTTGACGTTCGCACCACGGCCCTTTTGCGCTTCATCCTGTCGATGTCCATCTTTGGGTCCCTTATTCCCGGGTTTCGGCACCAACAAATGTTGTAGCGGAATAGCAGGGAGGCAGACTTTTTCTAGTGAGACGACGACAGAGAAAAAAACACGTCCTTTCAGTTTGAACGCATCACGAAGACTGCTTTATTCGTTCGCTATGTACCGCTGTCGTAGAGAGGGGAAGAAAAAAAGGAAAAGCAAACAGAGAAGCACAAGTATTGTCAAAGAGTTTCCTCCGCACCCCGCACGTGCGACGGTCTTCAAGGACAGATGGACAAAACGCTTTCCGCGTGTTCGAGAAGGGTCATTTTGGCCCTCACCCCCTTTTCCCTTCACGGCTGGGCTTGTAGGTAAAAACAGATGTCAAGGACGCCCTTCGCTCCTTTCGCATTGCCCGTCACGCGAACCACCCGAAAACGAGTCCCTCCGAGTTGCCCCTCCTCCCCCTCTTCGCCGCGGAGTCTTTCAATTAACGCTCCCCCGAAGCGGGGGCTGCTTCCCAGTATGCGACAAATACAACACATATGGTGGTTTTGGGACTTTAAACCCCACAAATCAATCAATCAATCAATCAATCAGTAATCAGAGTAAGCTGAGCGAACAGAAACACGGATCAAGTATCTAGAGGATCGCGGAGAAAGTGTTGGTGAAGCCGCTTCCTTTCGGTATATACGAAGTATTTCATTTCATTTCATTTCATTTATTTATACTGTTAGCCCAGAAGTGGGCCGTTACAGGGTGGAAGTACAAACAATTATTTGCAAAAAAGAAGTACCGTACAGGTCTCGAGATAATTTCTCGGTATTATTGTGACCAGCAACTCGAAGTTATACATAACATACATAAATGGAACACACATGCGATGCAATACATACGCGCAGAACAGCACATGACGCATTTGAGGCGGCACTTTTGCACCGCGCTGAAGATTTGAAAGACAACTACTGCAGGATCATGCAACCAACAGAAAGTACACACACACGCAAAAAAAAAACATATGTCACTGTTATTCGGAAAATAAACGTTTTAGATTCTGTTCAAATGATGTAAGCGAGGAACAACCAATTATAGACTCTGGCAGCATATTCCAATCTTCAATAGCACGTGGAAAGTAACTGAACTTAAAGCAATCGTTACGTGGGACTAGGGGTGGTATATACATATTATGGCGATTTACGACGCTGTAGATTCAGGATACTTCAGAAAAGAGAGCCGTTAAGGTGGAAGATCATTAAACGAAATGATGTTTTGTCCGGTGGGTATGGGTGCGCAGGTAGATGGGATACCCTCGTTAAGACGAAATTGATTTAAATGACGCTTTTATGACGCAAATTTAAGTAGTGGTGTCGCACAACACACACACACAAACACACACACACACACACGCGCGCGCGCGCGCACGCACGTACACACGCACGCACACATGCACGCACACACACAAATTGGCGCTGACCAACTTCCTGAAATTCGGCCCTCATCGGTGTGTATTTGTAGGCGCCGTTTTCTTATAATGGATGGTCTCTCAGCTGTTGCCTTGTGCAGGACCAGATCCAGACGTTTCTGATGTAGCAGTCCGATCTTGGAAGAAGGTGGGGGGGGGGGCACTTGCCATTCTGCATATACGCGTTTCGCTGTTGCCTTGATATGAAGCCATATCATGAGCATTTGCCGGCAGCAGTTGAAGTGTTGCGCTTTTAAGCACCGGAATGACGGTAAAACTCCCGGTTGAGAGGAAGATAACAGTTAGTAAAAAAAGATTGCGAAAAGCGCCAATACCGGCACGCACGCATACTCACTTCGCTCAGTCATCCTCACTTAGTCATCCTCACTCACTCACACACTCATCTCCCTCACCCACAATCACTCATTCCACTCACTCGCACCCACTCACTTATTCACACTCACTATCACTCACTCCACTCACTCCGCTTAATCACTCCTTCATTCACACACGCCAACACTCACTCTCACTCACTCACAATCACTCTCACCCATTCTACTCACTCACTCGCCCGCTCACTCACGCTCACTCCACTCACTCACACTTGCCCGCTCACTCACGCTCATTCCACTCACCCACACTCACTCACTCTCACACTCATTTACTCTCATTTTACCTCGCTATTTGAGTGCACTGTAGGCGTTTGTACATTTCTTCTTGCACCGGACAGTTCATCCGATAAACAGTACATTTTTTTTATTTTGTGTGGATCTGTTAAGCTATAGGCCACACACCTGTACTTTGTAGCTCTTGATTTATAGCTGATGAATATGCTATCTCTCCGCGCTTTTTGGCGATGAACGATGCCCTAAGGCTCGAGCTGCACAATCTTACACACTGTCTTTCCACGGGTTAAAGTTCCTACGCTGGAAAACAAGGTCTGTCAGTTGGGAGCGGGGCATTTGGGATAGAAGTAAAAACGGAAGAAAGGGAGAGGGGTGTGTTGCACCGAGGCCAGTGCGTGTAGTGAACGGTTACATACCTCCCCCCCCCCCCCCTACACCGACATGGGCCCGTGAAGAAACGTGTGGGTGCGCATCATTTCGCCGCGCTACAGTTCGTGTGTGTGTCGTTGATTTCGCTCATTTCCTCCGGCTAATGCGTCGCGTCACGTTCGTTGGAGGCCAATCCATTAGCGCGACGCGAGAATGCTTGTTCCTGCTGCTGGGTACACCAGGCAGCACTTTCAACTTCGCGAGCTCCTCGCACAGCGTTCTGCGTCGCTGGCGCTTCCTAGGGAGGTGGAAATGTCCCTACAGAATGTAGAGAGAGACAGAGAGAAACTACTCATGGCGATACTACATGGTAAGGTACGAGTCCGAGAGATGAAAGGAAAGAAAAAATGTATGCGTAGAAAAGGGTAGAAGGGGTACCTGCGCGCTCGGCCAAAGTTGCTCTCCAAAATGCGCTGCGTACGTATCAAGCATCGTGAAGCCATGCCTGCCTCGCCTGCTTGTCCCGACATGTCAGCCCATGTTTCGTAACGCCTGGATTTTTGAACTCCGTGCGCCGTTATTTACGAGCGACTCGTCAGAGTGCGTCGTTGAGTGTATTATATGCGTCCGTTTAGCAGAATGTAACCTATAGGGAGAGCTCATGCATTGCTTAACGAAGTCTTCGCGGTGCAACTCGGACCGAGAAAGAAAAAAAAATTGCCCGCAGCTTCCCTCGGGGGAACACTGAGGAGGATGCGGAGCATATAATTAGTTAACGGGGTGTTAAAGTGCGACTTACTTGGGTCGATGGCTAAATTGGTTAACGTGGTTGTGAAATGGGGTGTTAAATTGCGACTTACTTGGGTCGATGGCTAAATTGGTTAACGTGGTTGTAGGAGGGGGTGTTAAATGAGTGAACACGTACACACGTATGCGAAAGGGCGGCGCTGGTCGAAGGGACGTCGATCATTGTGTTTGTGGATTCGTTGGAATTCATTTCACCGCGACCTTGGACGTCGACGCGCCGTACAAACCAACCGACGAGCGGCAACTGAGCGAGCGAGCGCCGACCTTGAGTATATATACAGCGCGACGGCGCCTGCACTGTCAGCTGTTGAATGTTCTCGAAGCGCGACGCCACATGCGCGTCCACTGGAGAATCAGGAGAATTGTAGATGTCGAACGCGGTGTGTAGAGGAGGAAGGGTGCACAGATGGTGGAGGAGTGAAGCGCGCGCGGTGTGTAGAGGAGGAAGGGATGCACAGATGGTGGAAGAGTGGGCGACGGCGCGACGGCGCATGCGCGCGCGTCAGCTGTCGAATGTTCGAGAAGCGGTGCGGACGGCGCGGACGGCGCACTACAAGGCGCGAGTATAAGATGCTTCCGCATCTAAAACGAGAGAAGACAGCAAGCATACAGAGTAGCCGGCCGCGGCTTTTGATGGCAGTTAAAGTGATCGACTGTTGACTCGAAGGCCGCGGAATCGAATCCCGGCCGCGGAGTTTCCTCGCAGGCAAAACGCTAGATGTCTGTGTGCTTAGTCTTCGATGCACGTTGGTCGAAGCCCCCTGGAGCCCCCCACTCTCGTAATCATGTCGTTGCTTCGGGACGTGATACACCTGCAGTGATTATTATTACGAAAAGGATACTTAAATGTCAAAGCTTAAGTTCTTTGCACAGCACAGAGGTAGTTCATAATCGAGGGAGCTAATCCCGGGAGACTGACAGATGACGTAACAAAATTGTGCTCCGTCACCTCAGCTTTCGTAAAAAATGTACATATATAAATGTATAAGGGGTGGGGACGAGGCATGGGGATTAAATTGAAGCCAGGAAACTAATTTTCTCCTGTCTGCTGTACCCTGATTATGTACGCAGGCTGGATGGCGTAAGAAGCGAACTACGACCTTTCCGGCTGGGCGCCTCTTCTCCTAATTTATTTTTCTCGTACAGCTGGCTTGCTTTTTAAAACTTTGTTCTTGCGTCATTCAAGTGCCGTCGAATTTTAGCGAACAGGTGGATGTGTAACCAGTGTCAGAAACGCAATGGCTGCTCGTGGACGCGGGTGCGACTCCCTGCCTCGGCGGCCGCGTTCACTGTGGGAGCAGCGAATGAGCACACTTGTATAGGGTATATCGAAGGTTTACGTTAAATGAAACCTAGATTGTCGAAATCATTCCGAAATCACTAAAAGTTTTGTTGAAGGGGGAAAAAGTGTTGCAGGTACCCTTCGATGTGACTATTTGAGGCAAGGAAAATTCTCATTGGCAATCAGTGGTGCCGCCCTAAACAATTGTTTTTTTAAAGTTAGTCTTTCTTGGGATACTTGAACGCAGAAATTTTGGTCCGTCAGCCTATCATATCGCGGTTTCGACTTGTACAACCCTATCCGTCCGTCCGTCCGTCCGTCCGTCCGTCCGTCCGTCCGTCTGTCCATCTGTCCGTCTGTCCGTCCGTCTGTGTGTCCGTCCATCCGTCCGTCTGTCTGTCTGTCTGTCTGTCTGTCTGTCTGTCTGTCTGTCTGTCTGTCTGTCTGTCTGTCTGTCTGTCTGTCTGTCTGTCTGTCTATCTATCTATCTATCTATCTATCTATCTATCTATCTATCTATCTATCTATCTATCTATCTATCTATCTATCTATGTATGTATGTATGTATGTATGTATGTATGTATGTATGTATGTATGTATGTATGTATGTATGTATGTATGTATGTATGTATGTATGTATGTATGTATGTATGTATGTATGTATGTATGTATGTATGTATGTATGTAATGTTGAATCCATGAAAAGCATCGGGGACATTTCTTGCATTTAACTGCATAGTGAAACTATTTCGAGCGAAATTGAAAGAGGCAGAGAAAGAGAACGACGCGTTGGATCAAAGCGGTCGACCTGCCACCGGGCTGACCTTTCAGGGAGGCGAGGCTGACCGGAACGACGATGGTCCCTGTTCAATTTTCTCGCGCCACTGCGCGCAGCCGTATAGCTAAGCCTGGCGCGCTGATCTTTTCGGTTTTTTGCACTACATGTCTAGGTATATTTTCGTTTCGCTTCACGTGTTTTTAAAGAGGTATGGATAGCTGAACACCGTACGGGTGGTGATGCCTCGGTAATTTATCCCGCTGTATAATGGGTTTGAGGCGTGGCACGTAAGCACTACGCTTCAACGCCGACAGCAGCACAATGCCGCCTTACGGTAGCCCACGTTGACGCCGTGTGACAAATAATAATAATAAAAGTGCAAAGAAGGAGGTAAGAGATGCAGGTAAACGCGACGGTCGTTCCGCCACGCGATGATTGAGAACGAAAAGCTAAAAAAAAAGGATTTGACTATACTAATTACACCTATTGAGTATGATTAGGGCGGACTTGTCTTAGATCTTTTTGGCTTTATGAATATTGGGAGCAAATTTTACGGCCTTTCTTTAAATTATGATTGAAGACTGCGTTGAGGGCCGATCTTTACCACCGCAACGTTGAAAACTCGTATAGCAGAAGTCCCGACGCGGAAGCCGCCGTGGTAGCCTAGCAGTCTTTAAAACTTTGTTAGTGATCTAGAGGGCATTAATCAATTTAAAAAAAAAAAACGGCGCATACAAATACACACTTGACCGGTACATTTCCCCAGAGCCGTATCTTTGCGTGCTCGCGTTTGCACGGTTACTTTTGAAGGAGTAGTATTGGCACGATTTGAAGACATCGCAAAAGGAACATTTATCGTTTCCCTCGGTATGCAGTGTCAGCGCTCCTCACGCAAGAGTCAGACGACACGTAAACATACTTTTTCGACTTCAAGTTTTCCGTCGCTGAGCGTCTGCATGCCAGCTCCACTGCACGTGCATTATCGCGTCGAGTCAAGACAGTTCTCGAGCTTGCGAGCTGTACTGTACGCTCACTGCCCGAGTCACTGGACGACCATTCACTCGTCTTCGGTTACATCGTTGTTTACGTGCACCACGAGGAAATTACAGACTCGCCGTTAGTGGTGGTCTTCTCGTGACGTACACACTGCTACGACACGTCACTGAGAAGCCGAACGTGTTTTTTATATGAGCTAGCGGTAATAGAAATATGCTCGATGCATATCCAGGCGTCACAATACTCGTTTTAGGTTTGTCGACGCAACTGGTTAACGTCCCTGCCTTTCCTATTTTTTTGGTGTTCGTTCCCTCGACACCAGTACTTTTATTCAGATCAACAAACCGTGCTCGGCTGCGGTCCCGAAGGTCGCGGGTTCGTACCCGGTCGCGTTTCGACAGAGGCGAAATGGTCGATGCCCATGTACAGTCGAGTGCGTAATTTTAGAGACCACGGGAGCGCGGGCCGAGGCGCGTCGCTGCGCCTTCTGGCGGCTGCACGGCTCTGTCCGGGAGCGCGTACTGCGCACGCTTGTCCCAATCACCCGGCAGCCTGCCCTTTCGCTCGTTTCAACGGCGCGCATCTCGAAACGATGCGGACGGCGCAAGGTGTCACTTCTGCAGTCGCTGTGCAAGCAACGGTACTCCCGAGCGATAATATAGCGGCGAAAATGCCTCTGATGTAATAGCATGGCTCGAGCGCGGCTTGCAATACGCTTTCTTCCTTCATGCAGCGCGGAAAACATGCAGTTTCTCAGCTTTTCTCAAACGGAGTTGCGTGATATGCTCATTTTGCAGTGACGAATTTTGTGCTCTGTCTCGGAGACGTTAGGCCAGCTCCATTTTTTGGTGCGAATATTGCGCGTGCAGTGGTATGCACTAAACCACTGAATATTGCGCGTCCAGAATGAATAGCCAGGAAACGCGATAAATAAACAGTTTATTCTTATAAGCCAGAAAAAAGAAAACGATAGCTATAACTGCTATCCAGGAAACAGCACTACTTTCAGTATTTGATCAAACGCCCATCGGTGGCAATCACTTGCGCCACACGAGATGGCATCGGTAATTTATCCCGCTGTATAATGGGTTTGTGGCGTGGCGCGTAAGCACTATACGCTTCAACGCCGACAGCAGCACAATGCCGCCGGACGGTAGCCCACGCTGACGCCGTGTGACAAAATAATAATAATAATAAAAGCATAAAGAAGGAGGTAAGAGATTCAGGTAAACGCGAATGTCGTTCCGTCACGCGATGATTGAGAACAAAAAGCTAAAAAAAAGGATTTGACTATAATAATTACACCTATTGAGTATGATTAGGGCGGACTTGTCTTAAATCTTTTTGGCTTCATGGATATTGGGAGCAAATTTCGCAGCCTTTCTTTAAGTTATGATTGAAGACTGCATTGCGGGCCGATCTTTACCACCGCAACGTTGAAAACTCGTATAGCAGAAGTCCCGACGCGGAAGCCGCCGTGGTAGCCTTGCAGTCTTTAAAACTTTGTTACTGATCTAGTGGGCATTAATCAATTAAAAAACGGCGCATACAAAATACACACTTGACCGGTACATTTCCCCAGAGCCGTATCTTTGCGTGCTCGCGTTTGCACGGTTACTTTTGAAGGAGTAGTATTGGCACGATTTGAAGACATCGCAAAAGGAACATTTATCGTTTCCTCGGTATGCAGTGTCAGCGCTCCTCACGCAAGAGTCAGACGACACGTAAAACATACGTTATTTCGACTTCAAGTTTTCGTCGCTGAGCGTCTGCATGCCAGCTCCACTGCAACGTGCATTATCGCGTCGAGTCAAGACAGTTCTCGAGCTTGCGAGCTGTACTGTACGCTCACTGCCCGAGTCACTGGACGACCATTCACTCGTCTTCGGTTACATCGTTGTTTACGTGCACCACGAGGAAATTACAGACTCGCCGTTAGTGGTGGTCTTCTCGTGACGTACACACTGCTACGACACGTCACTGAGAAGCCGAACGTGTTTTTTACTATGAGCTAGCGGTAATAGAAATATGCTCGATGCATATCCAGGCGTCACAATACTCGTTTTAGGTTTGTCGACGCAACTGGTTAACGTCCCTGCCTTTCCTATTTTTTTGGTGTTCGTTCCCTCGACACCAGTACTTTTATTCAGATCAACAAACCGTGCTCGGCTGCGGTCCCGAAGGTCGCGGGTTCGTACCCGGTCGCGTTTCGACAGAGGCGAAATGGTCGATGCCCATGTACAGTCGAGTGCGTAATTTTAGAGACCACGGGAGCGCGGGCCGAGGCGCGTCGCTGCGCCTTCTGGCGGCTGCACGGCTCTGTCCGGGAGCGCGTACTGCGCACGCTTGTCCCATATCACCCGGCAGCCTGCCCTTTCGCTCGTTTCAACGGCGCGCATCTCGAAACGATGCGGACGGCGCAAGGTGTCACTTCTGCAGTCGCTGTGCAAGCAACGGTACTCCCGAGCGATAATATAGCGGCGAAAATGCCTCTGATGTAATAGCATGGCTCGAGCGCGGCTTGCAATACGCTTTCTTCCTTCATGCAGCGCGGAAAACATGCAGTTTCTCAGCTTTTCTCAAACGGAGTTGCGTGATATGCTCATTTTGCAGTGACGAATTTTGTGCTCTGTCTCGGAGACGTTAGGCCAGCTCCATTTTTTGGTGCGAATATTGCGCGTGCAGTGGTATGCACTAAACCACTGAATATTGCGCGTCCAGAATGAATAGCCAGGAAACGCGATAAATAAACAGTTTATTCTTATAAGCCAGAAAAAAGAAAACGATAGCTATAACTGCTATCCAGGAAACAGCACTACTTTCAGTATTTGATCAAACGCCCATCGGTGGCAATCACTTGCGCCACACGAGATGGCATCGAATTGTAAAACGCGGCCACTATCTCGCGGCGTGAACGAAGTGCTTCCCACTCCTCCTGTATGGGCGTTAATCGGGTCTCCTTCGTTGAACTTCCGAAATTCCGCGCCGCAAGTCGGCGTTTCACGTGACCCCAGACGTTTTCAATGGAGTTCAGGTCCGCTCCTACAGGTGGCCATTCCTATGTGCGAACAGCAAGGCCCTCAAGCAAAGATTTCACACTGCGAGCAGTGTGAATCGGGCTCCTGTCATGCTGGTACACGAAACAACCATCCTTGAACGGCCCATTCAAGACATAAGGAAGCAATTCTCTCTTTATCATAAGGGAGTACGTGGAGGCTGAAAGGTTCTCATCGAAAAGAACCAGTGGTCCAAGTCCTTCCTTGGTCATGGCGGCCCAGACACTGACAGAGCATCGGCCACTGGCAAAGACCGACTGTGTGTACTGTGGTGAATACCTGGCGAGGAAGGAAATGCTGGTTTGGTTAAACAGATTTATAAGAACGACAATGGCACATAGTCACTTTATCCCCGAACAATTTCGTCTTACTTGAGGATCCATATAATGAAATATGACTATGCGAGATCGCCAAGATGCTGCGAAATATTCGACATGTTGGTAAGGCACCCTCAGTGCATTCCAGAAGGCCTCGCAAACTCAACTGTATTTTTCTAAGGTAATAAGGTACAATATACAAACATTGGCTAAGGTGCTTAAGTTTGGCGAGCGACTCACGATAAGAAGTAACACAGCTTAAAGAGAATCAAAGCTAAGCAACGTTCTACAGCAAGTTCGAAGTCAATAAAGTGCTCGGCTTTACGTGCCTTAGCCACAACGTAATTAAGGCGCACTGTAGTGGGTGACCTGCCATTAGTTTTTACCAGCTGCGGTTACTTACCCTGTGCACTACTCTTTCTACACATTCAATGGTAAATAGTACAAGGATGACATTAATGTAGAAGACTAATCGCAAATGTTACCTCGAGTTATTGACGCCATATTCGCCGTTCCTGATCCCAGCGACTTCAAAACGTTGATTCATCGCTGAACACGACTTCTCCCCACTCTTCTGATCGCCATGTCTGCACAGAACGCGCAAACTGCAGTCGCATGGATCTTTGCCCGTCCGTGATGTGGGGCTTCTGGGCCGCGCCGCAGTTGGCAAGCCCTCCTTCTGCCAACCTCCTACGGATAGTCCAGACGAACGCGTAGAGATGCAATGCATCTTTTATGCCTTTCGCTGTTATTAGGGGATCAGCTACTACGGCGGTGATTATTAGCCTGTCCACTTCGTCATCTGTGCTTCTTTACCTTCCAGTACGGTCTCTGTCACTGATCCCCCCTGTTTGTCGGTACGCTTGGGTGGCACGATCTCATTGCATATCTTGACCTTTGAAGGAGCCGGCAGATGACCCGCTGAGAAAAGCCTTGGATGCTTAACTCTACGATGCGTCTCCTTCCATCAGCTGGTACTCGTGGTGATATTTTTGAAGACGAATGTGGGGGCCTTAAAACCCCCGATCTTATACTCTTTCGATAATGGCACTGTTTAATAGCTGTCTAATTGCCGGGCTGTGCCGCGATATGCCGCCATTCAACATTTGCTGTACCAAATAATTTCTTATCGTCACCAAGCCCGAAAGACCACGAAACAAGGCAAAGAATTGACAAAAATGACAAAATGGTACTGCGCCTGCGTCGCAAGCACGCGTGAACCTTCTGAGTGCCCAATTTTTCTGAGAGAGTTATAATAAAAATTCGCATTTCCACGCAGTGAGTATAATGTGCACAAAAGGAGCGGTGTGCCACCGTGCGAGGTATTTGGTCGAACAGCTTAAGGAATTGACTTTGTTTCCTTGTGGGGCCTCCAACATTTGAGCACTTCGAACTGAAATGTGCTCGCCCGTAATTCACTGCAGTAATTTACAAAACAACGTGACCAGAATACCAGAATACACGCTGATGCTCGAGCAACAGATGTTAATGGAGGCAATCTCAATTCCCAACTACTTCGCGTTCGGGAATGTTCCGTGCATATGCCATGGGTATTTTCAGTATTTTTATTGAAATACAGAAAGCAGTGACGCCCCTTTCAACCTTCGTGATTTTCTCTGGTTTCCGGAAAAAAACATTCCCAGATACCCCCAAATATAAAAAGACTCGAAAGTGAAAGCCTATGACATCTCTTGCACGTCTCAATCCGCATTAAGTCACGCTTACTTGTCTTAATCTACTATATTGCATACAATTAATGGGTTGACTTTAATCGGGGTTTATGGTTCGAGTAGTAGAAGACGACACATGGATATCTGAAATTCGAATCCTAGAAACTCATGGGTTGAGGGTCGACTCCTACCAATATTAGGTGCGGGCTCTCGACGTGACAGAACTGCGATATAGAGAGAGAAATAAATTTTATTATATAGATATAACATAGAGCTCCACCAAAGTATCCTCTTGGGAATGTTTGCTCATTCTGGATTCTTTAACGTCCACTCAGTATACTAGTTTCAAGTATCTCTCCTCTATCGAAATACGGCATGTGCGACTAGACTTGAAGATGCGTGTTTCGGGTCAGCAGCCGAGCATCGAAACCACTGCACCACCGCAGCGGCCTTAATAAAGGATTTATCCTTAATAAACCGAGTTTGTTTTCACCTTTCTTCCTCGGCTCCTTTCTGCAGCTGTTGCACGTTTGGTGGTTTCATGCATGTTCATTGACACATGATATTTGGACCGAGTATTGCTACGTGCGTTAATTCGGCGAATGAGGGCGCAAAAGGCAACACAGCTGGCTGAGCTTATTGATTGCCTAATTCGACATTCTAAATGTGATCATGCCGCGGATCGCCTAGGAGTAACGTGCACTATGTGCAGCACGCCGAAACCCGCAAATGATGTGCTGTCGTCACATTAGCGCTCGGCTTTTTTCATTGTCTTCACAGCGACTACAGAAGTGACACCTTGCGCCGTCCGCATCGTTTCGAGATGCGCGCCGTTGAAACGAGCGAAAGGGCGGGCTGCCGGCTGATATGGGACGAGCGCGCGCAGTACGCGCTTCCGGACAGAGCCGTGCAGCCGCCAGAAGGCGCAGCGACGCGCCTGGGCACGCGCTCCCGTGGTCTCTAAAATTATGCACTCGACTGTACTGTGCGATGGCAGTTGCACGTTGAAGAACGGAAGATGATCGAAATTTTCTGAGGCCTCCACGGCGGCGTCTCTCATGATCATATCGTGGTTTTGGGGCGTCAAATCACACATATTGTTATATTAAAGAGAAGGAAGGAAAAGGTTGGACCATTATTTGCGTGATTCACTGCAAATGACGTCGAAAGTCTTGTCCGGCAATGCTGCGTGACACATGGACGCTATCTGGCAGTAATGCCAAGAAACGAAAGTTTTCCAGAACGCAGAGCAGCTGGCAGCACCGTGTCGCTTTAGCGAAGAGTAAGAAACGCCCGCTCTTTCATTCACCGGGCTCTTGTTGTGATCTGAATACACGTTCGCTGTATTATAAAGAGGGCGACAACCACCATCACTGTCATCAGAGTCATGGCAGCGAGCAGAAAGTGGCTGCTTACGCATGGCTATAGGTAGTTGTTTTGTGCAATCAAAGAATAACAGTTACCACTGATGGCAAGTGTCTCCCAGGTTAACTTTATTGCTTGTTATGGCGTTTGCAATAAGTATGTATGCATTTTAAAATAAAAGTAACCCGCTTCATGATACTCACGTGTTGATGGTGCACCCGAATATGCATAGTAGTTTCTTTTCGATTGACAATGTTCACTAGTATATGAATGCAACCAGGAAATCAAGATGGGCGATCACTCTGCAAGGGGTTCAACTTCAGCTCTGGTGGCTGAATCGAGCGACAGACAAAAACACAAAAGACAGACACACACAGAGACTGATATACAGACCAAAACTTTTGCGACGAAGTATCCCAAAAATGATTGTCGTCTTTAAAATAAACGGAACCGAGGAAGACCACCCAGCTCTGCTTTTCCTTCAGACTTAGCGTCACTAACGTGAAGCAGTCATATTTTTAAAACTCATTTGGTGGCCACACATACTGCAGCTGCGGCACTCGCGAAGTAACGCAAGCTTCCCTTGAATTGCAGTGTTACGTGCAGATTGATAAGCTGCAGTCGAGCAGTGCAGCTCACCACAGGCCGCCATTACTGCACAGGGAGGGCGGACGAAAAGTTCTTTCGACGGAACGCGCTGGGAACAATTTGCGTCGCTTCACTGAAGGGGCCTATACTAATTATAGCCCGGTTCCGACCACTGTGTGCGCGCGTGCTCGAGATTCGCGTGTCTTATGTGCTTTCCCGTAGCGGGCCTGCGTTCTTCGTGGATGCCGGCACGTGTTCCGGTTCTCAACGAACAAAGGCCGGCTCTTCTCGAAGCGGCTTCCCAAAAACACGCCGGTTCTCGTCGCTCTGTATAACTTAAACAAACGTAAACAAATTTCTACTTTACACAGAACGCTTTACGATATCACAACAACAGCCGCATTTGGCGCCGTAGTGTTGCACCGCCGCCGCCGCCGCCGGTGTCCGTAACCGTTATCGCTCGAAATAAGATTTAAAAAAAATTGCCGCGTATCGGCGCACTTCACTGCAAACATTGCCGAAAGTCTTCTGTCGACAATCTTCGCACATATCGTTGCATTTTCAGCGCAGCGTAAGAAACACTAGGTTTCTTTTTTAGAATTACGTATCTGTGTATTTTATTGTAAAGGAACACACCGCCTAATACTTTCGTATTCATGTTTTGCCTCAGATATGCGTATTATTTGTTTGTTGATCAACAACGTTGACAAGTTTGAACGCAACCACCAGTTCGAGATGGCGGGGCGTTCAGCGAGTGCTTAAACTTTGGCCGGATAGCTGAATCGTGTGGCATAGACAAAATATGTCAGGATCGAATGTCCCTCTGTGTGGTAGCCCAGACTAGTCGTCGCCTGTTAGATCCTGACTGTTTTGAAGCAGGCCCACGGAACGGCTTTCAGCTCTCTCATAGGAGAGTACCGAGTACTCTAAATCGTTTACCACTTTCTCTAAACACACAGCCTAGTATTGTACCTCCGCAGAGCCATGCCGTTGCTTGAATCCCCTTTGCAAACAGACCCGATGTCGGTGAAGAAAACGCGTTAACGTGCTTAGGAGAGCGTTTCAGAACAGTAACGTATAGAAACCAGTTGTCACACAATAACGATTGCGCCGCGAGTTGGTCTTTGAATGATTCCAAGCCACTACGAAACCCTCCTAATGTCCTCGTTATCAGTCACAGCATAAAAAAAAATTGACGGCAGATTCACGAGGTGAATGATGATGAGATTGGGCGAAGCTCCTGGAAGTAATACCGTGAAATTTTCTTCCGTTAATTCGCCTGGCGATATGCGCGCTTCCTCACCGCTTTCCATTGTCGAACGTTTTCAAGATCTGCATCGCGACGTTGACGTGCTGCCTCGGCCTCCCGTTCCCGTACAGCAGGATTTTGCCGACGCTGACGTGCCGCTGCAGCTTCTTGTTTCCGTACAGCAGGATCCTGCCGACGCTGCCTCGCTGACGTGGCCTCTCCTTCCCGTACGGAAGGATCTTGGCAGCGACGTCGCGGAGCTTATCGCGCATCCTTATCCTTATCCATACGATCGCGCATCCTTATCCATACGAGCAAACACCGACGGCAAAGAGCATCGGCAACCACAAACCTGTGTCGATATGGTTTTGATTATAAAACAACTGCCTTATAAAACACCTGGCGCCTTTCGTTCATCAGCTGGCGTCTTCTTTTTGTTTTGTTTTAGAAACATCTGGCGTCTTTTCGTTTTGCTTTTAGAAAACATCTGGCGTCTTTCGTTGGTTTATTTCATCAATCAACGGTGTTTTGAATAAATTTTTTTATTGTTTAATCGCGCACAGGAGAAATCTCACCAGGCACTACCTTGGAGGTAAACAATGGCTGCTACTGGGAATGAGAGACAGCAGAAGTCGGCTTTTAACGCTTCTACTTCTACTAACGTTTCCTACTGGAACATGCCAATGGCTGCTAATGGGGAATGAGACAGAAGAATTCGGCTTTTATTTAACGCGAACGCTGCGAATTTTTTTTATTGTTCAACAACGCACAGGAGAAATCTCCCACCGGCACCACCTTGGAGGTCAAAGCGTAAGACTGGTTACACACTACGACTACGACTACGACTACAACTACAAGGGACGAACGGGTGCCGCTATAAGGAGCTTCGCCCCTAAAAATGGCACTTGATGCCTAGCAGGCCTGTAGTGGGTACCATTCTTCTCCGATGAATGTCGAATGATGGCGTATTGGGCGCTTCCAAATATTTCATAAAACGTGTTTCATAATCATGCGGTGGTTTTGGGCTGTTAGACCACACGTATCAATCAATCAATCAATCAATCAATCAATCAATCAATCAATCAATCAATCAATCAACCAAATCAATCACATATTTCACAAAATTATGGTGATTTAAGGCGTAGTAGGTGACATGCAAGTGCATTTGTAGTAACTGCCTCAAGTGTGTTAAAAAAAAAAAAACCTTTTCGGAAGGCCCCTCTTACTGCGGAGATTTCGCTTTATTGCTTGGGGGGGGGGGGGGCACGTGAAGTTTGTGCATTTGGACAATACTCGCCTAAACGAAGGAGCCACCGTGTATTACCACAACCCGACACACTATAGGGGTGTTCGAAAAATGCGAACATTGCGAACAGTGAATCGAATAGCGCATGTTCTAAATGCCGAATAATATTCGAATAATAAGCACTGATGCAAAAAAAAAATTTTCGAAGGGACGAAATTAAGTAAAAGAGAGACGTAACGCTTCTTGATTTATACATCGATTTACCAACATGCATGTAGCACAATCTTTTACGCTCCTATCGACGCTATATTGATTACAGTATGAAGCCGTTCTTGCTGAAAAGTTCATTGTCACTGAAGTGACAGAGTCACCCATCTATCATCCTTATTATGACATTTATACTAAAGTGACTCGGGAATAGTGCTCAGTATTTATATAACCGTTTTATAATTTAAAACCATGTTGGCAAGGTTCCACTTTAAATACTTATGTGATTCTGTGATTTTTACGTGAATCTTAGAGGAAAAAGAACAGAAAAGTGAGCCCCGTAACATTCTGCATCAGAGTGTGACACCTCAACAGTATCTCACAAGAGATGGGGGTAAGAAAGGATTAAAATGATAGGATTAAAAGGCATATATATATAGAGAGAGGAAGGAGAGAGCCAGGTGCACGGACAGTCTCATCCAGAAGTGAGGAGAAGATAGGAAAGATGGACACGGTCGCAGGAGTCCGAGGACGGGGCACCACTCGGCGAGAGCTCTTGTCGGCGTCAGGAGATGGCGTAGGGCGAGTCAGTCGGCCAGAGCTGCACTGTCGTCGGAGATCGCGGGGTCACAACCGGTCGGCACGAAATCCAGTGAGCGAATCCCCACTTTGAACACTGTAGTCCACCCTGTATTTCAAGCTGCAGTTACAAAATATCTTTGACGCTCTAGTTTCTGTTCTATAAGAACTTGCCCCAGTTTACACAAGTGTCACGTTTTTAATCAGATAAAAGTAATAATAATGGTCCTTTGTTAAAAATATTCGACATTTATTTTGAATAAAATGTGAAACTATTGGGTAATTTCGGAAGTATGTATAGGTGTGTCGTCACTTACACCTATTCGGCTTTGCAGACAGTCACAATTGTGAGGCCTGTGGAACCCCTGATACAAGTGAACATGCCCTGTGCGTTTGGGCCTGCGATATGTCGCGCAAAGGAATTCGAAGGCCGCATTGCCAACGTATGGGTGCTTTGAAAGGTATTGCGAAATCGCTTTGAATAGTATTCAATTCGTATTCGATTCGGTATCGTCGCTATTCGATTAGCATTCGATTCAGCTATAAAATTCAATATTGTTGTTGTTGTTGTTGTTGTTGTTGTTGTTGTTGTTGTTGTCTTTATTTCATACAAATCTATGTCTCGGATACAAGGGCAAAAGGCAGATGTCCTCTGCCTGACGGGACCCAAGTACCCGAAAGCACCACTCAGAGCATACAATATAAAAAGAAATACAAAATAACACTCTAATAATGCATGCGTAACATTGTTTTTGTACAGAGTAAATGGAGTACATAATTGTACAGTAAAAAAAAAAAGATTCATAACACTACAAATAACGCAACCAGAGAAACATATGACCGCTATATACACAACTTATCAATCTTGAGGACAGGATAGAAGGTAAACTTTGATATATTTTCTGGAAGATTTTAGAGACAAAGATTTCTGCGCGATTTCTATAACCTGAGTATGTTTGTTGAGAAGACTGGGAATTAAATATGTAAGTGCTTGCGTTCCATAGGTGGTTCGGACAAGTGGAATTCTATAATGGTCGTATCTTAATTCATAAGGCACATAGCTACTAGATTGCAGTTCAACATATTTAGAAGGATTAAGCTTAATTTCGTTAAAAACATAACAGAGTAAATGAAACTCATATAGTTGATTCACCTTCAGAACACAGTGTTCTAAAAAGTATGAACCTGTGTGATCGTTGTATGATAGGTTTTCTACATATCGTGTTGCTTTCTTCTGCAATCTTATTAGCCTAACAAGATTAGTTTTAAACATAGACCCCCAAATCATTATGCAGTAGTGAAGGTGTGAATAAATTAGGGTGTAATATAACTGCCACTTTAAAGATTTTGGAACAAGGTCTCTAAGCTTGTGGAGTACAGCGAGGAACCTTGATATGTTGGCATGAATTTTATTGACGTGATGGGACCAATCTAAGTGTTCTTCAAAAAATACACCTAAAAACTTGTAGGAAGAAACACGTTCAATTACACTATTTTCAAATGCAAGCTGAAGTTCGAAATTATCTGGTTTGTTAGGAGCTTTAAATACAATAACTTTTTTTGTTGATGTGATATATAAGGAGATGTTGGCGCACCATTATGGCGTCGGCTACTCCTTAGCCGTTGATTGAAACTTGAACACCTATCTTGAAGCAAAACGTACAAAGCAGTGCACGAAAAATATAAAACTCGGGCAAACATATGCAAAGACACACTTATACGCACATATCACAACATAATGGTAAGTGAATGTTCGAAAGTCAATGAAAGAAGTCTCTGGAAATGTCCCTCGTTAATATTCGGTCCACCAGCACAAAACAGCAGAGCACACGTCTGGTCCTTAAAAGGATGCATTCGCTCGTATGTACATAATAGTCAACACGTCATTCATTTCACAACACACACGTGATGGGTGTCACATGATACTGTACATAATAAGTACATCTGTTACAAATGAAAGTTCGTTTTTTCTTAATACTTGTCAGCAATCCCGCTAACTTGTAAAAAGACGTGTTAATTCTTTTAAAGCGTGTGACTGTAAAACTCCAGTCCGCCACGGGCCCAGAAGTTTTTTCATGCTAAATGGGCTGCGGTTCAATGCGAACAGTTCAGACTTAAGACGGCGTCTCGGCGTGTCATGATGTGGACAGTCTATGAGAAGGTGACATACGTCTTCATCTATAAATGAACATTCGCATTCGGGAGTTTCAGCTCTGCCGATTCTGTGCAAAAAATGTTTTGTGTATGCGGTGCCTATTCTCAATCGGTGAATTAGAGTTTCCATACTTCTGTTTAATGCCAGCGTAATTTTGAATTCAATAAATGGATCGATGTGGTATAAATCGCAGCTCTTTGTACTTTGGTCAAACCAAGCAGTTTTGCTCATTCTGAAAGTTGTATTCTTTATAATACTACGCAATTCATTTTTCGAAATTGGTAAAGAAACAGTAACGTCTTTACGATGTGCTTGTCGTGCTGCTTCATCGGCAGCTGTGTTTCCAGGAATGTTGCAATGGCCAGGTATCCACTGGAATTTGATCTCAGGTTGCGCCTTCTTTGCTTTGGTGAGCTCTTTCAGCGTTTCGTATGTCATACTATCACTTACTGTCCAGTTTGTACTGGAGAGTGATCTTAATGCGGCCTGTGAGTCACTGAAAAGTACCCATTTTCTAGGGTCTGTTACCGAGTTTATAAACTTTAGAGCATACAGAATAGCGAAGAGCTCAGATGTAGTAGATGACGTCATTTAAACGATTCCTGAATATTGAGGTGTGGTACGATAAATGCCGATGTTGAAGACGTAGTACTTGAGCCATCTGTGTAAATGTGTATGTACCCTGGACACCGCATGTGTATCTGATAAAGCGCTAGTTGTTGAGCAGCTTGGATGAACATGTCTCTCTTTCTGATAATGCCATCCACTGAAACTTTTGTTTTACTAACATTCAGGTAAAGTTTATTCATACGTAACCATAATGCTAATTCTTTTAACCATGCATTAGCTTGAACACCCATCTTATCGAGCTACATGCCAGAGAAAAACACACTAGCATCATCTGCGTACAGAGTGGTTGCAGGAGTTCTTGGGATGGCTATAATATCATTGATATAGATAATAAAGAATATTAGACCTAAAATAGATCCTTGCGGTACGCCATATAATAATTCTTTCAACTGTGATAGGTAGCCGTTATAACACGTATACTGCAGTCTATGCGGAAAATAACTGCGAAATAATTTTAAGGCTACTCCTCGAATGCCATAAAACGGTAGCTTATAAAATAAAATATTGTGTTTAATAGAATAAAATGCTTTTTTAAAATCTAAAAAAAGTCCAACAGCGAATCGCTTTTCATCTATATTAGAAAGTATTTTAGGGGCGAAGCTCCTTAGGGCGTGGGCTGTGCGTCCCCTGTAGCCTGTATGTAGCCACCTCTGGTTTAGTTCTTGCAGTGTTCACTAGATGGCGGTACCGTCCCCTGTATGTATTTTAGTACATACAGTGTATTTTAGTACAGTTTTCTAACACGTGGGCATCGGTAAACTGAGCTAGCCATGGTCAAAAAGACCGTAAAGTGTTCGGAGTGCGGGGTAGGGTGGAAGGTGGAAATTAGTGCGGAAGAGAAAGCAGAAGATGACGCCAAGTGTAGACAGTGCGAGTTCGAGGAGAAAATGAAAAATATGATGGCGGTCCAGAGTGGGCTCATGGAGAAAATCGCCGAGCTGGAGAATGCATTGGCGAAGGAGCGAGAGAAAACGTCAGCCATGGAGGAAAGGCTCCGGGCAGCCGAGAAGGGCCTATCGAAGGTCGCGAAAGGGAACGAAGACGCAGGTGACGGCGGAAGCATTATGGCGACGACCCCCCGTGCGGGAGAGATGAGGGAAACAGGCATGACAAAGGCAGATACATTGGCCACAGGGCCCAGCTACCGGGAAGTAGTTTTGAGGGAGGGAGGGAGCAAACCAGCAGCCGTGACTCACGCTAGTCACCTAGTCAGCAGCCAGGTGCAGGTTTCAGAAGGAATGTCTGAACAGGTCATCATCGCCGGTGACTCAAATTTAGTCCGATGCGCAGCGGCAATCAAAGAAAGGGTGAAAGGCGACAAGAGAGTTGCGATAGGGACGTTCCCAGGACAAACGCTGGGGACAGTAATGAGTCAAGCGGGTGAACAACTCGCAGCTAAAGCTAACAATCGTAACCTCGTTGTAATTGCGGGAGGGTTAAATGACGTCCTGAAAAAAGAATCGTCAGGACTAGCGACGACCTTGGCGAAAGGGGTGGATGACATGCGCACCGTGTCCCCCCAGGTGCAAATTGTAGTATGCACAGTACCGGAAGTACCAGTACGCAACGTCAACCTGCAAAGAGCGGTTGTCGACGCAAACAAAGAGATATGGCGAATTAGTCGAGAGAAGGGTTTCGAGGTAGTGGATTTAAACAGGGAAGTGCACAGGTGGGGTGGATTCCAAAGAGACAAGATTCATTTCGATAAGAGGCTTGGACACGAGGTGGGCTGGCGACTGGCAGGACGCGCAGTAGCTTTTTTGGGGGGCTCACGGGCCCTTTGGAGTCCGGGGTAGCTCGTAACAGGGAAAACAACCAGGAGGACGCTTTGACAGGTAGAATTGCGAAAAACCAGAAAAAAGGTAAAAGAAAAAGGAAAAAGGCGCGTGTTGCAATTAGTTACATAAACATGCAGGGTGGCAGAAAGAAGGCAAAATGGTTAGAGATTGAGGAGCAGTTAAACAAAGAACAGATAGGCGTGTATGCGGTTACAGAAACACACCTTAGAGACTTGGAAGAGCCACCACATATTAAAAATTATGTTTGGGAAGGGTGTAACAGGACCATATCGGAAAGGAAAGGTGGGGGTGTAGGAATGCTAATTCACCGCGGAGCCAAATGGGTTAGAGTGAAACAGACGTGTTCAGAGCACCTCTGGGTTCTGGGCACAGTAGGTGGAAAGGAAACGTGGCTAGGGGTAGCCTACTTGTGGACGGGGAATAACTGCAGAGAAAAGAATCAGGAGATAGTGGATTGCATGAGTGCGGATATTAAGGAATTTGGTAATGGGGCCGAAATCATCCTTCTAGGGGACATGAATGCCCACATACATGACCTTGACGGATATTCAGACACCAATGGGAAGTTATTACTAGATCTTTGCGAGCAACATAGTCTGGAGATAGTTAACACGGGGCCTAAATGTGACGGCCAGATCACATGGGAAGTCGGAAACAAGCAATCAAGTATTGATTATTGTCTCATGACTGAAGGAATTTACCACAAACTGACCAAAATGAGGATAGACGAGGAAGGCATTAACAGCTTGGGTAGTGATCATAAACGAATAACATTACAAATGGGATACGAAACTGAAAATATGAGCATGGAATCAAAGTCTGGCAGCTCGTATTTAAATGACAAACAAATAATAAATATAGCCGCAAGAGTCGAGGAAGAAGTAGGCGAAATACCAGGCAAGGACTGGGAGTATAGTGAGCTGTTACATCTAATGACGAAGGAGATAGGGAAAGAGAAGAAAACTGTTTGCTGGAAAGGAAAAAGGAAGCAAAAAGTTGGTGGAACAAGGAAATCCGGGAGGCGATCGAGAAGCGACGCGAAGCATCACGGGAGCATAGAAAGGCAAAAAAGGAGAAGCGGCCGCAGGACGAAGTCAAAAAAATATGGGAAATATATTTAGAGAAAAAATCCCATGTACAGAAATTGGTAGAGGCAAAAATTAAAGGTGAAAGTGAACGCTGGATGACAGAGATACACGAAAAAAAGGAGGCCGCGCCTAGGATTTTTTGGAGACACATAAAGGCGCTAGGTAGGAAGTCTGTCACAACGCAACAACATATTCTAGATGAAGGACGAAATCAATTGGAAGGGTACGAAGCGCTAGGTTACATCCAAAAGGTAACAGCCGATTCGTTTCAAAAGAGCGTCCAGGGGATCTCCCCGGTGAGTAAAAGTGTGGCGGAGAAAGCAACAGAGGAAGAGCTAGTACTTGATAATTTCAACTGGAAAAAGGCCGAAGGAAAAATTCCAAAGCGCACTGCCGCGGGTTTAGATGGGATTCCCGTTAGCCTCATTAACGAACTAGGACATAACACTAAAGAAGCATTGTTAAAAGCAGTAGAAAAAAGCTTAAAGGACGGACAAATACCGGACAGTTGGCGACAAAGTAGAATGAACTTAATCTATAAAGGCAAGGGAGAAAAGGACAAGATTCGCTCGTATAGACCACTAACCATTACATCGGTACTATACAGGTTGGCGATGCAAGCAGTAAAAATGAAAATAGAAACATGGGCCGAACATAACGATATTTTGGGAGAACTTCAGAACGGATTTCGAGTCGACAGGCGGTTAGACGATAACCTGTTTGTTCTCACTCAGTGTCTAGAAATATCTAAAATAGAGAATAGGCCCTTGTACGTGGCTTTTCTAGACATCACTGGGGCATACGACAACGTTAATCAGGAAATTTTGTGGGATATATTGAAAGGAATGGGCATGGGCGACGACTGTATACAGCTTTTGAGGGAGATATACCGAGAAAATACAGTTTGCATAGAGTGGGAAGGAATGCGTAGCAAAGAGAACGTTGAGGTTAGCAGGGGTCTGAGACAGGGATGTCCTTTGTCCCCGCTGTTATTCATGCTGTACATGGTGAGTATGGAAAAAGCGCTAGAAGGTAGCAACATTGGTTTTAATCTGTCACACAAACAGGGCGGCATGATGATTGAGCAGAAGCTTCCAGGTTTATTTTATGCGGACGATATCGTCTTATTTGCGGACAGTCGAGATGATATACAGCAGCTGGCGAATATATGCGGAAGGGAAGGTGAAGCTCTTGGACTAGGATTCAGTGTAACGAAGTGTGGATTGATGGTATTCAATGATCCCTGTGATCAGACGGTGTCCATACAAGGCCAAGAAATACCGAGGGTAAGTGAATACAAGTACCTTGGAGTATGGGTAAATGAGAGTGATAGATACATGGAGGTACAGGAAAAAGCCTCGGCAGCAAAAGGAAAGAGGAATGCGGCAATAATGAAGCACAGAGCGTTGTGGGGATACAATAGGTATGAGGTGCTTCGAGGTCTGTGGAAGGGTGTAATGGTTCCAGGGCTTACTTTTGGGAACTCAGTGGTGTGCATGAGGGCAGAGGTGCAATCGGGAATGGATGTAAATCAAAGGACTGTGGGACGCCTCGCGTTGGGTGCTCACGGGAAGACGACAAACGAGGCTGTAAAGGGCGATATGGGGTGGGCAGGTTTTGAGGCGAGGGAAGCGCAGAGCAAAATAAGGTTCGAAGAAAGGCTAAGAAATATGAAGGAGAGTAGATGGGCAGAGAAGGTGTTCCGTTATTTGTATAGGAAGAGCGTGGACACACAGTGGAGAAAAAGAACTAGAAGACTCACTAGTAAATATACGGCTGGTATTGTGAGCCATATGTCAACAAAGAGCGTTAAGGGAAAAGTCAGAAAGGCGGAGATGATTTACTGGATGGCAGCTATGGAGAAAAAACCGGCTTTGAGTAACTACCGAAAGGGCAAAAATGAAATAAGGAGGGAGGCATTTTACGATAATTCAAGGGGAAGCGCTTTACTGTTTGAAGCGAGATCGGGCTGCCTTAGAACGCGTAGTTATAAAGCAAGATTCAGTAAAGAAGAAGAACAATGCACATGCTGCGGGAAAGATAAGGAAACGGCGGAGCATGTTCTGATTGAATGTGGAGATATCCACCCAGGTGTACGTTTGGGCATGAGCCTACAGGAAGCCTTGGGTTTTAGGGACAACAATGGAAAGCTGAACACACCCGCGATTGAAATAAGTAAGAGACGGTTAGAGTATTGGTGGCAGAAAATTAGAGAGAAAGGACAAAAATAAATATTGGAAAAATAAAAAATGGACAGTGTGCCGTAAATGGCAGAGAACTTAAGCTGAAAATTTACCTTTTTTTCCATTAAGATAGAATTTATCGAAGTAGAGGCATTAGGCCAACATAAAAAAGGGAAAAAAGGTTTTTTTTTTGTCGAGCCTGGTGGCATACTTGTCACCACCCCGTTATAAAGGGGACGCTCATAGCATCCATCCATCCATGTAGCCACCTATAGTTTAGTTCTTGCAGTGTGCACTAGATGGCGGTACCGTCCTCTGTATGTAGCCACCTCTCGTTTAGTTCTTGTAGTGTTTACTAGATGGTGGTACTTGTAGCTGATGACGAAAAGATGCAAGATGTTATAAACTAGAAAGCGGTACTTGTAGTTGATGAAAGACGCGAGATCTTATAAAATAGGAATGATGTCACATATGGCGCGTGTCATTGGTTGAAGGCAATCGTTCGATTTAGTGCGGCGACGTACGCTAGGGGGAGCGTTGTAATAAAATCCGTTCGCTGTTGGCGCGCGCTCGGAGTCGCCGGATGGATAAGGCTGCACAGCGGAGAGAGCGCAAGGCGGCAGCAGCGCGCGCTCGCAGACAGAATCCCGATGTGCGAGCGCGCGAGGCAAGGGACATCGCAAGCCATCCATCGTCCAAGAACAAATAAAAGTTGATTTGTGTATATACACACACAGCGTTTCTCACGTCTTTACATGATGATCGACTGGGCGAATTACACGGAAGATTCACAGTATACCGATGAATCCCTCCGGAGCTTCGCCCATTCATCATCATTCACCCCGTGAATATGCCGTAATTTTTTTTCCTTTACGCTGAGTAGTGCCATCTCCGCTGACTTCCCTTGACGAAACCCGAACTGCTCTTTCACAAGGACTTTTTTACTGTCAAAAAATTTACATAGTCTATCCTTTATCAAGTATTTTAACAGTTTAGAAAACAAAAGTAGGACACATATATGTCTATAATTAGAGATGTTGTCATAAGGGCCACCTTTGTGCAAAAACAACCACTCTTGCAATTTTCATACTGTATATGTGTAGCGAAGATGTATTCACATACATCTTCGCTACACATATGCTGCAGGGTGCGAACGCGCTGTGAACTTGAATGAAACCAGCGCCTTTATCGGGGATGCCCTGAAAAGTAATCTTCAGCTGCTGTTCATTTTCGCGAATACGCCGCGCTTTTGTTTCGTTGAGGATTTTGCGCCGACGTTGACCTTGGCGGTGCTTGCAGGTCAAATTGACGCAACAAAGTACATGCACTTGGGTTTGCAGCGGGAGGATTAGATCGGTCGCTCTGAAATTGATGAGCACCCATTTGTAGTATGAAGTTTTCAACGAAATTGACGAAAAATTCGTCCTGGTTTGTGAATTGAACCCGGGACAAACGCTCTTATGGGGTGATATTTTAACTATTTGAGGTAATAAGGTAGCTTGCAAGGGGTGGCTAGAAGACGAAAGTAATCGACAACTCGATGCACGTCAACACTGGAAACTGCAAATGAGATACTTTTCCCAAATGACTCTTTTGCCACCTTGCGGGATTGGCAGAGCTGCTTTGCGATATAGAAACCTGGCTGCTAAAAATTTTGCTTGGTAATCTGCAAAAAAAAAAAAAGAAAGAAGAAGGAAATAAGAGGCCATTCAATAAGCAAGCTGTGCCGACAATATTAGGTTTAAGGGAGCACGACTTCCACATACAGCCAAGTCGTCGACCTTTGAAGTTTGTAGAGGCACGCGTTGACGCCACTTTTATGGCATCTTTGTCTAACACACGAAGACTTGCGCCAAATTTCAGACAAACTCACTCGGGAAATCACGAACGCTAAAAGGACATCGTCCGCAGTGGACACGGCTGTCGCAGTACACGAATTGCGTCACTTTGCCTGAAACAGAAATTGCGATTTTTTTTTGCTGCATCGTTCGAGTGACGTGGAACGCTACAGGATCGAACGATGGTCGTACGCTATTACTTCATTTTTTTCACACTATGCAGTCTTCCCGATACGATCTTTACGAGAGGCAGACGAAATGACCATATACTATCCAACAATCGTATTGTCCGAAGCAAGTTAAAAAAAAATTCGCCAACGATTGCGATATTGCGTAATGCGAATTCTGAACGCAGCTCCGTGTTTGTGCTATGCCAGCTGTGTTCGAAGTTCTGGCTATTCGCCGTTGCAGCAATGGTAGATGCCCATTTATGGTGTGATGTCAGTGCTCTTTAAATTGGTCTAAATTTCCGCAGTCCTCCATTACGGCGTCTTTCATAATCGTATCTTTGTTTCGGGACGTAAAACTACATATACTATTATTACTAGAGTCACAGTAGCTGATATTTTTTTTCAAATCCCGTCGTGCTATTCCTGTAGAATAATATGCAGGACTTACTTTACGAAGCGCCATCGTCAGCGTGGAGGAAAGCGTCAGTTTGAGCTGGTTGGTTCTCCATACTTTACCACCGTTAAGCGCGACACGTTTTATACGTATGGAGAAAAAGTGCCTGTCCACGTCTTTTTGTACTAGCATCCGAACGTTTTGAGCTTACTGTTGCCCTGTTGGTCAAGTAGAGGAAACCAGAAAACATTGAACGCCAGGTGTCGGCGGTTACGCAAGCTGTCGTCCCGATATGTCACCGACTTCCTAAGACCTTCCCGTGGGAACTGTATTTTTTTTCCCCGGGTTCTTGATCATCTCGCAGCAGTTAATGACATCAGGGACTGCGAAAGCATGTGCGCGATATGTCACAACTTCTCGCAACTTCTCGTGGGTGACGATTGTTATAGCGCGAGAGCAGGACGACGACGAAGGATTAGAGAAGTTTCGTTCTCATCGTCGTCGTTCTGCTCTCGCGCTATGACAATCGTCATGTCATACCAACCAGCCCAAACCGCCACGCTTCTAAGCTCCCGTGGGTCTGCTTCGTGGTTCCTCGTCGTTTAGTTATGGTTACAAACTGTTCGTCAGCGGTGTCGAGAAGGCCGTCGGGACGACGGTTTGTCACGTTAGCGCGTGACCCGTTACGAGTCGATTTCGAGAGGGCGGAAGTGGTGGGAGATCGATAACGCCGCTGTGTAATCGAGGTGGCGATTCGTCGTCTGCGTGCCGTGTAGGGGTGAAGGTCACGCTCTTTTGCCGCTCAGAATGAAAGACGAAAGGGCGATTAGCAGATGTACGCAAGAAGAATGATACCTGTACGTAAAAAAAGATAGTAAGGGGACAGGGCGCACCTCTTGAATGGGCAGGTCAGAAGCGGCACGCCGAATTTGACCTATTCGCACCATTTCCCAGTGTTGCGTGACAAGTAGTGGGCAGCAGATGGATCATAAGTAAAATTGGAGTTGCGCAACCAACTATATAGGATGTTGGTATAGCTCACTTTACGGTGTGTTCATGCTTTAGCATCAGGGGCTTCAACGCCAAAGAACAGTTGCATTTGTAGGATCGTGGTTTAACTGGTCCGATGTAGAGACACAGTAGAGTTATAACCAAGCTAATGAATATACACGTAAATGATGAAAATTGGACTGAAACATTATAACCTGAACTAAAATCTAGATCAAAATTTTATGTATAGACTGGAAGCAGCTTTAGTATAGAGCCGAAGTGAGTCAACTATAACTCGTAATGGTTAATTAGAGGCGATTAAGACTGGATGTCGGAAACGGAAGAACATGCAGTAAGGTTTGTAGGGGGGAAAATAAGACAGGAAGTTGGAATCGAAAGGGACGTTAAAGCCGCGATTCAATACACGGATACCAGATAGAGGAAGTGGAGTTAGAACGGTGGTTATGTATGACTGGGGGTAACGTGGTGGACGTGGATAGTGACGACAGTTTGTAGACACCTGAAATCGCACAACGAATGCCTGCAAAAAATAATAAAAAAATCACAACTACAGGAATATTTATTTGGCTAACGAGGAGCAAAACAGTATTAACGTATTTTGATCGAAATGAAAATCACCGCGGAATTTTCGGAAGATATTGTTTTAGCAGTTGTTCATCTCTCCCATTGTGTATCACCCTGTGGGTGTCTTTTCGAACGTGTCTGCATATGCGCATCACGTATCTTTAAATCAGGCCCCGCCGCGGTGGTCTGGTGGCTAAGGTACTGGGCTGCTGATCCGCAGGTCGCGGGATCGAATCCCGGCTGCGGCGGCTGCATTTTCGATGGAGGCGAAAATGCTGTAGGCCCGTGTGCCCAGATTTTGGTGCACGTTAACTAATCCCCAGGTGGTCAAAATTTCCGGAGCCCTGCACTACGGTGTCTCTCATAATCATATGGAGGTTTTGGGACGTTAAACCGCACATATCAATGAATTTTTAAATCAGGCTTCCTCGCAGTAAGGGCGTTGTTAAGGAGAAGCTTGCCTCTGAAAATTGTTTTGTTTCATAAGATACGGCCTTAAACTCCACCACACGAATCGAAGAGACAATTCAGTCAGGGAAAGCACTGACGACGTTGAATGTTGTCTTTAGCTGTGGTGTTCTAATCCTGACGTAATTTGAGATGCATTGAGGTGGACGAATTCAATTCATTGCAATAGTTATGGTCGTTTGTCATGATGTTTTGTGACGCGTGTCGAGAAGTGATGAAACAAGAAATGGACATCTTTAGAGAAGGAAAAGAGGAATAAGCTTGTATTTAACGCTAGCGAGTAGTAAACCCGAAAAAAAGAAAGACAGCGACAAGCGTATAGTTTCACTTGACATAGGAGTTCGAAAGTCAGTCCCACAATAAACATCATCAAAGAAACACAACTCAGGAACACGGATATAAGAAGGATGTCAGCACATCAAGAATGCCTTCGTGGTATTTTTACTTCCATCCTGTGTCCGTGTTTCCAAATTCTGTGCTTTAGAATGACTACGTACTAACTACCTCCCTCTCTGTTATTCTAAGCACCATCTAAGCTTTTCTTCGATTAATTGCGTGTTCGATTCACTTGGCCGTGTCTGACATTTAAACAAGCCCTTCGGGGGAAATTTTTGTTTTGTTGTTATGTGCGCCAGACTGCAAAAGATTTCAATGGTCATAATGAAGCTCATTACGACGCAATGAATGAATTAATGAACGAACATGAGATGACCTTGACATCGTCTCTCCTCCACCCCCCTCACGTTTCTTTTCCAACCTTTCCGCCTCGTTGTCACCAGCCAAGTTACCCGTCCGAAGAGCAGGGAGTTGTGTGCCGCGGAACCATTACCCGATGCCGCCTCTCCCCCTTTTCTCTCGTTCGAGTAGCTCCGGCGTCGTGGCGTGCTCGTATACCAGGCCGGCGCCGTTGGCTTCAGACAGGCGCGTGTTCGCGTCCCCGTCGACTCGGGAGGTGGAGCGGTGCCCCGCCTCCCCTCTTTGTTCCCGTCTGACGGCGCTGCGCCGCTTGCGTGCAGCTCCGTTCGCGTTCTCGACGTTTGTGAGCACGGGTCCTGGGCGAACAGCCACGACAACGGCGGCCTTTCGGAACGCCGGCGGACTCCAGTTCAGGCTGCCCTTATCGAGTCGGAATGAATCGATGCGCTTTACCAGCTGCTTGACCACAGTACGGTGGACAGTGCGGAACTGTGAAATACGCCGGCGCGCTTTATGTCGTCCAACCTGGAGAATTCGGCGCACGCGTTTACCGAAGGCTTTTCGGTGGCTCGCTTCGACCTGCTTATTTCTGGCAATTGATTGGAACCAATGGTCAGTGGGAAAGTTGTATCGGACGTAACTGATTAAAATACGAGAAAAAAAATCGAAGCATATCCACGAAGTGAATGATGATGAGTGGTGCGAAGCGTCCGTCCGTCATTCCGTCCGTGTTTCCGTCCGTTCGTGCATGCGTCCGATCGCGTTCGAAAACGCAGACGGCGCGCGGGTAACACCGACGAAACGCGAGCCGAGGAAGCCGGGCGCAAGCGTCTTCAACGCGCCTGCCGCTTTGCTTCGTCCATGCCCCACCAACGATCCACATCGTACTGTGACTATCCAGAAGACTGAGAGGGGCACTCGTTCTCCGCGTGCCCAGGCACAGCCCGCGCAGCTGCGCCTGGCGCAGCAGCCAATGGGAGAGTAGCGGTACAGTGCCATCTAGAATATCCTCACTCAACCGCAGTTTGTATGTACTTCTATGAGTCAGCGCCGTCTATTATACTGTTCAGGAGATACTGCCTTCTTTTCTTTCTCGTCTTTTCTTCTCTCGGTAACGCGTGATGCATGACAAGGTTAGACTAAAAGGAGCTTCGCCCCTAAAAAATCGTTTTTCTCGTATACTGAGGGCATATGCAACATCCGCAGCAAAAGCTTCCAACTGCCGAAAAGAGGAACGCCGCAGGGTTCGGTCATCTCGTCATTACTTTTCAATGTGGCTATGATCAATCTGCCAAAAATTCTCGACAAAATACCGGATTTACGGCACGCGATCTACGCTGATGACATCACGCTCTGGACCAGGGCTTCGAACACTGGGAGACAAGAGACCCCGCCTATAAACCGCCGTAGATGCCATCGAACAGTATCTCAGAGACTGCGGTCTCTGCTGTGCCTCCGAGAAATCCGAGCACCTCGTCCTCAAAGCGAGAACAAGAGGCAGACCCCCTCTATACGACGAGCCCGACCCTAGCGTAACGCTGAAAGGGACCTTAATTCCAAAAGTCGAGACCCTGCGAGTGCTTGGAGTTCACACCTACAAGGATGGATCGGGAGCTGCCACCATACCGAGACTCCAACGGACACTATCACAACTCACGCTCCTCGTCAAGAGGATCGCAAATCAACGAAACGGACTCAAAGAGCACGACACGCTACGTATAATGCAAGCTCTGTTCACCAGCCGCATTACCTACGGCACGCCGTACCTAAATTTGAAAACCGCTGAAATTGAAAAACTTAATATCATGATAAGAAAGGCCACTAAAGTAGCCCTGGGACTTCCGCCAATGGCCTCTACCACACGTCTCCTAAAGATTGGCGTCCACAACACGTGGCAAGAGCTCATTGAAGCGAATAGGAATAGTCAGCTGGAGAGGCTCAAGCTGACGCCCACGGGGAGGTCGGTGCTCCGGTACCTCAACTACAGCGACACGTTCATCGCCGATGCAGACCGGAAAAAGCGCATCCCGCTGTACATTAGAGAGTCGCTGTCCATCGCACCTATTCCACGCAACATGCATCCTACTTTCCACAAAAGTAGACGCAAGGCTAGAGCTAACGCTATTAGACGAAAGTTCAAGCAAGACCCGGACGCCCGCTAGACTGACGCAGCCAGGTATCCGCATAGAAACGCGTACGCTGTCAGCGTCGTCGATTCTCAAGGCTGAGAATTAGCGTCAGCCACAGTCAACGCACTCAATTCAGACGCCGCAGAAGAATCGGCAATCGCTCTAGCAACGACAACATGTACAGACGCCGCGGTGATTTTCACCGACTCACAAGCCGCCTGCAGGAATTTTGCTAAGGGCCGTATCTCAGCCAATGCCACCAATATTTTGAAACGGCGAAGCACTCCACTCCCATACACTTGTGTATTATGGGTGCCAGGACACGAGGGTCTGCAGGGAAATGAAGCGGCCCACGCCGCTGCCCGCGAGCACGTCAGCCGGGCTGCCTCCTGCCCACAGGACATTCGACCCGTCGTTGAAGAGACGGAAGTTGTTCAAAACACCTACTTGTCGTTACTCCAGCATTACAGGCTGGAGCGACGAGTATACCCTCCACCACACCCAAAACTTACAAAAGAGGAAAGCGTAATACTGAGACGCCTGCAAAGCAGCACATACACACATGGGGCCCTAATGCACCGTCTCTACCCAACGAGATATAGCTCTATTTGTCCGCTTTGCAACTTACCGGACACCCTGGCGCACTTGCTTCTTGCATGCCAGTGTATTGCCAGACATAATCTGCAACAACACACGACTGATAACGAAGCAGGACGGACAAACGAAGACCTAACCGAAACGTGGGAGGCGAAGCTCGCCCTCGAGGACCTGGAAGAGCAACAACAACTCTTCGCCAGGGCCAAGAGGGCAGTAGAAGCCAGAGGGTTCCTGGACTAAGGAGCCCTCCCACCTCAGGGTGACATCGGGCATTGCTCGGAACACTGTTTCAAAATAAACGTTTACTTCTCTCTCTCTCTCTCTCTCGTATACTGAACGTTCGAGATGCATACCTACTAGCTAAATCGGTTGTTTAGAGTGCAACTTCTTGCCTCTTCTAGATGCGAAGCATCTTTTGACTAGCCTGTGTGACTGACCGCCCATGTCTCCCTGCCAACGCGCCGCCGCACCACGTTCCCCCCGCCGCAGTGTTTGGAACGCTGCCAAGTAGGTCAAGTCGCAGCTGCGCGGTGACGTCACTCTCTCGCTCACCCGCAGCAGCTGCCGGCTCCTCCCAACACACCTGTTGCTCCCCGGCCTGTTCGCAACACACGTCTCTCTCACTTCACCCTTTCCACCGCCCGCAATGCTCGGCCGCACGTGCCGTAGACGACAAGGTTGATGCGAAGGTTGTTTTCCCTGCCCCAGAAAGGCTTTCAGTGCTCTGAAAACGGGTGAATGCGCAGTCAGGACGAAGGAGCTGCTGCACAATCAAATATAGGAGGCTTTTCGTAGCACGTGTGATTGCTGTCGTTTACTTGATTCCGTTGTCATGCGACAAGATGTATGCTGGACAAACGGGCCGGTGCCTGAATGAGCGTCTAAAGGAGCATCATGACCATGTATACTCAGCTGTTCAAGGCTCTCTGGGTATTCAGTGTAGATGTTGTGGTTGCAGACTGGAATTCGAAAAGTGCACCGCTGCCGCAAAACACCGTCAGCAGCTAACACGAGAGATTATTGAGGCCAATCAAATACTAACGTTGGGTGATTTATGTATCAGCATGCCTTGGTTGCACTCACTAAAAAAACTCCCAAGCATTTCCCCGAGGGTGAACATGGTGCGAATACACGGGGTGATGCGAATGCACGGGGGTGATGCTATGAGGGGTATTTATTAATTTGCACTATTATATTTATTAATCACACTATGGTGCCTTTATGGTGTAATGGTTCCTGAGAATCGCAATTTGATCACACGGGGGAGTTTACGTTAACTCACTGGCGAATGCCAACGGATTTTAACTTTACTCCCCCTCACAACCCGCTCTCGACGGGAGACAGAGAGAAAGCGGGCGCGCGCGAGAGAGGGGTGCGCGCGCAGCTGCAGCGAGCGAGGAGAGCGGAGGAGCGAGCGAAGGGGGAGGGGGTATAAGGCGCGTTACTGACACCGATATCAGCGTCGCGTCCGTGGCTTATTCGGGGATTCGCTCGAGGGATTTCAAGCTGGACGGTTGTGCCCTCGCGATCTCCGACATCAGCGTAGCTCCCGCCGACTGGTTCGCCCTCCGTGGTCTCCTGACGCCGTGCAGCTCTCGCATTGTGGCGCCCCGCCCTTGGACTGATTCGACCGGTTCCCCACTTTCCTATCTCCTTCTTTTTTTCTCTCGCTTGGCTGTCTTCTCCGTCTATTTTCCTTCTATTCTTTTTTATCCCTCCTTCCCCCCACCCCTATAAGGCACTGCGCCGTGTCGCCTGAAGGCAGACAGAAATTAGGTGCCTTTTTCCTCTTCATTCGAACCACTACCACCACCACCTTATTCGGTATAGAGCGTCGTGCTGCGGCCCGCCAAGTCCTCTTTCTTTTAAAGATAGAGAGAAGACTGCGGACGCCGCCGACAGCGGTGGATGGTTTGGGGTCGCTTATAAAGTGTATTCACACTTAAAAAGAAATTGTGTATCTGGCTTTGACGCAACAGATTGTGAGTTATTGCGCTGAGGTGTGGTGTTGTACCCACATTATAAGATGATGTTTGTCTGACTTTGACGCAATAGGTTGCGCGATTGTGCTGTGATGTGCTGGTTTCTGCCACGAGTATATATTTCTAGCGTTTTCGCTAATAAAATTTCAGTTACAGTCGGCGCCCTTTTCTGTCCTTGCCTCTTCTTCCGCAGTTACGCCGTAACTACTCGTAGTCTTGCGATGTGCAAATATGTTGACCCTGAGAAGATTTCCATTGCCTGAAAAGATTCGAGCTAAAGGGCACATGTAATGAATGAAAGATTTTGTACCTGCTATTTGCGCGCTACGATTATCGCGAATTTCAAGGAATAACTCAGTTCTGACTGCAAAGCCTCACCAGAGAGACCTTGACAGTTGCGTAACACGACAATCCCTCATGGAACTTGCGTTCGCGTGTCGAATTAAGATAACGCTATACAGCTTTTTAGTTTTGGACGGGACGGCGTTAAGCTCTCCCATGGTAGAGTACGAAGTACTCAAAATCGTTAACCACGTTCTTTAAACACGTGATCATCATGATGACAGGTCCCCTTCCTCTCCTCCTGTGAGGCCAACGGGACGGCTTTAAGCTCTCCCAAAGTGGAGTATCTAGTGCTCTAAATCGTTACCCACTTTTTCTGAACACACATGATCATCATCGTCTATCTTTCTGTGTACACATAAGTTATGTAAGATATACCTGGTAATAAAATTGGCAGTCGTACCAATTCGTACTTTGGCATACGTACTACACGTACGAATGGCGAACATACGCGTGCGGAGGGTTCCCCTTAGAAGGGGAGTCAATGGTTAAAGCAGCGACCCCCTCTCTTTATCAATGCAATGTATGGGTGCACATTCTAGGCACCATAGTACGGGACAGCCTTCGCGCACCGACTATTAGGGGACAAGGGGGGGGGGGGGGGGGGTGCGCCCGTCATGTCTCCCTCGTGTGCACGCCTATGCTGACAGATGTACCTATACTCCGTTTCATACATCATGTGCAACGCTATGAAAGCAATGCAAGAAGTTTGGCCAGAAACATGTGTAACTTCGTGCGTCTCGCGCTTACCTTTCATCGTTGTAAAAGCTTGTGCGAGATGCGCACAAACACGCCTGCAGAGCGTCGCGAAAGGCTACAAGTAAAACATCGAGAAATAAGAACCAATACAAGCCGTATAATGGGGCGTTTTTATCTCCGACGCACAAAGCAGAAAGAAGAAAATAAATCATGTCTCAGATGCAAAAATAATCGTACTAGTTCTTAGTGCGAACGCATTCATTGCAAGAATTCTCGCCAGCCTTCACAGCGTTGCACTTGATGTAGGAAACGGAGTATAAGACATTCGTAGAACACATGAACATAGGTTCAGAGGTGTGGCTCTTATGTGGGTGCCGTCATAGGGTACCGTTTAGGGGTGGAGCTCCTTATAGCGGCACCCGTTCGTCTTTCGTAGTCGTAGTAGTAGTCGTAGTGTGTAGCCAGTCTTACATTTTGACCTCCAAGGTGGTGCCGGTGAGAGATTTCTTCTGTGCGTTGTTGAAGAATAAAAAAATTTGCAGCGTGCGCGTTAACTAAAAGCCGAATTCCTCTGTCTCTCATTCCCCCTTAGCAGCCATCGGCATGTACATTGTGCACTATCTGACAAGAAAGGGTTGCTACGTTCTACTCGCTGGGCATAACCTCCTTGGTTTTAGAAAGGTTTAGCGAGCGTTGGGCCGCAGTGCCATGAATACAGTGAACTAGTAAATACCATGAACTCGAGGTGGTTAAAGGTGGGAAGTAGACACAAAGCGCAAGCTGTAAGAAAGTGTGCGTGTGCCACCTCTCGTTTAGTCCTTAGAATGTCCGCTGGATGGTGGTGCATGTGCGGAATATATGGTGAAAAGATGCGAGATCATGGTACTTAGAGTGTTGAATAGATGGACGAACGGACACACAGACAGATGCATGGGCGGACTCACGGATGGCTGCACCGACGGATGGACACATGGACGGACGCAGGGGCGGATGCATGGTCGAACGCAGGGACGGACACACAGATGGACGTGCGGACGCACGAACAGACGGACGCACGGACGGGCGAATGGACGCACGGACGGTCACACAGACGGACGCATGGTCGGACGGAAGCAAGAACGAATGGACGGACGGATGCTTCGCCCCACTGTCCATCATCCACTCCGTGGATATGCTGCCATTTTTTTTTTCTCCCGCCCTCCCGCTAATTGCAACGCTGAGCTCGATTGTGATGCTACTCGATAATCTGTGTGTTTGTGCAATTACGTTGCATTTGGAAATGTGCTCTTGGTGAAAATGAAGAATTTACTAAAGCAAACACTTCGTGGGAGCTTAGTTTACCACGATTTAGGCACTAGCACAAATATGTTGAAAGCAAGACGGGAAACAGCGTGAACCAACATATGGATTATCACACGTCATCCCATATACTAGGTGGTCCAAGGACTCGCTCGCTGGATTTCGTGCCGACTGGTTGTGCCCCAGCGATATCCGACAACAGCGCAGCTCTGGCCGACTGGGCTCGCCCTACGCCATCTCCTGACGCCGACAAGAGCTCTCGCCGGGTGGCGCCCCGTCCTCGGACTCCTGCGACCGTGTCCATCTTTCCTATTTCCTCCTTGCTTTCGTCGTTTTTCGTCATTCGCTGTCCCTGCGCCTGTCTCTCTCCTTCTCTCTCTCTATCTCTTTACCTTTTAATCATATCATTTTAATCCCTTCTCTACCCCCATCCCTCGTGAGCAACTGTTGAGGTGTCCTCCCCCTCAGAGACAGTTACGGGGCTTGCTTTTCTCTTCTTTTCATTTAAAACCAATCACCGGGTGGTCCACGTAATTCCCATAAAAAGTTTTCGGAAAACCATGGGCTCTAGTAGCTTCTAATTTTTCTATTTTAGTGTAAATCATCTGTTCAACTAATCGTCAACAAGAGGCACTTCATTTAGGTAACCCTTTTATTGTAGTTGGAGAGGGTGAATAACCTCAGGATCCTCAGGTTATCTTGTGCTGAAATGTACCTGGCTGCTTTTGTAGCGTAAGCTACAATGAATGAGGTTAAGCAGTTTTGCATGGGAAAAAAAAAAGGACGCGCTCGCACGACGCTACATCAAGCCAGTGCAAGGCCGATACATGAAAAAGAAGGTTAGCGGCGATGCCAACGCACTCAAACGCTCCAAAGCGTTTGGTTGATGTCAGGTTCAATCGTTATTCCATGGACCTGGGTGAGTCAGGGAGACAGAGAGAGTGTGTGTTTGTCTGTCTCCGTGCGTACGCGCGTGTGTTTACACTTCCGCGAATGACTCCGGTTTCATTCTGCCAGCTGTCACTTGGGCACCTTTCGTCGTGTCGTTGAAACGACGGCCACAGTTGGCAGATTGTAGGTGAAAGACGCCGTCTGCGTTTGGGCTCCTCGGTTTTTATGGGCCGATTTCCGCCGCCTCGCATGACATACAAGACACGCGCGAGGCGGCGCTGACCGTGTTTACTTGCGCGAGCAATTTTCCTGCTTTTTGCAAGCGTGCATGAGTGGCGTCTTCTGGCGTCATCCTTCGAACTACTGCAAGAAGGAGGGAGTGGAACCGCCACCTTAAACGATTATGATCATGTCACGTGGACTTAGCGTTGAGTGTGGTGCTTCGGACGTTGAGGCCCACGGGACGGCTAGGAGCTCTCCCATAGTAGAATACCTTGTATACTCTCAATCGTAACCCACTTTTTCTAGGCACACGTCCACTGCTCCTCACGCGATGGCTTTATGCTCTCCCATTGTGGAGTACCTAGTACTCCAAGTCGTTGGCCACTTTTTCTAAACGCCACAACCCGACAGTTCTTTCACTGGTATAGGTACTGGGGCATGCAGCCAAAGCTCTCCCATAGGATACATCGTACTCTAAGTCGTCGAATATTTGTTCTAAACACATATTACAAGCCGTTGGCCACAGAACCCGACAGTTCTTTCACTGGTATAGGTACTGGGGCATGCAGCCAAAGCTCTCCCATATAGTATACATCGTACTCTAAGTCGTCGAACATTTGTTCTAAACACATATTACTGTGTACGCTCTCATAGGGACGGCTCACTGCTCCCCCCGTAGTTGAGTACGAAGCACTTGAAATCGTTAAACACTTCTATACACACAATTTCCAGCCTAGGTGTTGGATGCGGCTTAAATGTGAACCGTAACGTGGAGGCCTCGCCTTAGTGGCCGACGCCGTGAACGAGTTCACGGCGTAATTTCTGTCAACACGGCCTCATCAAGTGTGAGGTACAAGGGACGCTTTTATGCTCTCCCATAGTAGAGTACCAAGTACTCTAACTCGTTAACCACTTTTTCTAAACACAGTGCGTCGTACTCTAAGTCGTTGAACATTTGTTCTAAACACACAATTTTTCTGTGCCTGTGCATGTTCTGTTCTGTTGAGATGCTCTGCTGAAAATGATATTGATTTATACTGTCTGTGAAAATGTCTCTAAACACCTCGGCACACACGTAGGTAATGTTCTTCAGGGGACAGCTTCCTACTGTCCCGTAGTAGAGTACTATAGGTGGTACTCAAAACTGTTAAATGCTTTTTTTAACACACACACACACACACACACACACACACACACACACACACCACACACACACACACACACACACACACACACACACACACCTAGAACGAAACACTGCTCTCTCGTACTTGAATATCAAGTATCTTAAATCGATAAACATTTTTTTTTCTAAACACAGCACATGGCTTTGAGTTGTTGAGCGTTTTAAAGCTCAGCTCATTGGCGCCCGTTCTTGCGTTGAATGACGTCGCCGTTGCTGGCTGGCGTCGGCGTAACCGCTAGAACGAACGCATAGCCTGTCGATATCGTGAGCCTCTGTCCTATAACCGCTTTCTTCCGGGGCTTTCGGGGCTTTCGGCGGGGCTTTCAACGGGGCTTTCGGCGGTTCGTTTGGTTCGCGACGCCAGCAATGCGCAGAACAGTGAGCGTAGCGCTCGGGAATGGGCAGTTTCCGTGGCAACATCTAACGAAAGTTACATTGCTACAACTGTGGATAGCCAGAACTTCAAGCGAAGTTGGCGTTGTCCTGACGTGGAGGTGCACTCAGAATCGGCATTAGACAGTATTGTAATTGGTGGGGAACTTTTGCTAAGCACGTTTCACTGTCACCTGTGTGGACAGTCAAGTTGTCAAGGGACAGTCCGATTTGCTTCGTTATGCTGTACCGTACACTCACCGTTAGTCAGTCAGCCCCTCTTCAGTTTATCTCTGTGCTCAGTAACAGGCTACGGACACGCTCTCCAGCCAACTTCTCCCCCTTCTTCTGATTTAAACATTATCTTCATTGTTTTTTGATCTCAGCCGTTTTAATGCGAAGTACCGAGTTGTGAACAATCTTCTCGATTTCACCGGCGTGACCGTAAGTCCTCCTAGCAACAACCCCAGCCCCACCGGGAAAGGAAATGTATTATGACAAATAGCAGCACATCTAGAGCTTTCATGTTTTGGTCTATCGCGTGCGGAACGCTTCTTGAGTCACTTTCGCTGCTGTACAGATGTGTGATGCCAAAAAAGCACACTCGGAATCAGAAGGGGTTGCTGGGTGTCACGGTACGCACCACATTCTGTCCCTTAATTGTACACGTGCGCGCGCGGCGTAAATTACGAGCCACAGTATTGTCACGGGGTCGTGACGCGGCCGAAGACAGGAGACTTCGTGTTGGGATTTAACTGTTTATTTGGGCGAACCTGTGCCCGGTAAACGGAAAGTCCAATTACAGCAGCAGTCTTGCACAGATAGCAGTCTCGGACTGATAGCGTCGAACGGAGCGTCGGCCTTCGATCAACAACTGACAAGCGGCGAAGCGCGTCGGCATTTATACTCTTGCCGTCGAATGTTCTAGCGTTATCGCTGGCGGTGGCGTAGGTTCCAGAACAATCTGTACCGTTCGCACAGTGGGCGTTATCTTATCGAAACGATCTACTACAGTCCGGAACCTTCTCGAAAACTGCAGGCGCGGTTTGCGCTGAGAATCGTGTGGTGTTTTGGGACGATAACAAAAACTTGGGAAATGGAACGTGGCAGTATGATGGCTGATGTCTAAAAACTTTACTGACAATCTACCATAAATGTATTTGTTTAGAATGATTTTGTTTTGGCAGGAAAGTAACCATGATAGTTTCGACAAACTGTGGGTGCAGAAAGGTGCGGAAAGCAAAGACACTCCTCATCTAAGCGTGCACTCTTTCTTTCTTTTCTTTTTTTTTCACTTACAGAGGGCAGCAGCAGTCTATCCTGTCGGTGCTCTGGCGGACACGGGGTTGCAGGGTTTTGTGGGTCTGGGTCGCCCGAAGTCGCTACGGGCTGCCAAGCTCAGCTGGGTAGCGCGGCGTCGTCAAGTGATTATCTGCAAGTTGCAGAGAGCATTTCACTAAATTAAAAACAATGGTTGAAAGCATATGCTTGGCAACGATGCAGAGTTACTTCTAAGATCCAACGCAATGTTGCAATGTAAATGGGAAGAGACACCTGCTCATCACCTGGGCCATTGTTCCGGCTTCGACAACTGGCTTTGAGAACCCAAGGCGCCTTCTTTAACGAGACCTCTTGTATAAGTATTGTTGGTTGAACTGTACTGGTAAAATTTTAAGAAACATAGACCGTCGTTAAGGCGACGGCCCCAGTAGTAGAGGTACCGAGTACTCTAAATCGTTAACCACTTTTTCTAAACACACTCTAAATCGTAAACCACTTTTTCTAAACACATACGCACGCATGATCATCATTGTATATCTTTGTGTACACATAAGTTATGTAAGATACATCCGGAAATGAAATTCTCTTAAACGATGTAACTCGGGACGGCTTTATGCTCTCCCATAGTAGAGTACCTATTATCATTACCCTGTTGTTTCGAACATACCTTAACGTTTTATGCTCAGTCGTTTGTGTGTGTTTATTGCTTTCCTTAATGTTTGAATACTGTTTTTTATAATTTATTCCGTACCAAGATGGAATAAATTTTGTAGGGGTGAAGTTCCTTGTGGCGAGGGTTTGTCGCTCCTCCGTAATTATTATATGTTATGTATGTATGTTAGTATGTATTATGGTATGTATGTAGGTAGTATGTATGTATGTATGTATGTATGTATGTATGTATGTATGTATGTATGTATGTATGTATGTATGTATGTATGTATGTATGTAGTATGTATGAATGTATGTATGTATGTATGTATGTATGTATGCATGCATGCATGCATGCATGTATGTATGCATGTATGTATGTATGTATGTATGTATGTATGTATGTATGTATGTATGTATGTATGTATGTATGTATGTATGTATGTATGTATGTATGTATGTATGTATGTATGTATGTATGTATGTATGTATGTATGTATGTATGTATGTATGTATGTATGTATGTATGTATGTATGTATGTATGTATTGAAACGGGTTGTTGAACAAGCAGGAGTTGACTCGGCGAAGGAGAGCTTTATTTAGCGCAAGGGCTAACTGAACGCAAGCCTGCGATCACAGCAAGTCTTCTTCCTTTTCTATTCTCGAGCTCCATGCCCACTGCCCTCGTTACAATCACCCCCGGCCGATGAGGGAGCCATCCTGGCGACCTAAGGACAGGTGTACACAGAAGGGTCATGGTATGGCTTGAGCCGAGAGATGTGTACGATTTCTTTTCCCCGACGGCGCTTGTCCGGAGATGCATCCAGCGGCTCGACAAGGTAGTTGACAGGGGATGTTTGGCGTACAACTCGATAAAGGCCATGGTACCTGGACGAAAGCTTGTGGGAGAGTCCTGGAGGAGTAGAAGGAATCCATAACCACACCAGTGAGTTCGGAGCAAAGCTCGTATGCGTGGTTGACGCGTCGTGGCGATGTTTTTGGCGCGTCTGGTCATGTGACGTGAACGCACGAGCAAGCTTCCGACATTTTTCAGCGTGTGCTGCTGCTCGAGAAACGGTAGTCATCTCTGAAGGGTCCGGTCGATAAGGAAGAATGGTATCCATTGTTGATGATGGCTCGCGTCCATAAAGAAGGAAGAAAGGCGAAAATCCAGTGGTTCTTTGCGTTGCAGTGTTGTAAGCATATGTCACAAAAGGGAGTATGCTATCCCAATTTGACTGGTCGGATGAAGCGTACTTGGCCAGCATATCCCCAAGTGTACGATTAAAACGCTCTGTCATCCCATTAGTTTGCGGGTGATAGGCTGTGGTAGTGCGGTGTATGATGCGACACTCGCTCAACAACGCTTGATGGCATCGGAGAGAAAAACGTGGCCACGGTCGCTTAGTAACTCCGAGGTGCTCCATTCCTTAAAACCAGGTTTTGCTGTATAAAACACGCAACGTCTTTTGCGGTAGCAGAAGGTAACGCAGCTGTTTCAGCGTACCGCGTTAGGTGGTCGATAGCGACAATGACCCAGCGGTTGCTACTCGAAGTATAGGGAAGCGGACCGTAAAGGTCGATTCCGACACGATCGAAAGCTCGTGCTGGACATGGCAACGGCTGCAAGGGACCTGTGGCATGTTGAGTGGGCATTTTGCGTCGCTGGCACGTAAGGCAAGACCTTACGTAACGGCGAACGAAACGGTACATACCGCGCCAGTAGTACCGCAGCTGCAAGCGAGTGTATGTTTTTAACACACCGGCGTGGCCACATTGCGGATCATCGTGGAACGTGGCGCAGATGTCAGAGCGCCGATGTCGGGGAATGACGAGCAACCACTTACGGCCGATCGAGCTGTAGTTTCGGCGGTAAAGCAGGTTATCCCGAATAGCGAAGTGTCCTGCTTGACGGCGAAGCGTCCTGGAAACTGGAGCGGGCGTCCGGTTTTAGAGAAAGTCCAAAAGAGAAGAAATCCAAGCATCTTTGCGTTGCTCGGAAGGCATGTCCGAAATGCTGATGGCCAAGGCAGCACTAGTGGAGATAGGCGAGCCGACAGGCTCTGAAGCCAATGGCGAACGTGACAGGGCATCGGCGTCGGAATTCTTCCGGCCAGAACGGTAGATAACACGGATATCGAACTTCTGTAACCGCAATGCCCAACGAGCGAGCCGACCATTAGGATCTTTTAGTGAAGATTACCAGCAAGCGCATGGTGGTCTGTTACAATATCAAACGGACGTCCATATAAATAAGGCCGAAATTTTGCGATTGCCCAAATAATGGCGAGGCACTCCTTTTCAGTTACACTGTAATCCTTCTCGGCTTTACTGAGGGTGCGGCTGGCATAGGCAACGACGTACTCGTCAAAGCCCTCCTTGCGTTGGGCCAGTATGGCCCCCAGCCCGACACCACTAGCGTCCGTATGAAGCTCCGTTGGAGCAGACGGATCGAAATGTCGGAGTATGGGAGGCGTGGTGAGGAGCCGTCGGAGTTCCTGAAATGCATCATCACACGCCTGCGACCACGCTGACAAATCAGAACTTCCGGCAAGAAGATTGGTCAAGGGGGCGATAATGGAGGCGAAATTGCGGACGTAGCGCCGGAAGTAAGAACATAGGCCGATGAAGCTTCGAAGCTCTTTGATGGTGGTTGGCTTTGGGAACGCCGCGACTGCATTAAGTTTCGTAGGGTCCGGGAGAATGCCGTCCTTAGAAACCACATGGCCGAGAATTACAAGCTTGCGAGCGCCGAAGTGGCATTTCTTCAAGTTAAGTTGAAGTCTCGCCGTGGAAAGGCACGTAAGAACTTGCTCGAGGCGGCTGAGGTGGGTCGCAAAGTCGCTTGAAAATACCACAATGTCATCCAAATAACAGAGGCACGTTTTCCATTTCAGACCTCGCAAGACGGTATCCATCATCCTTTCGAAAGTGGCAGGCGCATTGCAGAGGCCAAAGGGCATAACGGTGAATTCATATAGTCCATCCGGTGTTACAAAAGCTGTCTTCGTGCGGTCACCCTCTGCCATGGGCACCTGCCAGTAGCCGGAGAGTAAATCTAACGAAGAAAAGAACTCTGCTCCTTGTAGGCAGTCCAAAGCATCATCGATGCGCGGCAGAGGGTATACGTCTTTGCGCGTTATCTTGTTGACTCGGCGGTAGTCAACGCAGAACCGGATGGATCCGTCTTTTTTCTTGACGAGAACAACCGGTGAAGCCCAGGGACTGTTGGAGGGCTCGATGATGCCACGTTTCAACATGTCGTCCACTTGTTAGTCGATGACACGGCGTTCAGCAGATGACACACGGTACGGACGCTGCCTTAGCGGGGCTTGTTGACCGGTGTCAATACGGTGAACGACCGCAGAGGTTCGGCTTAAGCCTGACTGGTGACGATCGAATGAAGAACGAAAGCGGAGAAGAAGATTTATAATCTCTTCGCGCTGAGTTGGTGCGAGCTCAGAGTCGATGGCATCCGAGAATACGTCCAGAGCATCATTAGGCGCGTTGGTAGGAGTGACAGCACAAACTGGGAGCGAAACCGTAGAATCGGGTATAGTAGCCGGAAGAATGCACTCGTAAGGTTCGTAGCTTCCCAGGCATTCTCCACGTAGTAGGGATGACGGGCTGTCCGAGGGATTGCACACATAAATGGCAGCGTGACCATTGCGAAAAATGACGACGGCAAACGAAAGCATGATATTTCGAAGGCACGCAGATGGGACCGATGGCATAAACAACACAGGCGATTTCGGAGGGGAGGCACACGACACCGAGAGAACAACAGCTGAGAAAGGCGCAATGTCAACGTCAGAAGCAGCAAACACTCTACACGAAGCACCATCGTCGGGGTCATAGCACGGCACAGATAACGCGAGTTCAGAACGAGCACAGTTGACCAAAGCAGAATTTGACGAAAGAAAGTCCCACTCAAGGATAACGTCATGCGAAGACGTTATCCAAATGTGACGACGTACATCGCACCTTGAATGACGACTCGTGCAGTGCACAAAGCTGAAGGCTGAATATGATGGGACGTAGCTGTCTGCAAAGATAGGTCGGTAAGTTGTGTGGTCACTTTCTTCAAGATTCGGCACAGTTTCTCGCTAATTACAGATACGGCAGCTCCAGTGTCAACAAGTCCGTGCACCTTAATGCCATCAATATAGAGTTCGATTTCGTTCGGGGGACAGCAGTTAGGTCTTGAAATTTTCGCTGCCAACGCAGTTCTTGCCTCCGGAACTGCGCCCGTCAGTTTTCCCCTCGCGGTGGGCTGTTGCGACGTAACATCGGAGAAATGGATCGACGACGAGGAGAAGGTGAACGGCATGCGCAGGATGGTCGGCAACCGGGACGTACGTCTAGAGGTGGATCGGCAGGAACAGGATATCGCGGCTGAGTGGGCATGGTGGGCATGTAATGTGAGGCCCCTGCAATGCCGTGAGGAGGGAAGCTGCGACGACGGCAGTGACGAGCTACGTGGCCTGGGATGCCACATGAAAAACATATCGGCCGATTATCCGGAGTGCGCCATTGGCTGACGATAGGGGCACTGTTCGCTGAATAAGGTACCGTAAATGGTCGTGCAGGCGGCGGCGTCATATAAACGTTCTGACCTGTTTCATATACAGCCGGAGACGGGACGGTCAGCGAGCGGGAAGGTGGCGTCGACGAATAAACGTGGCGAGTAGCTTCGTAGATGGTCGGAGACGCTGGCGCACGTGGCCGAGCAACTGCGGCTGCATACGTTAGTGGTGCGGTAACAGTTGGTGGAGCCTGAGCTGGCGGCAATGCTTCGGCAACTTGCGATTGAATGACCTGGCGAAGCGAAGGCGACAAGGGTGCCATCGGCTCGGTAGTTCTTGTGATTATATATAGCTGCCGGGCGACCTCCTCGCGTATGAATTGCTTTATGACTGGCATCAACGCAGAGTGGTCGGCGGTGTCATGGCGATAGTCGAGGGATGAGATGTCCGCGGTGTCTTGAGCAGCGCAACGTGTAGAAGCGCGCTGCCTACGCAGCTCATCATAGCTTTGGCAGAGCTGAATCACCTCGGCGACCGTCTGGGGACTCTTCGCAGCCAGCATTTGAAATGCACCGTCGTCGATTCCTTTCATGATGTTCTTGATCTTGCCTGCCTCGTCCAGAGTCGAATCGACGAGCTTGCAGAGAAATAGCACATCTTCGATGTAGCTCGTGAAAGTTTCATCTGCTTTCTGTACTCTGCCCCGCAAGCGCTCTTCAGCACGAAGGCGGCGGACAGCAGGACGGCCAAAGACTTCCGCGAGGGTTTTCGCCAATTCCGACCAGGTACTGAAATCACTTTGATGATTTCTGTACCATAGTTTTGCCACGTTGGTCAGGTAAAAACTCACATTTGTGAGCTTATCGGCTGCGTTCCACTTATTGACGGCGCTCACCAGTTCATACTCGGCAATCCAGTTGTCCACATCTTGGTCCTCTGTCCCACCAAATATGGGGGGTCGCGCTGCCGGAGAGCGCCAGCGCAGAAGATAGGCACAGGTGCCAGATCTGGAGTAGCAGCATGAGATGGCCCCGGATCAGTCATTGTAGGAGGTCGTTGGAGTGTGCGGCTGCGAAGTTCCAGGGTGAGGACCAGATGGACCCAGCACCTCCACAACTTGAAACGGGTTGTTGAACAAGCAGGAGTTGACTCGGCGAAGGAGAGCTTTATTTAGCGCAAGGGCTAACTGAACGCAAGCCTGCGATCACAGCAAGTCTTCTTCCTTTTCTATTCTCGAGCTCCATGCCCACTGCCCTCGTTACAGTATGTATGTATGTATGTATGTATGTATGTATGTATGTATGTATGTATGTATGTATGTATGTATGTATGTATGTATGTATGCATGCATGCATGCATGCATGTATGTATGTATGTATGTATGTATGTATGTATGTATGTATGTAGCCACCGGTGCCACATACCCGCTCTAGAGCGGGTATGTGCCACAGGGGTTGCGAGATGGGAGATGGTGGTACATGGAGTGTTCACTAGAAGGACGCACGGAGGGACGGACAAACAGACTAGCAGACGGACGGATGAATGGATGCGTGACTGTACGGACGGAGGGACGCACGAACGGACAGACAGATGGATGGGCGAACTCACGGACGGACGCACGGACGGACGTACGAACAGACGGACCAACGCATGAATTGACGCATGGATGTTCGCGCGGACGGACAGAAGCAAGAACGAATGGACGGACGGAAGCACCGACGGGCTGACGGACGCTTCGCCCCACTCATCATCGTTCACTCCGTGGATATGCTGTGATTTTTCTAAACGCTTTCCCGTAGTAGTTTACATCGTACTTGTTGAACATTTGTTCCTAAATCTACTCTCTCATAGCACCTCTGAGTTGTCAGAGGTGCTATGAGTTGTCAAGTACTCTGAGTTGTTGTCACAGGTCCCGTTAATTAGGGAGGCGATCGCCGGGCTAATTCCAAGGGCCGAAGTATCGGCCCCCCGAACCGCACCACGAAAGCGTGGACAATTTAGAAGTGGTCCTTCTTGGCGCGCCAGCGGACGCCGGCTGTGGCCCAAAGAACAAGTCAGAGCCGAGAGTTGATAAACAAAACAAAATTATATTCTCAATAATGGCAGATCAAAAACAATACACAAGTATGCACACTCCACAATAGTTGAATACAGTATGTCACCAATCAAACAACGTACTACACAGTACAATCGGCCACACTCGAAACAACGGACACAGACAACAATACGCACTACAATGCAGTCGCATGCATTGAACAACCAAGACACTTAAAGACTAAAGAGATAGAAAACCTATTCAGTCCAAGGTTCTTGGAACAAAAGTCTGGATGATACTCTTCCGAGAATCACTCACTCAAAGTCCAGTGTTGTTGTCGTTCCGCTGCCCCCGAAGTTTCTCTTCCAGGAAACCTCGCCCTCGAAGTTTCTCTTCCAGGAAACCTCGCGTCTTCACTTGGCCACTCTCCAAGCTTCAAACTTCTTCGCCGGAAACACGTCGGCTTCACACACGCAGCTGTTGCCACGCGTCTTCGCTCGATAGCGGTAGACACACGCTCTTGCCTGTAGCTCGATCCTTCACCCCTCAGGTGGAAATCCTCTTCTTCTCCTCCTTTGTCACGGAAGACAAAAGGCTTCGCCCTCAAGGCGGAACACCCTACACATTCTGGCACATACCGTCTTCTTCTCCTGCTTTGTCACTAAGGACAAAACCTTCACCGACAGACGCGGCGGGATACCCTACGCACTCTGGCGTTAACTTCCTTCTGCCGATCTCCCATCTCCGCTGCTCGGTTAAATACCTTCCGCGCGAGATTCCAGAAAGTTCTCATCATTTCGTCGGCGCGATGCGCAGCGAAGGCTGTGGAGAAGGCGAGACGGTTCGAAGGCCGTCCCCGACGGTTGACGCAACCCGGCATCACCCCGCCCCTTTCCATCGAGAAATTTCGAGGGCTTGCTCGGCCGCCAATGTGGGGTGAGGAGGTTCGTTGGCGAACCTACGCTTCCGAGGGGAGAGGGACGCGTGCCCGGGGAGTCTTTGGATGCTTTTCTTTTTTTTTATCGTTGACCTCGCGGCGTCACTCCGGCGTTTCGTCGCGAGAATTTGGCGGCGCGCCCGTTTTTGAGCGCTCGTTTTGTGACACTGTCCCCCACTTTAAGAATATTATCTCATAATATTCAAAACCACACAAACGAGCGCGAACAGTCCCCACACTCTCAAAGACGGTAACATAGTCCATCGCTCATGACACGTCACTTTCACAATAAATCACTCAATACAATTGTACATTGTAATTCAATCTCACAACACATGAAATATAACCACAGGTACATGAGTACAACACTCCATCACAGATTCCAAACAATACAAATGTACAAAGTTCTCTCATTACAGCAATTGTACAATCACATCACCGTAACAAACATTTTGACTCACTCGACATACAGTTGTGACACAGGATAACAACCACATTAACTTAACATATTGCACTCAGCACTGTCAAACACATTACGATTCGACCTCAACACCTATCCCGTGTACTTTGAGCGTTGCTTGCGCCCTTCCTTCCGGTGCTCGCTCGATCTCTTCTTGTTTTTCCTCGTTTTGTTCCGGAGATCCCCTTCCAACGACGGTATCTGAGGCGGCGTCTCAGCCATCGTTGTCACTTCCGACATTGTTAACGGGTCATGACGCTCAACCGATCCTGCCCGTTTATTCACCCGCTTGTTCATGTCACGACATTTGGCCTGGCTGGCCGACTCCGTCCCCTTTACACTGTCGATCGCTTGGGGTCGTGTCGACGTAAGTCCAGCTGCCCAGCACGTGAACTCATTCAACACGATCATCTTCTCATTCACTGTCTCTTGCACCGCGGCTTCACCTTGGGCTCGAGTGAGATCCGTCACGGGATGCTCCTCCACTGTATCTCGCGGTCGCTGGGTTGGCGAGGGCTCTATCTTAGGGTCTTCTCCCGATCGTTCTGGATCATTCGGCCCTCGCGCCCCGTCGACGTTTCCGATGACGAGGTCGTACAGGGGGGTCGTCATGCATAGAGCAGTAACCTTCCCGCTGAAGTACGGGGTTTCAACCTCAATTTCTGCTTCGGGAAGCATCCGAACCGTACTGTCAATTAGGCAAACCGGTTTCGTTTTGCCTGTCAACTCACCTTCCCGTACCAAATTTCTCCGCACGATAACCGTGGAGCTACCGGTGTCTCTTAACACCGTAATCTTCTTTCCGGCAACTTTTCCAGGCAGCGTTGGCATTCCCTTCGTAACACCGGTTGGCTGTTTTGTCATTACAGCACCCACAATAGGAAGTTTCTCCCCATTTTTCAACTCTACGAATCCATCGGTGACGGCATTATTATCGGATTTTGGTGCCGCTTGCACACAGGATACCTGGTGAGTTTGACTCCCTACGTTACGACAAGCGTCTGCTTTGTGCCCAGTCTGACCACATTTGAAACATTTTACAACCGTAGGGCTCGTGAAGTTAGTTCGACAGTTGTTAGCGCGGTGGCCCACTCGGTTACACAGAAAACATCGCGGAGTGCTCTCCGGTGCACGCTTCTTTTGTTCGGGTGCCGAATTTTTTGAATCTTCGGGACACTCCTTCTTGACCTTGGCCAAATTAGTTCCACCTTGCGCTTCCAAGAATTGATCAGCCAATTCAAGACTGCCTTCAAGTGACTCAGCCTTCCTCTCTTTCAAGTACAGCGACAGGCTTGTGTGGCAACTAGTAAGAAATTGTTCTCTAATTAGGAGCTCTCTAAGCTCATCGTACTACTGCGCTGCCCCTGAAAGTTCAATCCATCTGTCGAAATAATGGCAAAGTCGGGTGGCATACTGCGTAGCCGTCTCACCATCAGCTGGCTCTCCTGTCCGAAATCTGTCCCGGAATCCTTCCACAGTAAATCTAAATCGCTTCAGCAAAGCAGTTTTCACGTTTCCATAGTTGGCTGCATCGGTCGGCGTCAGCCTACCGTACACACTGAGCGCTTCACCACTCAAGCAAGTACTCAAAGCAGTTGCCCATTGATGTTCCGGCCAGTTTTGGCTCCTTGCAATCGTCTCAAATCTGTGAAGGTACGCGTCAAGGTCGTCTTTCCTTTCATCACTGCTACGACCAGCTTGCTTGGGTTCAAGCGGAACCATGATCTTCCCGTTCGCTGCTTTCAACTCTAGCTTGTACGGGAGTTACGCTTCGCTGTTGCAAACGGAGCCGCTCGAGTTCCATCTCGTGCTGTCGCTGCCGTTCCCTTTCAGCCATCTCCGCTTCTCTTTCTTGTCTCGCCCTTTCGGCTGCCAACTTTTCTCTCTCAAGCTCCAACTTCAATTGCTGCTTTCTTCTTTCGCTCTCTCAGCTGCCAACCTCTCTCTCTCCAACTCAGCTGCCTTTTCTTCCTTGGCTCTCTCAGCTGCCAACCTGTTTCTCTCCAACTCACCTGCTTTTTCTTCCTTGGCTCTCTCAGCTGCCAACCTCTCTCTCTCTCCAACTCAGCTGCTTTTTCTTCCTTGGCAGCTGCCAACCTCTCTCTCTCCAACTCAGCTTCTTTATCCGCTTTGGCTCTTTCGACCGCCAACCTTTCTTTTTCCAGTTCAGCTGCCTTTTCTTCTTTGGCCCTCTCTTTTTCTTCTTTTTCCTTCTGGGTGACCCACTTCCGTAGTTCGGCGCCAGAAAGACCCATCTTCTCACCAAGAGCGACTAACTTTTCGAGATCCATTGTGTCTCGCAAAAAAACCCTGCCGCGTGCAAAAAATATCTGCCTAAATTAGTAAATCGGAACACTCTCCTGCACTCGTTAACGAGAACACTGAACAACACACAAAATTGTTCCGATAGCACTATCAACAACTCGAGGCTCTTTCTCATTACTTTGGACACACTGTGCACCAAAAGGTCCTGTCGCGGATGCCAGATTAATTGTCACAGGTCCCGTTAATTAGGGAGGCGATCGCCGGGCTAATTCCAAGGGCCGAAGTATCGGCCCCCCGAACCGCACCACGAAAGCATGGACAATTTAGAAGTGGTCCTTCTTGGCGTGCCAGCAGACGCCGGCTGTGGCCCAAAGAACAAGTCAGAGCCGAGAGTTGATAAACAAAACAAAATTATATTCTCAATAATGGCAGATCAAAAACAATACACAAGTATGCACACTCCACAATAGTTGAATACAACATGTCACCAATCAAACAACGTACTACACAGTACAATCGGCCACACTTGAATTAACGGACACAGACAACAATATGCACTACAATGCAGTCGCATGCATTGAACAACCAAGTCACTTAAAGACTAAAGAGATAGAAAACCTATTCAGTCCAAGGTTCTTGGAACAAAAGTCTGGATGATACTCTTCCGAGAATCACTCACTCAAAGTCCAGCGTTGTTGTCGTTCCGCTGCCCCCGAAGTTTTTCTTCCAGGAAACCTCGCCCCCGAAGTTTCTCTTCCAGGAAACCTCGCGTCTTCACTTGGCCACTCTCCAAGCTTCAAACTTCTTCGCCGGAAACACGTCGGCTTCACACACGCAGCTGTTGCCACGCGTCTTCGCTCGATAGCGGTAGACACACGCTCTTGCCTGTAGCTCGAGCCTTCACCCCTCAGGTGGAAATACTCTTCTTCTCCTCCTTTGTCACGGAAGACAAAATGCTTCGCCCTCAAGGCGGAACACCCTACGAATTCTGGCACATACCTTCTTCTTCTCCTGCTTTGTCACTAAGGACAAAACCTTCACCGACAGACGCGGCGGGATACCCTACGCACTCTGGCGTTAACTTCCTTCGGCCGATCTCCCATCTCCGCTGCTCGGTTAAATACTTTCCGCGCGAGATTCCAGAAAGTTCTCATCATTTCGTCGGCGCGATGCGCAGCGAAGGCTGTGGAGAGGGCGAGACGGTTCGAAGGCCGTCCCCGACGGATGACGCAACCCAGCATCACCACGCCCCTTTCCATCGAGAAATTTCGAGGGCTTGCTCGGCCGCCGATGTGGGGTGAGGAGGTTCGTCGGCGAACCTACGCTTCCGAGGGGAGAGGGACGCGTGCCCGGGGAGTCTTTGGATGCTTTTTTTTTTTTTATCGTTGACCTCGCGGCGTCACTCCGGCGTTTCGTCGCGAGAATTTGGCGGCGCGCCCATTTTTGAGCGCTCGTTTTGTGACAGTTGTCAACGATTTATCTAAACATATTACAATGCCAACCTGTCTAATGCGACTATAGTACAGTATTGACGACGGGGCTTTTACAGATTTAAAGCATGGCCACTCCGGCATGGCCTCGCAGCTCGCCTCTCTAGGACACGATAACAGCTTTTTTTTGTAGCACTCGAAGGCGGCAGTACATACATGCTTCGCACCATGCTTGCGAAAGATCTAGACTCTGTGCCCTCTCGTGTATAGTAGAGCACCAAGTACACATTGTCAGCAAACAGTATACCATTGAAAAGTAAACTTTTCCCGTATCTAGTGTACGGATAATTTCTGAAGAAGCTTTGGGGCTAGGTTTACATCCAACAACATGCCAATGTCGATCTTCCAATAACGAGTACTGGACGCATTTTAAATACCGCTTGAGTTTCAAGGTCACGCTTCAACACGTGGTGACCAGATGGGGCACCTCACGGAAATGGGGCTTTAGACCAGTGATGCCTGCGTAGCTCATGAACGTACTTATGAAAAAAAAAAGCAAGAAGGATAAACGAACATAGCCATGCAGAGGCCGTGGGACACATGCTCCCAACGGGCCGCCTGTATGAGATCCCTGTCATAAAGGAAGTTTTTTTTTTAACCGATGTGGATTGGATTGGATAAACTTTTATTTGGTCCTCCAAAACACAGATCCCTGTGTTGCGGGCAGCTCCCACGTGGGTACTGAGATGCCGAGCTCCTCAGCCGCCTCGCGGGCTTGGTGGATTCAGATGAACTTCGCGACGACACATCATGGTATATAGTTCAGGGCGGGATCTTGTGCCCGCGCAAATTTCGTGCAGTGCGAGAGCTCAGCTCCCCGTATAGATTAGGGCAAGTCGATCTGAAAGCTTGCGAATTGCTTTGCCGGCGTACGTCGAGGAAAAAAGTGATGAGTTTCTAGCTAACTTAAGATTTCTTTTAAGATTGTATTTCAGCGCGCCGTAGCGGCTTAGCAGCTTGGACGTAGATGACGCTAAGCTAAAGAAGGCGGGGTCCAGAGCCTGGGCACGTGGTCCTTCATTTCAGGAGTGGCCAAATGAACAATCACAACAACGAAGTGACAAAAATCCGACCTGTATGCATAGAGTTATGCGCACGATAGGGAAGTCCAGGTGCTCGAAATTGATTTCGCGACCCCCTTCTGCGGCCTGCCTCATTATCGTATAATGACTTTTTGGCTCAGTTTTCAGTTTTCTTTTAGTCTATTTGTTGAGTTCGCTTTGCCGTAGGCGTACCGTCACTTCAGGGAAATCGCGCTTGCTTGCAACGGGTTTCCTTGACGATAACAATGAGTTGACCATTGAGGCAGTTTGCGCGCGTTGGTAAGCTCTTTTTAAGGTAACGGAAAAGCTCCCGGAAAACATGGAAGAGGCACACATGTACTCACACAAACGAACTTAAGCGCCGGTGTACGTGTGGGATGGTAGGTAACCGCCTTCGAAAAAAAAAATGTTTATGGTCTAAAAATTCGAATCATGGCTCTTGATTGCAGGGATTAGGCAACCTATACTTTAGATTGATGTATTTGTTAAAAATGTTATAAGTAAAATTTATAAAAAAAAATAAATATCTGCCAATCAAATCGCATGCGTATAACGTGTATGTATTTACTTTCTTTTTCCCACGCATGGCGCAATGCTTCCTTATGAATAGTCAGTTTTTTCTATTGATTAACAAGTAATTGGTCGCCACTTTAGCCATTCGTAGGCGAACACTTATAGATTATAGTTTTTTCTTCTATTATTTGATTAATCGCCGTTTTTGACTTGCGTGCTCAAAAGCAACTTTTTTTTTCTATTTCTGAGTGCCTAGCGCACCAAAACTGCGCTGGGATTATTTAGGCACGCCGTGGTGGAGGACTCCGGGAATTTCGACCAGCTGGGGTTGGTGCAAGTGAAACTAAATGAAAGTACACGGGAATCAAGCACATTCGCATCCGCACCAAAAATGCGACCGACCGACGCGGTCGGGTTTAAACAGGTGGCCTCCGGCTCAATATTCAAGTGCCATAACCAGAGTACCACAGTGGCGGCCGCTATTTCAGAAAGGCTGAAACAATTTATACTCGTATGCAGATTATAAAGTTCCACTTTCCAAGACACCGTTCGATCTTAGCTAAGAGGCCGGGAAGCGAACAACGAGCAAGTGAACAGTCAGTACTCGAATGCCGTCACGATCTGTCTTCGCGCAGAAAAGCCTTGTTGAGCTTTTTAGTGGCAGTGGCCTTTTGAATATCCTCTAGCACCTCCACTCTCGCTTTGTTTTCGCGCATACTCTTTTCTCTTCGCTTTCCTTCTCAACTTTCTGCCACGTTTCCCCTCCCCTGAATGCAGGGTAGAAAACCGAACCTGAAATTTATGGTTGACCTCCCTGGCTTTCTCTCAACTCATTATCTCGACCTCTCTCCACCTTTCAAGTAAATAGAGTTTGGGAACTCTTTATCAAGGCGAGAGCCTTAATTGCCCCATCAAGCGTGAAAAATATCCTGTCCGATTTTCCGAGATTCGGCAATACCTAACAACACATCGCAAGAAACCAACGTCGGTGTCAGCGCGAGTGGTTCAAACAACGACCGCGACGTGACCATATGACGTCATCACGGCGCCACAAGTCAGCTCAATTTGTGGCCTCGTGACTGGTGTCCTAGTGTAGTCATTGTAATGTCATTTGTCGAAGAATGAGAATGCAGTCGGGGAAGGCAGAGAGTTGGGTGAAATTACGAAATTAGGATGTTTGCAAGGACCAAATTGACTCAGCTCGCATAGGATGGGCTAAACTGGAGGTCATCTTCATCCTGCAGTGGGTTGTAACAGGCCGCGAATGATAATGATGATGATCATGATGTGACGTCATCAGGTGATGATTTTTAGCTTGGTGGAGTCGATGCTGTGGGGCGCCGATAATGAATTTTCGCTCTAGATGATGCATCTGAGGCTTTCGCCTGGAAAAACTCTGAACTTAGGCATCACTTGGACAACTACAAGGAGGTTACGAAAAAAAAAATCTCCAACAACTTCCGAAGGAGATTCTGTGGGAATCATTGATTGATTGATTGATTCATTCATTGGTTTCAGTTCTTCTTTTGACATATTGTGCCTCTTCTCTGGGGAGTAATTCATTGTCGTAGTAAGATACTTTTATTTTCAGCCTTAAACTGAATTCCAAACCCCGTAAACGCGATAATGCACGTGACAGCGATGAGCGACGCGACGTAGATCGCCTTCACACGAACAGTCGCTTGCGCAGGCAAACCTCATTCATGCGACGGCTATCGAATTCCACTGTCGCTGCCGTGAGGCAGCTTACGTGTACCAAAAATGCCGCCTTGTTGGTGGTATGCAATGTAGAAATAAGAAGTGTGTTTCCATAATGGAACGGAAGGTATTTCTTATTGTCTTGCAGCACTTTTCCTTATACGCTCGTGCGTAAACGTTACATTATTTCTTCGTTGTGCACACGTCAATCGGGTGGAGAGGAGGTCGGGGTTTCGCGGCTCAAGGCAATGCCACCTATATAGATAACTTCAGGCCTGCTCGCTGTGTTGGCCACGTGCTCTGACGTTAATCCGTTTTGACCAGTGTGTTTCGCTGCACAGACGTGCGTATGCGCTTGCTCTCATCGCTCGACAGACATGGATTGCCAAACCCGACGAAAGTTTTCGTGGCGTGCTAGTGTCCTTGTTGGTGACTTGAGATGACCATCCTTTTCTGTGTCCGTGAACTTCAGCGTGGATATTGTTGCGAAAGACGGCGACGCCAACACGGTCCCGAAGGCGCCACTGCTCCGATCTTCGCCGACACGGTCACCAGCCGTTTGGTAGCGTAGGTTTCTCAGCTCGCGACTGCTTCTGCGCAGAGCTGATAGACGAGCGGACGAGACGACGGTGAGTAAAACAAGGTTTATGTACAGCATATATACAGAGGCGTTACAAATTCGGCACTGGGGCCGACAGAGACGCGAAGAGCCGAGCTCTTCTCTCTAACACATAGCTCTACTCTCAAAAGGGTCTGCTCTCGACGCGCCGCAGGGCTTCTTTTATATGCACCGGGTCCAACCCAAATGTCCAACCAGAAGCCCCGCTGGTCGTGAGGTCAGAATCCTCCAATGGGGTCGCCACTGGGCCACGTCATTCTTTCTCATCGAATCTGGAGAGGCTGCGCTGCAGGTGGCTGCACCCAAGGACGAGTGACGTCGCTAGGCATTGCGTCACCCCCCCCCCCCCAGACAGGAAGACGCCTATTGCTTGTTCGACGGCTCGCTTGCTGAGGTGACTCACTGCACGTGGGCGACAGAAAGGCGCCGTCGCGTGTTGATGCCGTTGAGGAGGAGGAATAAATGAGGAAGGACCGGGAGGTTAGCCAGTTCGGTGCCGTTGAGTTGTTCATCGCGTCAGGCGGGCTCGCGTGCTGGCCTTGACACAGATTTCTTTTCTTGACACAGATTTCTTTTCTCTGACACAGAACAGAGGCATGGACGTTTGCTGCGGACTCGCAGGCATAACAATATGTGATGCGTTTTGTGAACTGGATATTCGCAATCTGTACGGCTGGAAATCCGGATGATCGGGCGATGCTGCGTGGCGAATCGTCGCAGCAAAGGAACCGATGCTGCGAGTGTTCTGGTTTCCCGAGGACAACCGAAGAAGGAACAGGTAGCGTGTCGTTCGTCAAGCTGACGTCGACATTCGTTTTCTTCGTGACCCGAAGGTACGTGTGTCCGTATTACGGATTTTTCGAGTCGTTCCCCATCGTCACCATTTCCGTTCTTACTCCAAAATAAAGATGTCATGTGTGCTTCTGACTTGTTGGCGTATAGGCCCTGGTATTAAATTAATAAATGCGCGTAGCTAAAGATATTTAGAGCAGGCGTCTTTCCTTCAGGGTCGGTAAACATTTTGCAACTGGCGATTAGCGCCCCGGACTTGTATTACCTCTGTTCACTTAGTTGATAAAATGGGAACGAATGATGACGCTTTCAAGTTTGTGCATCGGCTTTGTGCATAGTATTTTACTGCCGATGTTCATTTCACGCTATTGCAGTAATATTGCGGTCAGCACATTAGTCTAATATGTTTTCTTGAAATATAGATGTGTAGACACTTATGGTTAAGCGCTTTTTTAATTGGTTTTCTGGTGTGTAATATCGACTTTAATCTAGAATAATTAAGAACCGCTACCAAAAAATATACCGACCCAAGAACCGGCAGTGCGGTAGAAGCGCCCTCGGGGGCTACGTGGTTTAATACAGACCCAGTACTAACAGTTTTCCCAGGCCCTAAGTTACATGACCGACTACGCGCCACTGTTAGATGGCCAGAGGAAAAAAAGGAAACGACGCTTCTTGTGTCGGTCACAAGAGATTTTTGTGAAGGGAAAAATTTTGTTTTCTCTCTCAATGGTCATTGCCCTGATACTGCATTGAATACCATACTTGTGGCAGCAGCACACACTTTCCTCAATAACTACGTGTCTGTGAAGACAGATGTTGGAAAGAGTACAAGTAAATCTGCAGAAACATTGCAAATTAGTTATGAACAGTTTCTCTGCATGCTTTTGATAGTGTGTGTGTGTGTGTGCGCGTGTGTATGTAAATAAAGAATGAGTAGAATTTACCGTATTTATTCTGTTGATTTATTGGTCTATCAAATTTTGCTCTTATAGGTCGACCGCACGTTCGATAGAGTTAATCTTTGCCTTTTTCGTGGAAGAAATGGCTCACAGGTAAGTCGCCAAGTACTTTAAAGCGCAATCGATAACCCAAACCAGTGCCTTTTTTTACCCAAAAGGCAGAATAAAACTGGTAAGCATGTAAAACTTGCCGCGAACGGTATACATCTTTTAACGGGAGACGATTGTGGCAATGGATTCGCAGACTCCCGCACGCGCGCTTTCTCGGGCAAAACGACTGACGTCACGGTGGCAGTGAGCAAGCCTAATAATCTTCCAGGTGGCATTGCACAAGGCGACAGCCGGCAGTACGCCAGTCATGCAGATCCTGTTCCGGTGCTTTGAGCACAGCGCTTACGGGTGACGGGTTTCAAATGAAAAACCGAATGACCGACCGTGCGAGAGCGACCGGGCGACACGTCACGCTAACGTCCTGTTTTGTCGCTCACAGCGTCTCTGTCGTGTGAAGTTTCGCGCTTATGGGGTTTGGCCTTAGAGGACAAGCATCTTAACCCTCTGCACGACAAGTCGAAGCTTTTTTGCTCCCCTTCGGCGCCGATGCAGTCGAGCCAAGCGGTGATGCAAAGGGAAGGTCGAGGGTAAAAGCTGGATTGCTGAGCGGTTGGGCAGTAGCGAAGGCAGTGTGATAGTTCGGCATAAGCAGACATTTAATCAACACCAGGTGGAGCAACTATTCTATTCTGTGGTTGTTTGCCTAAAGGATATAATGAAAACGTAACTTTTTGTTCTATTACGTTTTATTGGGCTGGTTACAAATGAAGCTCTTTTGCATATGCCGCCGAACACTGATCATCTACTGAGAGCTTACATAGAGGGTCTTCAGGATTACTAAAGCTAGGTGTGGATATGCTGGTGTGGGTTTGTAAACAGTAGGACAGCTACAGTCATCATGTAGGCACAGCGGATGACACCCTGAAAATTCTTTCTTTAAATGTTCAAGGGTTCCGTAACCCAGTAAAGCAAGCCGAGGTTATCAGCATAGCCCGCGCAGAACATTGTGATATTCTGTGTTTACAAGAAACATTTTTTTTACCATTGGCCACGTTCATGCATTCAAACGCGCATTTAATTTAGACTGTTATTTTTCCTTCGCGACATCTCGCTCCTCTGGAGTTGGAATTATTATTTTAGATGCGGAGCATCTAATACTCGAGGCTTGTAGTGCGGTGCCGTCCGCAAGCTTCCTCCTCCTTCTTCCACCATCTGTGCATCCCTTCCTCCTCTACACACCGCGCGCGCTTCACTCCTCCACCATCTGTGCACCCTTCCTCCTCTACACACCACGTGCGCTTCTCCTCTTCACGAACATTCGCTAGCTGTATAATGTAGCGCGCATGCGCCGTCACGCTTCGAGAACATCGGCAGCTGACGCGCGCGCATGCGCCGTCGCGCTTCGAGAACATCGGCAGCTGACGCGCGCATGCGCCGTTGCGCTTCTCCCCCTTCTCGAACATTCGACAGCTGACAGTGCATGCGCCGTCGCGCTGTATATATACTCAAGGTCGGCGCTCGCTCGCTCAGTTGCCGCTCGTCGGTTGGTTTGTACGGCGCGTCGACGTCCAAGGTCGCGGTGAAATGAATTCCGACGAATCCACAAACGCAATGATCGACGTCCCTTCGACCAGCGCCGCCCTTTCGCATACGTGTGTACGTGTTCACTCATTTAACACCCCCTCCTACAACCACGTTAACCAATTTAGCCATCGACCCAAGTAAGTCGCAATTTAACACCCCATTTCACAACCACGTTAACCAATTTAGCCATCGACCCAAGTAAGTCGCACTTTAACACCCCATTTCACAACCACGTTAACCAATTTAGCCATCGACCCAAGTAAGTCGCACTTTAACACCCCGTTAACCAATTATATGCTCCGCATCCTCCTCAGTGTTCCCCCGAGGGAAGCTGCGGGCAATTTTTTTAACCGCGCTCTTCTGCGCAATCATCATGTTTTCTATGACGGAATTGGACGGGTATTGGCTTTTGACTGCGTCCTATCATCCTTCAAGCTGCGTGTTTTGTGTATTTATGGGCCAGCTCAAGCAGCGATGTCTAACGATTTTTTCCGTGACCAGGACGTCTATTCTCTAGACGGTCGTCATGTCATACTCACTGGAGACTTTATTTGTGTATTAGACACGCGAGCTGACGTGCAAGGTCCAGGATGGGGTCGCTCTGATTGGAACGCGCGAGAGCTGCGTCACCTAGTGCAACATTTCTCTTTGACAGATACGTACAGACTAGTGCATGGACCACAGTATGCCTGGACTTGGCGGCGTAGCACGTCGTCTAGTCGTTTGGATCGTTTCTATGTGCCGAGCGCGCTAGCTTCTTACGTATCGCACTCTGATGTAGTAACATTACCATCATCGCCTGTTTATATATCAGACCACCGACCAGTGACACTCGAGGCTCACTTTCCCTTTTCATCATCAGTGAAACCTTGGCGTCTTGACATCCGCATTCTGCACGACGCGCGTACACGCTCCAGTTTATCTAGAATCTTGCGCGTCTCTCTGTTGGGATGCGGTCCGGAGGTGTGGGCCGCGCTCAAGACGCAGTGGCGTTTACACTGCTCAGTAGCAGGGTGGGCCCTTAGACGCCGTACGTTCGAAGAACTAGCGGACACTGCCACAAAGCTGCGTATTGCTCTTCGGGTTGATCGACTAACTCCCTTGGTGCGCGCATGGCAGCGAGAGTTAAGGGGTCGTTTTCAACGCCTCATTGCAGCTTCGTCATTGACGGCGGCTGCTTGGCGTTGCAGACGTAATCCTTGTGCTCATCCTGAGGTTCTACGCTTTGCGAAAAGCTCGCTTCTCAACCCGTCGAGTCGACTAGGAACTCCGGCTGCCAGATTCTTGCACACTGCCTTACCGCCGACACGTGATTAATCAGTTTTCCTAGCTCACTTTGCCAACATGTCTTGTACGACAATGTCATCACATCGCGGTACCACCGAGACAGCCACAATGTTAAGTAGGCTCCCTCAAATTTCATCTGAAGTAGCTGAACAACTGTGCACAAGTCCGTCAGCTGACGAAGTGAAAGAGGCACTGTCTTCCATGAAGCGTGGCTCGGCCCCCGGGCCAGATGGGTTGCCTGTTGAGTTTTATTTAACGTTTTGGGACGACATTGGTGCTCTTTTCACCTCTGTTATTTGCCGCTGTTTCGAGAACTTTGAATTTCCTGATAGCTTTCGCGATGGTCGAATTTTTTTAATACCTTAACATGACCCATCGTCAGTTCGCCCAGAGGAGTGGTGACCAATAACGCTCCTCAACGTTGATTATAAAACTTATTATGACGGACAACGACTCGCTTCTGCAGTATATGACGCCTCGATATGCTCTGCGATGCATTTCGTATGATTGGAAACAACCCACTACTACTGCAGGAAAGTACGGCCTCGCATCGGTTTCTCCAAAGGCTGTTGAACAGCCCTGCAACTATTAAAAGAGCAGAGATGCGCCCGAGCGGAAATCGGCCGTTGGACACGAAAGTCCGCACACCCTGTCCCCGAACGAAAACCAGCATGGACCGCAGGCCACAAAAAGGGGGAAGACCCCACATTCAATCAGTGGCATGTCGATTGGTCTCTACCATGACGCAGTTGGGGCAAGTGGAAGTGCGAAACCACCTGCCACCGCTGCAACCGATCTCGCGTGGGGAGCAAGCCCCAGCCCAACCGCCAAAGTCTCTGAGGCGCCCTGGCAACACTGCTGCAGTTATTCCTCTCCAAGCGCGGTTCATTATAGATTGACGATGCTGGGGCACTAACGGACGTAGAAGGGCGGTCATTGCGTCCACAACTTTGGAATCGGCCACCTCTATCTCTCGGCACGTAGCTTTCAAACGTCGGTGAAATGTCAGAAGGGCTCGATACAAAGATGCTAATTCAGTTGATTGGGGACCTTGGTTAATTTGGCTAGCCGGCAGGAAGACAGGTAGAGATGGCCCAAGATGGTAGCGAGCCAGTGTCTGAGTGGTCGTATTATCATTGCTTACTATTCGCAATAAAGTGCGGAAGCACAATGATGGAAGCCGTGGCGGAAACGTCGGGGAATGCGAAACCGCCTTGATCTCGTGGTTGAGCCAATACCGGATGCGATAGCAATTCTGTGCCACCAGACCAGAAAAATAAACTGATGCAGCTTTGTACTTTCCCGCAGACGTGGAGCGGTGGTTTTACAGAATGGCAAAGGTAACAGAATTTCCCGAGGTAAACCATTTGAGCTAAGTATCGGCGTTCCAAGAGGGGGAAGTCGAAGTGTCTGGCTTCTTTTACGTCATTTTGAAGAGTTCGTACTACGGATGACCAGATGCTTTGATGTACACACAAGTGCAGACTAGCAACTGAAAGTTTATTGAAATATACACATATATATCTAGCAAGATATATAACATCTCTGTTTCTTGTTTTTTTTTTGCTCATGCAGTTTTGTAGTTATTAATTACCAACGCGTCCAGCGTTCAGTCCTCTTATGTTATTGTTAACGGGGCAGCCGCTGTCTCGAAACCTGGGCTTTCTATTGGAAGGAAAACTATTTTCGCTAGAAAGAATGAAAACAATGCAAGTAAGTGCACTGGCGTAACGTTACTTGTTTACTGTTTCCTTATTAGCGTGCTTGCAAGTCGGCCGAGACGAAGCTCAACCAACCATACGCTTAGCAGATTATCAAAGCGTTTAAGGGGTCAATTGTCATGCTCAAGTATCTCCCCCTTCTCTATCCGGGCTAAAATTTTTGTCCTTGCGTTTTCATTGTTATGAGCTTATCTACGACATAATCGTATTATTATTATTATTATTATTATTATTATTATTATTATTATTATTATTATTATTATTATTATTATTATTATTATTAAAGAAAACAATGACACTTAGAAATCTGCATGAGAGGTGCGTCACATCTGAGCAAACAAAAAAATTACATTCTTGAAACCGGCGTATCACTGACGACAACAGTGTGACGATTAATCTTGTTTTCAAGTATAAGAAACCGCTTACCTTAACGCGCCCTTAATAAGCAAACGCGTTGGTTTAGTGCACGAAGCCCACACGATAAACCAGTTTACGCCCTTAAGAGGGTTTTAGCACGTCTGTAACTAACAACGCTACGACTTGCACAATCGCGCGCCATCTGACGGACGCGATTCAAAAAACCAATGTCAACTCATGGCCTCCGAGATTGCCGGCCGCACGCCCGCAATCTCGGAGGGCACGGTCAACTTATCGGCTTATACGGCTACAACGGACGTCGCTCATACCATGTCTGAGAGGAGCTTGATTGTGGCTCGCATATGCGCTGATCAAGTGGGTTTATTTTTATTTATTTTTTAATCTCGCGGGCTTTATTTGCAGATGAGAGAAAACGGTGCACGTGAGACTTACTTTCTCTGTCACAATTAATGCTATGTGGGGTTTCTGAAAAAAGCTCCCCAACTTTGCAAATCCCATTTCTTGCCTGAAGTCAATATTGAGGAATTAAGCTATATATATATATATATATATATATATATATATATATATATATATATATATATATATATATATATATATATATATATATATATATATATATATATATATATATATAAGTCTGCGATGCACAATGTGGCTGTCTGCAATATGCAACTGGTTCCACTCGCCTGCCTCTAATATTGCATTTTTGAACCGTTGGCACAAGATAACCACGGTATCTTGACCCACCGTCCAGTTTCGCTGTAGATATACCTTTTTTTTGGCATATTTAAAATGTAAACATTAAAACAGTAAGCGTAAAATACTGTTGTAAAACACCAATAGAGAGATATCTGCTGATCTAAGCTCGCCTTACCAACGCGTTTTTAAATCATCGAATTACAATTATAATATGGCACTCTGTTGTATAGGCTGCAGGTGCTTCGATAACACGTAACATCCTTGCATTTCAAAAAGTGTCTTATGTGATACATTAACCCTCGTACAATTCAGAGGGCCATTGGGAGGAGGAGGAGGAGGAAGGGAAGAAATGAAAGGCAGGGAGGTCAACCAGACGCACGTCTGGTTTGCTACCCTGCATTGGGGAAAGGGGTGAGGGTATTAAAAAAGAAGAGAGAGAGAAGTGAAGGGCAACGTGTGTCTAGATGTGACCTTGTCCATTGCACGCTTATAAGTGGTCGCGTAGTCCGGTCGTCTTTAGAAAACTTAGCAGTGCTCGCGTCGCTTTGCTGGCCTGCGACGCGTACAGCCATGAACCAAGGATCTTCTCTTCGGAGAAAGGTCTACTGTCTAGTGTCTCTAACGTTTCGCGTAGCAAGTTGCGTTCGCTCGAAAAACGTTCACATGAACACAGTAGATGTTCTATTGTCTCGTCAGTGTCACACGATTCACATCGGGAGCTATCCGCCATTCCTATGCGAAAGGAGTACGCCTTTGTAAAAGCTACTCCTAACCACAGGCGGCACAGTAAAGTTGCATCCTGGCGGGAGAGGTCCGATAGAACTTGGAGCTTTCTCAATGGGTCCAATTTGTGTAGGCGGCGGTTCCTGACACTGGGGTCACTCAGCCAAGTTTCGGACATGGTTTCGGACGAACGAGTGAAGGCCCCTTGCAGCGTCGGTTCTCGACAATGGAATTGGGGTTGTCTGGGCATCCGCGTGGGCGGATCGGGCAGCATTATCAGCAAGGTCATTACCGACAATACCACAATGTCCCGGTAACCACTGAAACACCACGTCATGTCCTTTCGATAAAACTTCGTGAATCAATTCTCTTATTTCATTCACTAGTTGTTGATGCTCCCTTTGTCGTAAAGCTGATTGCAAGCTCTGAAGGGATGCCTTGGAGTCGCAGAACACAGCCCATTTTTGAGGTCGGGCTTCCGCGATATAAAGTATAGCAGCACGTAAGGCGGCAAGCTCCGCTGCTGTGGATGTTGTCCTATGCGACAGTTTGAGCTTTATAGTGACCTGGTACGCCGAGATGACAACAGCACCTGTGGAGCTGTCAGCCGAGACCGATCCATCGGTGTAAATGTGGGTCCTCTGGCCGTATTTTTCGTTGAGTAGCGACAATGTCATTTGTCGTAGGACCACTGTTGAATGACGGCTCTTGTTCGTTATTCCCGGAATAGTGAGGCACACCTGTGCTTGTTGTAGGCACAACGGAGGTAACGCTGGTCTTGTTGCTGGAGTGAAGCCGAAAGGAAGGCATTCTCTATGGGCAGAAATAATCTTTGAAAACATCGCTTGTGGTCTTTGAAGTGGCAACACTGCAACATGGTGAGCAGGAACTCGGCAGAGGTGTCTTATGTGGGCTCTCAAATTGTCAGTGGTGATGTATGTTTGAATTGGATGCTCTCTTGCGATCATAATTGCCACGTAGGTTGAGGTGCATCGCGGGAATCCTAAGCACACGCGTTGTGCTTGTCCTTGCAGATTTTCGAGTGTGCGGATGTTCGTCTTGCACGTACTTGCCAGTAACGGCAAGCTGTAGCGCAAAAATCCTAGAAACAGTGCCCTGTATAGCTGCATCATCGACCTTATTGATGTGCCCCAAGATTTTCTGCAGAGGAACCGCATTATATGGATGATGGAAGTTAGCCTTCTCTTCAGGTGATTGCAGTGGGCACTCCACGAAAGGTCCCTGTCAATAATCACACCCAGGAAGCGATGGTTCTTCTGGTATGGAATATTTTGCCCATTGATGGTAACGGGGTGTTGTGTCATGGCTCTGTGAGTAAACGCAACCAATGCACATTTCTCCGTTGAGACAGAAAGACCTTGCTTGCGGAGATATGAGCATGTCAGGGTGGCAGCCTGCTGGACTCTTGCACGTACTTGTAGACGAGTTACAGCCGAAGTCCATAGACAAATATCGTCAGCATATATGGATATGAGGATAGTACTTGGCAAAATTTTACGAACTTCTACCATCACGAGGTTAAATAAAGTGGGACTTAATACGGCGCCCTGAGGGACGCCACGGGAGGTGTAGTAATTGATGGTAGGTCCATCTGAGGTTTGTACAAAAAAGGACCTTCTCGTACAATAATCCTGGATCCATTGGAACATCCAACCACCGATTCCAACAGCTTCCAACGAGTCTAGGATGGCTTTATGTGTTACGTTATCATAAGCCCCTTTGACGTCGAGGAAGAGTGCCAGTGGTATGCGCTTGAGGCTCTTCTGTTGCTGGATAAATGTTGTGAGATCAATCACGTTGTCAAGAGATGACCTACCTCGCCGAAAACCCATCATGCAGTTTGAGTATACGTTGTAGCGCTCGAGGTACCATTCTAGGCGTGTATCATCCTTTCCATGACTTTTCCTACGCAACTTGCGAGGGCAATAGGGCGAAATGATGTCAAATCAAATGGTGACTTTCCTGCTTTGTATAGTGGCACAAGTCGACTTATCTTCCAATCCTGGGGAACAATGCTCGCTTGCCATGAGTGGTTGTAATAGCTTAACAAATGTCCCCTTGCCGCCTTTTGAAGGTTGGCTATAGAGCGGCGTAGGTGATGCCATCGGGTCCTGATGAAGATGATTGTCGGGAAGCCGCCAAAGATGCGTTAAGTTGTTCTATAGTGAAAAGATTGTCCATTTCGGAGATGCTGGGTTCAGGGATAACACTCCTAATGGTGCCAGCGGACAAGGCGGACACACCAGCGATTCGCGCACAAAACTCATTTGCCACTTCAAGTTGGGTGCGGCCTAAATGTAGGGCTAAAGCCATGAAAGGATGTCTTTGTTGGGGAGTCGAGCGCAGGCCACGAATAGTGCTCCAGATGCGTGACAACGGCTTTCGGGGATCCAATGATTCGCAGAATGATTTCCAGCGTTCCTGTTCAAGTTTGTCTAAACGTCGTTGGACTTTTTTCTGTATGCGTCGCGCCAGCCTCAAGTCGCATATTGCTTTCGTCCGCCTGTATCTTCTTTCCGCCCTTCGGCGAAGCGCGCATAGTTTTTTCCAGTTCAACGTCGAAATCTGAACGCTTGCCGGTGAACGGGAGGAGACAGGAAGCTTCCCTCATTGCCTCTTTGATGACATCCTCCAAGTTCTGGTCAGGGTCTTCACGGCATGTATTTTCCATGAGTCGCTGAAATTTGGACCAATCAATTCTTCGTATTGTGGTCTTAGGAGAGGAGTTAGTAAGACCCCTTATTCGCATATAAGTTGGAATGTGGTCACTCCCATGCGTTTCGATGTCTGAAAACCGGTGCACTTGCGACCGGAAGTTTCCGGATACCAGAGTCAAATCGAGGCAACTGCTGTACGTAAGGCCGCGCAGGTATGTAGGACTGCCGTCATTTAAGAGACATAGGTCATGCTTGGAGGCGAACGACACAAGGTTTCTTCCTTTAGCGTTGATCGTCGAACTACCCCAGATTAAGTGATGTGCGTTGAAGTCTCCAGTTATAACCCACGGGCCCGTAGTTGTCAGTATGTCTCGTAGTCGGTCTTGTTCAAATCGTCCGGATGGTGATATGTAGACAGCAATGAGTGTGAATGGCACTTTTTCCTTTTTAACACGTTAGCAGACATATTGATTGTCATCATGCGGTTGAAGTGCATGATGATATGTAGACACCAATGAGTGTGAATGGCACTTTTTCCTTTTTAACACGTAAGCAGACATATTGATTGTCATCATGCGGTTGAAGTGCATGATGCACATATGTGAAATCTGTGCGAATGTAAACAACCACCTTGCTGCGTTCCTCGCACGTTGAAGAAACGAAAGATCAATACCCTGATAGTTTAGGAGGCTGTTGCACGTTTGGTTCACATATAACTATTATAGGAATACGATTCATGAATATATACTGACGGAATGAAGAGATGCGGGATCTTAGGCCTCTCGCGTTCCACTGCATTATCAACGCTTGTCGGACCTCGTTGCGGAAGGAGAAAATCGGTCGAGCCATGGCTGCTACTGGAGACTTGCAAATACTGGACTTAGAGCATCCAGTACTTGTAGTGCACTCTGAGCGAGTGGAGACTTCAGGCTGCTGCACAGCTTTCGCATGGCATCCAGCAGTGTTCGGAACATTCTGATGACATCTGTGTCCTCCTCAGGCAGCTTGTCAGCGGCTGGCTGGAGCGATGTCACTGTCGATGTGCGCTTGGGGTTTGCAGGTGGCTGTAATTTCGGCAATGAAGACCAAACTGATTTATCTGCAAAAGTGCTGCTCGTTGGTTTGTTGACCGCGCTGGCCGCCTTCGGTCTGGGAGGCAAGGGCGGTGGAAGAGAAGGGTGGTGGAGTGGTGCTTTCGATGCAGCATCTGCGGCATTCTTTGATGAAGTGCGGCGACGATGACGCCTCTTTCGGATGGTCCTGGCAGCCTCTCAATGTGACGTATGTCTCTGACCATTTGTTTCAATACCGCTATTTCTCTTTGGATTTTGGGGCATTCTTTTGACGAAGCTGCATGTGACCCATGACAATTCGAGCATTTGAGGGTAGTTGCTTCGCAGTCATCCGCAGAATGGGCTTCCGCGCAACGAGGACACACCGTCCTATTTTCGCGTACGCTTCTCATGTGGCCCATCTTCATGGACTTATAACACTGTAAGGGCTTCGGTACGAAAGGTCGCACAGAATGCCGAAAATGGCCCACCTTTACGTGTGAAGGAAGAGAGTCGCCCTTGAACATGATCTTCAAGCAGCGGGAGTTTCCCAAACGGACAACTTTTGCGATGACGCTGGCTTCATTTGCCGGTTTGACCAGAACATCGAAGTCGGAGCTGCGAATGGCAGTATCCACATCGTAGATGACTCCAGTGACGACGTTAGAGCTCACAGGAATGTAGGAGCGAACTTTCATTCCCCCCAGCTCGTTGACGTTGCGCAGTATATCAAGTGCCGCAGCATGCAAAACGTCGATGGCCAATACGTTCTTACGCGTGTTCACTCTGATGTCTGTGATCTCGTTTGGCACGAGTCCTTCCAGCATCACCGAAACAGATTGCCTGTTGAGGCGCTTCATGTTACCGTCCGGTACCTCAGGGACAAAAAGGATAGTGTTTGTCACGGGTCTCCTTGGCACTCTGTCAGTTCAACGTACTCGATGACGAAGATGTTCTGACGTTCCGCCTCTTCGCTTTACGGCTCAGCACCAGCTTAAAATCGTCGTCGTCAGAAGGCTCTTCGCTGCTCATTGGGTAAACAAGAGCGCCCTCGCTGTCGGAGTCGCTGTAGAGTCCCGTACGCTTCCTGGATGCGGCCACCGCCGACGCCGCCGTAACTGGCGGACGTCCGTGGGGGTCCACGTCCATCACCGACGGACACGGAAGTGATATTCGCGAAGTTCACTTATAATTAGGTGAAAAAAGAGAGCACCTACTGAAACAGCGATCTGCTAAGCAATCACTTCGTCGTCGTCTTTGCCATTGGGTGAAGCAAAACAACCCTACACCCCTATTTTTTTTGCTAACCGAATCTGTAAAATGGTGTTTCGCTTGCTTTGAAATCACTCTAAGGGTGTAAAGTGGCTTATCGAGCAATGTAGATCGGTGAAATCGTCTATTTATAGCCTATTTTGTCAGTCTGGAGGACGTCTAAGAAGATATAATCGTGTCCGTATTAAATAAATATCAACAAGAGAAATTAGGTTTGTTCCTTCCGCCGTTTTTTTTCGTTGTCATATTTAGCTCGTGCCGTTTTAAGGTAGTCGCTTTCCAACTATTCCAAACACTTCATTTAGCTAATGAGTCCTCGTGGGTTTCATTAGCGACGTAATACTCGTAATGAGGCTCGTATGCATCCTGTTTTTTTCTCTTTTTTTTTGCGCACTCCTGGTGTCAGCTTTCGTCCCTGCGTCGCGGCAGGGTATAATAAGGTGTACTGGACCGAATATTGCTAGGTGTAATAACTAACTTGTACGCAAAGTGCCGTGCACCTATTTCGCAGCCGCATTACTATACGCACAGTGAATGAAGCTTGCGCGTGCAGGTGTTCGTTTCGGGGAGTGGCGCCTAATTTTGTTTATAACGCAATCTAAATCATTTCATCTGTCTCACTGGCAGGGTGGTTTCGCAGAGGTGTTTGTTGCCCTAGGCGAGCGCCACGGTTTGTGCATTGCAGGATGCGTTTTATGGTAATACGAAATGGGCAGAGAATAATAATATAAAAAAATGACGTTCGCGCTTGCTCTACTCGTCTGGGAAAGTACCTCAAGTGATAGCTGTTCTTTTATTTATTTATTTATTTATTCATTTATTTATTTATTTATTTATTTATTTATTTATTTATTTATTTATTCATTTATTTATTTATTTATTTGCAAGAGCACACATTTTGCGAACCCCGCCGTGCTTCGCGAACGGCGAAGGGTGATTGATAGTGTCAGCACTTACCGTTTTTACTCGCATACTAGCAGCGTCGGAGGGCAGCGCTGGCTAATTTACGATATTGCATCGGATCAGCGCACAGTGGCGTCGAGGACAAGGAAGAAGGGCGCGCCGCTTGTGTTCCTCGTAATGTGCCGACGCTTATAGTAGCTGGTTGGGACGTCGATTAAGTCCCGGCTCGTAGCTCTTTTACCGTAACAAATCCTTGTGCCTCTTTCCCTCCCGCGTCTCCGATGTTTAAATGCCAGTAGTACGGTGACGTATGGTGAAGCCGGAGTCACTCGATTGAACGAAAGCAGAATTCGTGAGCAATACGTCAAGAACGCCCGCTATAATAGTGATAGCTATTGCATCAACATTGATCGAGCCTGGGAAGGTGCGCTTTTTTTTCTGTATTAATGTTTTAACCAGTTCTTGTGACTCGGTATTTAAAGGAAGTCGCCGTGCACCCATGCTTTTTTGTGATCATTGTGATGGAGAACACCACAAGGAGCTCAAGGGTTAACTGGTCGAGCAAAAGGGAGAGAACGATTGAGGGGAGAATATCGAACCCCAGAAATCACATTTGTGCAATGTTTACTGACCCAGCTGAATGTTCGTATCTGCGAGATAACACCGACTAGCAATAGTTCACACCATGTGCATATTCAATTTCACGAGATTTTTGAGAATTTATCTAATAATGCAAAGTTCTCCCCCATCTACCTCTAGATAAGTTATTGGAAGAACACTTGCAAAGCGTCAAAACAAGGGTAATTATTGTCACAGATGCATCACAGTGTGACGAGAAGTCAGGTGTTGGTATATTCAGCCCTAACTTGGATTGGTCTTATTCCCTCCGACTACCTGATTTCTTACCCGTTTTTTTTTTTTTTTTTTGTGGCTGACTTTCTGGCAGCGGTAGTTGCTTTACGAAAGTTCAACACGGAAATTACATCGGCTATTATGATTACAGATTTTCAGTCTTTTTGCGCTGCACTTTCTGTTGGTGCTGACTTGCACACCGCCGCTGCTGCGGCATGACAAAATCGAGTTTCGGATTTCCAATCTGTTCTACATCGTGCAGTCAACGCACACTTAATTTCGAACCGAATGCACTCACAAATGGCAGATAAATTCGAAGCTTTCTCGAACCTCGTGGTCCTGTACTTCTGGAGCCGACTGTACGCTCTTCTTTAGTAAGTTTTTTTATTATTATTTTTGAAGTTCATTTCTGGGCACTTTTTTTTCACAGCCCGCGTCGCTACCGGTGAAGTAAACTAAAGAACCATTTTGTTTTCTGACTAAAGTATCAGTTTATTTTTCTCTCTCTTCAGCTGCGCGCTCTTCGACGTTAGCACATGGTAGTGTGCAAGTGTTTGGTTTGCAGCGCTTTTATATTGAAAATAGTTGTCCGGGGACAATATTCTAGGACTGTATAGTGTGACGCAGTCGGTGTCATATTCTGGCATGGTGCTATCACTTCAAATGTGTTTATGTTTTTTAATCAACGTTTTCGGTTTTTCTTAGTGTGAGACGTACACATGTCGATTCGTGCGGGATTCTTGCTTGAGATACGTACAGCCGTCAACAACGTGTGAAAAATTACGGGGCTTCGGGGTGGCGAGCAACACTTCGAGGATTCTGGTGGCAGTCTTCTTTTTTATGTTTGTTCTCACGGCATCAATACAATTCACACAACATTGCGGAGCTGTGTTTACACAAGATTTTGTGGAACCCTCAACGGTGGAGGGTTCCAGAAATTTCGACCACCTGGGGTTTCTTTCACATGCATGCACCGAAGTAGAAGGACACGGGCCTGTAGCATTTAGCCGCCGTGGAAACGTGGCTACCCCGGCTGTGATTCGGTCCCATCACCGGCAGAATAGTTCAAACTTGGTGTTGCAAATTTCGCTGTTAACTCGGCAGTTTCAATTCTCGTGTCAGGATTGTGAATAAATTGGGGCGCGTCTTTTTTTTTTTTTTTAACGAGTGAGCCAGTAACCGTATTCCTTTATTCAAGGGCTTACAGTCAGCCTCGCAAGTTTAAGATCCACGAGACACAACAAGAAAAAAAAGCCTAATATTCCAGTTGCATCGGCCGACAGATCTCCAGCCTATTTCAAAAACGAGGGAACATGCACTCAGGATTTCGACCGAGTGCGCCCGCAGACTGCTGGGAAATTCAGTGGGTTTTTTTTTTTGTTAAGATTTAGTGGTTTATTTAAGTTTTAACGCTATAGCTGCACATTCAATGACGAAAAGAAAGCCAGACACTTGCTGCAAAACGCGATTGTACGCGTTATTAGCGCAAGCTGTTTGTTCTCTGCGTTTCAGCTTACTTTTAGCTTACCGAGATGCGATGGCCTGGGCAACAGTGTCAGCGTGGTTCTTCACCAAATATAAGCTACCGTGAGCTGCCCTTACGTAACCCATCTAAATTTCTGACCTCTTCCAGCCTAACCTAACCTCTCTTAACGCTGCCTAAGTGACCCTCACTTCAATAAGCAAATTAAAGAAGAAGCAATTGTCTCCTTGCTTACAAAATTAGGCATGTATTTGCTTTTAAAGAATATTGTTTGTCATTTGCTTTTCATCTAACCCTCATTTTTGTCTCCTTTTCTTAAATAACACAACGTTTCGTGTAGCATTGCTGTTATTGATTTGATTGATGATTGATTTGTGGGGTTTAACGTCCCAAAACCACCATTTGATTATGAGAGACGCCGTAGTGGAGGGCTCCGGAAATTTTGACCACCTGGGGTTCTTTAACGTGCACCCAAATCTGAGTACACGGGCCTACATTTCCGCCTCCATCGGAAATGCAGCCGCCGCAGCCGGGAATCGAACCCGCGACCTGCGGGTCAGCAGCCGAGTACCTTAGCCACTAGACCACCGCGGCGGGTCCGCATTGCTGTTATTGATAATCCACTTATTTTTATTGCTAATCATGGATAGGAGGTTCTCCTGCAGTACAGTGTTACCGCACCCCTTTCTGGATATTGCCGCACGCGCTCTTTTCTGAGTCTTTCTCTGCCGCGTTGGTCTAGTGGCTGAGGTAATCGGCTGCTGACCCGCAGGTCGCGGGATTGAATCCCGGCTGCGGCGGCTGCATTTCCGATGGAGGCGGAAATGCTGCAGGCCTGTATGCTCAGATTTGGCTGCATGTTAAAGAACCCCAAATGGTCCGAATTTCCGGAGCCCTCCACTACGGCGTCTCTCATAATCATATGGTGATTTTGGGACGTTAACCACCACATATCAATCAATCAATCAATCAATCAATCAATCAATCAATTATTTCTATGCTTGTGCTGCCGGAGCATTGCACGTGTAGATACTGCCTCGCGCAATTCGCACCAGAATGTCTGAAAGCTTCATAGATAGTTTTTAGATCATCTGTTCGCTGGCTTGAGAGCGGAAATGCGAACGGCTCAGTTTATTCTGGATCAAACTTTGCCACCAGCGATAACGCTCGAATGTTCGACGCTACGCGCGTAAATGCCGAGGTGCGTTGCCGCGAATCTGATTATCGACGTTCGTCGTCCTTTTCGCCGCTATCAGCGCACATCGTAATTTCTTGATGTAGTTTAACTTGTCGCTGACCGGCCACAAATTCGGCACAATAAAGAGTTTTAATTTTCACACGCACACAGGGGGCCTTCGTCGACGTCACTAACACGATGACAGTATTCATTCTGAATAGTGTTTCGTAGTATTAGGAATTGTTGGTGTTTTACGTACTGGAACGACGGTATGATTATTAGCGACACTGTAGTGGAGGGCTCCAGAAATTCCGGCCCATCCAGTGTTCTTAACGTCCGTCTGAATCCTAGTGCGTGGGCCTCTATAATTTTGTGCGCATCGAAATGCAGTGGTCGCAGCGAGGCATTCGATCCCGCGACCTCGGGTTTATAGTTTTTTTTTTCTAAAACCAGAGGTAAATTTGATTCGAGAACAATGACGCTTACCTGATCACGTCATCCCGGTGTCTATTCCAGCTTCTTTGAGCAACCGGAAGCGGCGATGATGACGGGCAAAGGCGCGTCCGAGACGCCACAGCAAGAAGGCGCTTCTCCGCACAACACATAACAAAGCGGCCCTCCTCAATGAACGTAGCACCTCCTGGCCAGTCTCACTACCAAACCGTTTTTTTTTCTGCCACCCGGAATGAGATTCAACGCTTACGTTTTCCGCGCCGTTAGCGTCTTCGACGGGGCACTCCGGGCACGGCACAGAGAACGTCTTGTCGTCGGCAGCAGCCTCCTGTTGCTTCCTTTTGCTTCCGCGCGAATGCTTCACTTACGGCATCGCGCCTTCGGCATCAGTGCCCTTCTCCTCACGACGTGGTGGGCGTGTGTCGCCGGTGAAGAAGTCCAGACGCCGCCGCTGTCGAGCGAGGGATCCGTGCGTCGCGCATCCCTCCAGCGTCAGGGGAGCCGCATCTATCCACGGCTTCCGGTTGCGAATCAACACCGGTTGTAAGGACTCGGTAGAAACTGCGTGAAGTTCAACTCCGAAGAAGTCGAGTGGGAGTCTTGGACGTACTCTCTCCTACGCCGTGTTCTCCGACCACGCCTTCAGTTCCCACGCGGGATGAGGAGTTCGCGTCGACACCGCATCGCATCGAGTGGCTCCTATCTTTCACTCGAGAAGGCAGCCGAGATTCTCCATCGAGCACGAACGCCCTCGACACGATAGGTTTTGGGGTAGCGTATACGCGAGAGTCGACCAGCCCCGAGGCGATCAGCCCCGTGGCGGAGCCTACGATTCGCGGTCAACCCGAGCCCTGGCTTCGGTGGCGGCTCACGCCGCGCGTAGTGTCCGAGACCGAGGCGGTCGCCCCGGGCTCCTCCTGATGTTCGCTCGCGTTGCTGGATGATGACGAGAGACTGTGTAGAGTAGAGGAGAGGAGGAAACGCACTCCGAGGGAGGAGAGCAAGAGAGAGTGGTGCTGCGCGTGCTTTCTTTCAATCGCGGTTGTTTGTTTATATTTTTTTGTTGTTGTTTCATGGGCTTTCTGCTTCTCTTTCACCCCCCTTTTTCCCGCCGTCGCTGTGCGTGCGATACTGCGTTCTGGGTCGTGTGCGCGCTCTTTCGATTTTTCTTTCGCTCGTAGTATGTTTTCCTTAGCTTTTTTTTTTTTTTGTAGATTTAGAAAGCGCGCTCAGAGCCCGGCTCTGTTATTTTGTTTCTTCTTTCTCGTTCGGCGATGAGCACACACACTCCCGCGCTCGTTCACGGCAAGATCGCCGTCCGTGCCCGCCGCTCTCCGGTCTCACTTTCGTCGATCGATACCTGAGAGGATGAGGATACAAAGAGAGAGAGAGAGAGTGAATGCTCTAGTGGTCTCACGTTGAACCAAGAAGGGAAAGGGTCGCTCCATTGAAGCCCAGTCGGTGTGTTCTCTCTTCTAGAACGCTAGCCGGCAGCAGCGGTCGATCGGAACGGATTGGAGTCGCCACCTATCGATGGTGCTCTGAAAGAACTCCGAGGCTTCTGCGAGTTGCGATCTTCACGCAATAACTCGCACAGTATACGTTATTACCTTCGTTCCGATCACGAATTCCGGCTACAGTTTTTTGACTCACCGGAGCTTTCGTTGTTGCGGTGGTCCTGTCTCAGGCAGCTGAAAAATGGCCTTCGAGATTGGTTTTTGCTTGACAAGCCACCTCTAGAGCGTGGATTTGGTTGCCACTTATAGCCCAAAGAGAAGCTAACTTTAGATTTTTTTGTTAGCCAAATCTAGCCACATCATATACTTAAGCAACTCGCTCATGTCAACGCCGAGATGTCTTTTTTAAACATCCTTAGTCAGCCTCCAAAAAAGCTTTAGTAGCTAAATTTGGCCGCATGTATAGCCAAACCTGTTAACGCTGCCGAAAGGTTTGATTAATAATAAAGTTTATAGAATATACTGTTATCATAGAATATACTACTTCTGTTGTATGTTGCAGGGACTTAGCTTATACTCACAGCTGAAATTACGGCTGTTCTGGGGCGACACTATGCGTGCTTGTGAAGAGCTGCAGATCTCATCGATTGTAGTTGACGTCGAGAGATGGCGCTAAAGCTTATTCAAAAGATGTTACCCTGGATTATTCAAAGCGCAGAACACACTGAAACGAAGCTTCACGAACCCTACTTAACTTCGCAGACGGTTGGTTCAGTCGCTGCGTTTCCCACCTTGACACGCACAGGAAAGTAAATGAGCACTGTTGGGGATAAATCCCGGTCTTCCTTCAGCACAAGAACGCTATGCTTAAACCGTTGAAGAGGTACTGTCACAGATATTTTGGCTGTCAGCTTTTTTTTTTCTTGCACAGTCCATCGTTTGTTGCAGCATGTGACAGATAATCAATTACGGCACTCATCATTACTCGCCACTCTCACTTTCGCGCTCGTGTTTTTCGTGTCCTTCTTGTCTCTGTGTCGTCGTTTTGTTCTCGCGCTATAACTATCGTCTCACTTTCGGTTTGAGAAAGCTCTGAAAACGACAATTCACCGAGTGCGACTATCACCAGCCGGCGTGTACAACTTTAGACCACGTCAGCACACAGAACTGTGACGTACTCCAGCACAGTGCGTATCAAGAACTTCTTTCGCACAGGAAACGGGACAGCAGTGTCAGCAAACACAAAACTTCCAACGCGTGCGCCGAGACTTCTGACTCGCGAGGAGCTGCCGAGATTTATTCTGCTGGCGCAGACAGGGCTAAGAAAAGGGCAGTGGTGACGTCATCACGATTTGTTGCCGGATGGTCACGTGAGAGAAGTAGGAGGTCACCGAGCGTCATCCTTGAGGGTGTCAAAGCGCGACGGAGTCAATCGCTCGCTCAAACTTCAAGATTAATTTAAAGTACCTTCCAAGCTATATTCGCTGTTGGTATTTCGCAGATGATACACGCATGTTCACAGAAATCAATACCGAAAGCTATCTCGGCTGCGAAATTTTGTGTCCCTACCTCTTTAAGAAAGCATTTTTATTGATCTTTTCTTTCTCCTTTTTTTTTTGACATCGATGCTGTCTTAGTGTACCTTGAGTAGTCTGCGTCATCGTAATATCGCAATCTTGTTCTTCGTTTTCGTATATATATATATATATATATATATATATATATATATATATATATATATATATATATATATATATATATATATATTATTTTATTTACATAATACTGCAGGCCCAGTGAAGGGCCCAAGCAGGAGGGACATATTTACAAAGCTCGTAATAAGGACAACAGAAGATCAAGAACATCTATCTTAGATCTATCTTAGATCTGGTATTTATTCCCCGTGACTTCAGTACACATACCGTAGTAATTGAGCAAGGGCTGTCTGACCACTACCTTGTGTCAGTTTCTATCCCTCTTGAACCGCTTTCGGCAACTGCCAACTTGTCCTTTCATTGTGTGAAAGACTATACACATGCCAATGATGCTTGCATTATCGAGCACCTAGAAACCTGCCTGATAGATTTTGTAGCTACCGATGTTTGTAGATTGTGGGACCAATTTAAACGCATATGCTTCTACTGTATCGAAAAATTTATACCGTCTAAGCGTAAAAAAGTGCATAAACATACGCCCTGGATGACGAGAAGCATCATTCATCTCAAGCGTAAAGTTAAAAGATTAAAGAAAAAGCATGCTGACCCCAAAATTATAGCTGACGCTCTAGATAAGCTTGCACATGCCGTACACACCTCGAAGGAATACTACTTCACTACGTCACTCGCTTCATAAAGAATGATCCAAAGAAGTTCTGGAACTATATTAGCGAAAAAAAGAAACCCATATCACAGGTTTTTGTCAATGGTTCAATGGTATCTGATCAAGCTGCCATTGCTCAACACCTCAATGAATATTTTCATAGTGTATTTTCTACCCCTAGTGCTTCCCCATTTGTCATAAATGCGGACAATGCTGCGAATGTAAACTTTATTTCTTATTCTGGTGTCGTTGCTATGTTGTTAAACCTAAATACTAAGACTTCTTGCGGTCCCGACAATATCCCCAACATATTTCTGCGTCGCTTTGCAGAGTCTGTTGCAAAATACTTACTCGTCATTTTTCGAGTCTCTCTGTTGTCAGCGGAATTGCCAGATGACTGGAAGTCGGCACGAATAGTTCCTATATTCAAGAAAGGTGACCGCCTAGTACTACAAAATTATCGACCAATCTCCTTAACATCATCATGCTGTAAGCTTATCGAACACATAATAGCTCATAAGTTAAATGAATTCTTAGAAGAACGCTCAGTTTTAACAAATCATCAACATGGGTTTCGAAAAGGATTTTCTACTATAACACAATTGGTTACTATCGTTCATACCTTTGCAGCTTGTCTTGATGCTAACGGCCAAATTGATGTAATATTCTTAGACTACAGTAAAGCATTCGATACAGTTCCACACGATAAACTAATTATAAAGCTTCGGTTAGTTGGTATACCAGAATTATTTATCTCCTGGATCTCAGCTTATCTACTCAATCGCAACCAATATGTTCAGGTAGGAGAAAAACAATCGGGCTGCCTTCCTGTGACTTCTGGCGTTCCGCAGGGGAGCGTACTAGGCCCCCTTCTGTTTTTGGTCTACATTAATGACATTGTCAATGTAATTAGCACCCCGGTACAAATTCGTTTATTTGCTGACGATTGTGTTTTGTTTAGAGATGTAACCTGCATTAGTGACCAATGTGATCTTAATACTAACTTATGCAATGTATCAAAATGGTGTGAACAATGGGGAATGCTTCTTAATGCAAACAAATGTGTGTATCTCCCCATAACGCGCAAAAAAGTCCCATTAAACTACACATACAATTTAGCTGAAGCACCTTTACTTAAAGTAGCCTCCTATAAATACTTAGGCTTAACGTTAACAAGTACCTTATCCTGGAATTCGCACATAAATAACATCTGCTCTGCCGCTTTCCGTAAATTATGCCTTCTCCGCCATAAGCTCAAGACTGCTCCGCCTAGTGTTAAACTCCTCTCCTACTTTTCCTTAATTAGGCCTAAACTTGAGTACGCCTCCATAGTTTGGGATCCCCACACAAAAATTAACGTCCGAAACCTAGAAAGAATTCAAAGAAAAGCAGTACGATTCATATATAGTAAATTTATGTCAACCGACTCCCCCACTGCATTACTAACAGCAAATGGTATAGAACTATTACAAATTCGAAGAACAAAATGTCGGCTACAGTTTCTTTCAGACATAGTGAACCACAGGCTACCCTTAGACACCGCAGTATACGTATCCCCCTTGTTAAGCAGACCCACTCGACACCACTATCCTCATTCCCTAACGCCAATCTTCGCAAGGACTGATACTTTTCGGTACTCCTTCTTCCCACACACAATATATGATTGGAATAAACTAACTGAAGCATTTCCTCAACGCCCTTGACCATTTGTGCAAATACTCTTCTTCCATGACTTCCTTGAATGGTATTATCACCTTGTTGTTCAACTGTTACTTTTCTTTTAAAGCCATAACCCTTCTGTCTTATAGCAAAGAAATTGTGCAAAAAACGTTTTGCAACCTTGTTTCATTCTGTTATTTAGTCTTTCATGTATGCTCACCCTGCTTGGACTTTTTGTCTGCAGTATTCTATAAATAATAATAATAACATGAAAAGCGCGAAGAATAAGGACATAACTCAAACAATGAATAAGAAAGACATTTAACACTTTAACAATACAGGTCAAGATACAATATATAATATAATATATATATATATATATATATATATATATATATATATATATATAATATATATATATATATATATATATATATATATATATATATATATATATATATATATGTGACGCTACTATGAATGTGAGACGTGGCCTGGCTCATACGCCATGTTTATTCCATTGTGATCTTCTTCCTTCTCTGCCTCTACTACTAACTCCTAACCATCGCTACCTTCTTACGTTACAGGATTCCCCCTCCCCCCGAAAGAAGTCGCGTCAGACGAACAGAAATGAAAACTGAACAAGCACGGCTTAGAACTGAACACTGTCAAAAAGAGAAGATCATTCCAAGTCCGAGGACGTTTCCGTTAACACACTATAGCTTCACAGGAGAGGACAGCAATCCGGGGTATCAAGTACAGCTCTGGAGGACGAGGCTGGCTGTAGCGCTCTGGACAACATAAGCATGCTTTGAGCGTGAAATCAGATGGAAACACAGCCGGTATTCTTGCGATGAATGAACGCGGTGGGATGGCCTTGAAGCATTGGCTGGACGATTTGCGCAGGTGTCGTGCTATTTGTCTTGATTGGAACCCATGCGTCGCCACCCGTTTGCGTGCTTGTTGACCGAGGCTGGTGCGGTGATTTCTGCGTCCTTGCGGAATACAGGGTATGGTTTGGCGCCTTTCTCGACGTTTTGTGTCCTGTTGTCTCAACAGCTTTGATTGTAGACTGAGTCTTGATCTCTCCTGGAGAAAACTTCTGCGATGTTCCTTTTTGCGAAAATATCTTGAATCAGAAGACTTGTTTGTCTTAAGCGAGACATATTGAATTTGTCGTCGCTTCACTTGACTAGCTTGTAGGAGCCTTCGTTTAACCCTTGAGTGACCATGCGATGATGTTTGTGTTCGTCGTTGTCCTTGTTCGTATAGCCCTTGGAATCTCTGTTGTTCTTGGACTTGCTGGCATTGATGATGTTGCGGCGAAAAGACCTGAGGTGGCAGCCCTTTTTCACCATGACATTGACTTTCTGGGCAATAGAATGTGGTGTCGAGTGGGCAGGTAGTAGTCTCTAGGCTGTTGTGCTGCATTTCGGGTAATGAAGGTAACGCTTCAGAGTTGATAGATACATCATCAGGGGCTTCTTCTTCGCTGTTCGCTGCGAGTGGTTCTTGCGCCTGAATCTGGATGTTAGGTTCAGGGCTTGGATGAGTATTCTCCGAGCTCCGCAGCTCTATCCCGACCATTGTGAGCGTGCTAGATGTGAGGTGGGCGTTGTGAGCGACGAAAGAGCCAAGTGATGGAAAACCAGGAGGTAGCCCGATTGTGCTAGATGGAAAATAAGCTGATCCAATGTGTGAAGACTGATTTTCACTCTTCGAGTCGTCATGGCGTTGTTCGGCATTTTCCCCATGTGTCAGATGGTCTACCATGAACAAGGCGTCCTTATGACACGAATAGTCACTGTTAGGAGCCTTTGAAGAGCTGCGTTGTAGAAAACCAGGTGGTGGACCATGTATGCGAGACGAAGCATAAAAGGCATCAGTAGGGTGAGCGACGTCTCGTGTCGTATGTTGGTGCCACGACTTTGGAAATGCCGACTTTCGTGCACAAGGGAGCAGCGCTCGATGGTTGAGTTGTTCCCGAAATACGCACGGCCGCCTGTCAGTGAACTGATGTTCCATTTTGTGTTGTGGCAGTGGTCGATTCATTCTGGGCGATCGAATGCTTGAGGACTGGTTTTGACTGTGACGACTGAGCGCGGTTGCCTGTGGAGGGTTGGTTTTAAGCGAATCTTCGTAGTAGTCGTCATCGTATTGTTTAAACCAAACGATCATTTCTTTTTTTATCTTTTCCCATGACTCGTCGTTTTGAAATATGTGGGTGAGGTAGAATTTGAAAGCCTCACTGGAGATGTAGTCGGTAAAGTTGATGATCATCTCCCGTTCCGACCATGATGCAGCGGTTGCGTGGAGCTCGAACAGGTCGAACCAGTCCTGCACGGGTCCATCGTCCGCTGCTCCGGAGTACTTGGGGATGGGAAGGTCAGTCGATGGTTCCGTCATGATGGTTGCAACGGTGTCCAGTGGCGGTACACTTCGGTGGTCCGCGTTCGGTCACTGCGTCTCGCTGAGGTCTTAGCTGATGATGACTTGTTGATGAAGTGGTTGCGAGGTCTTCATCCTGTCGACTCGTGTGACGCTACGATGAATGGGAGACGTGGCCTGGCTCATACGCCATGTTTATTCCATTGTGATCTTCTTCCTTCTCTGCCTCTACTACTAACTCCTAACCATCGCTACCTTCTTACGTTACATATATATATATATATATATATATATATATATATATATATATATATATATATATATATATATATATATATATATATATATATTGGCTTCGGCGGACAAAGGTGCGAAAGCTTTTATTACTCCTACGTTTCGGCCGGGGTCCGGCCTTCGTCAGGGAATATATATATATATATATATATATATATATATATATATATATATATATATATATATATATATATATATTGTGAAGAAAAAAGAGCGTCGTTGGCAAGCAACATCGCCACCGCTTGGGTACTGGGTGCTGGGCTTCGCTCGCTCGGCTCGTGCTGATCATCGCCGGCATCTGCTTGACCGTTGCTCTTGCACGATCGTGTTTCTTCGTAGGACCACCGTCGCAACAGTCGTCAATAAACCCTTTTTCAATTGGTGGAAGGTGCTGACATTCCCCGTCGCCTGAACCTGGGTGCTGCCATTCGCCGTCGCCTGAACCTGGAGCTGCGCAACCGAACGCTACCTCCCATCATGGCTACCAACAACGCGCAACCTGGCTCTTCCACTCCATCCCCCAGCAACCCCGGCGTTCTTCGTTTGCGAGAGCCCAAGGTCTTTAGCGGAGCTGATGAGACCGACGTGGAAGACTGGTTCGCTAACTATGAACTGGTGAGCGCAAACAACAAGTGGGATGACGCGGACAAATTGACTTACGTCATCTTTTACCTCACTGACGTGGCCGAAATGTGGTATAACAACCACAAAAACGACATCACGACGTGGTCTATCTTCAAAACCTTGTTTGCTGACGTTTTTGGCCGACCCGCAGTCCGCAAGTCCAGAGCCGAACAACGCTTGCGGACTCGCGCACAGAAGCCAACGGAATCTTTTACCAGCTACATCGAAGACATTATTGGTCTTTGCAACCGTGTGAACACCACCATGCCCGAGTCGGAGAAGATTCAACACATCCTCAAAGGGATAAATGACGGTGCATATCAGCTGCTCCTGGCCCGTAATCCTGCCACCGTTGCGGAACTTGTCACTTTGTGTCAAAGTTTCGACGAGTTGAACAAGCAGCGCGCCCTGACTCGGCCATTTTCCTCACACGCCGACTCGCTCTCCAGTCTCACTTCTGTTCCCGACCACTCACCAACCCTGCAAGAGATTAAAGACTTTGTGCGTGAAGAAGTAGCTCGGCAACTGTCGTTGATTCCCTTCACGCAGCAGCCGCCGTCCTCTCGTCTGCCCTCACCACTTCGCGACGTTATTGCCGAAGAGGTAGCTCAGACTGTTCCCGTCGCTGCCCACCAGCAGCCTGTGGCCATGCCTGTTGCCCATGCGCCGGCTATGCAGCCCGTGGCCGCGCCTCTCACGTATGCCCAGGTGGTACGTAGCAGACCCCGCCAGCAGCAATTGCCACCCATGTCTTCAGTCGCTCCCCACTCCGCCCCATTTTCGACACCTTGGGCCGCACCACGAGTCAGCAATTCCTGGCGCACTCCTGACAATCGACCGATCTGCTACGCCTGCGGTACTCCAGGACACGTGGCACGATATTGTCGCCGTCGCTTCCAACCACTCCACGACGCTACTCGGCCGTTACCGTATGACCCACAGCCCATGCACATACTTGCTCCCTATCCCTCACCGCAGTATGGATACACTAACTTTCCTGAGTCTCGGTCACACCAGCCTCAAAGTCACTCTCCCCGCTCCCCATCTCCTCGCAGGCGATCACTGTCCCCAATGCGTCCTAGACCCGCTTCCTCCAACCAGGAAAACTGAACGCCGCAGTTCCAGAGGCAAGAACTGCGCCGTCGTCGAAATGCTCAAGTCCTCGCACTTCACCAGCTAACGTCGTCGCTATATCTGTCGATGGTGTTTCTGCCTTTGCCCTCGTCGACACAGGTGCTGCCGTTTCTGTTATAGCCGCCCAGCTCTGCCGCTCCCTACGCAAAGTGACCACGCCGCTCTCTGGACTATCGCTTCGTACAGCTAGCGCACAACAAGTTCGACCTCTTGGCACCTGTACGGCCCGCATATTCATCCAAGGCTCTATGTACGTTGTCGAGTTCATCGTCCTTTCGGTGTGCTCGCATGACGTTATCCTCGGGTGGGACTTTCTGTCAAATCATCATGCCATCATCGACTGCGCACGCGCTGAAGTTCAATTTTCGCACCTGTGTGACGAACCTTTGCACGAAACCCTTGAGCGGTCGCCAAAACTTGTCGTGCGTGAGGACACTGAAATTCCGCCAGCCTCTCTTGCCGTTGTCCCGGTTTGCTGCGATGACTATAACGATGCTACAGTAATGTTTACACCTTCCGACATTTTCATGAGCCGCAGAGCCGTTTACTTGCCTTTCGCTACACTCGACGTCACTGCGGGCCGAAGCAATATTTTCGTTCACAACCCCCTTTCTGCACCGCTTACGCTACTTGCCGGTGAATGTCTCGGTCGAGTGGAGTACCTCGATTACTCTTTATTCCTTAGCATGCCAGACGAATCGTGCAGTAGCGCCTCGACCGAACTTCATGCCCTTTCCCCACTGGAGTGCTCATCGAGTGACACCTTCTCGAGTTCCATCGCCGACACCTTAAGTGCCCATGAACGCGCCGAGCTTCTTAATCTCCTCCAGCACTTCGCAAATTCATTCGACGTTTCTCAGCCGCAATTGGGTCGGACTTCCGCAGTGCACCACTACATTGACACCGGTTCGCACCAGCCATTGCGTCAAAGACCGTACCGTGTCTCTGCTGCAGAACGTCACGTCATCAACGACCAGGTCGAAGAGATGCTACGCCGTCGCGTTATTCGACCATCGCACAGTCCTTGGGCATCTCCTGTCGTTCTAGTTCGAAAAAAAGATGGATCGATTCGATTTTGCGTCGACTACCGGCGATTAAACAAGGTGACGCGGAAAGACGTCTATCCATTACCGCGCATAGACGACGCCCTTGACAGCCTACAAGGAGCCGAATTCTTCTCCTCCTTAGACTTACGATCTGGATACTGGCAGGTTCCTATGGCAGAAGCTGATCGCCAGAAAACTGCGTTCATTACACCAGATGGCCTGTACGAATTTAACGTAATGCCATTTGGTCTTTGTAATGCTCCTGCCACGTTTGAACGGCTCATGGACAACACACTGCGTGGACTGAAGTGGTCTGTGTGTCTATGCTACCTCGACGACATTGTCGTTTTCTCTCCCGATTTTCCTACGCATCTGCTTCGGCTCCAACTGGTTCTGACGTGTTTAACCAACGCTGGGCTCCAACTGAACCTTAAAAAGTGCCGCTTCGCCGCGCGAGAGCTGTCCATCTTAGGGCACATCGTCTCCAAGCATGGTGTTCGACCCGACCCTGCAAAACTGCGAGCAGTCGCTGAGTTCCCGAAACCTACTACACTGAAAGAATTACGCAGTTTTGTCGGACTATGTTCGTACTTCCGGCGCTTCGTGCGAAATTTTGCATCGATCATGTCACCACTGACCAACCTCCTACGCGGTGATGAAGACCTTTCATCCTGGTCTTCTGACTGCGACGTCGCGTTTGCCACGCTCCGTAGTCTGCTAACATCTCCTCCAATTCTTCGGCATTTCGACCCAACAGCTGCAACGGAAGTTCACACAGACGCTAGTGGGGTTGGTCTAGGCGCCGTCCTCGCCCAACGCAAGCCGGGCTACTCCGAATACGTCGTCGCTTATGCGAGTCGCAGACTTACTAAAGCTGAGGCCAATTACAGCGTCACTGAAAAAGAGTGCTTGGCGCTAGTGTGGGCGCTTCGCAAGTTCCGCCCTTATTTGTACGGTCGCCCATTCGACCTGGTAACGGACCACCATGCACTTTGTTGGCTCGCCACATTGAAAGACCCTTCTGGCCGCCTAGCTCGGTGGGCACTGCAAATCCAGGAGTACGACATTCATGTCATCTATCGCAGCGGACGCAAGCATTCTGACGCCGACGCCCTGTCGCGTTCGCCTTTACCTCCCGACTCGGCCTGCGGAACCACTTGTATCTCCATCGCATCTTTCGACCTCGACTCTTTTACCAGTGAACAACACAAGGACCCGTGGATCGCTTCTCTTTTTAACTGTCTTTCTGGATCGTCAACCACTGCGGTACCACGATCTCTCCGACGTCAAGCTGCTCATTTCGCCATTCGTGATCGGCTACTACACCGACGCAACTACGCCCCCGAAGGTCGTAAGTGGCTCTTGGTTGTCCCGCGCAGCTTGTGATCACAAATCTGCGCCTCCTTTCACGACGATCCCCAATGTGGTCATGCCGGAGTTTTCAAAACTTACGAACGCATTCGCCATCGCTTCTACTGGCGCGGAATGTATAATTTCGTTCGAAAATTTGTTATGGGCTGTCCTGACTGTCAACGTCGCAAATCACCGCCTTTCCACTCGTCCGGTGCGCTTCAACCGCTTCCGTGCCCTGCAAAACCTTTCGATCGGATCGGAATTGATCTCTATGGCCCTCTACCGACAACATCAGATGAAAATCGCTGGATTATAGTCGCTGTGGACCATTTAACACGCTACGCTGAGACCGCCGCCCTTCCAAGTGCCACTGCGCGGGACGTAGCATCCTTCATCCTTCATCGCTTCATATTACGACATGGTGCACCTCGAGAACTACTAAGCGATCGAGGTCGAACCTTCCTATCAGAAGTCGTCACGTCTCTGCTTTCTGAATGCCATGTTGTTCATCGCAAGACCACGGCATACCACCCGCAGACTAACGGGCTCACGGAAAGATTTAACCGCACCCTTGGCGATATGCTCGCCATGTATGTGACATCCGATCATACTAACTGGGATCGCATTCTTCCATTCATTACGTTCACATATAACACCGCGGCACAGTCTACCACTGGATTTTCACCTTTCTTTCTTCTTTATAGACGCGAACCATCCCACACCATCGATACTCTCCTTCCATACCGTCCTGACGCATCCGAATGCCCATCTGTGTCCGAAGCTGCCTGAAATGCGGAAGAGTGCCGTGAACTCGCACGCACCTTTACGTCTCGAGAACAACAGCGCCAGAAAGAAAACAACGTCGACTCTTCCCAAAGCCCCAGCTATTCCCCGGGATCACTTGTATGGCTGGCTGTTCCTTACCAAACCCCCGGCATTTCCTCAAAACTCGTTCCAAAGTACGAGGGCCCATACCGCGTTTTGGAGCAAACCTCGCCGGTGAATTTTCTCATCGAGCCACTTTCCCCATCTGACGACATGCGCCGGCGTGGACGCGACATCGTCCACGTCGCCCGCCTTAAGCCATATTATAGCCCTCTGCCTCCAGACTCTTAGGTCGCCAGGATGGCTCTTTTTCGGCGGGGGCAAATTGTGAAGAAGAAAGAGCGTCGTTGGCAAGCAACATCGCCACCGCTTGGGTACTGGGTGCTGGGCTTCGCTCGCTCGGCTCGTGCTGATCATCGCCGGCATCTGCTTGACCGTTGCTCTTGCACGATCGTGTTTCTTCGTAGGACCACCGTCGCAACAGTCGTCAATAAACCCTTTTTCAATATATATATATATATATATATATATATATATATATATATATATATATATATATATATATATATATATATATATATATATATATATATATATATATATGACGCTACGATAGATGGGCGACGTGGCCTGGCTCATACCCCACATGTTTATTCTGTTCTGACTTCTTCCTTCTCTACCTGTACTAACCATCACTTGATACGTCACACGATTCCCCCTCCCTCCGAAAGAATGGGCGAGTTACAATCAACAAAACAACAAAAAGCATAAAGTGAAGAATGTCAAAATGCGTGGTAGTTCGATTTCAGGAGGGAGTTTCTTAACTCGCACAAAAGCTTCACGGTATAGGGCAGCAGTCCGGTTCTATCTAGGCTAGCTCTGGTGGACGAGGCTGGCTGTTGCGCCCTGGATAGCATAACTCTGCCCTGCACATCTCCACTGATGACGACATGACTTGAGGTCTTGTGAAGAACGAACAAGGCTTGAAATCTGTGTAGCATTGGATTGACGGATGTCTTTGGCATCGGATACAGCGCCGTCGTGGCAATGGATGCTTTGCTTCTAGTCGGCGCGCGTGAGAACCGAGGATGATGGGACGATGTCTTTTTTTCTCCGTTGTATACGTAGTAGCTTCATGTCTCTTTCGTAACTTTCTGTGGTGTTCTCTCAGTTTGTTGGATCGCAGACATGGCTTTGAGAACTGGTGCAGAAAATTTTGTCGACGTTGATTTCTGTGAAGATGGCTTAGGCATCGACTTTTTCTTTGCTTCTTTAATTGATGTTGTTTCTGATGACCTTTCAGCCACAAGTGCACTCGTGAGGAGGTTTCACTTGATCGTTGTTCTTGTTCGAGTAGCTGTTGCAGTTCTTGGAGTTCATGGAGTTGCCTTTGTTGAAATTGCTCGTCTTGTTGTGAAAGTTCGTCAGATGGGCCTCTTTCAGGAACATGAGTCAACTTTTCTTTAGATGGTGATGTGGTCAGTAGATTGTCGGTAGTCGACACTGTACTGCGAGGCTTGTCTTGGGATGAAAGCAGCGTGACAGGCTGATGAGAAAGCTCCCAAGAAGGTTGTGAGTCATCCTTGAATGTAAATGCTTCTGTCAGTTGACAATGCGCCGGCGTTGGTGGATTCGAAATTCCTGCAGTGCTTTGACTCACATGTGTGTTATCACTTGACGGTGAGAGCACAACAGACATGGCTTCAGATGGTTTTGATGGCGTATGTTTTTCTTTTTGCAGCGTGAATAGGCTGAGAATGTCTGTCGAACGACCCTGGTCTGGAACGTCAGGGTATGGGCTGGTATCGGGGTGTGGACTGGTATTATGAGGATTCACCAGCTCGTCACGCGTAAATGCTGTTACACGTTCGAAACCATCTGGGCCTTGTGTGTGACACGAAGCATCAAGGGATACGGGTGCTTCAGTAACATCTGAAGTGTTGTGGTGCATTGAACACATTGAGAATGCCGATTTCATTGCTCTTGGGAAAGCCAGCTTTAGGTTAATTCTTTTGGCGAAATGGTCTGGATTCCTTTCGAAATACGGAGGCTTTACCTTGTCTGTTGCGACGTGCAAGTTACCAGTCGGTGTTAGAACGCTTGACGTTTTTTCGGAAGAGTCATATGATGGTACAATGGTGGTATATTTTCTCTGAGGTCTCGTTTGGAAAATAGGCTTACTGCGGGAAGACTTCGCGTAACTGTGATGGGTCAGTTGAAAAGCCTTCCGCTGATGAGGTATGAACAGGTCTTCATCGTATTCTTTGAAACGAATGATCATTTCTTCTTTGATCTTTTTCCAAGACTCATCGTTCTCGAAGATGTGGGTGAGGTGAAATTTGAATGCCTCACCTGAGATGTAGTCAGTAAAGTTGATGACCATCTCCCGTTCCGACCATGATGCAGCGGTAGCGTGGAGCTCGAACAGGTCGAACCAGTCTTGTACGGGTCCATCGTCCGCTGCTCCGGTGTACTTGGGGATGGGAAGGTCAGTAGATGCTTCTGACATGATGCTGGTCGATGCGTAATGCTAGGCGCTTGCACGGTTGTCCATGTGTGGTCAGGGTGTCTTGCGTAGAACTGCGTCGATCCTGAGCGACTGATGAAGAGGCAGGCAGGTCTCCATCCTGTCGACTCGTGTGACGCTACGATAGATGGGCGACGTGGCCTGGCTCATACCCCACATGTTTATTCTGTTCTGACTTCTTCCTTCTCTACCTGTACTAACCATCACTTGATACGTCACCGACTCACGCGCGCCGACTAGAAGCAAAGCATCCATTGCCTCGACGGCGCTGTATCCGATGCCAAAGACATCCGTCAATCCAATGCTACACAGATTTCAAGCCTTGTTCGTTCTTCACAAGACCTCAAGTCATGTCGTCATCAGTGGAGATGTGTAGGGCAGAGTTATGCTATCCAGGGCGCAACAGCCAGCCTCGTCCACCAGAGCTAGCCTAGACAGAACCGGACTGCTGCCCTATACCGTGAAGCTTTTGTGCGAGTTAAGAAACTCCCTCCTGAAATCGAACTACCACGCATTTTGACATTCTTCACTTTATGCTTTTTGTTGTTTTGTTGATTGTAACTCGCCCATTCTTTCGGAGGGAGGGGGAATCGTGTGACGTATCAAGTGATGGTTAGTACAGGTAGAGAAGGAAGAAGTCAGAACAGAATAAACATGTGGGGTATGAGCCAGGCCACGTCGCCCATCTATCGTAGCGTCACACACACACACACACACACACACACACACACACACACACACACACACATATATATATATATATATATATATATATATATATATATATATATATATATATATATATATATATATATATATATATATATATATATATGAGATATAACAGACAGTAACGCCAAGGAATGTACAGGGGAAGTTATTATTAGAACCAATGGAATGTAAATAAGAAGAAAGAAGAAAGAAAAGTGGATGAAAAAATTACCAGCTGTGAGCAGGAATCGAACCTACGACCTTCGAATAACGCGTTCGATGCTCTAACCACTGAGCTATCACAGCGGCCGTCCCTCCATCCACTTTTTGGGGTTTATATGTGAATTTAGAAGTAGGAGTGACAGTCAGCGCCATCTATAAGCCAAACAACGAGTGTGAAAACACTCTTATTCGCATGTTTGGCGTCACGTAGCACGTGAACTTATTATGAGCGGGCAGCTGATTAATTGTACCTCTTATACAACCTAAACACACCAAGTCTGCCAGTACGAGACCCTCGTTCAATGAAATAAGGGAGAGAAGTGTATACCTAAGGGCTCGTATTTCCGTGTTTTAACACAATATTATTGAGATATAACAGACAGTAATGCCAAGGAATGTACAGGGAAAGTTATTATTAGAACCAATGGAATGTAAATAAGAAGAAAGAAGACAGAAAAGTGGATGAAAAAATTACCAGCTGTGAGCAGGAGTCGAACTACGACCTTCGAATAAACGCGTTCGATGCTCTAACCCACTGAGCTATCACAGCGGCCGTCCCCTCCATCCACTTTTGGGGTTTATATGTGAATTTAGAAGTAGGAGTGACAGTCAGGCGCCATAGTTTCGCCATGTCGGTCTGGTCAAAATTCACATTTGTGAGCTTATCGGCTGCATTCCACTTATTGTACGCGCTCACCAGTTCATACTCGGCAATCCAGTTGTCCAAATCTTGGTCCTCTGGGCCACCAAATATGGGGGGGTCGCGCTGCCGGAGAGCGCCAGCGCAGAAGACAGGTATGGGTGCGAGACCTGGAGTGGCTGCCTGAGACGGTCCTGGATCAGTCATTGCAAAAGGTGGTTGGAGTGTGCGGCTGCGAAGTTCTAGGGTGAGGACCAGATGTATCCCAGCACTTCCACCACTTGTAACGGGGTGTTGAACCAGCAGGGGTTGACTCGGCGAACGAAAGCTTTATTGGGCGCAAGGGCTAACTGAACGCAAGCCTGCGATCACAGCAAGTCTTCTTCCTTTCCTATATTCGAGCTCCATGCCCACTGCCCTCGTTACAATATATATATATATATATATATATAAAATTTGAATTTGAATCGAAATTATTTGACCAAAATCATTATTCCCTTCGAACCGAAAATTCCCTATTAGCAGAAGCCTAGGTTATGACGCCCCTGCCTTAGCGCGGTACTCCGAAATCATTTCGACCACCTGGGGTTCTTTAACGTACACTTTATTGTGTTCTCCCATTCCTCTATGCCCACTATAAAAGAACTATGAAAACACTGCGTTGCAGACGCATAGTATTGCACATGACGAATGGGCGTCTCATGACTGCTGCTCAGCCGTCGCAAATGGCTCTGCCACGATCGTTGATTATCATCAGCCATGGCATTAACGGCATGTCCACCAATGTGCGTACGCTCACATATTTCGTTACAGTCGAGTAAATGTCCAGGTTTCATGCCAAGTGAACGTAAGAACTACATTAGAGTACGCCGGCATTAGACCCGCAAAATAAAACTGTCAGAAGTGCTGGGATATCTACAAAAATCTTGCTGCCAGATTTGTCTGTAGTAATTGTTACTTTGCGTCCAGTGCTACGGCGCTCAAGGAAAGCTTAGTACCCGAATTATGATGTCTACGCCGAAAAAAAAAAAGATTGTTTTAAATGCTTTTCATATTTCCCCTGTACATCAAGCTAAGTAAGGACACTCTCCTTTTGCCCACCAATTTCATGTTTCACAAACGTGACCACTTGTTCAATATAAGGGAATTGACAAAATTAATATCTTTCAGCACTCGTTTTTCCCACACAGGATAGCCCAGCCGAATCAGCTACTGCAGCAAATTGCGGATCGAGCTTAGGCATCGTTCGGAGAATCAATGCTGCATGTATAATGACATGAACTTTTTTTCCCTCGTACTGTGGTGCAAATTTCGTTTGCTCAGTTGGCAATTTTTACTTGCATATGTAACTCCCAAATTATGACAGGTAGATTGCCACTATCCCTCAAGAGGAAAGTATATAAAAGCTGTATCTTGCCGGTACTTAGCTACGGAGCAGAAACCTGGAGACTTACAAAGAGGATTCAGCTTAAATCGAGGATGACGCAACAAGCAATGGAAAGAAAAATGGTAGGTGTAACCGTAAGAGACAAGAAGAGAGCTGAGTGGATTAGGGAACAAACGGGGGTTAAGGATATCATAGCTGAAATCAAGAAGAGGAAATGGACATAGGCCGGGCATGTAGCGCGTAGACAGGATAACCGCTGGTCATTAAGGGTAACTAACTGGATTCCCAGAGAAAGCAAGCGGGTTAGGGGGAGACAGAAGGTTAGGTGGGCAGATGAGATTAAGAAGTTTGCGGGTATAAATTGGCAGCAGCAAGCACAGGACCGAGTTAACTGGCGGAACATGGGAGAGGCCTTTGTCCTGCAGTGGACGTAGTCAGGCTGATGATGATGATGATGATGATGATGATGTTTATTTATTTATTTTATTTATTACATACTGCAGTCTGTAGACCAAGCAGGAGGGGCACAAACAGGGAGCATAGCGAAAAAAAAAAACGAACAAGTTATACAGCAAGTTGAAATACACAAGGCTACTGAAAAACATGTCATAATAAATAGAATGCTTAGTTATACATATCTAGAAAAAAAAAGTGAAAAAACTTATAGAAATAGTTTCAAGCACAAAAAAGTAAAGCTACACAGTTGAAATAATAAGATGAGGTAATCTAGCATTGAAATATCAAAAGTGTTGATTACACAAAAGATGCATGTAGTTTTCAAAGTCGGGATTGCCACGTTCAGGAAAAAACATTTGAAGGCAGTGCATTCCATTCGCTAATGGTTCCCGGAAAGAAGGAATGTTTGAAAAGGTTAGTACGTGCAAAGTAAGGTGTCAGATCATGATTGTGAGCATGCCTGGTTTTCCTGGAAGAAGAGGGAGAGATGTATTTACTGGGATCGATATTAAACTGATGATTACGAAGCAGGAAAAGAAACTTGAGTCTGGCGATAGTTCTACGCTGTTTCAAGAGCGGAATGTTGTTGATAGCCATAAGTGACGAAGGTGAATCAAGATTGTGATAGGCATTATAGATGAATCTTACCGCTCTCCTCTGGACCATTTCAAGTTTATAAACATCCTTTTTAAAATACGGGTCCCAGGCTACGCATGCGTACTCTAGACGTGGTCGAATAAATGTATTATATGCAAGAAGTTTGATTTGAGTTGGCGCGTTTTTTAGTTTGTGTCTAAGAAACCCTAGCTTTCTAGAGGCGAAGGAACAAGCGTCGTCAATCTGGTTACTCCACGACAGTCGATTGGTAATATTGACTCCCAAGTATTTAAAATTGCTCACTTCGATCAACGAATTATTATTTAAGGTGTAGCGTGATGCAAAAGGGGTAATATTATTTGAGATACGCATATAGACCGATTTACTAACGTTTAACTCAATCGACCAGGTATGGCACCAATCGGAGAGAGAATTTAGGTTGTTCTGCAAGCACTCTTGGTCCCTTTCACTTTTAATTGGCTTGTAAAGAATGCAGTGATCTGCAAAAAGCTTTAGGCTTATGGCGGAGGTGTCAACACATGAAACGATGTCATTGATAAAGATGAGAAACAAGACAGGGCCAAGGACACTGCCTTGTGGAACTCCCGAGGTTACAGGTAGAACCCCAGAGCAGCAGCCCTCGACCTGGACAAACTGTTTGCGGCTGGTAAGGTAGGAGCGGATCCAATTAATTACAGTAATGGGTAGGCCAATGTTTGAAAGTTTGGTGAGTAGTTTACTATGGCAAACACAGTCGAAAGCTTTTCTAAAATCTAAGAAGATGGCGTCTATTTGGTCGCCCTTATCAAGTGCCATTTTGAAGTCGTGAATTGTGGTGACAAGTTGAGTGGTAGTCGAGAGGTCCTTCCTAAAACCATGCTGGAAAGGAGTCAGAATACTGTTTTCTTCAAGAAATGACATTATGTAATGCGTGATGATATGCTCAAGAAGTTTACAAGGACCGGAAGTTATTGATATTGGCCGATAACTCCCTGTCTTCCCCCACTTCGGGCGCTGCAGGTACCTGAAAACAAAAGTAAATAAAATTTTGCAGTGGGCGTGAGAGGCAGAGCCATTCATCCATTGTGAAGTATTATGGCTCGATGCATAATCATCATCAGCAGGAGCAGCTATAGCGTCAACAACACAACGTTATGTAATACCTCCTGCTGACGGCACTTATAGGTACCACGCATAAATAGATAAACAAATCAGCGCACTCGCGAATGCTGATATAGGTTTAAGACCCTCCTCCATGCCTTAAAGTTTTCTGTTTTGCATGTGGATATGACCGCACACGCATACAAACATGCGCGAACATACATGAAACGGTAGTTACCCCCCCCCCCCCCCCCCGTCCCACACTCCACTGAAAAAATTTTGGACCACGCTTATGCACTTAATGTATAAGATCGAGCCTCGCTAAGTAAGGCTAGTGCAAGCAACTGTAGGCTGATTTGTCCTTTCCCGCTGCGTCTTCGTCCTCGCCCCCCCCCCTTTTTTTTTCTTTGTTTGCGAGTTCATTTACTGACTACCGTGTTTCGTCGTGTTCTGACCGCACTTGAACGTAGTAACACGGAGCTTTATGCTTTTATTTTGTGCCAGAAGTGTAGAAACGTGAACGATAACAGGAGGATTCCCTTTTCGGTATAAAACATGCCCACGACATTACGATGACAATTAGCTTTCTCGAGAAAAAAAAAAAAACGTTCAAAACACGCCTTGAGGACGAAAGGCAATAAACTTCGTTAATACGAAACGGTCACGGAAACGGGGAAGCCAGGCTAGACGGGCGGCTAAATCGGATCCCAGGCGACCGCAACTCTAGCAGATCAGTCCGCCAGCCTAATCTGTTGGTCTTTATACGCGAGTTTTGTGCTAGCCGTAGTTACGAAACATGAGAAACTACATGATTGTATTAACGGCAACCACATATTGTAAGTCTGCCCTGACCCCCCCCCCCCCTCCAAAAAAAAAAAATAGCTCTTGCAGTCAACTCTTTACCAAAAGTGCGGAAGAAGTGATTATACACCGAGCCTTGCCAAACAGGAAAAGTGGCGCTACCTGGCGCACCTGAGCCAAAACTTTGGCGAAAGCGCGCACCGCTGGCGCCGCTAGATACCGCCGCCAGTTCTTCGCGTTTGGCTAGGTTTGGTATTAGCGATATGTGTATAGATAGCACTCGGGATCTGTGCGAAGGGAGGCCCGAACAATTGATTGGGAAGTCTCAGGGGCCAAGCATACAACTAGAAGTATGAAGCTTTACCCGAGAGATGGCGCGCCATGTCCGAATGCGAGGCGTCGTGAGTAACTGCGAGAGATCACGAGTGGGGCTGACGTAACGCTCGGAATAACGTAGGTTTCGTAGCCTGCGATATTTTCTATGGCGCCGGACGTGTAGTGAAGGGGGGTCGAGTGAGAGTTTCACATTATGTAATGAATACGCTTCCATAATGACTTTAAGAACGAGAAATTGTGGCCTTCGACATTGCGTAGCGTGTACGATTTCGGGGGGCAGGATGAGAATCTGTTCAGTGCCTGCTTTTTCAACCAGGTGGCCCACCTCAACGCTGCTTGTCCTGGTTTCTTGAGTGGTTGTACAAACGACAACTTTTTTAAAATATGATAGTCTTTCTTGGGGACCTGCGACGGAAACATTTTGGTCCGTCCGTTTGTCTGTCTGTCTGTACATTTGTCTGTTTGCCCGCTCTTGACGATACCTGAAACAGCCGACCCCATCCGCAGCACCCACCAATTTTGCTCAAGGTTCAGCGTTCATACTTGTGCGATTGTCAATTAAAAAGCAATCACTGCGCATACCTAATGTACCATAAATACACGTCGATGTTTTGTATGTGTGCCTTTATACTAGAGAAGGCATACACAAGTAATTCTAAGGACCGTAGCGTTAATCACGCTGCGCCGACAGTGCAAAGCGATGTTCAAAAAGGCAAGTGTTTCCAACGCTTTGCTGAGACGACACGGTAGCGGCACCTGTCCGTCTCTTTGCGTTCTACACCTCATCACCTCAAAGACGGGTGCGCACACCTTCCTTCGTTTTCGAAGATAACTGCCAGATGGCACTCGTGTCTAACATGCCTCGATGCGCTCGCGCCCCTCCGCTGCATGCTTGAGGCACTCTAACGCAGCGCCTCCAGAATACTATTCAGCGATTTTCTTGCGCAGAACATCAAATAGGTGTTTTGTTCACTCTCTCCAGACGCGTCGCAAGACTATCATCTTTTGACGACATTTGCAGTGTAACATGCAGATCCAGGGCCAAATTTTTACTTCTAAGATTTCTGTTGAAGATGTTCCCTTTTCGACGTAAATTCGTACTTTTACAACTCACCGTAAAAGATCGCTTTTCTCTGTGTTTGGGAAGGGTTGGTGGAGGACAATGAAAATGAGTAGGTTTCAAAATAGTGTCTGAAGTGTAAAAAAAAATTCTAGTGGGACAAAATCAAAATCGTTATTCCTGTCCATTCATTGATATATCTAATTTATTTGATTTTTCACGCAAATTATCGAGAAGCCTGGCCCGCGCAACAATGTTTGGATTTAAGGCTATGCTCAATTAAGTGGTCTGAAGGGCCTTTGAGCTTTTTCGTTAATTTTTGAGAGTTTGTCAATTCGTTTGCAATCGCCTTACACTCCTTGAGTCAAGGCCGTACTAAAATGTGTGAAATTAAATAAAACTTCACCACCGTCACAGCGTAAGCTAGAGGAGCGGCCTTCGAAAGGCACGTTTCGGAATTTTTGAAGACGCATAATGAAAGTAGATAATCTTGAAGTCCAATGCATACGACTATGTTGCTGTCCCAAACGCATTCTTGTCTATAAGCACAATGTGCCATTCTTTTGATTATAAGTGCTAATTTTATAATTATTAAATATTACGATGGTATGCAATATCTTAGCAGTGTGGTACTTTTCAAACACAGAAAATTAAAAAAAAAATAACAAGGGTAAACTACCCTCAATCAGTTTTCCACTCACGCGATTGAAAGCCTAATCAAAACGGCAGCTTATTAGGCAGCTTATTCAGTTCCACTACAGTACAATAAAAAAATATAAAAATACGTGAAGCAACTAACGCGTGCAGTAAATGGGGATGCAGACAGTGAGTTGCTGTGCCGGCTAGCCGAACTTTTGCGTGAGTCAGCATGCGAGACGCGTTGATTCTCTAGGCTGGTGGCTCTCTGCCATGGATTTTTAGGGACCCCTTGCAGACTGGTGGAAATGGTACGGCAACCCTTGCGGGGAGAAAACAAGGGGGTGGGGTGTCATAAATGAGCTCATCATGCAGCGTGAAATAGGTGTCATTTGTTCATCCGTCGCACGGAATAGTCAAAGTTTCACGCCAATTCGATTTCGACAGCTAGACAATAAGTTTTGCAATCTGCTGCGACGTTCAACCTATTGGTGGCTATGCTTGCTGTTCGCACATGCAAGCCCGGCAAAACGAGATGTCGTAAACAATTCCAACAAAACTTTACATTTAGAAGAGATGGAATAAGTCAGCACTTGCCCCGCCGCGGTGGTCTCGTGGCTAAGGCTGTCGACCTGAAGGTCACGGGATCGAAGCCTGGCTGTGGCGCCTGCGTTTCCGACGGAGGCGGAAATGTTGTAGGCCCGTGTGCTCAGACTTGGGTGCACGTTAAAGAACTCCAGGTGGTCGAAATTTCCGGAGTCCTCTACTACGGCGTTTCTCGATCATAATCATATATGGTGGTTTCAAAACGTTAAACCCCACATATCAATAAGTCAGCTCCACCGCAACGCCAAAAAGCTATGCGATGAAGCATACAAAAAAATGAGAAGGGGCAGTTATTACGTGACAAGGTGTTCCTTAAAAAAAATGTTTTTTTATATTTTATAGTGCGTTTCGTGGACTCCCGCTTGAAAACACCTGCTCCAGGCAGTGTCTACAAAGCTTTTTCTTTTTTTCCCAATAAATAGACACCGCATTAATTTCGATACTCGGGGATCCTTGAGCCTGCATCCAGATATGAGCTCACGGGTGTTCGCATTTCGTCCTATTTAAAGGGAAAAGGAAGACGAAGTGATTCGTTTACGGAACACACCTTGCTCGTCTTTGTGCTTTTCTGGTTTTTCCGCCGCAGTTGTGGGGTCTATCGCCCCATATATCGTGGTGATGGATGTTCAACCTCACGGTGCACCGTCCGAGTCCGGTTCGACCGCGGGGACTGCTTCGAGGAAACGAGGAAACGCGTCTAGTGAGAGTGAGGACACTGAGCTGTACTCCGCATCAAGCGACGAGTCCTCGGACGACGGCTTCCAACCCGTCCTGTACCGCAAGGCTAAAAGACGTATCGTCAATGCATCTTCGGCATCAAGCACGACCACCGTAAAAACTGCCCCTCAGCGATGGCCTCACTCTATCCTGTTTGTGCCGCTGAAGGCTACCGACAGTCTACGCGGGCTGAACAGGCAATCGCTCTCTGTGTATCTCGAGAATATTACGCCAAATCAGATCAAAGAAGTACGTCTAAACGCAAGAAGGAACATCTTGGCAATCGATGTGCTGAACCCACGTGCGCTAAACGCGCTTCAGAAAGTAACGCAACTGGGTAACATCAATGTCAAGTCTATAATACCAGCTGATAGCACTACTTCAACAGGAGTCATTTATCACATCGCCACTGAAAATCCAAACTCAGATCTCTCAGTGCTAATAAAACCGGCAAATGAAGATAACGTCATTGTGAATGTCAGCCACCTTGGTAACACACATTGTGTGAGAATTACGTTCAAAGGGGACTGTCTCCCCTCTCATGTGAAGGTTGGCCACTTTCGTCACCAGGTCCGACCATTTATTCCAAAACCTATGCGATGTCAAAAGTGCCAGAAGATCGGCCATGTGCAGGGAGCGTGCAGGAACTCCGAAGTGTGTCCCCGATGCTCAGAACCACACACCGAGGACAAATGCAGCGCAACCATACTAATGTGCCCTAATTGTCAAGGTGCCCACAGTGCATCTTCCAAAGACTGTCCATGCATAAAGAAGGAGCTTACTATTCTTAGACAAATGGTGCGAGACAGCTCTACCCACAAAGAGGCCGCTGAAAAAGTCCGGCGAAGATGACGACGTCACCGTCGAAGATCTTCGCGAAGAACACAGTCAACTACAAGAAGTAAGTCCACGCATCTGGAAACGGCGCCCACTGCAGGGTACACCGCGGCGAACACATACGATGGAAGAGAGAAAACAAGTAGATCTCTCTCTACTGAAGAGTGGCCGCCACTTACGCGCACGCGACTTGTGGAAGAAGCGCATCAGAAGCCGCCTTCATCAGAGCAAGCTGCGACAACAGAGGAGCAGCGGAACTTGTATAAGCAAGGGATTGCTCTTCTACCACCCATAATTAATGCCATTCGCACGGTGTTAAACATCATGCGCACAACGTCAGTCAGAAGTGCACTTCAAGTACTGGACGCTCTGAGTCCAGTACTGGCGGCTCTTGAGTAGATAATGTCCCACCAGCCGCTGTCTTTCAGGGAAGAGGTCAAAAAAGCAACAATTTTTCAGTGGAATGCACGGGGACTGAAATCACGCATTGCAGATTTCCGTCGGTTCGTTTCCACCAATACGTTTCCCATCATCGTCATCTGCGAGCCAAATTTATCGAGCGCTATCAGACTTTCTGGATACGAATCATTTATGTCGGCTTGTTATAGTGGAAACAGCAAGGTCCTGATGTTTATTCGACGTGACCTGACCTACATTCTTCGGTCTGTACCACCTGACAACGATAACCAATATATATGCTTAACAGTGAAGAAAAAGGGTCTTATTGTCACTGTGTTCGGTGCATACCTGTCGCCATCAAGTAGATTTGACCACAGAAGACTAAAACACATCCTATCATCCACTCCTGGCCAATGGGTGATCATCGGAGACTTCAACGCCCACCATACGCTATGGGGGATCCCGAAGATCAGCGCAAAGGGTAGAAGTCTGATAACGTTTGCTTCAGACAACGAGCTGTGCTTGTTAAATGATGGCAGCCCAACATTTTTACGTGGCCCTGGATACAGCAGTTGCCTTGACTTGGCTTTTGTTTCTCGAAGTCTCGTCAGATGTACCGGATGGTTTGCGGACATAGAAACACATGGGAGTGACCACATTCCCACATATGTCAAGATTAGAGGATTATCACCTTGCAAGGTACGCGAAACTATCCAAAGAGTGGACTGGACCAAGTTTGAATCTCTCATGGAAGAACGCTGTCAAGAGAACACCTCATTTGACTTAGAAGAGTTGATCAAGTCCACAGTGCAAGAGACAGTGTGCACCCTCACATGTTCTTCGAGAGTAACCGAGTTTGATGTGGAATTAGAACGACTTCGGGCTCTCCAACGGCGTGCGGAACGAAGGTACCGACGCACGAAAGCAATCGACGATTTACGAATCGCTAGACCTCTTCAGAGGAAGATACAACGCCGCATAGACAAGCTAGAGTCACAACGTTGGACAGCCTTCTGCGCGTCGTTAGATCCTCGCAAGCCTTTATCACACTTGTGGAGGAAGAGGGCTCCGGACAGCTCCCATTCAGCGGTCTACATTCAAGGCTCTAGCCCTCTCTCAACAGAGATCGGAGGTCAACGTGGCAGAAGAGTTCTGTGCCAACTTATCTGGTCAACTCGCAGATCCCAACATCTCCACGCTCTCACGTGGTGGCACGACATCACACGATCACCACATGGACCAATTTTTTTCTATTCATGAGTTTAAAGCAGCACTGGCTTTGTGTAGACTGACATCAGCACCCGGGCCTGATGGAATATCATACAGAGCACTGTGTCACCTTGGTGAGTGTGCAAGGAGTGCCCTCCTCGAGATATACAACGATTAGGGGTGAGAGGGCACCCTCCCAGTTAACTGAAAGACCAGCCGTTTGGTTCCATTACTAAAGCCTGGCAAGTCACCATGGTGCTCACATCATACCGCCTGATTGCACTGGCTAGTTGCTTGGGCAAAGTGATGGAGAGGATGGTACTTGGACGGCTAAAATGGTTCCTGGAGCATCACAACACCTACCCGGACGCTATGATGGGATTTCGCCGTGGCCGGTCATCAATTAATAGCGTCATAGACCTGGTCAGCTACGTGCAACATGAAAAAGGGCGTAAGCGTCTCTGCGCTTCTCTATTTCTTGATGTTAAAGGCGCGTACGATAACGTCACACATGAAGCTGTCCTCATCGCTCTCAAGGAGGTAGGAGTGGGTGGTCGGATGTTTTAGTGGCTACGCAGCTAACTCTCTGAGCGATCCTTTTTCGTGAGAACCGATGATGGTGACACTTCGCGACATCACAGCCACCGTAGTGTTCCCCAGGGTGGCATACTTAGCCCTGTACTATTCAACCTGACGCTAATAGCTCTCAATGAGCATCTGCCAAGTACTGTCAGATTGTCAATGTACGCGGACGACATCTGCGTTTGGAAGTCTGCAGTAACACGTCTACAGCTGCGAGTGCGAATTCAGAGAGCTGCCACTCAAGTTGCTATTTACCTCCGTCAACGAGGTCTGGAAATTTCCTCTCAGATATGTGCACTTGTGGCATTTACGCGCAAACCAATGCAGAACTACAGCGTTCTGATAAACAGCGAAAGGATACGTCATCTCCGATCATACAAGTTCCTAGGTGTTATAATTGACAGAGACCTTTCATGGAGCTCACATGTATCATACATGAAAAGGCGATTGACAGGCATCTGTCATTTCTTCAAGTTCTTCGCTGGAAAGAACTGGGGAATGTCCACAACTGCTATGTTGCGACTATACAGGATTCTTTTCCTTGGATTCCTTCGGTACAGCCTACCTGTGTTAACCAACGCAAGTAAAACAAGCATGCGAATGCTTCAAAGTGTCCAGGCTCAAGCACTCCGGATATGTTTAGGCTTGCCCCAAAGTGCGTCAACAGCAGCAACTATCGCCATCACAAGGGACAACCTCATCAAGACCCACATTAATGTGGAAGTGCTGAGGACACATATACGACACCTTGCTCGAACTCCTCGGCATCACCTAGCCTCTCTACCAGTGGTCCGACCATGCACATCTTACTGCAAAACAGTGACCGCACATGGTGAGTCGACCCCAACTTCGTTCTCTCTTGCCGCTAGACCTGTGACTCCGCCATATTGCCTCGCTCAACCAATGATTAATATTAACATACCTGGCGTCCAGAAAAAGGCCAATTGGTCGTCACCGGCTCTTAAACAGCTCACACTACTTCTCTTGTATGAGAAATACCAAGACTCCACACATATATACACTGACGGATCGGTTCAGCCGAACAGCTCTACAGGAGCAGTAGTGATACCAAGGTTGGCCACGACAATTAAATTCAAGACATCTCACGCAACAACATTAACGGCAGCAGAATCGGCAGCACTTCGTGTCGCGTTGCAATTTGTAGTTGATCAACCTACACGCAAGTGGACTATTTTCTGCGACTCGAAGGCGGCACTGCAGTCTCTACTATCTGCCTTACGCCGTGGACCACACGAGCAGCTGGTACTAGAGATAGCAGAGGTTATACACCACCTGACTGAGAAAGGGCACCAAATTACATTTCAGTGGTTGCCCAGTCACTGCGGAATCATCGGCAATGAACGGGCCGATCAAGCTGCCCGCTCAGCCCACACAGATCATAAACTACGACTACCCCTTTCTAGGACAGATGCTGCAAGAAAGCTCCGCAGGCTTGCTCGCCAGCAAACCACACCTCAATGGAATCAGCCACATTTCAAGCATGCCCGATTGTACTCGCTTGACCCTACGCTAAGTCTTCAAGTCCCGTCGAGGCTTTGCCGAGCAGACCAGACCCTGTTATGTAGGCTGTGGTTGGGCGTTGCGTGTACCAACGCCTACGCCTTCCGCATTAGGATAGCCGACACCGCAGCCTGTGGCCACTGTGGCAAAGAGGAAACAATCCAACATATTCTTTGTGACTACCTAGCGTATAGTAAACAACTACTATGCCTTCGCAAGGAACTCAACAATTGGAGCAGGGAATTCTGCAGTATCGACAGGATGCGACTTCACAGAAGAGGGCCCTGAAAGCGCTACTACACTTTTTGCTATCGACCGGCCTTACTGAACGGTTGTAGCTAGGGCGCCCTTCCTGTGCGTGTTTTCGTTTTTTTTTTATGAGTGCGCGTGCGTTTTTTTTCTCTTTCTACCCCCTCTTTCTTGCCCCTACTTCCCCGCCCCCAGCGCTGGGTAGCAAACCAGATGCCAATATCTGGTTAAGCTCCCGGCCTTTCCTTTCTCACTCGCTCTTTCTCTCTCTCTCGTCCTATTTAAACGGAGCAGCAGTGCCCAGAAATTGAACACGTTTGATCGAGATTAGCTGCGAAGCACCTTACGTGCTACACTGACACGGTTGGGGAGATTATAGCACACTCTGCGTGCTTTAAAAAAAAATTGAAGTCATGCCGTTTGTTGTAATCGGTGATTAAAATGTTGCTGCCAAGCGCTGATGACATTCAAGATCGGCTGATGAAATGAGTCAATGACAGCTTACGCTGTATAATATACCGTAGATCCACTTGGCGTTTACTGTCATGGAGATGAACTGTCCCTCCGATTCGAACAAGGTGGCTGAGTAAAGAGTAGTAAAGTTCTCATAATAAATGCTACTTAGTGTTATAACGCATTGGTGGTTGCGGGAGTAACAACTTAAAATAAGGGGGGAGGGATAAACAACAAGAAGGAAGGCAGGGAGGTTAACCAGGCACATGCCCGGTTTGCTACCCTACGCTGGGGGAATGGGAAGGGGGCATAAAGATGAGAGAGAGAGGAAAGAGAAGAGAAAGAGAGGGAGAAAAAACAAAAAAGGAGGATTGTCAGTCAATCGGCTGGTGCGTATGCAGCGGTGGCACTACACAAAAGTTAAAGGTGGTCACGTAGGCCTGTAGTCTTCAAAAAGCACAAGACAGCTTTGACTGCTTTTTGAGCCGACGAAAGGCGATGACGGTGTTCCAGTAGCATCTGCACAGAGTGGCCGATCGTCCAATTCTCGCAATGCGTCCGAAAGCTTCTGTCTTTCAGAGGAAAATCGAGGGCAATGGCATATCAGATGGTCGATGTCTCCTTTGGTGCAGCAGACGTCGCATTCCGCATTGTCGGTCAATCCGATGAGGGTTCTATATGCTTTTGTGAAGGCAACCCCCAACCAAAGGCGACAAGGAAGTGAAGCTTCACGTCGACGAAGTCCGGATGGAGGTCGAAGTTCCAGTCGAGGGTTTATTTGGTATAGTCTCGTATGTCTTATGCTTGGGGTGTTCCACTCCTGCAGACTCAGACTACGTGCCAGGTGACGAAGCTGCTTTGCAGCGTCAGTCCTTGACAACGGAATCGGAAGGGTGTGTTCTTCTTGGTGCGATGTGCGAGCCGCGTCGTCTGCGGAATCATTGCCACTGATCCCACAATGGCCAGGAAGCCACTGAAACTTGACCTCGGGCCTGTTTCTGTGACGTGGTGAACAAGCTTGACAACTTCGTAAGTTAATTGTTCATGGCAACCTCGTCGAAGGACTGACTGCGTGCTCTGTAGGGCTGGTTTCGAGAACTCTGGCAAACTCATGGCCTGGGCCTTGAACACCCCGTGAGGAGGACCGCCTGCTCAGGAGCTTGCTGGAAGAACGCATTGCGGCTTCACTAATGGCCGTTGAGGAAGTCGCCGCCACAACGTATATTGAACTTGTGCTTCGTTTGCGAAAGGTTGGGAGTGAGAATGCTAACCCCGGGCGTCTGCATTTCGGTAGAAGCAGCCACCCTCATCTCCTATGCACAGATTTATTATTTAATTAATAAAAAAAAAAGCAGTGCGCCATTGCGCGGTACTTATGGTTAACCAACGAAGCTAAAATTTGCAAACCCTTTGTTAAACAGTCGGTTAATCGCGAATATTTTTATTCAAGTATATTCGCAACGCCTGTCCAGAAGTGCTAACTGGGTTTGCCGTCTGTGCGTCACCTTCTTCGTTCTTAGTAGACCTATGGTATTAAGGACCAGTGGGGCCTGCCAAATTTCTTTAGCGCATAAACACTTTGTGTTTTTGGTGCACGCACGACTATTTGTTGTTTTTCCTGGCTGTATACAGTTTTGTGATAAAATAAACGCTCACAATCAAACTTTCAAAACGTCCTCAGACTACTTTATAAAGCGCGCCAAGAGCTAAGACAGGTTAGAGTGCTTATTTTGCCGACAGATGGCAAACACAGCCTGAGCAGCGCGGAATAGTGGTCGGCGCTGCTTCCGTCTTCTTGACTACGGGAAGCTTCGAGTGTTTCGTGTTGAAAAGCCTCGGGAGGGTCAGTGACACTCGATACGTAGGCGAACGATATCAGTGAACTTTCGTTTTGTTGCTACGGTTTTCGTTTTGAAACGCGAAAAGAACTCGCAGATCTTCGAGGTCGCTGACTCTTGGAGGCACGTGTTGACGCGCGTCGGATCCAGTCGCACTGACGCCTGTTTTCTGGGAACTTTCACGTTGGCACATTTGTTACAGTGTGAGCTTCGTAAAGGCACATTTGGCCGTCATTCTTGATTAAGGTAGGAAGTAACAGGAGGCCGGGACGCTAACTAGTCTAGGAAGACTAGTATGGTTTTTTTATTGATTCATGTAAGGACACCTATAAGGCTCGAAATCGAATCAGGCTCGTGTAGATAGGTGGCAATCAACTGTTGCAATGAGATTTTTCTTAAATGAACAGGGCCGACGATTTTTCGATGACTATCGCATTGTAATAGTAGTTAAAATATTTACACTACTAGCAGCGCATTTTTTTTGTTTGTGGGGTGTCGACAAGTTAGCCCGGATTAATTTACATACAGACTACCTTGATCTCAATCTTCTTAAAGTTTTTTTTTTTGTAAATAGAACTTACTGCATAACCAAAACTGGTGCCAGGATCTCTTTTGCCGGGGGTGCAACCATGACAAGCAAGTTCCTTCGGGTGCGTTTCAGCGAACGCTTTGCGTCAGTGACTTGCCACCGGCGCTCCTTTTATCCGCCATGTACATCTCCCGGTAATCTACATGACCTTCTTAGGCGTTCAGTATTTTCCCGCCAATTTATACCCAAAGGCCTAATCATCATCACCACCATCATTCTATCGTATTTATATATTATTCACACCCGCCTCTGGTCATGGGATGTAATTGACTACTACTACTACTACTACTACTACTACTACTACTACTACTACTACTACTACTACTACTACTACTACTACTACTACTACTACTACTACTACTACTACTACTACTACTACTACTACTACTACTGCTACTACTACTACTACTGTACGATGACGACGACAAATGGTAGACAAGGACATCCTTGCTGTAACAGAATCATTTTGCTGGGGTGCATTACGTGGCTTTACTGATAATAGTTATGTCGGTGGTACACAATGTGTTGCTTTTTTTGATTAGGGGCGAAGCTCCTTAGGGCGTGGGCTGTGCGTCCCCTGTAGCCTGTATGTAGCCACCTCTAGTTTAGTTCTTGCAGTGTTCACTAGATGGCGGTACCGTCCCCTGTATGTAGCCACCTCTAGTTTAGTTCTTGCAGTGTTCACTAGATGGCGGTACCGTCTCCTGTATGTAAGGAAAGACTGCTGGCGTGGATAGAGGATGAGGGGGTGCTGGGGGAACTGCAGAATGGGTTTCGGAAACACAGGAGGTTGGAAGACAATCTGTTCTCACTGACGCAGTGCATCGAAATAGCAGAAAAAGAACACAGGTACCTGTGGCTAGCATTTTTGGATATCAAGGGAGCGTACGATAGCGTGGTCCAAGAGGAATTGTGGGGAATACTGGACACACTAGGCGTGGAACATGTAGTCCACTAATCTTTTAAAGGTTGTCTATAAAGGTACAAGGTAGTTATAAAGTGGGAAAAACAGGTATCCCAGCCTGCAGAGGTAAAACGGGGGCTTAGGCAGGGGTGCCCCCTGTCACCTTTATTATTCATGATGTACCTACAAGGATTAGAGGCAAAATTAGAGGGAAGTGGACTGGGCTTCAACCTCTCTTTAGTCAACAAGGAAAACTTATTGATCAGGCACTACCAGCATTAATGTACGCAGATGATATAGTGCTAATGGCCAACAACAAGGAAGATTTGCAGAGATTGATGGACATCTGCGGTAATGAGGGAGATAGGTTAGATTTTAGATTCAGTAGGGAAAAATCAGCAGTCATGATTTTCAATGACAACGAAGGTAGTGAGCTTAGAATACAGGAGGTCACGCTAGAGATAACAGATAAATACAAATATCTGGGCGTATGGATAAGCAATGGGACCGAGTACCTGAGGGAACACGAAATATACGTGACGACTAAAGGTAACAGGAATGCAGCAGTGATGAAAATAGGGCACTGTGGAATTACAATAGGTATGATGTTGTGAGAGGAATATGGAAAGGGGTCATGGTTCTTGGGTTGACCTTCGGCAATGCGGTCTTGTGCATGAGATCAGAAGTTCAAGCAAGATTAGAAATTAAGCAACGTGGAATAGGTAGGCTTGCTTTAGGAGCTCACGGGAATACACCAAATCAGCGAGTACAAGCTGATATGGGATGGACATCATTTGAGGGCAGGGAAGCTAGCAGCAAGATAAAATTTGAGAAGCGATTGAGAGAAATGGGGGAAGAGCGTTGGGCTAGGAAGGTTTTCGGCTACTTGTACATGAAGAATGTCGATACAAAATGGAGGAAGCGAACCAGGAAGTTTACTGGTAAATACTTAGAAAACAGCAGGTGGCCCAAACCAAAAGGAACTATCGGTTAAGAAAAAAGTGAAGGAACGGAGACTGACATGTGGAGAATGGGCATGATTAAGAAGTCCGCACTAGAGATCTATCGAACTTTTAAGCAGGAAATTGCCAAGGAAAGGATCTATGATAATACTCGGGGTAGTTCTCTACTGTTGAGGCCAGGACGGGAGTACTGCGAACCAAGACATATCGGCCAAATACGAAGGGTCGACACAGTATTCAGTGCGTGTGGAGAGGAAGAAGAACTGCCGAACACTTGATAATGTTCGTGTAAAGGGCTTTCACCCTATGTTCAGAATGATGGCGCAGAGTTTTCAAGCACTGGGATTTAGGGACAGCGAGGGCAAAATAGACTTTAAGCGGGTAGACTTAACTAAAAGGAGGTTATCTGATTGGTGGCTACAGTCAAGGCACGAGTGAAAATTAAACCCTTCACTGCGAGTACGAATCCTCAACCTTCATATTTAAAGGAAAAAAAAAGATAAATGTAATGGTAGTTCACTAAGTATCACGGCTAGGTGGCGTTAGCCGCCGCCCGATCTAAGGGTACGGCCACATCCATCATCCATCCATCCATCCATCCATGTAGCCACCTCTCGTTTAGTTCTGTAGTGTTTTACTAGATGGGTGGTACTTGTAGCTGATGATGAAAAGATGCAAGATGTTATAACTAGAAAGCGGTACTTGTAGTTGATGAAGACGCGAGATCTTATAAAATAGGATGATGTCACATATGGCGCGTGTCATTGGTTGAAGGTAATCGTTCGATTTAGTGCGGCGACGTACGCTAGGGGGAGCGTTGTAATAAAATCCGTTCGCTGTTGGCGCGCGCTCGGAGTCGCCGGATGGATAAGGCTGCACAGCGGAGAGAGCGCAAGGCGGCAGCAGCGCGCGCTCGCAGACAGAATCCCGATGTGCGAGTGCGCGAGGCGAGGGACATCGCAAGCCATCCATCGTCTAAGAACAAATAAAAGTTGATTTGTGTATATACACACACAGCGTTTCTCACGTCTTTACATGATGATCGACTGGGCGAATTACACGGAAGATTCACAGTTTACCGATGAATCCCTCCGGAGCTTCGCCCATTCATCATCATTCACCCCGTGAATATGCCGTAATTTTTTTATATTTGGTGGAACTTGGGAAGGCAGGCTACGTTAGAGCCGGCTATCCCAACATCATAACAGTAATGTACAATATAAACACACAAAAAGCAAAATTAAGAATAAAACTAACAAACTAATCAAAGGCAATGTGTACAATAATATATTCATTATGGAGTATATAATGAATGAATAAGCCTGGTATGTATGGTCATAATCTAGTTAATATATCGGGATCACATTGCGGATAGAGTCCGTACACATTGTGTTGTATGCGTCTTTCTTTCAGTTACACCTACTGGTAAGGTTGAGTCATAAGAGGTGAAGAAATCACTCGCGTACCCTGTCTTACAAGGGCTGACGGAGTTGAGGGGATCGACGGATTCATGCGAATGTTTCTGTCGGCAGTCCCTGATCTAAGTGCTTATTATCAGTTTGTGCGTTTCATGGCGCTACTGTTGAGAAAACCAATGTTCACGTTCACCCACCGGCACGTGTTCGAACTTGCCCGTGGAATCAGTCACTGTGCTCGTTAACTGAACCACCACGCGAATGTTTGCTGCAATGTACAGGTTCGACAATACGTTAACCCTTTTTGAGTTGTTCCATGCATTTCTATTGCTGTAAGCGCTTTGTCTTTTAGGCGGGACTCAGGTTTTTTTTTTGTGTGTGTGAGCGTGCCTTCGGATAACGTCGGGCTCTCACGTTTCTAACACTCCTTTGAATTTCTTGTTTTCCTGCACTATTATGATTGTTGTTAAAAGACGATGTTGATTCATTCGGAAGGAAGGAACGAAGGATGGATGAAAGACAGGGATTTGAACCAGCCGACGAAAATTCGTATGTGACCCCATAACAGCTTCAACCTTTGGTTTTTAATAATAATAATAATGATAATAATAATAATAATAATAATAATAATAATAATAATATAATAATAATAATAATAATAATAATAATAATAATAATAATAATAATAATAATATAATATATAATAATATTATTATTATTATTATTATTATTATTATTATTATTATTACTATTATTATTCGCTTTTATTTCATTCTTTCCTGAAGACTGTCTGTTCTAGTATTTATTTTTATTGTTTTATTTTAACGTGTTCCTGCACAAGGACCTTGGGTTTGTTTATAGGCGTGTTAAATATTTGATTGATTGATTGATTGATTGATTGAATATTAGGAGATGACATAATAAATCGGAGCACCTGTAGAAGCGTTTCAATCTTCTGGCAAGGCTATTCCCTCAGCCAGTAATAAAATTATTCTACATGTGGTATTCTAACCTAACGTAGGGTAGCATACCGCATGTGGAATAGTTTTATGGCAGGATGAGAAATCGGCCTATCGAAAACATCGGCGTCCTTATGCAGGTACTATGAATAATAATAATAATAATAATAATAATAATAATAATAATAATAATAATAATAATAATAATAATAATAATAATATAATAATATAAACGAGGAAGCTATTATAGTGCGATTTGTAATGCCTGCACGGGGCTTTCCTTACTGTGTCTTTATACTCACAAGCTGGCCTCCTAACTGACCTGACTCTCGCCTACAAATCTCGCATAAAAAACTTTTTTAAAGCATGACATGTGCACCAATGGGTAAGGCTTAGCTTAACTAAAGGTGTCCCTTTAAAAGGCACGCAGTTAGTTAGTTAGTTAGTTAGTTAGTTAGTTAGTTAGTTAGTTAGTTAGTTAGTTAGTTAGTTAGTTATAATACATCGAATGTCCCTAAAAGAAGAAGTCTTACATGAGGGGTGGGCATATCAACAAAATCGGTTCTTCTATGATGTGTTTGAAGATCGCTTGGTCAGGTTAAAGCACTCCATTGGTGGTAACTTGTCTTGAACCACTGCGAAGAACCAATATCTACCTTCGCCCCGCCGCGGTGGTCTAGTGGCTAAGGTACTCGGCTGCTGACCCGCAGGTCGCGGAATCGAATACTGGCTGCGGCGGCTGCGTTCCCGATGGAGGCGGAAATGCTGTAGGCCCGTGTGCTCAGATTTTGGCGCACGTTAAAGAACCCCAGGTGGTCGAAATTTTCGGAGCCCTCCACTGTAGGCGTTCTCATAATCGTATGGTTGTTTTGGGACGTTAAACCCCACATATCACCAATATCTACCTTCTTCGTCGGGAGTCGAACCGGTGACTTTTTACGTGGCAGCACGGCTCCACCTTTATTGAGCCATCAACGCGGATAGCTATTGAAAAGGGAGCGAAGGGTAGAAAGCGGAGAACGCGGGACGTGTTTCGGAAGAGCCATTCGTGACTCCAGCCGGCTTTAAAACGACTTCACTTTGTTTTGTTTTTTAAATCGATGGAGAACGAAAAAAAAAATGAGAAGGCGTGGTCCGGAGGCTCGGCCTCGGAGCTCAAATGCGCATGCGCTAAACGAAGAACCGCAGATTATTGGACGAGAGAGAGCGCCACCTCGCGTTTGAAGCGCGTACTTTTCTTAAAAAAAAACGTGGGGGTGCTTTAAAAAAAAATTGAAGGAGAGTCATATGGGAAGTTCTATGTGGGAGAGAAAAGCTAGCTCCGCAATGCGTTTTAGGGCGGGGATCATTCGATAAAAAAGGGCGTGGTTTCGTTGGCGAAGAAAAGTTAAAGAGGCTTGAGAGTAATGAAAAAAAATATTGAAAGTATAACGGAGGACGGGGGCTGGAAGAGTTCACGTGACTTCGAGTCTTGACCAATCGTGTCTTCCTTACACTTCGTGATTCCTGTCTCTCCCCACCCCCACCCCCCTTTTTTTAGGGCAATAAAGAAAAGAACCTTAAGCGTGTTTCAAAAGAAAATATAAAAACAGAAAGGCTCGTATGACACGGGAAACGGGCTTTCAAAAGAGACGTTCGGAAAAACGATTTCTGAGGAACAGCTGACAAAAAAAAAAAAAGAGAGAGGACGAACAGGAACGCCCTTGCGATGCTGGCGCGGTCGAGCTCTTCCTTTTGACGAACGAAGAAAAGGGTTCGTGTTCTTTGTTTGTCTGCTGTACTTTATGTGTTCCTTCGGTATCGTCGCGCGCTAGATCGATCGAGTCTCGCGTCCTCCGTTTTAATCGACGTTTCTTTTTCTTTGTGTTGGCCCTCCTTTAATCGGTTCTCTCTCTCTCTTCTCTCTTTCAAAGTGGCGCCATTAGGGCCTTCCGCTTGTTTTATTTTCTTATTTTTATTTCTCTATGTCAACGCACAAGTACGGATGTACAGGCAAATTTTAGAACAAGCAAAAAAAAAAAGCTCGCTTTTTCTTTCGTGTCAGGTCTTGTCAGAGCAGTAATAAAACTGCTTTCAGAGTTCTTGGTAACAAGTTTCAGAGGTCCTGTAAAGTATTTTTGTGGTCATTAGCTTTTAATTAGTGATTTGGTTTCTTGAGCAATACATTCGACTCTGAAGAATGCCCTGTGATAATTTTAACGAGAAAAGCATCGTGAAAGGCCTACCACGGAAGAAATCAGTACACTTTTAATGCGTTACGCAGATTTGGAGGTGTCCCTGGGGTATTGGTAAGGGCTCCTGTGGTAGCTGATTCATTGCTGTGGACGTACCCACGGAACACCAAAGCACATCGGACCTATAGTGTTCATTGGGACCTGGTGCTCTCTGGGCTCGAGACCTAGATTTTTTGGATGCTGAGCTTTACATGTGGGTTTCACTGATGGCGCATAAACTGACTCATTTCGAAGAAGTAGCGATGGTAAGAATCTGACAAGGTTAAGAAGACTCCAATTTCGGTCGACAGTGTGTCGAAGGGGACGAAATTTCTTCCGCATTTTGTATAAATTAGTAATGGTCACGCTTACCTGTTCCTCAGAATACCTCTGGGGGTACGTGTATTTGTTGTAGGTTTCGATCAGAAACTAAGGGCCGTCATAGTGGTACAGTGGTTACGACGCTCAGCTGATGACTCATAGGTCGTGGATTCGATCTTGGACACGGCTGTAGCATTTTCGATAGAAAGAGCCTCGGTTGTACGTGTTTGCCTGTAGAGCGTGCTCTGCCGCAATGGTACAAATATTGCGGCAAAGCATCAACACCGCGTGCAGGGGCAACTGGTTGCAGACTGCGGGCGCTCGGCGGAATATCGTTTGCGCGGCACGGCGTCAGGGAGAAACTTGTTGAAGGAGCGTTCATCCCTCTCTCACTTCTCCTCTCTCGCTTGACGTCGTGTACCTCGCAACCCTGTCCTGCACATCGTTGGCGGTCTGTGGGAGGGAAAGGGGGGTGGATGAATCGGCGATAGAAAAGCTCGCATCCGTGTGCCGAAGTAGGTGGCGCTTAGGCCAGGAAATAAATTGAAGGGCTTCCTGGCGTAGCGCCCGGGTGTTGCGACCGGAAAACGATTTATATCCGGTAATGAACGTTTCGGAAGGCCGTTGGATTCCGGAATCAAGAGAGAGCTATGGCGAAGAAGGCGGAGGAGAGTGAGGACGCATGGATCGGAAAAGGAGAGTGAGAGGCAAGCGTGGGGGGGGGGGGTCGAGCTGGAATTCGTGTCTCACAGTGAAGCAGCAGCATTCAAGTACAGAAGTATAGAGTGCGATGAGAGATGTAAAAAAATAAATATATGTCGAGTAACTGGAAATGAAGCGAAGTGCTGCAGCATAGATCGGGAGAGCTTGAGGGGAGAACGAGGTTGTGGAGGGGGGGGGGTCTAGATTTCTCGCGTCGCGAGCATCGTCGGTGTGGGAGCTGAAATTGGGCATTTGTTTGGCATTGCGCCTGCACTGACGGCTCCCAACGTTATAGATGGTTCTGTGACTCATTCGGTGCACGGCGGCGGCAGCCCCAGTAAACAACCACGTGAAACCTATTTACTTTTTTTTTCCGCTCGCTTTCTTTAGTGCATATTTGGTGGATACGTTTCGATGGTTGTTATTGTTTATTTGGATTGGTGTGAGCCCGTATCTCGACGTTATTTATTAGTGCGAGCCCCACGGAGAATGATGGAAGGTCTTTTAGTGCTCAAACGTGTCGTTAGGCATTGACGAATACTGCGTGAAGTTCATCCATGGAGAGAGTTTAAGTGGAGCTTGCAATGAATCAACGTTTCTGTGGCGGTGGGGCATAGTTCGTGCAGAAACACGGCACCGTCGAGTGTGCAGAAGCGAGGGTGCACACGAACAGGTGCTCGAATGTGCCCCTTACAGGTGTGTCTCTGTATGCGGCGTTTTCCGTGGGCTCGTCGGCGATCGACTATTTCCGATATGGCAGTCGTACCTTCTATCGCGGCCACTTGTCATTTCACGTTGTTGCGCTTCATTTCTTATTTTCATTGTCGCAATTCATTTCGTCACATATGAGCGTCACGTTCCTGCTTGTCGCAGCAAAGGAGTTGCACTGTTAAGATCCTGGACGAAGGTCCCACTCTCGGCACGAAGGTAGGGGAAAAGCCGGGAGCGAGCATTGCACATTGTGATAAAAATAAAAAAATAAAGTAGTTGTTCAAGGACGCACGCCTCAATATTCGCCTGCCCCGATTGTTCCAACAAGAGAAGAGCACCAATTAGCACCGTGGTCGGGGTTTGATCCCGCGACTCGCAGGTGAGCAGCCGAGTACCTCAGCCACTATACCACCGCAGCAATTCTGGTACCCTTAGGATACCAGAATTAATGTTAATTAAATTAAAAGATCATGGCTATTGTGGATGGGGCTCTTTCGTCTGGGGCGCTATGGCTGCAGCTTTTCAACGGGCCTTGTACAAGGTTGCCGGGCGGCTTTCCAGGTGCTATTGTAGGGGAGAGATGTCACAAAATGAGAGAAAGGCAAGAAGGTAAACCAGAGTCGTAGAATCCGGTTTGCTACCCTAGGTAATGTAATGGCAGATTAAGAAGTGTCACATCACATGGCACTTTTTTTTTAAAATTTTTCTCTGTGGTTGTAAGCGTTGGATTCCGTCTACAGTACGAGCACGCTTGGTTCGGAGGAACAAAAAAAAAAAAACGCACCGCATCTCGAAAAATGCAGAAAGAACGTGATCTGAGCTTCGTAAAATAAAGGGAAATAAATAAATACGTTGCCGCATAGTGAGGAGGGCATGATAAGCGAAAGACGCATGGGTTCGAGTGGGATGGGCTTTATCACCGTTACCATCTGCACCTGACGTGAAGATAATGGTCTAAACACAGCGGCATTGTTGATGGGGTCGCTACGTTTTTTAGTTTTTTTTCTTCTGTGCCGCTGCCTCGTCTAGTGAGCTCCGGTTATCCCAGCTGCTCCTTGCTTTCCTCTGTATTCTTTTTGTATTTCACGTTTTTTGTGGGTCTCTGCTCCCCCCCCCCCCCTTTTTTTTTTCTCGTTCCGTCCTCTGCCGTGTTTTGGGTTCGTTTTTTCTCGAACTGAGGTCACCGCTTTGTTGTCACATGTAAGACGCCCCGTGCCGAGACACTGAGTGGCATCTTTTTCTTCTTCGGTCACAGCGAGCATGCCATTGTTGGCCGTCGGGGTCGCATCAGCTCGAGTCTCCTTGTGGTGTCGTTGCGTTTTGTAACGCGTTTGTTTCACTCTCTTCTCGTGGGTTGATTTGTTATTTCGCGTTGTACGTTGAATTGATGTGCGGCCAGTTGCAGGGTGCAAAGCGCTTGTTCATCTCTATTGATGTTATCTTTTCTTCGATAATTATACTCACATCTCATTATAATAAAGTGAGATCTGCTCCTAAACTAACTGTAATATTCTAAAGTTCGTTATGAATGTTTATTTGTTATGTTGTATCTCTGACAAGAATGTTCCTCATTTACTTCGTTATAACCGATAAGTTGTTATATATGTATCCTTTATAGCACGGTTTTAGTGTGTCCAGGGTTTTACGTGCAAGAACCACGATATGGCTACAAGGTGTGGAGGCGTAAGGAAAATTTCACCGTCTGGTATTTTTTTCTTTTACTTGCACTGATCTCTCGTGATACATGGACCTGCTTCTTGTGCCAATCGTACTTCTTGCGGCGTGCAATTGTTGCCAGATTAAGCCCCGTTCGCTGCTGACAGCTCGCTTCAGAGAAGGCGTCATGGGACCCGTTACCTCAGCGGTTATCGCCCACCTACCGTCGATCGCAAAATTAGATAACATGTTATTTGTTGTTATTTATTTGATATTTTATTTATGAAATCACCGTGGACACGTAGTCTAAGTAGACAGGATAATAAAATGGTAGAAGTGTGAACATATTGAAAAGAAAGACAAACAAAACAAGAACAATAATAAAGAAATAGTGAAATATGTTTGGCGAAACGCTATGCAAACAAATAAATAATGATCCGTATTATGATGTCGATTTGATTGCACAATTCAATTCGGTTATTGTGCGAAGAAAAAAAAAACATCTGAAATGTGTTCGGTCTCCTAAAGTAAGGTGCGAATGCATCTTGTCTACGCCAACGCGTGGTTTGGTTAATAGGGGTAATATATATTGAAATGAGTCTAGTGGTGAATGGTTCATGTAAAGTAGCTGAAGAAATTCCAGTCCCTGCTTCTGTCTTTTCATCTCGAATGTTTCAATAAGGTTAGCTTAAATGAGTTCTGCTGGTGAATTCTGCATTGAGATTTGTTAAATATAAAATCTAATGGTCTTTCGCTCTACTCTCTCGAGGTAATTGATATTAGTTTTAGTCCACGGATCCCAAACGATACATGCATATTATAGTTTATTTCTGACTAAGGTGTTTTAGCATAGCAGTTTTACATCGGACGGCGCTTTTTTTAAGTTTGTGTCTTAGGGGGCATAATTTTCTGAAGGCTGAGGTGCAAGTATTACTCATGTAATCATTCTATGTTGACGTTGTGTGAGACGGAACTCGAAAGATGGCGCCAGGCCACAACCACCGTGCGAGACGAGCCGGCCGGAGCTGAAATGTGACACCAAAGTTAACCCCCCTGTGGTGAGCCCGGGTGCAAGACTGGGCGCTGGTGCCGAGAGCAGGCAGAAGAGGGACGAATGTACAACTGGAGAGACGCCGTATTCTTGTCTCTCCAGCAGTTCTCTTTACTTTACCCGAATAAACGTCGTGTTGTTAAAGTAAACATTGTTTCTTTTCCAGTTTTTTCCCTCCCGTCTCCTGAATCGTCATCGTTTTCCAACTAACGATTGAGTTACTTTACGCAGGGCGAATGAACCCGATTTATATACGTATGAAGCAAGGGCGATTTCTTGTGTGTCTGTCGTTCGCATTAGTACGCTTTTGTCTGTGGTTACTGTCATTCCCCAGCACATGCACCGTGCAAGACTATTATTTAAATTACTATATGCAAACTAATTTGGCCATTGACAGACCAATGTCATTTACGGTACTGCCATTCACCATAGCTACCATGAGTGCCTAAAGAATTGACAACGAAAAGCAGCAGTCCTTATCGCACGATAGGCCACATAGCGAAACTCACGTGATACTACGTTCGAAATAAATTTATTCGTTATTAAGGGCAACGGGACTGACAGCCACTTTTATGTTCCGATTTTCAGGAAGAAAACATGGAATGATGTTCATGACAGCACTCGTTAAGGCTAATGCGCCGGTTTATTGGAAAGTGAAAGCGTGGTTGCGTGGTTTTGCGAGTGCAGGAATTGTGAGTGCATGACGATTGCTGTTAAATTGACTGGTTTTGCTTTAAGAAATAGTATTTGGTTCGTCTTGGTGTTGAATGTTCACGTTTACGGGAGTAGAGAAAATTACGAGCGTTTCTATAGGTATACGTACTGGTCCCATGAGCGAAGCGTTAACGCCTTCTGAAGCCAGTGAGGCTGCTTACCTTCCGAATTAGGCAGTTTCGATGTTGAGTTTGAACTCGATAGGTCTGATATATTCTAGCAACCTAGGTATGAGACGAAAGACATGGTGGGTTGGCGATTATCCTTCTCGGAGAACATTTTTTTTTGAACGAAGAGCAGTCAAAATAATTCGATCGACAGCTTCTGCATTACCCTATCCTCTGTTTCGATAGCTCTTTGTTGAACAGTTCATCAGGGAAGCACTGCCGGCTGGCACAGGTTTCGTTCGGAATTGAGAAAGAAGTGTCCTACCAATGAGTGAGAAATGGGCAGTGCGGGAAAATCGGGCAAAAGAAGGAGATGTACATAGATAGAAAAAGATGGAGTGGCAGCTCCCTCGTCGGGCGTTGCGCGCACAACTGGCGCTCGTGGGGAAGTCCGGCAGAGTGGTGTTCAATAATTCAGGAGCGTCCTTCGCGGTCCGCGTTGCGACCGAAGGGAGAAAAAGGAACAAACGGTGGCCGCCGTGCAAAACAGGAACAAGAAAGAAAGGAAACCAAAGACAAAGAGGGAACATAGAAGGAAGGAATTGGTTGGAAGAATGTAAAGACAGTGGCTCCCGGACCGATAGTAGTTGGATGGAAATGTAAGAGAAGTAAAACGAAAAACTGCAAAAAAACGACATCTCCCTTTCATCCTCCTCCCCTTACGCAGACACACGCCACGTCCTCGAAATATAAACAAATGAATCGGACGAGCATGTTCTGCCAGCCGCGGGGTAAGAATCGGGAAGAGCTGCTTTAGGGATGCTGCACAAGAAAAGGGGGGAGAAGAGATGGGGAGACTGGGGAGTTGGGAAAAGGCTGGATTCTTACAAAGGAAGTGAATGCGCTAGTGAGAAAAGAAGCAAGAAAAGACGCAAAAAAAAGATGGAGATGGCCGCGCAGTGTTCAGCAGGCCAACGCGTAGGCACCCGGCGTAAACAAGAAAAATATGCCGGAAGCGGAGGATAAGGTGGCAGCAGCGGCGGCGGGATAGGAGCAGGAACAGCGGGCAGAAGTGTAGGCGCGCCGCCGCGCACGCAATAATCGAAACGCACCCGAACGACAAGTAAAGCAAAGGAGAGAGGACGACCGGAGCTTTTCTATAGGGAGGAGGGAATGCGAGTGGGGAGTAGAACTAAAAAGGGGTATGGGGAGTACATTTGCAAAAATGGGGAGTAAAAAGGAGATGCGGAGGGTGAGAGAACACGGGTGGGGATGGGATGAAACGGAAACAGTTGGGAGTTTGGCGACGCAAAACTGGGAGTAAAAGGATAATATGGGGAAAATGAGAGAACGTGAATGGGGATGAGCAGTGTTGAGGAAAGGGGATAAAAAGCAGGGTGCGAAATGGTGAGTCAAGGGAAAAAGAGGGTTGATGAGAGGACGCGGGTAGGGAAGAGGGTGGTATAAAGGAGAGGATGGGGAGTAGGGTGCGAAAAAAACGGGGAGTAATACATCGTGGGGAGGAATAGAGAGCATGGGTGAGAAGGGAAAGGAAATGGGAGGAGGGGGAGCTTAGGGTGCAAAACGGGGAGTAAAGGAAGAATATGAGGCGGGATGGAATGGAGGAAAATGAAGGAAGAGCAACGACGTGCAGGAGTTGAGCGGCTCTGGAGGCGAGCGCGCTCGGCTGGTTCGTAGATGCGCCGGGTAGGCAGGCATCAGCAGCGGTACGGCAGCAGACGGCGTTTCGCCTATTTATTTAGTGGCCGGATAAAAGGATTCGTCGTTCCCGGGGACGCGGGGCGCATGAAAAGATAAAAGCGGAGGGAGGATGAAGAGGCTGGCCTTACTCGGCTCTCTAGTTCTCTGTCTCGCTTAGTTTTTATTCTTAGTTTTCTCCTTTTTTGTTTCAACGCCCAGTTCTTAGGCCGCTGAGCTAAGGCTCTCCTCTCGCTTTCTGCCGCGTCAGTCGTCCAGTCTATCAGCCGTACCCGCAGTCAACGTGCCTCACTCGCTGCTGTCGTCTTTCGCGGCCCCTTTCGGTTCGTTTCAAACAGGCTGCTGTTCCGTTGCACCAAGACTAGCGGTATGACTCCCTAACCCTTTATTGGTTGTCGTTTTGTTGATTAGGTGATCTATGGTTGGAATGTTTTTCAGCCGATTTAAGGTGGTGTATTCACGTCGCTTCAAAACCTCCAATAACAGATTGTTTCACCGGATTTAGTTATACGGGTGATATGGGCTTTAAAGACTGCAGTCCTTATGTGAACCTATAGAGCTCGAACACTTTTCTTTACAAGATAGCGCTTTGAAGATCAGCCATTCAGTGCTCATTTTACGGACACCCGTGGCGGGACGATATTTTACGTCATCGTGATACGGCGGTTCTGATAAAGTAATAACGTTCTAGTCCCTCCTAGTAACTCACAGTCGATTGATCTCGTTGTGAACAAGGTTCGCTTGTTCGTGGCGAACGTAATATACGCGTTTTCTCTTAGACTTTAATTTGGTCGCTGTATTCTTCTTTCATTAGGTGTTAATTTCTACTTTCTTCCGCGTGCGATGCTGACGGCGTCAGCAGTGCTGAGGGCATACGTTTTACAGCAGAGCTTTCAAGGTCGAGGTCGGCCCTGTGATGTAGATAGCAAATGAATGTCATCATGAACCGTGGCGAGCCATCTTCGTCCTTTTGGTCGCCTTCCTCTGGTTGCTCGTCTGCTTCGCTACCCGGGGACGTGCTCCGACACGTCCGGCGAATGATGCAAAAACTTCGCAGGTGAGAGGAAGAGTAAGGAGAGCGTCCCCACCGCTCGGCTGTTCAGTCACGCTGGTCAGAGCATAGCCTTGTGTGGCATAGTACAGCACGGTGATGAGAAAGGGAAGCGAGGGGAGGAGAGAGATGTGGGTGCTTCCAGGAGGGAAAGGAGGAGCATAGAACTATTACAGAAAGAAAGAGAGAAAGCGCGCGCGAGAGAGAGAAATAAACAAAAAACACAGGTGCAGGTAAAAACACAGATGCAAAAAAAAATGGCCCCGTATCTGCATGTGTCTGCAAATATCGTAAAAAAACGATAGTCTTGAGTGTGGCGAGAGTGAACAAGATATTCATTTGATGTTCTGCGGAAGAAAATCGGTGAATAGTATCCTGGAGTGCCTCGAGCATGCAGGGGAGGCGAACGAACGCGTCAAGTCACGGCACACGTGAGACGTACGCCATCTGGCAGTTTTCTTAAAAAACAAAGCGCGTGGCTCTGAAACGGGTGTGCGCGCCTATCTCAGAGGTAATAAGGTGTAGAACGCAAGGCGACGGGTAGGTGCCACCACCGTCTCGTCTTAGCAAAGCGTTGGAAGCACTCCCCATTCCGTGCAAGCGTTTCATGGTCAGCGCAGCGTGATAAGCGCTACGGCCCTTAAAATTACTTATGTGTGGCTTTTATAGTAAAAGACGCACATGAAGAATATATACGTGTTGCTATGGTGCCCCAGACCTGTGCAATAATTGCTTTTTAATGGACAATTGCACAAGCATGAACGCTCAATTTTGAGCAATATTGTTGGGCGCTGCAGATTGGTTTGGCCGTTACAAGTAGCCGATGCGGTTAAGAGTGGACAGACAGACAGACAGACAGACAGACAGACAGACAGACAGACAGACAGACAGACAGACAGACAGACAGACAGACAGACAGACAGACAGACAGACAGACAGACAGACAGACCAAAATGTTTGCGTCGAAGGTTCCCAAGAAAGACTATCGTCTTTAGAAAAGGAATAAATAGGGAAAAATATAGAAGGCGCGGGACCGACTAAAGAGAAAAAGAGAGAGAAATAAGTAACACAATAACTACAGGAAAAGGTAGAAGAGAAGACAACGACTACACACACGGAGAAAAAAAAAGGTACAGAAAAAATAAAAAAGTGCAAGAAAGAGAGAGAAAGCACACCTACGTGTAGTACAACATAGCAGAACTACAGGAAAGCTACCGTCTTCAAGATCTTCACCAACTAGCCCCGGTCCAAAACCTCGTTCATGAACTGGTACGCGCTCTTTTCACTCTATTCTTCAACGTCGCTCCCGAAATGCGCGCGTCGATTTTTTTCTGCTGCAGGCTGCAATAGGTTACGATTGGTGAGTTACGCTGCGTTTGACACATCAGCCAGGATAAATTTTTCGCTTGATAGTAATTTTACCGTGTGTCGTAGATATAACGATTATAAGGTGAATTTGCCCTAAACTTTCAGCATTGCGTCATTCCTACAAATTTTTTGTAACTTAATTTTGATTTGAAATACCGATATCAAGTTTGCAGAAAAAAAAAAGAAGAAAAATAGTGAGACAGCAATTTAGCAAGAAAATCGTTTAGTCGCAGTGATGTATTCTTGAACGGCGAATAAAACATCCCTGTGGCTGAAACCCAGTGTAGAGGCTCCAAATGAAAGAAGATCAGGTTGTGATAGTTGCAAGCCCAGTCTTTGAAGAGGTGGTGCTAGTATGCTTTGCCTGAATAAATCGAAACGGCGACAATGTAATAAAAAATGACTGATCGTTTCCTCTTGATTACAGTAAATGCACATAGGGCAATATGCCTGATCTATGCAAGTAAAAATTGAGGGAGGTAACGCGGCAACGAAATTTCGTGATGACAACTTCCATCATCCTTGAATTAGTCAGTTCACTGCGCCAGGGAAATAACAAGTGTTTGTACTCTGGAGAAGCCGTCAGTGCAGGGTCAGATAAATTTTGCCTGATTTTAAGTGTGGCGAAATCGCGCCACCGTAATGTATACTGTATGAGGGAAAATAGGAATAATTGGTGTCGAAAGGGATGCCTTCGCAAGAGAATCAGCTATTTCGTTAACAACAAACCTTTGTGCCCTGGTGTCCAGATTAAATGAATACTTCGGAAATGACAGGGGATCAACGATTTAAAAAGTTTCACTACAGGTGAGTGACCAGATGCGGACAGAGAAGAGCACACTGATAATGAATCAGTTATGACTGCTGACGACTGGGATGGAAATATTTACCTTTCGCAAAGCTAACATTATTGCCATGAATTCAGCCAGAAAGACAGGAAGAAAGTCCGGTAAGCGAAGTGAAAATGACCAATCAAGTACGGGGCAATATATTCCAACGCCTGATTTTTCATGTGATTGAGATGCGTCCGTGCTATAATGACATTTGTTGGCAGAGTACTTAAATGGTCCTGCAAATGTGACCTTGACGAACCAGCACGGGCTATTTAAGACTTCTTCTTCTTCGCCGACTTGCTCTTGTCTCACTTCGCTCTCAGTGCGCCGATTTATCCGGTGAGGGATGCAATGACCCTGAATGGTGGGGGAACGAGTACAGAGCGACAAAAAGAAAGACAAAGAAAATAAAGAGAGCAGGCTTAGTCATGTACGGCGTAATCACGACAAGACATCGAAAATTGGGGGTTGAGAGGAGAAAAGTCTGTAGCCAAGACAAGACCGGCCATGAGCTTACATGCTTCGCTGTCACCCAGCCTTGCGCAGCTTCGTGCAGGCCGGGTCACTGGAAAGCTGTGAGACAGACTTTGGTGACACTTTTCATCGCTTTTGAAGCTTTTGAATTCTATATTCGTCCCGTAGGGCACCTAAGGTGACATACGCCCTGCCGCGGTGGTCTAGTGGCTAAGGTACTCGGCTGCTGACCCGCAGGTCGCGGGATCGAATCCCGGCTGCGGCATCTGCATTTCCGATGGAGGTAGAAATGTTGTAGGCCCATTTGCTCAGATTTGGGTGCACGTTAAGGAACCCCAGGTGGTCGAAATTTCCGGAGCCCTCGACTACGCCGTCACTTATAATCATATGGTGGTTTTGGGACGCTAAAACGCACATACCAATCAATCAATCAATCAACCTAGGGTGCCACACGGGACGAATATAGATTTTGTTTACTATTTCGTTCAATTTCAATTATTTTCCCCAAGGTAAATCCCCCACTTCTTTACCTTTGGTAAAGGTGTGGGGGATAACAATTCGACAGCTTGTTCAAACAACAAACTTGAGGCGGGAGAAAAGGATACACGCACGACAGTTCAGTAATAAAGAACTATTTCACATTTAGGAATATACAGTGCTACTTTTTATGATAAAAATAGAATGTAATAACACAAGGTCGACCTGTGGAACTACTAAGGTAAATAAGAAAAAAAAAAACGCGACGGATTTCGCGTCATGCATGGGATCTTGCGTGGAATGTTAAGGACCGTTACTCCCACCTCTGGCCAATGGCGTTGTGGTCAAAGGGGGAATCCGGCACTGCTCGCAATTAGGCTAAAAGTGTGCGGACCAGGCGAGCCCCATACGTCCGCCCACATATTCGTCTTCTCCAGCGCCGGAGACAGATGCGAAAAGGAAATCGCTTGAACAGACGCGCCGCGCCTTCCGAGGGCAAAAAAAAAAGAAAAAAAAATAAGCGTGGCCACGTTTTCCCCTGTAAGACGAGAGTCATTCTTTATCTCACCGCCCTTCGGCGTTGGATGCGCGCATTCGCGTCCATTTTTTCTCGCTCCATCCGTCTCTCATTCCGCTGTGCCGCAGGGATGTAATGGCTGCAAGAGAGCCGAGCTGAGCAATGATTCCGGATGCAAAAGCAATGAGTGCCTTACGCCGAGACCTCGTGTACACGTGTGAGCATGGGCTCGGATGGGCGAAAATAATTACTGGCTCGAAGTATCTTGCCGCTTTCGTCTATCGTTTACGTGGCGCTGGTCGCGATGTTTCAGTCTGATCGTGTTGTCGTGTCGTTTATGCTAATATAACCGCACCGTGGCAACCAAAATGTTTGTGTCGCTGTTGCTGTTGCGTCATGACAGCGGCAATGCGTCTAAAGAAGATTGTCGGCTTATATGTAACCGCTGTGGTGAACAGTTTCGCGTAACGAGTGCTAAACAGCTGTTCACCCTGCTGAAGAATAGGATGCGTTCAGCTTGATTGAACAACTCTACTGGTGTTTTCCCCTACGGTACTTGGTGCGCGCGTGTGTGGTCCTCAGACATTATGGTGCTTGACGGATGTGCTCGATTGAGCTAGTTGGTTGAAAATAGTGGTAAGGGTTCTAGCCTGGTTCTAGACTAATGCTTGTTAAAGGGACACTAAAGGCAACTATTAGGTCGACATTGATTGTTGAAATGGCGGCCCAGAAACCTCGTAGTGTTAGTTTTGTGCCAAGGAAGGGCCTGTTTTGACATAAAACCACGTTTTAGTGGTACGCATTGCGGTTAGTGCACTTCAAATTACCCGCCTCAAGAAGCGGACCGACCGGACCGACTCACGTCACTGTTGCCGTGCACAACGTTGCCCGACTTTACTGCAACAGTAGCAGCAGACCGAAAGCAGCGGGAGCCAACAAAGGCCATTGATCAGTTTCCCGCCGTTGGCTTGGAGGTTGCAGATTCGTTGTTTCAACTGCGCCCTGCTAAATGACACCACCTGTTGCCTGTAACCACGCGAAAATTTAATTTCTAAACCACTCGCGCCATTCCCCATTATAACGTGCGACGGTTCTTTTTTCCATGAATCAAACAGAAACGTACAAGCAGTATTTTATTGCGTCTCTTGATGAACGGAAGGTTCTTTATTTAGTGCGGCTAGATCGATTACTTGTGATTCATTGTAGGTGGTCCGTCTGATGTCATCGGGATCATTTCGAAAATTTCCTACTGCGGCGCTTGTGTTCTTGTGCATTTACCTTATATTCTCGGTAAGTAGGGTACTGTTGTTGATAATATTGCTGTTCTAGTTGTTGTCATACATTGAGCTTTGACGTAAATTCTTATTTGACTTATTGTCCCTTTAAGGACAGACATACGACAGTGGTGTGTTGTATGTCTTTCTGTTCTCGTCCAAGCAGTTGTTTGGAATCCTCCTCGATGAACGGTTTTGGTGCCCTTACTTAGGTAACCAATTAGCTGAATCCTCGGCCGACTCTAGAGTCCGAGCGTATATACCATCTTCAGGTGAATCTCGATGTGTGTTTCAGCGCCTTACATCTGTGCCGGTAAGGTTGCCCTCACGGTCCTCGAGTGACGGTTAGTGCTCAAACAGCCAGCGTTAGTACCCGTCGCCATTCATGTAAAACGCCGAAGTTCGTCTTTTAGTGTGACTCAGGAGGAATTCCATGAAACGGTGTCGTGAAGTCGTGGTTTGGATTATTCCCCCTGACTACGCTGTTTAACCGCACTGTTAAAGTTGTCTTCTTCTTCTTCAACAAAAAGTTACCTTATTCTTACTAATTGAGATAGCATCGTCATCTGAATTCATCACGATGTCACAGATTTCAAAATTTGTGACGTCATCAAGACGTGATCGTGACGACAAATGGCGCGACGTCGCCTGATGACGCCGTCGCATGACGTGTTCGCTTCGGGCAGCTGTTGGCTGATCGCGGAGGAAGTGCGAAATTACGTAGAGCTGCATTCACACGGCGAACGTTACCGTGGACAAATCAGTCACGTGACATGATTCGGATCTCAACGTGGCCAGCATTCACTGGACAGGGGATAATTCAAACAACAAGAGATCATTACGGCATTCCTCCGCGAGTGTCCCAACTGTGACTTGTGGCCTCCGTCGTTTCTCGAATTACTCCGCGCGGCCCTAGCGGAGACGTTGGAACAGCCGACGTATGGTGACCTACTACGCGATCCGTGGGTTTGAATCGTGGTTTCGAACGTCGTAGGAATAAAGCTTTAAGTGCAAACGATTTTCGGAGCTGTCAAAGAAGGATTTGTACGCTCACCGAGAAGAAAGAAAAAGCGACTTTCGCTTTACTTCCAGTTGCCTTAGGTGGATGCTCAATAAACCCTCTGAATTTCAGACATCCAACGCCCCTAGACCCTAACTTTGGTACAAATATTCAGTATTACAGGGATAATAGAAAACTGTATCCAGCATCATATAAGGACCTCACAACAATGGAATCGGTGGGATTACGCAGAATCTAAACAAACACATACACGAACTTACACAGGCTATATGTATTTTACCCCACATCATACAGAGATATGTCCGTGGTGTGGGGTCACACCAACTCTGTTTCACATCACGTGGGAGTGTACACATCACAATGAAGAAAACCACAACATGAACAACACAGAGGAACAATGGGAAGCACTGCTGTCCAGCTCGGCCATTGATGATCAGTGCTGGCTGGTCCAACGGGTAGAGATGAAGGCTAGGGCCAGCGGAGCCCTGGAACAGGGGCCCAACCATTTGGAATGCTCCGCGTTATGCGCAAATAAAGCTATCTCTCTCTCTTCTCTCTTTCTCTCTTGTTAACCCCGACTTCGTTATTGTCGTTTCGACGCGTATCGCAGCAACGCCGCGACCAGGATCGCTTCGGCGCTGTTTTTTTAGGAGCCTCGGCTCTTCTTCCCCCGCGCGTCTCCTTCGACTGGGCGTCGTTTCTGCGGCCGGCAAGTGCTCGCTGAATCGCTCGGCCGGAGCCCATTAAAGTGCATCGGTGGCGCGCCTCCTGTCTCCCTCTCTTCACTCGCCGCTTCTTTGTATGGGGGCATTCGCGTCCGCTTTGGAGCAAGGACGATCTAAGCTAAGCAAATAAGAAAAAGAAATGCTATCCCTCTAACCAAAACCGCGCTCACGTTGGCGAGGGATAGTAGAAAGTGAAAGGAGCCGGTGGTGTCGTTCCTTTTATATCGACATTAAGTCACTTTGGGGAGAAGCTCGAAGCGATAGCCGATCGTAACGGCCTCTTCTACGGCTCCCCACGAACCCCTTTCACTTCGTTCGCTTCCGCGTCTTGTCTCCCCGCTCCCCATTTTCCTTCGCGAGCGGCCGGTTTCACTGCTGCGGCAGTTTATCTCGTAAGGCACGTTCTTCTCCATTTTGTTTGTAAAGTCGTTCTCCACGTTCGCTACCCTTGCTCGCCTACGCATGCTCTAAGACGCGTTTTCCTTTCCGTATGTTCTCTCCCTTTTCCTTACATTCCTTGTTATTTTATACCCGCGCTCAACCAATGTTGTTGCTTATGCTTGAAGTATAGGTCACCGTTATCTGGAGCTCTTTCTCCAACCTCGCTGCGCCCTTTACGTCTTTTGTCGCTCTAAAAGATAAAGGTCCCTGTGTGGCGGCGCTTGTGCGCCCTCTTTCAACCTTCAGCGATCAGTGTAGTGTGTGCCGCCCACGTCGCCTTGTTACTTTTCTTTTTTTTTATGTCGAAGGCGTCGTACTCGGCCGCGGAGATCATAGTTTCTCCTACCCCCCACCCTTCCTCCTCGACAGTTCCCTTTATTCGTGTTTCCTTATTGGCTACCACTAAGCTCGTAATATAGCGCTCGAATCCTTTCTCTCGATGGCCTCGTGCGCATGCGCGCTGCGATTATGTTCCTTTGCAGTGACAAAGCTGTCTTAGAAAGGGCTGAGCTCTATATTAGCCGCATTGAGCACATCGCAGCCCCAAGCTACGCGGCATTGGTAATTCAGTTCGTCTAATGTTCGGATATAACGTCGTCGAAATATCATTTTTTGTGGACGTTCAGTGAGCACCTAATACAGCTCTAAAGGCGTGTTTTTGTGAATGCTGGCACAACTCTTATGGGTGGAACGAAATGTGCGCTTCAGTTCGCGATTTCGCTGATAGTTTGGAGGCTGTGTAATTTTTTTGTCGTTTGTGAAGCTGTCAAAAGTGTCTGTTTTGTTGGTTTAATCATTTTCCCGCTTCGGCGAAAAACTCATCTGTTTCTCTCTTTCTCATTTCCGCCTATACCTTTCCTTATACTCATTCGTTTTGGCATGTTTCCAATTCCCCTTAGAGTTTTTACACTACTAGGTAGCAAAGTGGATACACATCTTCCGGCTGAGCTTCTGACCTTCAGCACATCCATCCATCCATCCATCCATCCATCCATCCATCCATCCATCCATCCATCCATCCATCCATCCATCCATCCATCCATCCATCCATCCATCCATCCATCCATCCACCCATCCATCCATCCATTCATTCATTCATCCATCCATCCATCCATTCATCCTTCTATCCATCCATGTGTCCGTCTCTCTCCCTGAATCTACCATGGTACTAAAAATGTATTACTGCTAGGGGTATGCGGAAGCAGGTCATCTGGTGCGAACCTCTCAAAAGAGTGCGTCAGCGGCGGATATATATGTTCGTACAGCCTGCCCACATGACATCCCTCCTAAGGAGTGGCCAATCGGTGTCAGAACTGCCTAGCTTCATGGTTATCTAGAACACAGGCTCAACCAACATCACACCAATGGTGCTCGTGCTAGCAGTCGAAGTTGTAATTGGAGCACACTTCTTTAAACTCGCACGCCGTGCAGGCCCAGGCTCAGAAACGTACACTTGTCCATAGTTTCGAAATCGTGACTTTCACTCGCCGGTGCATCCCAAACGTGCATTTGAAGCAGGCCTGTGATTTGGTTTCCCGGTTCACCGGGCCAATCCTGCTGTTTGAATCTTTCAGGGGTGCCGTCATAGTCCTGAGCCATGTCGCTCGACTTGTAGCCCCATCCATGACCTCGTTACGCAAGTCTCGGGTTTCATATCAGAGACGTCCAATTTCACTTACCTGAAATCATTGAAGGACAGAGGGTCGGGCTCGTTGTTAATTAATCATAATCACATCGCGAAAGATGAGGGTTTGGGTTGAATGATAATACGCGTTTTTACTAGTGCCTCGCCGTCTTTTACGATGTTTTCATCTGCCCTAACATTAATATTTTGGAACATATTTCGAAAATAAGAAGTGGTCTTAGTTCTCAATGACCCAGTTTTCTTGCTATCCAAAACTGCCAAAGTGATATCCAGTTCCTGCTTTTAAGAAGGCGAGACCACTTATTGAAATGTGGCTCCAGCGACACCCAATGAAATACTTTATCGATTCAAGCTAAATACAATAGCATGGCGACGCCACGAGCAGGGTCGTCGGCAGGATTTTCTCTTGGGGGGTGCAAACCAGTTTTTATATCGCAGCTGGGAGAGGGGAAGAGCACTGGTGTAGCTCGGGTGAGGACAAGTGTTGGTGAGTCTTGAGAGGGACAAGTTCCCCTTTTGCACCGCCCTGGCGACTGCCATATATGACCACCAGTAATGCTCATTATTGTTGGCCTGTTGACTGTCGCCGACCTTGTCTCTGTCCTTGTCTCCCTATCGCCCTCTTCGGCGAAACGAAAAAATCTCCCCATTTCCCCATAAATCTCTCGCATTCGCCGTTTCAGTTAACGTCGCTTTCACTCAGCTTTTTTTTTTCTCCAATGATCGCTTTCACCAATCTCGCTACTTTACATCCGGCTCCGCGTAATCGTCCTTTCCCTTTAGCTTCCGCTCGCCCTCTTCCCCGCTTCCCTTGCCGACTCCCCAGCCGACGGGAGACAGGCGGGTGCTTCGAGTGAACGGGCTCGTTCCTTTTCCTTTAAGGCGTCGTTTCTCCGCTTAAGTGGGCCGTATAATGGTTCTCTCCCGTTCTTCCTCGTCGGGCTTCCACTCCGGTCGTTGAATTCGGTTTAGTGCGTGACGTGAGCTCGCGAGCGCGCGCGTGCGCGCCACCGAAGCATTTTTTTTCTTCACTTTTCTCGTCCTGTTTAGCTTAGCGAAGCGTAGCCGGTCGTTCGCGAAACTCGTTTTGCTGTCGTTTCTCCCCGTCTTCCTCAAACGTACGCACTGTGTACTTTGTCTCTCGCTCTTTATCTAAGCCGTTCTGTCTCCTTTGGCTAGCGCTGTGTCGTATTCAGTTGTCTTTCCCAGTACTAGTCAGTTTAGGCCTGACGAATTCAATCTGCCCCGGACGTTTAGCTATATTTTCGAAAAAAAAAATGCAAATTTTGCGGGCGTCAGCCTTAGGTGCCTCCTCAGACATGATTACTGACCGTCGTCGGCGTCACCATGGCATCATCACCGTGCGATGACGTCACCCCGAGGACACAGGTTGCCAAATTGATTTTACATCGTTATGACATGGCGTAACGTGAAGCAATCCGCATGATGGCGTCATTCCAAGACGTAGTCGCTCGGTCAAATGTGTGTCGATCTCAGAGGCAGGGCTGCGAAACCACGTGTGGGGAGGCAGTACAGGACCACGTTAGGCGCGGAAGCTTTTCGAGGAGGTGATATGGGTCAATACACACGACTGATAAGAAGAAGAATGAAGATGGCGTTTGACTTCGAGTCGGCTTAGGTGAATGCATAACGTACCGTGCGACGATTCATTGACGAGGCTTCAGGGAGGCGTTGAGGCAGTTTTGCAAGAATGTTTACTCTGCCGTTCGTCGCGTAAGAGAAGGTGATTCTTAAGAGCGAAAGGAAGAGAAAAGTGAGCCCCGTAACTGTTTGCTTCAGTGAGCGACACCTCAACAGTAGCTCACAAGGGATGGGGGTGAGGAGGGATAAAAAAGGTAGGAGTAAAGATGTAGAAAAGAGGAAGAAGAAGCGACAACAAACTGAGGGGATAGGAGAGATAGGAAAGATGGAAGCACGGTGTTGGGACTCCGGGTCCTGCCGGTCTCGTTTTCGGTAGCTGGCCCCGTCGCAGGATCCATCGTCCAACAATTCAGCGAGAAGAAGCGCCCGAACGAACGACAGAGATTTATTTACATGTGGAGAAGTGATCAACTGATCCAAAGAGAGAAGAGAGCGAGATACAAAACGTCTTCGGCATTTTATAGCGCCGCGTTATCGACACTGGGCGCACTGTCCGCATCGTCAGCCAATACGGTGGCCCCGCCACTTCGGCCATGAGGGAGGGGGAAACACACCTCACAACACATGAAGTGGCACAACCTAACACGATGTCCATATATGGTCGCGGCGCCCTGAAAAATGCCCAAACATGGTCCCGAACGCACAGCAGATTCCGGAATTCTCCCGGCGAGAGGGGGGAGCCTGAATGGGGAGGGGGGGGGGGTCGACGACACAGTCGGTCAAGAACCGGTTCTCCCCGCAACTCCTCTTGCTTGGTTCCCTAGGGCCGGTCGTAACAGTCTGTCGCGCGGGGGGGGGGGGGGGGGGGGGGGGTAAAGATCTCGATGGGCTGAGGTTTGCAGCCACTGTCCGGAGAGATCAACGCCGGCAGTCGGTTTGGTGACGACCGTCTTTGATGAAGTAGAGGGCACCACCTGCTTCATTGTGGGCTACACAGACATCACATACGCACATGAAAACACAACTACTCAGCCGGTGAGCGCCGGACAATTCCGCCAAACTCCACCAGGCAATTTTCCCCTATAACTGATATTAAAGGAAATACACAATTTATTCAAAATGTTACTCATACGTTAAGGTGACACAAAACAACAACACTGGAAGCACACCGAACCTGAAACCCTGGATAGCCGTGTCTTCAATGTTTTCAAACAAGTACACCTAAAAGAGTAAAAAAAAAAAACGATCACTAGCCCTTGTCTAGGTCAGGAAAAAAAATGCCAGAGTTCTCGAGACAACCTCTCGCGTCAGGGACATCGACTTAAGCCATCAGCGTTGCCATGGAGTACACCCTTTTTGTAGGGTATTTCAAACGTATATTGTTGCAAAACGGGGCTCCAACGCAGCAGGCGGCCGTTCTTAAAGGACATGGTCTGTAGCCAGGTGAGAGGACAGTGGTCTACTTCCACAATGAACTTGCTTCCGGCAATATAACAAGCCAGTTTCTGGACTGCCCAAACCAAGCACGCACATTACTTTTCGCTAGCGCTGTAAACCTGCTCACGAAGGGTGAGTTTCCGGCTAACATAGAGGACGGGATGCTCTTCATCCCTCTCATCCTTTTGACTAAGAACTGCCCCCATGCCTCTATCACTAGCGTCGCATTGGACTATGAAAGGCCTCGAGTAGTCTGGTGAACTAAGCAAAGGTTGGCTCGACAAGGCCGCTTTCAAAACGCGGAAAGCCTTTTCTTTCTCCTCATCCCAGTCGACCATTTGGGGCTCGGTCTTGCGCAACGCGTCAGTAAGAGTGCTGGCAATGTCGGAATATCTAGAGATGTACTTACGATAGTAACCAGCTATTCCAAGAAAATCCCGAATATCGGTTTTCGTTCGGGGCTGGGGAAAGTCTCGGATAGCTGCCACTTTCATTTCAGAGGGATGGCGGTGCCCTAGACCGATAACATGCCCGAGATAGAGTACCTCTGCTTGTGCTAGCTGACACTTGGGCGCCTTTACCGTTAAACCTGCTTCGCGTAGGCGTGTCAGTACTGCTCTCAAATGCGCCAAGTGTTCTGGCCAGGACGAGGAAAACACGGCGACGTCGTCCAAGTAAGGCAATGCGAAGTCCTCTTGACCCCGTAAAACCTTATCCATTAAGTTTGAAAAACAGTAAGGCGCGTTCTTTAGGCCGAAACTCAACACTTTAGGGCGGAATGTCCCCAATGGGGAAATAAATGCAGCAAACCGGCTCGCCCTCTCGGTGAGCAGCACCTGCCAGTAACCTCTCACTAGGTCTAGCGTTGAGATAAATTGCGCGCTGCTTACCCTCTCGACGCGTTCCTCAATGTGGGGAATCGGGTATGTCTGATCCTTGGTGATGAGGTTTAACTTACGATAGTCTACGCAAGGACGCGGATCTTTGCCGGGTACCTCCACAAGAATTAACGGGGAAGTGTAATCACTTTCACACGGCTCAATCACGCCCCATTCCAGCATCCTGTTAACCTCTGCTCTTATTAGCTCAAGCCGGCGAGGTGACACCCGATACGTCTTAGATCTTACCGGTTCCGACGAGGTAAGCTCTATGTCATGAGTGAGGACGGATGTCCGGCCTGGCTCGCTTACAAATCTGTCCTGAAACTCGGTCAAAAGACCACGCAATTACTGCTTCTGCTTCATTGTCAGTTGTTACTTTGATACTAAATCCTCAACTCTTTTCTCGATCGGGACTTCGTCCGATTCGGGAGCTAATTCAGGGATTTCTTCCGGAACCTCTTCCAGAACATTTAAAGTCATGTTCACGATGGCTTCCCTCTCTTTATAGAGTTTGAGTAAGTTGCTATGATACACCTGGTGTACCTTACGACTTCCTGGTAATTTTACCACATAGTTGGTGTCAGACAATTTTCGAGTAATTTCGGCCGGGCCGACCCATTGCACTTGAAGCTTATTCTTTTGGGAGGGCCTCAACAACATGACCCTGTCTCCTACAGCAAAGTGTCGCGCTTTAGCTGTCCGATCGTAGTAAAGCTTAGCCTTCTGCTGTGCTTTGGTCATCGCACTCTCGGCCAGTTCTTGGGCTTTTGTTAGACGATCCAATAAGGTGAGGACATATTCCACTACTACAGGATCATCACCCTGACCTTCCCACGACTCTCTCAGCATACGAAGAGGAGACCGCAGTCTGCGGCCGTAAACAAGTTCCGCTGGCGTAAACCCTGTTGTCTCATGTGGTGCAGTTCTTAGTGCAAACATCGTTGCAGGTAAGCACATTTCCCAGTCAGTTTTTCGTTAAAAACATAAGGCTCTTAACACTCGCTTCATCACGGAGTGAAGCTTTTCTATCGAGTTCGACTGCGGATGGTAGACTGAACTATGCAATAATTTCACGCCACACCGCTCTAGAAAGGTTGTCGTTAAGGCACTCGTGAAAATGGTGCCCTGGTCTGATTGTATCTCGGCAGGAAAGCCTACCCGGGCAAACACGGACAGAAGTGCGTTCACTACTTCCACGGAACTTAGCTCTTTTAGCGGGACCGCCTCTGGAAATGTAGTAGCTGGGCAGATTAAGGTCAGGATGTGACGGTAGCCTGAAGTTGTCTTGGACAAAGGACCTACTGTGTCAATTACCAACCGATGAAAGGGCTCCGTGATTACGGGTACCAGCTTCATTGGAAATTTCGCCTTATGTCCCGGCTTACCCACTCGCTGACACACATCGCAAGATTTTACAAACCTCTCTACATCTTTAAAGCATCCAGGCCAGTAGTATTCCTGTAAAAGACGATTTTTCGTCTTCTTTACGCCTAAGTGGCCTGACCATGATCCTCCATGCACCAAACTAAGCAAATCCTGACGATACGCCTGAGGTACGACTACCTGGTCAAACTCTACTCCTCGCCTATCTAGATACTTTCGATAGAGTATGCCGCTCCTCTCTTGGAATCTTACATTTCGTTTGGCGCTTCCCTCTTTCGAACTGTCCTGGAATTGCTTAAGCGTCGGGTCCCCTTTTTGTTCGGTTATTAATGAAGCGGGGCTCACCTGCAGCAGCCGACTGAAATTATCCGAAGTTGGCATGACACACAACCCTTTTGTAGTTCCTAGTACCTGGAATGTGTCACCCTCTGTGCTATCCTCTGTACTACCAGGAATCAGCTTGGGAGCAACGGCATTTTCTATTTGCTCGGTCAACGAGGCGTAATTGACCCCTTCCAATTCGGGAGGAGGTTCATCGTCGCCTTTAGGAATGGTTGCCTCCGCGACTACGGCTTCTGCAGCCTGTTCTCGCACAAGTCGATTTGTTACCGTGGTGTCCAACTCACAACCAGGCCCGTTGTCGATTTGAGGCTTGTTTGCCTCAGTGAATGTTGCTCTCGCAGCCAGCGCACGTGCCTTCGATCTAGTCAGTGCTTGCACTATGCCTTCTCCCAACGTTAGACCTTTCTCCTTCAGCATTTGATCTGACTTATTTGAAAATAAGTAAGGATACTGAGGGGGTAGATATGGCGATACCACGGCTTCCGTTTCCAACGTACCAAATGCGCCTTTAAGGACAACTTTAGTTACGGGAAGGCACTGACTGTTTGCTTCAACGGCTTGTCTAATCCAGGCACAGTCTCCTGAATACTGTCCGGACTGAACAAAGGACGGATGAACTACGTCCATAGTGGCTGCGGAGTCTCTAAGAACCCGACACTGCTTGCCGTTCACGGTAAGGTCGTACATATAGGGCTCTAACAACTTCATGTTCTCGTCGGCTTCATTTATAGATAAAAAGGCCACCTTTTCTTTCGGGCAGTGTTTCGCTAAGTGCCCTGTTTCGTGGCAATTGAAACAAGCAGCCGGTTTTCTCGCCTCAAATTTCCTTTTGCTTGCCTCTGCCGACGCCCCATAGTTAGATGAATTGTTTTCCTCACCCTTTTGTGCGAGACTTGTCGGTTGTTTTCTAAACGGCGCCTTATTCGGTAGTAGGAATTTTTTTCCTTTTAGGCTCGCTGTTTGCCCCGAGGGCGCGGCGCGTAACGAATTCTTCAGCGAGCTCTGCGGCTTTTGTTACGGTGTTCACGTCCGGTCTATCCTGCACCCAGAACGTCACCTTTTCTGGTAACCTTTGATAGAATTGTTCCAGACCGATACACTCGAGCACCTTGTCATGATTCCCATACGCCTTTGCCTCTTTGAGCCACTCCCCCATGTTGGCCATTAACTTGTAAGCAAACTCCGGGTATGAATCATTGTTCTCTTTTACGGCGTTGCGAAATTTTTGTCTGAAACCTTCCGCTGACAACCTGTATTTCTTGAGAAGGCTCGACTTTACCTCACTGTACTCGTCAGCCTCCTCTTTCGTGAGGCGCGCGATTACTTCTGAGGCCTCCCCCGGAAGTAGGGACAACAAGCGTTGAGGCCATGTATCCTGGCTGAAACCTTGCCTTCCACAAGTTCTCTCAAAGTTGACGAGGAACAGCCCAATGTCCTCCCCTAGCTTGTACGATCTCATTAGGTCCGTCATTTTGAACCTGACCTGCTCTGCGGTACCGGATGCCTCGCTGCCTCCTGCTCTACTATTATGGCTAATCTCTAGCTCGAGGCGCTTCATTTCAAGCTCGTGCTTTCGAATCTTATCTGCCTCAGCTTCTGCCGCTTTCCTTTCGGCCTCCGCCGCCTTTCCTTCGGCCTCGGCCGGCTTTCTTTCGGCCTCGGCCGCCTTTCTTTCGGCCTCTGCCGCTTGCCTCTCCTGAATCTCCTCGACACATTCTGACAGCTCGTCATCCTCCGCCCCCAATGCGAGAATCGCCTCTATCAGCTCTCACTTTCTTTGAGAGTCCGACACCTTCAAATTCAACTCCCTTGCAAGTAGCAACAACATGGTCTTTCGCAGGGATTTCAGATTCATGGCTGCTTCCAGTACCGCTGTCTCTGTTCCACAAAGATTCCTGTCCTGCAACTAATTAACCTTGACGGCAACGACAGCTCTAGATACCTGCCTTGCCTCAAGTTTTCCGTTAACTTAGTCTACAAATAAAATTTCAAAAGCTCTTACACGGAATCCTGCCCTGTCACTGTTAACCTTGACGCCACTGACAGAAAGAGCTTAACCAAGCTATCACACAATTTCTGCCTGACGCAAGTTACCTGTTAACCCAATGACCAGGACAGCCCCTCTTTACCAGCTTTTACTTAACACATAGAGTAAATGTCTGGTAAAATTTAACAGAGAAAGCCGGCACTCACCCAGTTCGCAGTCATGTCTCCGGCGTCGTGCCTCTCAGAAGTGCCGTTCGATTCCCTCTGGAAGTCGATGAGCTCGTGTCATCCTTCTCTTGCCGTCCCGTTGTTGGACTTCGGGCTCACTCCGTCCAGTGGTCGCTTTCGGGGTTATCGGCATCCCACCGCTGCCACCAGTTGTTGGGACTCCGGGTCCTGCCGGTCTCGTTTTCGGTAGCTGGCCCCGTCGCAGGATCCATCGTCCAACAATTCAGCGAGAAGAAGCGCCCGAACGAACGACAGAGATTTATTTACATGTGGAGAAGTGATCAACTGATCCAAAGAGAAAAGAGAGCGAGATACAAAACGTCTTCGGCATTTTATAGCGCCGCGTTGTCGACACTAGGCGCACTGTCCGCATCGTCAGCCAATACGGTGGCCCCGGCACCTCGGCGACGAGGGAGGGGGAAACACACCTCACAACACATGGAGTGGCACAACCTAACACGTTGTCCATATATGGTCACGGCGCCCTGAAAAATGCCCAAACATGGTCCCGAACGCACAGCAGATTCCGGAATTCTCCCGGCGAGAGGGAGGAGCCTGAATGGGGAGGTGGGGGTCGACGACACAGTCGGTCAAGAACCGGTTCTCCCCGCAACTCCTCTTGCTTGGTTCCCTAGGGCCGGTCGTAACAACGGTCCACTGGAGTCCGAGGACGGGGCACACTTGCGAGAGCTCTTGTCGGCGTTGGTAGATGGCGTAGAGCAAGTCCAGTAAGTGAGAGCTACACTGTCGTCGAAGGTCGTCGGCGTCTGGAGGTGACGTAGGGCGAGCCCAGTCGGCGAGAGCTACGCTGACGCCGGAGATCGCAAGTGCGCGCGCGCACAACCGGTCGGCACGGAATCCAGCAAGCGACTCTCGTCGCGTACGGGAAGGGACTTCGAATGTGCTTCACGGCAGTTTCAGTGAGCACCTAAAATGCACTTCGATCTCCTGACAAACAAACAAAAAGAGGATACAGAAGTTGGCTGGTGATTTAGCCGCAGATGTAGGAGTTATCCATTAGCATTATGCTATGGTGCGCCTCTTCAACTTCCGTCACTTCGCTTAAATGTTTCCTCTCTGCCTTAAGGTCATACCACGCCTTTTTGTCACGTGAGCTTCGGTTCAACGTACGTTACTTCCGGCTACCCATCTCCCGTATCAGTTCCACAAGAAACGAATGCTGGGAGTGGGCGTGCGAAAATGGACATCCTCAGGTCGCATGTTTGCTGCCTCTGAGTAGCAAGTTGTCTCTTCGTCCGCTTCACTTTGTTCACATATATTACAATATTACTAAAACACAATTAAAACAGTACAGTTAACGTTATCCGTATCTTCCTTAGCTTTATTACATACTGGCTCTCATTAATGTTGCGCTAGAGAGAAGAACGAGCTGACGAAAATTCTCTTCCTCCATTCATGCTATGGTAGGTATGTCTTCTTGTGGTCAATGCTGTGGAGCTTGCTGGTGCCAAGCACTAAGTCCCCATATCGATTTTGCGGTGGCCGTATATCGACGTAGGTGTGATGCGAGAGAGGCCCGTATACTTGGACATGGGGACATGATGAACAATCATGCTGAAGATTTCAGAAGTCCTCCTCTACACCGTTCCTCATAATCATATAGCGATTTCGGGATGTAAAACACCCCACAAATATAATTAATTTCAACTTTGCTTTTAGTCTAGCTTTCGTAACAACTTTGGCTCACACTGACATGAACGTCCGATATTGAAGTTAACGGTGTCCCCCACACGTGATTCAGTTTGTGCGACTCATCGTTCCATTTCTGCAGAAATTTCGATACTACGAAAGATGTTCTTGCATGTGGATAACGTAGAATACTTTCTGGAACACGCTGAAGATGCATCTCCTATATGGCAGATGGCCTTAGTGATTTTGGACTTCGGCCTAAGGCAAGGGAGGACGGGGAAAAGTAGGAAGGTCAACCAGACGCGTGCAATGTTCTTTACCACACTGAGTATACAAGGCCTGAAACAGTGACACAAAACGATTCTCCGAAGACTTATGTGGTTGCTTCTGGGCACTGCTTTCTCCGCTCTTCCATAGGCTGTTCTTAGGGCTCAGCTAGGCGATGCGCGTTGTTTCTGGGTTGCTTCCAAGTCGTTGCTAGATTTTGTCTGGGGTGTTGCTAAGGCTGTTTCTATTGTCACGAAGGCAATGTCTCACGGAAAGCTTTTTCTTTTTCAGCTACAGCTGGAGTTCGTTCTTTGCCAGATGCTCTTGTTAGAGGCGCTATTTAACGACTTGTCTCGAGGAGGGCGCCTCGAGAAAGAATGAGAGTCCGAACAGAAAAAGCTGCATCCAGTCGGTCACTGTGCGGATCGCGCTCCAAACCAGGCACCGCGCCGTGCTCCCGACCTGGCTGCAGGAATTAGGCGCCTTTCTCCTCTTCTAACCACTACCACCACCGCCCCAAACAAGCGATTCGCCGCTTGCGTCCTCCGGGTCAATCGGGGAGCGACATTTGAGCACTTGTTTGCACGTCAAGGCCGTTTTAGAGAATGTGCCTGTTTCAAAAAGCTGCTGACAGTTTTGTTGCGAGGCAGGCTTCACGCGACCATGAAAACTCGTGTTAAGATTGGTTATCCTCGGCTTGCCTGATTGGTCCGCGCACTTGTGGATGCTGGAAAAGCCTATTTAAGCAGCGACTCGGGCCCTTTTTGGGGTGAGCGGACTCGGGGTCAACGGCGCATCTCACCACCGGAGACCAGTCATGCAAGCCGAGGGGTATGGCATCATTTTCCGTGTTTTGTATTTGTGACTTAGTGCATAGTGTAAATTTAAGTTGTATTAGATAAATAAACCCCCAATGAGTGCTCTCCGAAATCATCGTGTCGACTTGTCATCGCTTGCCTGTGCGGAATCGCTCCCACGCTTCTTCGTCTGGATGGTCTTCAGATGTGTCTAGCTTAAACCCCGAAGTTTCGCTACACCATGTTGATTCTTACCGGAGATAAGTGTAGAATACTCTCTCGAACACGCTGAAGGTGCATCTGCCATATGGCAAATGACCTTAGTGATTTTGGTCTTGGGCCTAAGGCGAGGAAGGACGAGGAAAAGCAGGAAGGTCGACCAGACGCGTGCACTGTCCGTCACCACACTGAGTACAAGGCCTGAAACGGTCACCGAAGACTTATGTGGTTGCTTCTGGGCACTTCTTTCTCTGCTCTTCCATAGACTGTTCTCAGGGCTCAGCTAGGCGATGCGCGTTGTTTCTGGGTTGCTTCCAAGTCGTTGCTAGATTTTGTCTGGGGTGTTGCTAGGCTGTTTCGGTGTTGGTTCTTACCAGAGATATGTGTCGAGTCGAACCACAGACAGGTCACGACGACACGTGTGTCCAAACTCCGGGAATAGAAACTCGCGCTGAAACCACGCGTTCGAACTCCTCGTATATCTGCGGACACGTAGTCATTGCCGCAGGCCTTCCACCGCTTCGAGGTCTTCTCGCAGTCGCCGCTGCTTTTCTCCGTTCCCTGGTACTCTCTCGTTGTATGTACTCGAGGTCTTCGGCTCGCCACCATCACTTGCAGCCATTTGTGGGGCTAACTACTCGTTGTTCTCGCTATTTTTTTGGCGGGTGGTGATTACTAGGATTTACCCAATTTCTATGGCAAAATCTCCGTTTATGACGAACGTAGTTTTTTTTATAGACCGCGCACACAAATTACGGCTAGCTTAAACATCGTCGCTGTTAGCGAAAGAGAAGGGGGAATACGACAGGGTTTGAAGCCTGTCTCTATAACACAAGTGTTTCACGAGAAAGAACGAAACGCTTTCAGAGACCTTCTGTGCTGAGGACGGTCTTTTTCAGTGTCCAACACTATTTCTCTTGAGAATTGAGTTGTTTTATGAGCTTGGTTAACTTTGACCGGATTGCTCGAAGTACAGAAGGGTCAGTAATGTTTCCTGTCACGCAGGACGACCTGGAAACTAGGTAGATTGGTGGTTTTTGTTTCGGTGCGTGTAGTACATGCAATGCTTAAAAACAAATAAACAAACAGGGAATGGTGCAAAAGCACGGTGCGCCAGCGCAGTTGTAACTATGCATCCGAACCTTCTGACATTTAAGGGACTCCTGATTCCCTTTTCTCTTTATAAGCTCTTAATGTTGACTTCTAACTGCTGATGTACTATTGCTACAGCAGTATTAATAGTGAGATTAGTAGTAGTAGCAGCAGTAGAAAGAGAAAGAGGATTCGGCTTTCTGCGTCAGAGCCACTCCCTTTTCGTTGTGAAAGGCTAGCAAGATAAATGTCATATCAGCAGTTATCATAATGATGATTGCGTTGATAATTGTAAAATTATTAGCAAAATAGTTCTAGTCGTCAAAACAACGCCACGTGTAAGGTTTTCAAGGCCAGTCTGACGTCGTGAAATATACAGTAGCAATAATGGTACGTTAGTTGTAGCTTCTCCCGAATTGTGGTCCAATTACAGAAAAAAAATAATAAAAATGACCTCCGGGAACGGCCCTGCATTCGATATTCGCCGGAAAGGTGCTCAAGTCGTGCGCGTGGCGGTAGTCTTCTGTGTGCGGTACTTTCATGCAAAAGGATGAACCAACTTGTGTAACTATACATACTCTGTTGGAACATACTGGATCGAACATTCGAAAAAAAAAACAAACAAACGAAAAGATACTCTTCAAAGAAGGCGAAGAACACTTTACCCCCCCTCCTCCTCCTCACTGCAATGTCAAGCATCCGAGAGGCACCGCGAATCACTTTTACTGCTGTTCTCCATATTCGGCAAGAAACAACAAGAACAACGCTGTAACCTTTGGGATAGGCCGTTTGCCTATTCAATCCAGGCTCGGGGCCCTCATTTTCATATCAAACTCTGCGCCGTCCCTTCGAATACCACTTTCGCTGCCGGCACACTTACGGCCACACTTTTCTTTTTTCCGGGTATCGAAGGAGGTTCTGCCTTGGGCTGCGAGCTCTTGGGATGCAAGAAACTAACAAGGACCTGGTGTTCAAAGAAATGAAAAGATCGAACGGCATGCTCAAATAGCGGGTAGCGGAGGGGGGGGGCGGAGGGGGGAGGGGGCTGAAAGACTCACATGCGAAGTGGCCCCAGCGAATGTTCTCAGCGATAAAACCGAGCGAGGCGGCAGCATGCGGTCAGTCGGCGTTCTATAGGCTGCGTTCGAAGCGTTCCTGTGGATTGCCTTCTACGGGTCTGATAATGGAGTCGGCCGAACGTGCTCCGAAGCAGCAATGGCTGGCAGCCGCCTTCTTCCTTTCTTCCTTGTTTACGTTGCTGTCCGGAGCATCGCCCGGTATATATGCAGGCTGCCATGAGAATGCTCGTTATCTCCTTACATCTTTATCTTCAGTTCCTTCCGATAAGTAAGCTTATCATCATTTTTTTTTCATGTCTCCCGCTAGCCATCTGCCGTTTGTATGTACGTTAGGTGTCGCCGCGCGAAGGCAGTACTTCTTCGCTCCGATTTTATGCGTATACGCGCGGTATTACGAGGCCCCTCTTCATAACAAGCCGTCCGTCGCCGCGCGTTTTACTGGATGACGTCCCTCGTTTTCTAGGCGCTGGTTTTCCGATGTTGCATGCATGGTGTAGTACTTGGGCGTCTTAGCAAGTGGAGTGGAACAAACGCAAAAGAGGCAAGGCAAAAAAGGGACTATAGCGCCCGTCCTGTCTTACGTGCCTCTTTCTTTTGTCTAAAAATAAAATAGAGCGCAAATAAGGACGGAACACAGGGAAACAAGTAGACAGGAATGCACAAGCGTTCTATACTGTCTACTTGTTTTCTTTGTACCGTCTTTATTTGCGCTCTACTTTTATTTTTAGACTTCCACCAACTCGCCTAGCAACGCATTATACTAAGTTATTTCTTTTGTGTTTGTTCCGCTGCGCCCGCTTGCTAAGATGCACAGCACCTATCAACTAGCCTAAATTTTTACGTCGCATACGTCTGCGTCTGTATGCGCTGCGTCTGGACCTTAGTCAGGGCCCGTATTAACAAAAAAGTCTTCCGACGATAGTTCTCGCCAGAGAATATTTCAGCCAATCACGATGCGGGACGTGTCATCAGCCAAGCTGAATGACCAGTGGGAAGTGCGCTTACGAAAGACAAGTTTTTGTTAATTGAGCCCCTGGTGAAGATGGTGAAGTCCTTAGACGTCCTTAAGTGTGCGAAAAGGGACCACCGTTCGTCAGAAATCATCGTCACGCGATGTAGTCTTTCTATGACGTCATCACTGTGTCGCAGATCGTAAGAAGTTGTGACGTCTTCATGGCCGGTTAGTGACGCCATTCTGGCTTCGCGCAGCGTGACGTCACGCGACGTCATCGCCTGGTCATGTGCGGGCCGATGCCGGAGGCACGCGTTGTGCGGAAAGCTTTCGGAGAGGGGAGCCGGGAGAGAGGGCATCAATTCAATCGAATGAGAAGAGAAGGAAAAGATATTGGCTGTAGTCTTCGAGTCATCTTTAGGCGAATGCAAGATGAGCCTTGTGAGTTATCGTTATTATTGTTAAATGTTATCTCCTTGGGGGATGAGGAACAGGGAGCGGGGCGAGTTCGATCTTTGTTTAACGTTCTTTTGTGTCGTTGGGATGGATTTCATACATTTGAAATATGCACTACTTAGGCGTCTCAGTGTTTGACGTTGTTCGAAGCGACATATAACAGCATCATTTGTGCATACGTGTGACAAGCAGTCTCGTTGCCGTACGTACCAAGCCGTCAAGACCTCTTTCTATGTGGATACGACAGCGTGGCTCGAATGCACAAGCGTGGCTCGAATGCACAAGGTATTTTGTAGAGTTAGATCAAAGAGAGCAAGGGCGATTATAGGCCAGCCGGATGAGTGTTTTGTAAGCTGCCCTGCATTGCTGATACCACGACTACTAGAGAAATGAAAGAAATGAAAGAAATGAAAGAACGTGGCGCGCACATAGCAGGCCGTGCAGAAGGACTGCAGTCTTGCGACTGTGATTATGATTAGACACGCAGATTGCCAACCACCGAGGCTGTACTTTTCTTTTCGTGCGAATCCTATACGCAAGCCTATTGGTTGGTGCCTTGTACAAGGCAGCACAGACAGCAAACGCAGGGCACGAATACGGGGTATGGGGCAATTCGACTTTCCCGAAGCCTCGCAATGCGAGAGAAACGGAGAAGGAGGCAATTATATGGATGCCACCGAATACGCTCTACGGGTGGTCTGGACGCAAACGCAACATCGGCGCGTGTAATACAAGAAACGAAGGGCGGGGTGGACATGCGCGAAAACTATACAAGAGATCGAATCCACGGGAGCAACCATGTCGTATAGGGAAGACCCGAAACACGCGCGTTCCCACTGCATCCTCACGCGCCGCTGGCAAATTTTACCCAAGGGTGCCGGAAGAGCAACAAGATGCGGTCCAAGAACAATCGTCGTGGCGTCGTTTCGGCAATGGCACCCGTGCCTGCCTTTCCGAGCGTGCACTGTATACACTCGCTCCGTTTTATTTATTTATTTATTTTGTTTCTCGCGAGCGTGTATTTCGGTCACCCAAAACGGAGCACCAGAGGCGATAAAGAGCGCCGCCTAGGAGTTGAAGCAAAAAAGTGCGCGGACAGAAGGGGTGTCTGTGCGGGCCGTATAACGATAAATCAAAAGGGCTATATGGTACCTCGAGGAAAAGCTGATGGCACACTGAAACCATTACATGTTCGGGGAGGGGGAGATAGGTGATGTAGCTTTCTCTCGCTTCGGGCTTCTTTAAGAACGTGCAAGCCTATGCAGATTGCGGAGGACGTGATTACTAGTACGTATTGTGCGGGACGTTTTGTGGGCTGTTTCACTCGCCATGGGATTAGGCGGTGTCCAGAGAGAAAACGCGAATTCACTTGGCTGCAAGAGAGAGAAACAGTGTGTGTGTGTTTCAAGACCTAAAGAGAAATGAAGGGGTGATACAACGTAAGTAAACGAAATGAAAGTGATGACAGTTGCTGAAATCTCGTTTGAGGGAGTCACTTGATAGTGTTCGAGTATATTCCTTGTCCTATTGAACATTTCGTTGTTCATTATAAGGGGAGAGAGATGAATATTTGCGAAGGAAAGGGGACGTCTGGTTTCTGAATTCTGTGACCACTGTGGCGTCACGCTTGTGTCATTGCCTTTCAGGGTTCGGGTCATTCTGGCACACTAGTTACTACTAAGAACTAGTGCTTTAAAAGAATGATTTGAGCCGAATGATGGAGAGAAATATAATTCGGAGTCAATGATTCGACATGGAAATTGTGCGAAATAACTCAGCAATCGGTGTCTTCCTATACGAGGGCCAGAATGGGTGTCTGAGGATTGTTGGATCAGAGATTCGCAACAGGACAAGGTAATGTTCTGGTGGAGCAAATATTGGAAAAACAAAACACATTCAAATAGAATGCCAGAGTACTCACTCAACAAAACCCTATAAGGAGAAATTCACCTTGCCCTGGTATTCAAAAAGTATAACGGTATTCAAGCTGTCTGTAGTATAGCTAACCAACAAACGCTTAGAAAACTAACAAAAAAAAGCAAAGGGAAGTGATTGATAAAAGCTGAGTCACGTCAGCCATTGCTAGCTGTACAATCAGTTGATAAAAATTTAAGAAAGGAATAAAACATCTCGATTACGAAAAGAGGAACAAGCAACTGCGGTGGTCTGTCGTGTTTAGGCGAGTGCCATCTGGAATAGAACATCATCATCATCATCGTCATCATCATCATCAACATCATCATTATCATCATCATCCAGATGAACGTTCTTCATCTTCAAGAAAAACGTGTTTACACAGAAGGTCTGGTCCTAACCAAGTGCCGTTGCCTGTCATCGCTGTCCTTATTTGTCAGCAAATTTGAACCATTCGAAAGTCGTTATATACCTCGCGAAAACAGGCAATTCCGCTGTAATGTTTAGATCGAAACTGTTCACTCAGTACGTAATGTTTTCCTTGATAGCGTGACAGAGGTCCCTGTGAGGAGACCGAGCAACAACACACGTCTGACGGCTCGAGCAAGGGACGTTTGTTTGAAGGAATCTTGCTCACAGGCCACTCTGCTTCGCTGTTTGTGGCAAAGAGGCCCTAACGAAGTAATTTACCTTTCGCATCAGAATGGCATACAGCGCGCGTTGTTAACAACTGTGGTAGTGGAGAGGCGTTACAGCACATCTGTGACTGTCCTTGCTGCAATGGTCAGAGAGATGCACTCGCGGTCGCTCTAGCTGGTGTGGACCACAGAGTGATGTTGATGACAGTGACTGCTTTGGAATGTCGTCCTGAGAGGTCGTCGTGGGGGAAGGCGATGAAGACATTGTTTAAATTCTTGAAGAAAACTGAGAGAGAGAGAGAGAGAGAGAGAGAGAGATGGAATACGGGGAGGTTAACCAGAGGAAGACTCCGGTCTGTTACTCTGTACTTGGGAGGGGAAAAAGGTATGTAAAATAACTGAAGACAGGAAGAGTATGTGAGAGTAGGAAAAAAAAATAGTGACTTGCACCGGTGGTTACACACCAATGGTGATATTGTGACTGCGAGGTGTGAGACTTTGTGCAAGTGTGCTCCCCCTCTTTCATGTTCTCTCTACCTCTTACTGTCAAACTCCGCTATCTCTTTCTCCAGTGTAAGGTATACCATTCCAGTTTCAAGTTCTGAAGTGGTTAACATGCCTGCTTTTCCTCTATTTCCTGTTCCTCCGTTCTTTCTTCGGGAAAACACAAAAAAGAAATGTGCAACGGTGGGTGCGCCTGTTACGCGATCTGTAAAGGTAATTAGTCGTCCCCCCTTGAGCATATACGAATGCCAGGTAAGGATCGAGAACAGCCATGTCGAAGACGAGACGAAAAAAAAAAAAGGTTAGACCACAAAGAAAAAAAAAAGAAATATGTGAGGTTGCAGGACTTCTGCCGCTGCTGTGACCGGTGGTGGTGGTTTCGAGTGGTCCGGCGCATGATGGCTCGTGGTGTGGATGACAAACGGCTCGCAGATCATTTTTCAGTTGGCCAACCCCCTTCTTGACGGGCTCAGCCACTTCGAGGCGTCGCATTAACGGGTTCTCCGCGACTGCTGCTGCTGCGGCTTGCGTGCGTGTGCGTGTATGTGACGTGCGTTGTGCACAGGCGCGTTGGGACAAACGGGGATGGCAGAAATGACACGGTGCGCGAACAGGTGGCGGGAGGAATAGACTGATTAACTCCTTACTTCGCTCTGTCAACGCCAACGCACTGCATTGCGTTTGTCTCTCTCTATCTCTCTACCTATCTTCTTTGTCCTTTACTTCGGCATGGGTGGAGGAGGACTCGGCGACTGTGGTGGCCGCCCAGCGTCGTGTGCCGCAGTCGAGTCCTGTCGGCGCAGAGATGCGGGCCTGTTATAATTCATCATGATGAATTCCGCATAGCTGGACGCCTGTTTGGTCGCGATGCTATGTGACGTCTTGCCTTTCGGAGCCAATGAGACGCGCGCCGATGGGTGTTGCCTTACTGCCCAGAAAATAAGGACTTATTAAGGCGAGAAGCCTTAGATGCCTTATTAAACGCAAAAGGTAAGCGTAGGCGGCGTCGGCGTCGACGCGAGTGGCGCAAATGATCCTTAACGCGTGGCGACGTCATCAGCACGCCACATACACCACCAAGATATGTGAAGTCACATATTTACGTACTCATGTTTTCGCCTTGTCATAGGCAGGCCGATCCTAGAGGCACTGCAATGGCTCCAATGCCTCCAATCACGGAAACAGCGCAAGACCACAGTGAATACAGAAAGCTTTCTGTCTGCACCCAGCGAGGACGATCGGGGTTTATACAATCGAACTAGAAGAAAATGATGGTTTTTTAGTTCGAATCGTGATAGACGCTTGCGAGGGGGGGGGGGGGTGATTCTTAAGAGAGAAAGGAAGAGAAAAGTGAGCCCCGTAACTGTATGCTTCAGTGAGCGACACCTGAACAGTAGCTCACAAGGGATGGGGGTGAGGAGGGATAAAAGATGTAGGAGTAGAGGTGCAGAAAAGAGGAAGAGACGTGATGTGGTAAGCCAGGAGCGACAACAAACTGAGGGCATAGGAGAGATAGGAAAGATGGAAACACGGTCACAGGAGTGGGAGCACGGGGCACCACTTGCGAGAGCTCTTGTCGGCGTCAGTAGATGGCGTAGAGCAAGTCCAGTCAGTCAGAGCTACACTGCCGTCGAAGGTCGTCGGCGTCAGGAGGTGACGTAGGGCGAGCCCAGTCGGCCAGAGCTACGCTGACGCCGGAGATCGCGAGGGCACAACCGGTCGGCACGGAATCCAGCAAGCGAGTCCTGATAGACGCTTAACGGACCGTGTCACTTCATACTCCTGGTGTTGCTTCTGCTGCTTTCACAAGCTCGATGTCTTTATGTTCCTGCCAATGACTGGGAGTCGTAAGAGTGCGTCCTCGCTTCTGGCGGCGTGCGCTCCGGGCATGTGTTTGCGATACAGGAAGCGCGTTCGAGCGCCGCTCTTCTCGCACTCGCACGTATAGCTTAAAACTGAGAAAGTCGAGCTATAGTTGATAACTACCTGTCATGCGTTGGAACTCGCTCGCTGGATTCCGTGCCGACCGGTTGTGCCCTCGTGATCTCCGACGACAGTGCAGCTCTGGCTGACTGGGTTGGTCCTATACGCCACCTCCTGACGCCGGTCCCCGACGACGACGACAGCGTAGCTCTGGCCGACTGGATTAGCCCTACACCATCTCCTGTCGCCGACAAGAGCTCTCGCCAGTGGTGCCCCGTTCTCAGACTCCTGCAACCGTGTCCATCTTTCCTGTCTTCTCCTTGCTTCCGTCGTTCGCTGTCCCTGCGCCTCGCTCTCTCATTCCTCTGTCTTTATCTCTCTACCTTTTAATCCTATCCTTTTAATCCCCTCCCTTGTGAGCTACTGTTGAGGTGTCGTCCCCTTGAGAGACAGTTCCGGGGCTCACTTTTCCCTGCTTTTCAATTATAATCACTTCCCCTATCACGCCTTGTCTGGCTGCCATCTCCTGTGTCCATGTTTGCACGCCCACCCTCTTTCATGATGAACACAAATGTAAAACGAGTCGTGGAGTCATTGGGCTACCTGCGAAAGATTCGTCATGTGTACGCGAACTTGCGACACCCATCGGAACGATGCATGCCCCGTTCAGTGGTGGATAATTACTACGCACTTCGCTAACGAAGACATTAGCGCTGACTGTAACTAATGGCATCGTTCGCAATCTGTCATCAACGAGTGCCGAAGTTCAAGTTACCGACGACAGTAATCACTCGTCGGGAACGCTTCGAGCGCGAAGTCGCAACGAATCGAAGCCATAACAGCTCCAGTCATGAAACGCTCCTCCATATTCCATCTTTATGTCTCCTATTCGCTCATTTTTTGTCACGTGACAGAATGTCGAGATCCTATTGGTCCGCGAGCGAGCGGACACGTTGCTATTGGCTCCTAAAGTAGCCGTCCTAGTTCAGTGCGAATGGAGAGCGCTTATAGACATTTTAACCTTCACATCACGGATGAGCCGCAACAAGGGAAAACACCTTCGTCTTGCGATTGATAGCAACGAGCTACTATATATAATTTCGGTCGTGAGGCTTACCGAAACGGCTCTATTGTGGTTGGTCCAAACAGCGATGACCAATAAGAGCGGCAGCTTTGCCCAATCAGCGCACAAGGGTCGCAGTGTCTGCGTCAGTGCTTCGGTTCATCTGTCCTTCCAGGTGTAACTGCACCGCGTTTTCACGTGCACGAGCAACGCACACCGCATCCATTCTCACGAACGTTTTGGTGAAATACTATCATATTAAACGGAAGAAATCATGTAAAGCTGTGTTTAAAAAAAAAATGGAGCATGGCGCGCCGTGAGTGGGGAGCGCGCACCCAATGACAAGTCAGCGGCCGGCCCACAATCCCTGCCAGCGTGCGCATGCGTCGTTTCTTCGGTCTTTCTTGTCGTCCTTTGTTACCAATATTTTTTTCCTCCTCTCTCTCTCTCTCTCTCTATGCTTAATCCTTGGCGTATGTCCACTGTCCTTTGCAGCTGAACAAGCACTATTTCGTATACCCGCTAACCGAAACGCCAGAAAAGGAACATGAAAACGACTCTTGAAGGCATTTTAAATCGGATCCCGAGCGCTTAAACGAGACTGGACGGAGCGTTCAGCCAATCGCAATATGGCGACCGGCCCTTTAAATTCGAAAAAAAAAAAGCCGGCCCCCGGACTCTGCTTGGCAGAACTCGGAGCCCGGGTCCCCGCCCCGGGCCTATGGTAGCGCGCGCGAGCCCCTGCGAAGCGCTCTAAAAAACGTTCGGGAGCGCCGGCTTCAAAACCTCCTCGCCACGTTTTCCCCTTCTCCACCGGTTTTATAATGCGCCGCTGAAGCGGCTCGTATCTCCATCCTCCTCGGATGCTGGCGCTCCCTTTCTTTCCTTGAAATCGATTAAACTTTTCGTAAAAAATCGATGCCTCCTGACTCCGCCCCCTTTTCGTTGGCGCGCTGTGACGTTTCTGCGTTCTTTTTCATTTCCTCAATAGCCATTGGAAAAGTCTGATAACAGGAGTGGTTACATAAAATCGGTGGTACGAGGAGAGTAGTGCGTAATATGCGGCAATACTTTTTGAAGAAAATACCACTTATAACGCTAAGCGGTTGCTTTGAAGTCGGGGATGGCATGGGCGAAATGCATGGGCACTCGAAGTAAGACAGACGGCATAACTTTGGTGACCAGCACTATTCGCTGCGAATGCTTAAGGCTACTCGTGTTACAACCGAAAAAGGAATATGTCTATACTTATGACAGGTAGCGACCGCAGAGCGGAACCATGACAGCGAAATTATTAAAATAATAAGGTTGGGGTGGAGCACATTCGGCAAGCATTTTCAAATCATGAATGGTAGTGTGCTACTATTTCTCGAGAGGTAGGTGTACAATAGCCGCATTTAATCTTTACTTACCTACGGAGCAGAAACATGGAGGCTTACAAAGAGGGTTCAGCCTAAATTGAATATGACGCAGTGAGCGTTGGCAAGGAAAATGGTAGGTGCAACTTCAGGATACAGAAAGTGAGCAAAGGGAGTGTGAGAACAAACGGCTGTTAAGGATATCGTAGTTGAAATGATTAAGAAATGTTCGTAGACCGGGCAGTTAGCGCGTTGGCAGGATAACCGCTGACCATTAAGAGTAACTGATGGCATTCTCAGAGAAGGCAGACGTGGGAGAGGCAGACAGAAAATCAGGTGGGCAGGCGAGGTTAAGAAGTTTGCAGGTATGACATGGCAGCAGAAAGCACAGGACCGGGTTGATTGGAGGAACATGGGAGAGACTTAGAAGTGTGGCAGCTTATAGGCTGGTTGGTATGGCATGACGATAGTTATAGCGCGAGAAAAAAAAACGACGACCCAGAGCGTCCTTGTTTCTGTGTCGTCGTTTTGTTCTCGCGCTATAACTATCGTCATGGGAGAGACCTTTTCCCTGCAGTGGGTGCAGTGAAGGTGGTAGCGATGATGACCCGCGTGGGACTTGTGTGGTCGTTGCATTCTCATGTATGGTGTCCAGCAGTAAGCGATCCGTGCTTTCGCATACGTAGCTGCCACTGAAGGCATGGTTGAAGAGCACTTCACTCTGTAACAGCCATGTACTGTACCCATGTACTGTAAGTGGGGTTGATAGTCTTTTCACGAGCTCACGTGCAGTGCCATCAACTGCGAAAGGGAACACGCGAGCATGTAGGGTGCCCCTTTTTCTAATTTAGCGTGCCTTTGTTTGTGCTGACTTGAGGTCATCTTTTTTTTTGGGGGGGGGGGGTATCTTGCTACATTTTGCGTAGGAGGGGTCGGCGATGTCCTGTGTGGCCATTGCAGCGAGCACAGCCTTCCACACATTCTGTTTTACTGTTGTTGGCTATAATTAATGCACAGAGACGATCGTTCGTAACTGCGCAGCTCGCTTTTGTCGAAAACAGATCTGAGAAGAAATCGTCTTGAAACGCCGATATTACACTTCTTACAATCTGACAGGCCTGTAGGCATTCTTGCAGTTTTTATATATAAATAGGACAGAATTGAGTAAGTGATCCTTAGTTTGAACTTGTGTTAGCGATACTTTGCAGTGACAGCCCCACGGCAATACATCGATCAATCGTGGGAAGGGTCTGTGCGCCATGCCTTTTTCTTAAGCGTTCACTTTACTCTCTTATCTTTCACGATCATCATGTGCTGTTTCCTACGGTCACGAAAGTGTAGTAGATGTTTATTTCTAATTACCCTCCGTAAATTTCCTGTGGTCCACGTATGTGGTCCAAGATTATATGTGTGCTAGACTTGTACACCTGCTCGACTTTATCAAACTTCAGAAATTATAGAATATGCATTTAAGATGCGTGCTTCAATTATCTCAGGGCCCATGTTTGTATTGATACTTTCAACTGTCTACGTTATTCGTGGCTAAGCACAACTTTGTGTGGTGGTGTCATCCATTGGCAGATTTGGAGCACGTCCGGTAATACTTTCTTCTGCTCCATGCAGAGCAAGTCTATGGCGGACTGAGAGTGCTCCCCGTATGTTCCATTGGCAGATCCAGAGCAGCTCCGTCGAGAGATCCACTCCACGGAGCAACCTTTTCCACTCCGCAAAAGTCTGCGGATTCGACCGGAAGTCGCCAGCGCCCCGAGCCTTGAAACGGTGTGAACTTTGGGCGCGCCGACGGACGCCGCTCGCGTCAGGTGCGCTTCGCATCGGAGCTCACGTTTCGCTAGCGTAGCGTCGCTGTGCCCAGCGGGACCATTCAATGCACGAAGAGAAATGCGCGCATAGCTACGCCAACGGCTACGCTTTAGAATCGCGTTTCATTCGGACCCCGCCATTTGCTCTTTCGCTGTCATGAAATTGTGTTGTCAATTGGCGGATTCCCCCCTGTTGTCCTCCGCCAGAGTGGAGTGCTCCGGCGCAGAGTTCGTCTGCCACCCCGAATCTGCCAATCGATGACACCACCAGTGAAGAGATTCACTGCCTTGTCTACTCACTAGGTCTGGTCGAGCAGAGCCTTTTCTCCGTGCCAATCGTCTCGTACCAGTCCGCGTCGGTGGGCTGTATAGTTAGGTGGCCGTACCGTGTACATGTGTCCATGTGAGGTATGTAACTGCGCAAAAAACTGACGGAAACAAGAAGGAGAGAAAAAGGACAGACAAGTACTGCGCTTGTCTGTCCTTTTTCTCTCCTTCTTGTTTCCGTCAGTTTTTTGCGCAGTTACATACCTTATGGATCAGTACCAACTAGCCCAACTTACCATTCTTCTGAAGTCCATGTGAGATCTAGGTCAAGCCTCCTCACTAAAAAATAAAAGAAAATCATCTGCCATAATCTTCGATGGGGGCGGGTTCGGACATGGGCTGATTCTTTCTTTTCTCGTTTCGCCCGAAGGAAACTCCCGGGCTTTAACTAAAGTTTATTCGTCGATTTATTCATGACAGTCGACAAATGGCGAATCACTAGACGTTTTAGGGACGACACAAATCGTATGAGGAATGTGGCAGTGATTAAAACGAAACAACTAGAATGCTGTTGGGCCTTTATGATCTACGCGTGAAGAAGCAGTGAAGACCAGGGCAAGGGTTGAGCACGTAATTACACTACGGCGGAACAAAGGCTTGCTTAGCTTAGGCACCTTCGGATTGTGGCGATGCACAATGAGAAGCTGCTCCCTTACTCATATTGCTATAGCCGCGAAAAAAAATATCGGAAAGAAACCTGAACGACAACCTAGTGGGCGAACAGTGGCTCGACTCTTTTTGTGCCGTCGTGTTGTTTACTGCGGAGCCGCCCCTTTTGATGAGTGAAGAAAAAGTGACAATAGCGAAACGTGTTGTAGCAGGGGAAAGGTCAGAGCACAGGGCCATGACCGATGCCTCTGCATCGTTGTCATTCGTGGAACCATGGGTTCGCATATCTGTACTTGTCGTCTAAAGCGAAACACAAAAATAATTAACGACAATAAATCGGGTAATAATGACGATGAATTCTTTATTTCACTCAATGGGGCTGCTGGGGAAACTTAATGACCTACTCTGAGAAGAAAGTGAATCAAGGAGTAGGGAGAAACGTGATAAGACAAGAGCGTAGGAGAAAACGCAAAACAAAAAATAGGTTTAAAGAACCTCCAGCATCGGGCGCGAAATAAAAGACAACAACAGCTCCTCATGGACAATTCTATGGCTAGTGCACGCCCTTCCACTCCGATCCGAAAGGGGCTGTCCGGGGATATTCGATTTTCGGGTTAAGCTGGTGTTTAATTCTTGCTTTTCGATGCCTCGACGTGGCTCTGCATTTAGAAACCCGCCTCGCTGAGTGACTCCATTGTTTAGCGTGGAATGAGTCTTAGATCTCACCAAGAGTACTGTCTGTGTTTGTTGGTTGGCAGGTGGCGCCATCTTCTCGCGTACGTCTTTTTAGTTTTTGCACGCTCTCGGATACTGTTATTCTCTCACAGCTCTTACGCCTCGCGTTCCTTGCGCTTCTATTGTAGTTTGTAGAATAGACTTTTCGATGCTGAGTCAGTATGGTTGTTCGTTATTATATGGAGTGTTCGCAAATTACTGCTTCCAGTGTCGAGGAAAAAAAAAAGTTGGTTGTCTCACTGCTGGCGAAATCGCCGCGGCTTTTTTGACGAGTGAGTTTGGTATAGAAATTTTCGCTCGATTGAGAGCAAAATGGGGAGGAGCCGCTGGAAGTGAGACAAAGGAAGACAAGAAACAATAACAACAACAATAACAACAACATCAACAAAACACGAAATATTTGTTTCCGCTTACACCTATGGTTCGGCTTTGCCATGATCGATTACTCGTGTATCTGCTCTTAAGAGCTGAAGTCGATGGCGCAGTACTCGGAAATTTATCGCGTACGCACTTCCCAATAGATCTCATTTTTACTTTCTTGTGAGACAAAAGCTTAGCTCTGCGGGGGAGCTTGCAAGGTGAGGCCGTTCACTCGTTCTTTCTCCGAAGACATCTTGAAAAGACGGAGTCGTAAGAAAGCATGGAAAAGCCTGGGAACGTTCAATTACGTCGAGCACTTGTCTTAATATCGGTTGTTCATTTGCGCCTTTGAAGCGATGACTGTGCTTACTTTCATGTCAAAGGTCAAGAAAAACAAAGACTACTTTGAACTCCGTCTAGGCACAGTTGCTCTGGCGTTCAAGTGCAAAATCAATGATAGTTTGTTCTATATCCTTGTCCATGAAGCCGCATTCCACTAGTTACCGAAGTGCATACTATTGCCGTATTATTATTCGGGTTTTCCTTGTAGAAGTTCAGTTACAAAAAAAAATTAGCGTGGCTCTTGCTAGTTTGCGAAGTGCTGGGTCGTAGTACAGCAGTGATTAACTTGCTGGCCCTGGCTTGGCTATAGTTTTACACCCTCGCAAGTCTGTTTCCCAACCTTTAAGATACTATACCATGCATAGCAATGCTTGCCCCCCCCCCCTTTTTCTCTCTCTATTGGTTCTCTGTGTTAATCTATCTATCTATCTATCTATCTATCTATCTATCTATCTATCTATCTATCTATCTATCTATCTATCTATCTATCTATCTATCTATCTATCTATCTATCTATCTATCTATCTATCTATCTATCTATCTATCTATCTATCTATCTATCTATTTTATTTATTTATTTTCTCTATGTTTCTGTATTTATTTTCTCTATGTTTCTGTATTTATTTTCTCTATGTTTCTGTATTTACTTTCTCTAAGCTCCACCGTAAAACTTCTGTAGTGCTTATGATTGGTTTCGTTTAGAAATACTTTCTCAATTAAATTTCTTAGTCCGTACCACAGAAATGTGCAAATTTCACTTCTCGCCACACTCGTCCACTAAAAGCTGTCAAAGGAACACACGTGCGGCTAACACCAATTAGGGGGCCGCACGTTTTAATTTCTCTGGGTAACCATTTGTACGGAATTATTGAGTCGCAATTGAGCGCGTTCGGGTTCATGATAACCGTACATTTTTGTTTTTGTCTACTACACGCGAAAATGTCGGCCCTAACAGCTGGGCTGAAAAGCAGACGCTCTTCGAAAGGAAAAAACGATTCCTCCGTCCTGGTGAACCCTTTGCGCCGATATGTGTGGGCTGCCTTCGACAGATGAATCGGGCAAGGCCGCGTGAGCGATTTTTCTGTCGAGCTTGCATGTCCTCGCTTGCCCGATCCTCTTCTTGCATCATCCGGAACCCGTGTGTTTCTTACGAGCTCTTGTACCGGTGTATAAAACAAGTGGCATAAGGAATACCGAAGGAGTGGTGGGGAAAAAAAAAGCATTGTGCCCCGGATCGCCACTGGCAACGCTGTACTCCGGCTCTAAATGAGCGCAACAACGCTGATATCTAAGAGGCGAAAACCACGCCTAGTTCCAACTCTCCCTATTATCAGGGGTGTCCGAGTGCTTGCGAAAGGTTGCGGAAGTGAGCTAAAATGCATAGACGTGGATGTACGTGTGGCATTCCAGCTATATGCGGGTCTAACAGCTCTCCTATTTGGCAGCCTGGCGCTGCTGCGTGCTACCAACCGCCTCACTGTATCCCGCTCCTTCCTTGTTCTGTTGTTCCCCGTCTGCTTTTTCCCTTGTCGACTGCACACCGACGGCTGTCCTTCCATTTTGCCCCCGTTTCTTCACCGGTTACCGCTTCAGTTTTCACCCACCTCTCATATTCCCCTTCTCCGCTTCGTCTCCTTGCCTAAGCCCCCGCTAGCGGACCTTATTTCCACCGTCCAAGTTCCCTACGCGCCTTTTCCGAACGGCCCTCCTTCCTTTTTCCCCATTCCCTACACTTCTTCGTTTCCTCACCGTTTTTCGGTTGCCCCGGCAACGGTGTACCGCCGGATATAAATCACCTTTACCGGGGATTTCTTCTTAGCTGCTGCCGCTGTGGCGCGCGCGCGCGCTCCCTTCTTTCCCGATTTTTATACTTATATATACGCACATATATACATACACGGTGCCCGGCACCGCACTCTTGCCTCCCCCGCATCTTCTCCCTGATCTTCCTCCTCTTCCCCATCCTTTCCCTGCCTCCTTTTCGCCCGTTTCTCTTCAGATCACCTTCATTTCTTTATATATCCTCTTGTACTCTCCGTTATTTGTCGCATTCTGCCACAGCCGCACTCCGTTTCAACTCTCCCTCCACCCTTTTTTTTCTGGTTTTGATGTGCCCGCTTCCTTACAACAGCAAGCTATGGCAGCAGCAGCAGCAACATCGGCAGCTGCGATGCTTAGAGCTGCGTCGAGTGAAAGGTTTCAGCTCTTTATGTTTTCGTCCCCCTTTTCTCTATATCTTCTTCAGTCTTGTGGCCGTTCCAACCCCCTCGCGCTCTTTTATCCTCTTCTCCCCCCACTGATTCTTAGTTTTCCCTTTTTCCATCCCTTCCAACTTCCCCATCCGTTCTCTATAGGCGAAGGCAAGAAACGTATAAGGAAAACGCGAAAATAAGAAAAAAAGCTACGAATGAAACAATACTCCCCTTGTCGTTCTACTCGAGAGTAAAGGGGGGGGGGGCGCCGCAATAAATAAGCTCGAAACAAAAAGATGGCGTTGGGAGATGGGGAGAAAAAAAAGGAAGGGTCTCGGAGGCGAGCAACTTCAGACGTGGCGGGCGTTTGTTCAAGCGTTAGGTGCCGATGCTGCTCCGTCGATAAGTAATGGACGCCGGGGCTCTCTTCTCTTTCGCTGCGCGTGTACCCCGCGGGAACCCTTGTTCTATTCCTTCGTTACTTTTTTTTTATCTCAAGTCGATTTGGTTGTTAGCCTTTTCAACGTCCTGAGTTTGTACTGTTCATTTATATATATATATATTTGAGGGAGAAGAAGAGCTTCTTTTGTTCGTCGTCGAGTATCGATGTCGGCTGAAAGAACGTCCGAGCGAAATCGGAAAGGAAGGCTTTTTGTCGAGGTCGACGTTAGACACGTTGCTTTATTTTTTGTTAGACCGCCTGAGAGCAACCGGGGACTGACAGGTCAAAGAGGAAAGGCCTTGGGTGCATTCGTTGTTTTCCATGCAGTGGCTCCTGAAAAGATAGCGAAAATGAAGGCGATAAAAAAATTGTGTTTTTTTTTTTCATTTTTCTGCGCAACCTGTCGTTTCGGTAGGGTGTCGTAGGGGTCGGGACAAGCGGCATCGCCAGAACGAAAGCCTCCGAGATCGTTAAATGTTTCGCAACTTTCCCGCCAGGGGAATGGCGCATGCTCAATGGCATCGTGAAGAAGAAGAAGGAAAAAAAAGCCGGATTTCGACCGCCCACAGGGTTATTGCAAAAGGCTAGACATCTTCCGTAGAAAAAATTTGTTGTGACCACTGGTGCTAGAGGATGCGACTATGGCATGCGCATCTGTATATATTAACGTACATGCTACGAATTGAGCGATGGACACAACTTGAACAGAATTAAGTGTGTGTCCGTGAACTTATCAGTGTAAAGCGAACGGTTGTCGGTGAAATCCCTATTGGCTTGCAGTTTTCGTAATTTCTTGTATTAATCAGTTTGTATTTTGGCGTCATTTGACATTTTTTTTGCTGCGCAACATTACTACTTTGACAAAAAATATTATACCGTGGGACGCTACAAACACACAATAACATGAGTTATTGAGTAACCACAATATAATAATAATAATAATAATAATAATAATAATAATAATAATAATAATAATAATAATAATAATAATAATAATAATAATAATAATAATAATAATAATAATAATAATCAGCCTGACTACGTCCACTGCAGGACAAAGGCATCTCCCATGTTTCGCCAGTTAACCCGGTCCTGTGCTTGCTGCTGCCAATTTATACCCGCGAACTTCTCATCTGCCCACCTAACCTTCTGTCTCCCCCTAACCCGCTTCCCTTCGCTGGGAATCCAGTTAGTTACCCTTAATGACCAGCGGTTATCCTGTCTACGTGCTACATGCCCGGCCCATGTCCATTTCCATTTCTTGATTTCAACTATGATATCCTTAACCCCCGTTTGTTCCCTAATCCACTCTGCTCTCTTCCTGTCTCTTAAGGTTACACCTACCATTTTTCTTTCCAATGCTCGCTGCATCGTCCTCAATTTAAGCGGAACCCTCTTTGTAAGTCTCCAGGTTTCTGCTCCTTAGCTAAGTACCAGCAAGATACAGCTTTTATATACCTTCCTCTTGAGGGATAGTGGCAATCTACCTGTCATAACTTGATAGTGCTTGCCAAATTATGACAAGTAGATTGCCACTATCCCTGAAGAGGAAGGTATATAAATGGAGGTATAGAGGCAGGTATAGAGGAAGGGAGCGCAATATACATGCCACCTTTTAACAAAAATTTCCAAGTCTATACGGTGCCTGCAACACTTTCTATTAAGGACTAACATACACACACTTATCACAATATACACAATGTACATGATGGTGTATCTACACAATATATAAGACCTATAGCGATAATGTCAGCAAATATGTACTTTGGATGTCATGATGTGTGTAATTTACATTATTTACTGTGTTAGGATGGAGTGCATATGTAGAAGAACCCACACGTATACGGGGCATACGAAAACCAGAAATATTAACCACATTTCACCAATCAATCACTGCCTGATGACATGGCTACAGGAACTAGTACACATGTAAAACAAGTCGTAAGACGTTCATAACCTGGTATATCGACATTTTGCGTACTGCAATTTCATCCCACCGTCTGATATATAACGTGGATTAATAGAGAGCGAAAGAGAAATGTAGCTTTCGTAAATACATCTCGGTAGGAAGCGCAGCAACTGTTACACAGAACACACCATAGTAATAATAGTTGCTGCGCTTCCTACCTAGTAATAGTTGCTGCGCTTCCTACCAAGATCTATTCATACCAACTGGCCCGATACAATTGTTTATTGAGTTTTTTCGTGAATACCCGATAATTTGCGTATTAGTATTTGCCGTTTTCCAGTAATTGATACTTTCTCAATCGTGTGTTGGTGGTAAGCCGTGTCTGATATGGCAATTCGATATTTTATCGAGGTCACTTGTCACGTCACGTTGCCACATTTCATTGCGGCCTGGATGCGATCACACGACAGTCGTTGGCGGCCGTTGCATCTAAGGTGCTGCGCACTATGTACAAGGGAAGGGGGGGGGGGCCGTGTCGAAAATTCCCAGGCCACTATAACATGTTTATTTCTAAAGAAGCGGGGCTTTGGGACTTTTGACCAGAACGGTACGTGGATAAAGGTCCAGATCTCGACGTGAAAAAAGGAAAAAGTTGGGAGAAAACATAACTGCGCCATGAGAAAGAAAGAAAGAAAGAAAGAAAGAAGGAAAGAAAGAAAGAAAGAAGGAAAGAAAGAAAGAAAGAAAGAAGGAAAGAAAGAAAGAAAGAAAGAAAGTAAGAAAGAAAGAAAGGAAGAAAGGAAAACTGATCGTGTATCTGATTCCTTCGCTGCGAAGGTCGTCGAATCTTCTGTCCCGGTCTACATGAGTCCCGGTCACATCCACGGCCACTCGTGATGCTGTTCTCGTACACTTTCTGTCTTGCCAGGTGGCAGCACCATATCGTAGGCAGAGGGCCTTTTCGCGCATAGCGCCGCATTTTCAGCGCAGTGTTAGCAACGCTATGGTCTTCAGAATTACGTATCTGTGTATTTTATTGTAAAGCGACGCACCGCCTAATACTTAGGTATTGATTTTGCGCCTCAGATATGCGTAATATTCGCTTTTTGATTGACAACGTTCGCAAGTGTGAACGCAGCCACTAGTTACAAATGGCTGGCCGTTCAGCGAGTGCTTGAAACTTTGGCAGGGTGTCTGAATCGTGTGACAGACAGGCCGAAATTTCTGCGTTCAAGTATCTCAATAAAGCCACGTTCACACTGAGCATTCCGGCCGCCGAAAGTGCTCCGAATCCGGTTCGGCGGCGGCGAGTTCCGCCGAAAGGGCCCTCTCCGCGCCGATCGCTCTCTGACCGATTTTTGCGGCGTCTGCCGCCGAATCGGTCACCGCGGACCAATAGGAGCGCTAGTCAAGGAATTTCGAAAAATGGCGGCCAAGCCCTGCTCACTTGTTATGCCGCAGTGCACGTAACTGAATGTTGAAACTAACGGGAGATTAACCTACTCTGTGCCTACTTCTCCTCCGTATTTCGTGAAAGAGGTGACCGAGCTTGTTGCGGCCTTGCAGAGCAAAACAAACCCAAAACGCCGCTGGCGTTGGTGGTTTTTCTGCTCTTCGTGCATTACAAGACAGCCACTTGCCAACAAAGTAAGCAGTATTCTCTTTTCTTGCTTCTTGCGTACGAGAATCGTCGAAGTATACACCACCGGATAGCGTAGTAGCGTTTGCAAGCCGCGACATCAACCGGGTGACAGCGCATCCATCCCGCGTTCGCCCCGTTGAAGATGGCATATTCGGCGGCGCGGGGCGCGTCCAGTGCGAACGACGCTGCGTTTTGGCAGCAAGGGAATTTCGGTCGCTGTAGAAAGCGGATGTTTCAGTGTGAACTTACCGTAAAGGCTATCGTCCTTAAAAGTGGTAGCTTCGTTTGCTTCCATTTTCCAGATAAGTCAGAGCCTTCTGAATTTTTCGATCCATCTCTCCCGTCTTTTTATCCTTTCCTTTCGTATACATTTTCTCGTGGGGGTCATCGAGAAACTCTGCACTTTGGTGGGCGTCAGTTTTCTCATTTCGAGTTCACCACCGCATTGCAGCCGACCTGCGCACTCCCGAGTTTGACAAACAGGCTCCTTCCCATATACACCTGAACGCCTCCGCAGCTCTGACGTTCTCGTTCGCGCCTCGCTGGCACTCACCGACGAAGTACGCTTACTATTGGGGATAAATTACATTGAGTCGCGTCGCACTCACTCGTGGGTTCCTTGGCGCTAAAACCGACCGCGTCTCGGATCGCCCCTGGTTGGAAAACTTTCGTCCTTCCGGTTGGCTAAGCTCGATCCAGAGACCGGCTAAAGTTAATGACCGCGCGCTGTTTTCGCTGCGGCTTCCAGATTCTGTTGGCTGTTTTCGGTGAAAGGCAAAATCCGAGCACGCAGCCAAGTGGGAAGAAACTCGGCCGCTTCCAAAACGGTTATTGGACCAGAAAGTGGATGGTTGGTATCAAGGGGGGGGGGGGGGGGCCTGCATGGTGGAAGAGGGTGCACTCTGGCGTCTGCACACACACACACACATTATATATATATATATATATATATATATATATATATATATATATATATATATATATATATATATATATATATATATAACGCGAAAGGAAGAAATAGCTTTATCGGGGGTAGCGTATTAGTATAGATCGGGTATTCGTTCGACTACCGCCCGATTAGTGAACGATATATTACGAGTTTGTTGCGAGTCTGCACTATGTGACGCTTCCTTCATTACTTGCATTCTTGATCATCGAGCAATTAGAGTCCCTTACGGTTTCCTGCCCAACGATTGCCAACTTTCGGCATTGCGAAGTGTTGTTGCCTGCTTTCTTGAAACGGCACTTGCTGCGGCATCGTTCTTTGAAACGGACGGGACGTCATCGTACTCGCACATTTCGACACTTGCTGAGTATATGCATTTGTGCTCTGCGCACAAGGCCTCGAGCTGTCTTGTGCGTATTGATGACCTTCTCGTGTTGTGTCGCTTGCTTCCTTCAGGCCGCAGAGACTGATGTGGACAAATATACAAGAAAAAAAAAGAAACTCGTGCACATACACACACGTGTGTGTGTATGAACGTCTGAAAGCGAGGATCAAGGTAAGGTAGTTAGCCAGTGCCACGAAATATCGACATACTGTGTCATGGCCATTGGCCGGGGGGGGGGGGGAGGCATGCAAAAGGGGCACTTGCCTCCCCAGAAGCTAGACGGGTAATCCCCCTTCCGAAGCAACAACCGTGCCCCCCCCCCCGCCCTTCTCCTGCCATTATGCAACATAGGGTTGCACCCCCCTGCTTCCCCCAGGCAAAAATCCTGCCGACGCCCATGTTGTCTGTGCTTTCAAATGGAACCGTTTGAAAATACAATATACCATTACGTCTGATCTCGAACACTAGTTAAACAAACATACCTTACTGTGGAAGAAAGCAGCACTGATAAAGTCTAGTTAAAACAACATGATAGCCGTTTGTGGACTATTTTACAAAGTGATTTCAGTGCGGCCATGTTGGGCTGTTGACCTTTATGTTTTGCTTCTTTAACAGCTAAACAAACCGTCTTGCGGTAGACGCATACACATGAAAATGGTTTTGTTGATGCATATGATGCCTCCTGGCCTGATTCATTCTGATCGGAATATAAAAACACAAGAAAATATCGACTTAACAGTTTCATATGGCGGCTCCCACATGCTTTGGATAAAATAGTCTACTGCTTCCTTTATCACACTTGGGTGGTGATCTTGTGGTGGATTACTGTTATCACACGATTTTGAGGCTTGCCACATTTTGTGGCGCACCGCCAACGCCGTTGCGCCGCTTATCGCAGCCGCAGGCGACTCGCTTGCTTCGTCGCCAGCGTCTCGATTCGCCTCAGTGCAACTCGGTCGGTCGATATAATTAATAGCGGGCGTGTACAGTTTTCGCTTTCCTCGCTCACTTTCATAGCGCTCCGGTGACTTTGGCGGCAGGGGTGCTCCTTGCTCTTCAACGTCGCCAACTGACCGCCCTATGCACCGCCGATAAGAGAAGTAGTTATAAGATGGAAAAGAAGAGAAAAGTGAGCCCCGTAACTGTCTGCACCAGGGTGCGACACCTCAACAGTAGCGTACCGCCGACAGACGCCGCCACCGGACCAGGTTTGCGGTTCCGGCCATCTCGTTACCCTCCCCGTCCATGGGCGGCGCTTCTTTCTTCGGTACCGGGGTATACAAATGAACACTTCTTGCGCAGCTGCCGACGTTTGTGCTGACGCAGAAAATGAACTATCAAAATTATATTGCGGCAACGTGGATTCCACCGAATTGGTCGAGCACCTGTCATCATTTGGAGCCTCTGCGCTGGGACACTCGGACGGGAATATGTTCAGTGCTGTCGAAAAATTACATGCGACTCAAATAGATTTTTCCGCTTGAATCAACCGATAATGATTCTTTGTTATGTCATCCTAGTAAAAAGATATTGGATCATTGAGAGGTTCCGCAAAATGGAGTAGGGTAAAATTCCGATCATCAGAATTGATGTTTTATTATAATTGCATTTGTAACCCCTATTAGCACCTATATAATAATAATAATAATAATAATAATAATAATAATAATAATAATAATAATAATAATAATAATAATAATAATAATAGTAATAATAATAATAATAATAATAATAATAATAAATCAAGTCTGTATGATCCGCCTCACTCTAGGCCGATCTCCCTGAGTGGGTAGAAGCCAATCATCGAAGGAGCGTCATCGTCAAAATTATTTTTATTTACCATCTTTTGTCTGAGTGGGCGGACAAATTAATGTCGAAAATAGCCGTCATAATTATCATTTTCACCACAACACCCGTTAAAATAACAACACGTACAACATCGCAAGTGTGTGTCATCTTAATCATCCCTACTCTACCATAGTACGGTGCTTTAGTGGTTATGCCGCTCGGTTGCTGAACCGCAGGTCGCGGCAACGAATCCTGGCTGATGTGGCTGAATTTTGTATACCTAAATTTAAGTGCGCGTTAACAAATTATATGTGAACGAAATATCCGGAGTCACTCATTACGGCATCTCTCATAATCATATCGTGGTTTCGGGGCGTCAAACCACACCAATCAGTACCCATACTTTCTTCACCGGTGTTGTTCTGTGTATCGTATGGGGCTGTAGCTGTTTCATACGTTTTATTTTTGGAAATTCGACTGAGGAGGATTGGATTTGTAAACACTGATTTCGAAGGAACGCACAGGCACCGGGACATGGTCAGGTGAGGTGCACCTGAACTAGCTTTTGTGCCGAAAGCACGGTGTGCAATAGCCACTGTTGGAGAACTTAAATTCTGGATCTTTAAATGCATATTTTCACCAGCTTTCGGAAGTTGAGTTTGGACTCGGTCTCTCGATTTCGTGCCGACTGGTTTTGCCCCCGCGATCTCCGACGACAGCCCAGCCTGACCGACTGGCTCGCCCTACGCCATGTCCTGACGCCGAAAAGAGCTCTCGCCGAGCGGTGCCCCGTCCTCGGACTCCAGCGACCGTGTCCATCTTTCCTATCTTCCCCTTACTTCTGGGTGTCGCTGTCCCTGCGCCACGCTCTCTCTTTCCCCCTCACCTATTTCTATACGTTTAATCATATCCTTTTAATCCCTCTTTACGCCCATCCCTCGTGAACTACTGTTGAGGTGTCGCGCTCTGATGCAGACAGTTACGGGGCTCACTTTTATCTTCTTTTCTCTTTTAAGAATCACATAAGAAAAGAGTTTGACACTCAAATCATCTGATTTCGGTTTACGTCCCAACACTATGAGAGACGCTGTAGACGGAGGATTGATGTTCATATTGTTATGCAAAACGATTTCACGCTCATCAGGCTACTATAGAGAGTATTAGCACATTGCGAAGCCATTAATATATATACTGCAAGTAACCGAATCCACGAACTCACCTTCCCGAAATGATCTGCATAACGATGTGTGACCGCAGGCAGCTTCGAATCAACGGGTGTTTCACGTCCGCATCTGGACCCGTCTTTCACCCATCTGCGCCGGTTTAAAAAGAAAAAAAAATAACAACAAAGAACCCCCCCCCCCCCCCCCCCAAGAAGCTGCGTTCATGCGACATCGAGTTTAAACAGGAAGTCAACAACAATACTTCACACGGACCGTAGGCCGGCACACGTCCCTTGAATGGTCCCCAGTTTATAGCAGCCCCCGGATCGAAGCTCGCGTTTAACAACAATGTCTGGTAAGTCTGGCCGTTGCGAATAATTTTGTTTCGAACGCGCAAGCGCGTCGGCCGTTGTGTGGCGTGCTTGTTGATGCTTTTAAGGTGCACGTGCCCGACGCGTGCGCATCTCTCGTCGCGTCTGGTAAATGCATAAAAAATTTTTCAAGGTCCGAAGCCGAGTTGGAAAGCAAGAGGGGGGACTTCGTGGGGTTGGTATAGAAGTGAAGAGGGAGGCTGGCGGGTGGGATGCCTCGTTGTGACCAGTATGTGTATAGCGTGCACGAAGAATGTCACCGCTTTCGTTGTACAAGGTCTGGCGGGAAGTGCAAGGTCGGGGTCGGCATAAATCTGGCTTCCCCGGAGACTCGTGGTCCGGTTTTTGAAGAGAGACCCCCCTCCCCCCCTGTTTCCACGTTCTCCTTCAGGGGGGGGGGGTGAGGGGGGAGTTTCAGGTGAGGTGTAGTGGCGTCGCTTTTTGTTGTGCCTATAGTTTGTATTTGTCCCTAAAGGCCATACTGTCGCTGCAAACTCGAAGGAAGCAGCTGCACCCCGCGGTGATAACGTCGCCTGATCCGCTCGGTTCTCTGTGGCAAATGACCCGAAGTAGTCGCCCCCCAACGCCATCGCACTCTTCGAATTCGCGCCGGCGAATTCGAGTGAAAGTGTGGGATTTTTTAATAAAGGGGCTTCTCGCGTCGCCTTGTGGCAGAGCACTCACTACAGTTTCAGAGTGTTGCTGCGCGAAACCGCTGTTTCTGATTGCTCCAAAGCATTATTTCAATCCGTTCGTATAGCGTTATACTACATGTTCGACCAAGGCAAGAAATTCACGTTATGACACTGTTAATGACGCTTGTATAAAATGGAAGCCCCGCCGTGGTGGTCTAGCTCCTAAGGTACTCGGCTGCTGACCTCGCTGGTTGCGGGATCGAATCCAGGCTCAGGCGTTTTCATTTTCGATGGAGGCTAAAATGTTGCAGACCCGTGAGCGCAGGCTTGGATGCACGTTAAAAAGCCACAGGTGGTCGAAATTTCCGCAGCCCTCCACCACGGCGTCTCTTATTGGTTGTATTAGTGGTTTTGGGAAGTTAAACACCATCATATGAATCAATATATTGTGAGATGGCAGAATTTAATTGAAGTTGTGAATTGTTCAGGAATTTAAGGTGCCTTACCAAACACGAAACGTGACCGTCGTTGGCGTCAACGTCAAGACGAGGGGAGCAGACTCATAATGCAATCAAGTTACAGTTCACGGAAGTTTGTGATGTCGTCATGACGTCTAATAACTGGGCGACACATAATTACGTCATTACATAAGATCGTCACTTGGCCAAAGGTGGGCTGATCTCGGAGACACTGCAAAACCGTATGCTGTGCAGAAAGCCTCCAGTGCCTCCGATCCCGGCGGCATTGCTTTTTTTTATTCCTTACTAGCATCAGCCCGAGTTGCCGCCGTCGTATAGTCTCAGGCATAGAGTTTCCTAGTAATAGAGGAGAGCAAAATACACACTGGCGCTAGTGTCTATGGGAGCTGCAACGCAAGGCACTTCAGTGAGCATGGAAATTATGGGTAGTACATGGATTTGTCTAATTTTCATACTTTCGTCTCCTGTTGGCTTCGTGCGGCTTAAGGTTGCTTTGTCACGAAACCACAATCAGCAACTGTTTTGCACCTCTATTTCACCACCCTAATCTTTTAGGCTCACCAATTCAAATGAGGGCACGACCTTCAAAACCCCACAAATCAATCAATCAACCTTCAAAAAGGAGCACCCCACGCGTTTACGCGTTGGAACGTGTACGTGGGGTTAGATCTTGAGATTTATTCGCAGAATCTCGAACAGACACACGGCCGCTAATCTTTGTGAAGTTTATTTAACCTTGTCTGTCAATAGGCGGTTGTTTGTATGGCGCTCCTGTTATGTTTTTTTTTTCTTCAGAGCGCACCTTTTAGGAGCCCGTTTGCTGCTTTGAGTGGCTTCGGCGTTTTCGTAAGTGGCATATCGAACAAGGGCGAAATACAGCGAACGGGAAGTGCAGTCGAGGATGAAACTGGGCGATAGCGAGTTGAGCGCAAAGAGAAGGTAACGGCATGACGATAGTTATAGCGCGAGAACAAAACGACGACACAGAGACAAGAAGGACACGAAAGACATGAGCGCTCCTTCTTGTCTCTGTGTCGTCGTTTTGTTCTCGCGCTGTAACTATCGTCATGCCATACCAAGTAGCCCGAGCTGCCACACTTCTAGGTAACGGCAGTCGTAAAGCGACTCCGCAGCGGCCACCGGCGGCGCCACAGGAGCATGCGCGGGCATGCGTTGCCAATTACGTCATCACTGAGGTACGTAGAGATGGCGCCTATCGATACCATATATGGAAATACAGCACTGCACGAACGGCGGCCGTTGTGGAACGCGCCAACGCACTGCTTTGCGTTGTCTCCCGGTTAGCGAGGCAGTCGCGCTACGATTAGTCTGCAGCGCTTGGAGTGAAACGGGCTGCACGAAATTGACCGCTCCAGTCACAACGTTTTCTTCTTCGTGAACCGTCTCGGGCTCAGTGACGACGATGCCAGAATCCCTGCACAGCTGGATTAGGAATTCGCATAAGGCACATTTTATTGTCGTGAACTTTTTTTTCGCATGCCTCGTGCATTGAGATTTACTTCTAACTATGCCAAAGGTGGATCCACCGACTCATTTTAAAGGGGTGGTTACTTGAAGTAACACCAGAGGAGGAGGGGGGAGGCGGAGGGGAACCTGACTTTTGTTTTAACTATAGCACGAAAACCCCGTGTAGCATACATACACTTAATGAATGCTCACAGTGGCCCAACCCATTGTTCTAATTGGTGATGGAACGTGAACAACAAGCACTGACGAAAGGGCGTGGGGTGCTGATACAGGAATATGGGCGGGGGGGCGATTGCTCCTACCGCCCGCTCGCCCCCCCCCCCCCTTCCCTCTGAATTCGCCACTAAAGTATGCACATACACTCCTGTATTTTTAAAAGCTTTATTAATATGTTAACCGCAGTGGGAGGACAGAATGAGACGCTGGTGCTCTCATTTTATTTTTTTCGAGAGTGTAAGACGAGAAGGTCACACACATTGCGCTTCGTGTCTTGTGCGCAGAGTACTGCGTGACGTCAGATGAATTGCCACCGCCAGTGTATACTGTGGTCATTTACTCTTGGCTCAATGGCTTCGTCTGTAGCGTTGAAAAAAAAACAGAAATTCAGATGCACTACGTTGCGCGCTATGGTCACCCCTCGTGGTCACGCCGCACGGCTTGTCCACGACCTCGTAGCCAATTCGGACCGGTTGTCCTGCCGTGGCCAACGAACTCGTCTTTACTTCGTTTGCGTGGTCATAATTCAGCTCGCCATCGTTACAAAGACACCGGAGAAAGAAACATACAAATGAGCACCCACGCAGAAGTCTGACCAACCTTCCCAAGCCTCCCTGTTTATGAAAGCGGAACGCGAGCAAATTTGTCTATTTACTTCGCTCTCTATTTTTTTTCCTCATTTTTCAAGGGTGGTGGATTGAGTCATCAACTAGTCCTCTTTTCTTTTTTTCTTTCTTTCTTTCTTTATTTCTTTCTTTCTTTCTTTCCTTCTTTCTTTCTTTCTTTCTTTCTAATTTTATGTGCTTCTCTCAGTGCTTCGTTGCGGTAACCCTAACTCACCGTTACGGTGCGGTGTGTCCTTCGAAGGGTCAAGCTATGCGTGGCCGGACATGACGGGAAAACAGGGAGAAGAAGAAAAAGGCATTTGCGTATTCAACCTTGACGAAGCTGGGTGAAAAGGAAACGTTATTTTTTTCCCGAACTTTCCTTTTGTGTTATCTTCGTCTCCCGGGCGTCAATTATTCAGCGGCACTGGTCAGCTGGTCAGTGCCGGACATCGCAGTGCACGAAACGATGGGTTTAAAAGAAGAAAAAAAAAGAAAGAAAGAAAGAAAAAAGATAGTCGTGATGCCAGCGTGAAGAAACGCCTCTCGCGTTCGTTCACGCAAGGGAGGCGGGAATTGTATTTCGTACGCACGCGTGTCCGGTAGATTTTTTTTATTATTATTCACTGCACCTTTGTACGACACTACCTTGCTTTTTTTTCCCCTGTTTTGTCCTCAACGAATCGAGGTCAGCTAGTTCAGGTGGCTAGCTTGACCACGCGTGGTGTAAACCTATAAACTCCCTTTCTTTTTACTCCTCCTTTGTTCCACTTCCCCACCTTCCCGATTTTTTTTTATCGTGTTTCGCGCCAGCGGAGCGTGACCATCGCTCATTTGTCGTTGTTCCTGTCAGCACCTTTCGATTGGCGCGTTCCCCCTCTACCTATTCCTTGTGCCTTCGCCTCCTGTTTAGGATATCGGCTGCTGACCCGCAGGTCGCGGGATAGAATCCCGGCTGCGGCGGCTGCATTTTCGATGAAGGCGAAAATGCTGTAGGCCCATGTGCTCAGATTTGGGTGCACGTTAAGCAACCCCGGAGCCCTCCGCTACGGCGTCCCTCTTAATCATGTGGTGGTTTTAGGACGTTAAATCCCACACATCGATCAATCAATCAACCCTCTTTAGGATAGCAAACCACACGTTCGTAAGGTTGACCTCCCTGTCTTTTCATTCTATCTCTATTTCGTTCCTTTAAAAAATTGCTGTATTTGCAGGCTAGAGCAAGCTATCGCTCAGGCCGACCTCTTTGCCTTTCTGTAAATAAACTTACCTCCTACTCTTGCTGTATTTGCTCGATTGTAACGTGAACGCCATTGTAATGTGGGTGGTGACTTCATTTCATCCTGAAGGAAGTTAATAGTTACTTCGTTATTAGACTACAACGTGTTGGTGGAATTTAGGTAGCAAAACTTTGAAAAAAGAAAAAGAAATCTCTCGTTGCATTCGATGTGTTGCTGCCAAGACCATTGAGGCAGCGAAGGCCTGAGGGTTCCTGGGATCCTGGCATGAGGAGACCTCCCAGCTAGGGCAGAAGTGGAACTATCACGACAATACCGTTTCGAGTAATGAACGTTTGTTCCTTCTTAAGTTCTGGTAAATACGGTACTTCTTTACACCACGTTGCACCACGTGTTGTGCCAGTGCAGGCGCGATGGAACTTTGCTCACCCTAAACAAGGAACGCTTCAGATCCCTACGAAATTTAGCAGTGTTTCGCTTAATGCGGGCGTTATTTTTTAATGTAGTCGTAGTATCAGCCTCCTCGACCAAGTGGCAGAAGATCCGTCTCTGTTCTGTTCTGTTGTAACTATTTTACTACGGAGAATTCGAGGTCCATATTGCCTCGGCTACTCCATATCATGAAGTTCTGCTGTGAAAAGAAAAGAATAGTACTGAACGGTACCCAAAAATGAACAATCCGAAAAAAAAAAACATAATAGCACTCTGAAATCAGTTCAAATATCATGCCAATACACAGTTTGCCTACAGCAGTTCACACTGTCATAAACTGTAGGAGGTTTCTCGCGTTGCGGTAGGTTTCTGGACATACCTCTTATACTTTACTAACTGCGTCGCGTTGCACCATTGACCTATTCGAACGTATACGCTTTGCTACAGTTCTAGTACACTGTAGCTTTGCCACGTGCACCCGTAGTTTCCGCTGTCACATCCGGTCAGCTTTGAGCTTACGGGACGTCTGGGACGACCGGATTCGTACGTTTTCTCGCGTGCGCTCTCTGCATTGTGGGCAGTCATGCGCATATACCGTGACTGCGGGCAAAGGAAGCAGTCTTCGTCCAACCTGTGAACGTGCAAAAACCGCTAGCAACTTCGCGATTCCCCGCTCTCCACCCAAAGCTCTGCAGAGAAAGGGACGGTGAGAAAAAGAACGATATTTGGGCTTTCACGCGTGGCACAAACGACTTGCCCGCTTAAGGCGGTGTGCCAAGAAGGGCTTCCCATTCATTGGCCGCGTTTACCTCCGCCGTGAGCAGTCTAATGGGAAGTAAGGTGCCGTCAGCAGTGATTCAGGGAAATCGCGGGGTCGTTTTCCGTTGTCGCCTCCTTTCGAGAAGCACTGTGGAGGAAGCCTGCCTGAAGTGGGTTGGACGCGTAGTTCGGAGATGCAGTTCTTTTTCTTCGCCTCTGCTTACGCGGGCTTCCTTCCTGAGTGGTGTGTTTCGCGTGAACGGCGTCGGAAGTCGTGGTGTGTTGTTTCTTTCACGAGTCGAGCTTGGTTATCGGTTATATCACGGCGTCATGACGAGTCGCGTATAGGTTTCTCGCGAAATATCAATACCCATTGTGTGTGTGCGCGTGTGTGCGTGCGTGTCAGCGTGTACTTACGTGCGTGTTTGTGGTTTTTAATGACATCGCTATTTACGGTCATTGTGGATTATAAAAAATATGCATTTGTCTCCAATGAATTTGACTCTATTGCAAAATATGTCTCTAATGCGGTGACTCGAAGTCGAAAGCCCTCTTCATCTTTCTATACCTTCTGTGAGCGCGAAAAACACGTAGGTAAGACGAACGAAGTACACAGGACAAGCGCTACTTTCAGCGGAGATTTTAATTGAAGGTAACATCTTATATCTTCTGCTTACGTTTCGGCGTGATGTGTAATAAGGTCTTCACTTAGGCTCGTGCCTCCACATACGCTCTTGACACGTGCTAGCATGAATGAAGTCTGCGTAGTGACAGTATGTCCTTTTGTTCGATTGTTCTTATATCTATTCTAGTTTTCCATGCTTTTCTTTTCCGGGAGCTTCACCTATATATTTGATGTTACCTTTCATTGAAATCTCAGTTGAAAGTAGCGCTTGTACTGTGTACTTTCTTCATCCTACGTACGTTCATTTCGCGCTTACAGGAGTTATGGATCAGTACCAACTAGCCTGATCTCAGTGCCTTCTAAGTTACATCTCTCTGTCGATTGTATTTATCCTCCTCTTCCCCCGTCCCTCTCAGAAAAGTTTCTTTACTCGGCGTGCTTTTGCACTGCCTCCGCGATAGGGGTGATTGAAAGCTTTCTGCACGTCACGTGGCTTTGCAGTTCCCCCAAGATTGCGCTACCTGTAACCAAGCGACGATGTCATATGATGACGTGATTACGTGACGTTATCACATGATGATCTTCTGCATCAGTCGTGTGGTCGCTGACGATCACCTTTTCGAGTTTAGTGAGGTTTCTAAGGCATCCGCAATAATATAGCGCCAAATAGTTATGGACAAACAGAAAGCTCGACAACGCGGCCTTGTGTGGGTGCACGTGTACTGCGGCCTGTCTCGGCTTTGGATCGGTCCTTCCGCGTCTAAGCCAAACGACACCGATACGAAAGCAACACGACGAGAACCAAGTGGGCTGCCCGTTCGCGTATAGACGGCTTCCCCGCAGCAGCCGTCAGTGGGAGCGCGGCCGGCCAAGCCAATCGCAAGGTGCTCTCGAGACGCGCAAATTTGTCATCCGTCATCCCAGCGACAGGTCATATCGAAGCCCTCCGGAGCGCTCCCCTTCCGCTACGCCCGGCGGGATACCCGCAGGGAAAGAGTGCGTGCGTCTATAGATGCAGAGAGATTGAGGAACGCAAGAAGGCTGAAAGAGAGGTGCCCACGAAATGTGTCGGGCAGCAGCAAGACGTCGCCTCCAAGATGGTGGACTTAATACTGGGCATCCCTGTTCCCCGTTTTCTTTCCCGACGGATCCCGAAACGGGAAGGGTGGAGGCGATGTGTGCGAACGAGGCCTTGAGAGGGAGGCTGGGGGATCAACGGAGGCGTAAAAGAAGTGAGGGAAGGGCAAATGCCCTTGCAAGCCGGCCTGTTTCCGGAGGTATTCCCTGGGATCCGCTGATCCATATTGGGGAGGGCGGGCGTAACCCAGGAAGTTGTCAGGTCCGCGAGGGCGCGTTGCGCTCGACAGCCGAAAGGCTCAGCTGGTTAAGGAGGGACAGGATGAGGGGGCATCGTCCATTGCTGAGGCAGGGAGATGTTGCACTGGAAAGAAGCATGTAGTGAGGAAGAAGGGGGGTGTAAGTGTTGCGGATATACGGAAAAAGGAGACGTGTGATACATGTCTTTGGCCCGTAGCCACGGCTTTAGGGTTCGAGTGTAGAAGACCCGCTGTTGCGGTGCCGGGGGTAGGTGAGTGGGGTTGCGTACAGCGCTGACTGAGTGAGCGGGGGAATGGGGGGGGGGGGGGGGGAGTGTCACCTGTGGCAGGGTTTCTCGCCTAGACCGGTCCCGTGTTTCGCTTGTTGGGCTTGTGCAGCCGAGAATCGCTGCATTTACTGGGAGCACGTGTTTTTTTTTCCCTAAGACAAATATGCAGGGTGACAAAGTTTTGCAGTCTCTGTCAAGGAAGTGCATAGCCGGTTTCTTAATGAGACCTTTAAAAGAAAGACAAGTGTGTTATTCCACTGTAAGGAATAGGAAACAATAAACGTAATAAGATCGCTCTACGACTGACGCGAAAGAAAAAATTAATGGGCTAGCGCTCTGGCGTCCAGATAATCGGTCGGCAACTTCTGACGTCTAAGTTATTGTTAGAGCGGTCACATACAGGTGACGGAATGGCGTAGGCCGTAGCCTATTATATCTATATAATAAATGCTCTAAAAGAAAAGAGGTGGAACGAGTTGCCGAGAACTGTGGATTAATTGATAACTGCGTTTTCAGGTTTAAATCGTTTCACAAGGAATGAAGGTATTATTTGTTTGTGCACTTAGCTTGTTAGCAGCGGAGTTGTCCAAGCCAGGCATTTTGTGTTTGCTTAATCCCAGAACTATCGTGGTCGGCACTAACCGGTACATGCTTTGTTTCAGAGCGCGGAATTCCCGGAGAAAAGCTAACCCGAGACGGCGTGCTAAGATGCCTACCAATGGTTCTATAGACGGTAGTTTTAAAGAAGAGAACGACGACAAAGAGACAAAAAGGACACGTGTCCTTCTTGTCTCTTTGTCGTCGTTCTCTTCTCGCGCTATAGCTATCGTCATGTCATACCAACTAGCCCAAACTGCCACACTTCTATATATAGGTTCTATATAGACCTTCCAGAGCGCGGCATAGGCATTGAAGAAGGAGAAAGGAAGGTGGAAGCGCGGCCGGCCAAGCCAATCGCAAGGTGCTCTCGAGACGCGCAAATTTGTCATCCGTCATCCCAGCGACAGGTCATATCGAAGCCCTCCGGAGCGCTCCCCTTCCGCTACGCCCGGCGGGATACCCGCAGGGAAAGAGTGCGTGCAATATATAGATGCAGAGAGATTGAGGAACGCATGAAGGTTGAAAGGGAGGCGCCTACGAAATGTATCGGGCAGCAGCAAGACGTCGCCTCCAAGATGGTGGACTTAATACTGGGCATCCCTGTTCCCCGTTTTCTTTCCCGAAGGATACCGAAACGGGAAGGGTGGAGGCGATGTGTACGAGCGAGGCCTTGAGAGGCTGGGTGGAGGATCAACAGAGGCATAAAAGAAGCGAGGGAAGGGCAAATGCCCTTGCAAGCCGGCCTGTTTCCGGAGGTATTCCCTGGGATCCGCTGATCCATATTGGGGAGGGCGGGCGTAACCCAGGAAGTTGTCAGGTCCACGAGGGCGCGTTGCGCTCGACAGCCGAAAGGCTCAGCTGGTGAAGAAGGGACAGGATGAGGGGGCATCGTCCATTGCTGAGGCAGGGAGATGTTGCACTGGAAAGAAGCATGTAGTGAGGAAGAAGGGGGGGTGTAAGTGGTGCGGATATACGAAAAAGGAGACGTGGATACATGTCTTTGGCCCGTAGCCACGGCTTTAGGGTTCGAGTGTAGAAGACCCGCTGTTGCGGTGCCGGTGGTAGGTGAGTGGGGTTGCGTGCAGCGCGGACTGAGTGAGCGGGGGAAGGGGAGTGTCACCTGTGGCAGGGTTTCTCGCCTAGACCGGTCCCGTGTTTCGCTTGTTGGGCTTGTGCAGCCGAGAATCGCTGCATTTACTGGGAGCACGTGATTTTTTTTTTCCTAAGACAAATATGCAGGGTGACAAAGTTTTGCAGTCTCTGTCAAGGAAGTGCATAGCCGGTTTCTTAATGAGACCTTTAAAAGAAAGACAAGTGTGTTATTCCACTGTAAGGAATAGGAAACAATAAACGTTTTCCTTCCTTTTTTTCCTTCCTCCATGGCGGTAGAGGAGTTCCAGGGGTAAGTTAATGAAAGCAGAGATGGAGCGCTATGCACTTACCAACACTAGCCAAAGGTGAAATCAAGGCTCCTGAGCATAGACCTTAAAAAATGTTTGTAGTAGCGTTGGGTTGAAGCTGGGTTCAGCTTGTGAGTTTACTTTGATAAACATGAACCAATACTTGGACGAAGCTTGTGTAAGGAGGGTGAAAGAGGGATAAACATTGTGTAGCTTTATACAGCCAAGCATTGTAAAACGAGCGATAAAGCTTTATTTATGACTTGCAGAACTCGGTGAAATTTGATATAGCATGAGCTATATAGCAAAGCCATAGCGAAACTTTAGCGAAACCGCCGAAGAGCACAAAATACAGCTTGTCGTAGTGCACAAAATACAGCTGCGCTGTGTTTTCAGCCTTGCATCAGCAGCTTCGCGCAACTTCTAGCCGCTGCCTTTTTAGAGAGCTTACTGCCTTAGAGGCTGAATCTGCAAATCGATTAAGGGTGTCGCGAAAAGTGGATACGAAAGTGCTTTTATCGTCGTGTGCATGTTTTTTTTTTAAATAAAGATAAAAACTAATGGTTTGCGTTCTACAATACTTTGTGCCAAAGCCACGATATGATTCTGAGGCATGCCCAAGGGAAAATGCTCTGGGAATGTTGACCATCTGGTGTTCTGTGACGTGCACTTACATCGCACAGCACACGGGCATCTAGCGTTCCACCTTCGTCCGAATGTGGCAGTCACGGCCAAGATCGAACCCGCCACCTTGATGAGCTCAGAAGCCGAGAACTGTACTGTACCACAGCATTGGACAATGAGACGGAAGGAGACAAAAAGATTCGAAAACTACAGCGATAGAGCTTACATCGGATGCGCATATAGTCTTAATAATACGCAAGTATCTCGGACTGTTAACACGTGTATCACAATTCCAGAAAAAAACGTACATGTGTTAGTGCACGTCTGTTGGTCGCTAGACATGAGTGAGACACATTGGAAGAAAGTGATCCCTTGCATGTTTTGTACTTTACTATTTCTCATCATCGCTCCGGCCACCTTATTTTGGTATTTATAATTTGTTTATTAAAATATCTATAACGTTCAATATGTATTTTAGCAGGAGGAAATAATTCCCACCCTGCAGCGCTGGTATAGGAATCCAGACGTGGCCAAAGATAATGACGTGGTCGTGAGTCGTCGTCCAACATGGAATGCCGCTGGAACCGAAGTTTCGACAAGTCCACTGGTAAAAACGTTGAATTCGGAGATATTCCGTGTTGGTGGATGATGCCTTGTCGCTTCTTGCGGTGAGTCAGCACAAAAGACGTGCGCTCAGTTCTCTAATCAGGCTCGCCCCTCATCCTTATATCTCTTTTCTTTCCTTCGTGAAAGTCATACACACTATCTTCAGCTTGTATCTCTAAAATAGACGTGTCTGGCTTGCCTTCTATTTCAACTTTGTCTATCGCTTCTCTGCTGTGTGAAATATGTTTTTTTCAACGGCCGTTATTTTGCCAGTTTGGTGCGCCCCGCCGCGGTGGTCTAGTGGCTAAGGTACTCGGCTGCTGACCCGCAGGTCGCGGGTTCGATTCCCGGCTGCGGCGGCTGCATTTCCGATGGAGGCGGAAATGTTGTAGGCCCGTGTACTCAGATTTGGGCGCTCGTTAAAGAACCCCAGGTGGTCGAAATTTCCGGAGCCCTCCACTACGGCGTCTCTCATAATCAAATGGTGGTTTTGAGACGTTAAACCCCACAAATCAACCAGTTTGGTGCGAGCTGGATACGCAAGACGCATTGTCTGCAGCAGAAGTTCGTTTGATGCGGTGCTTGGCTGCTGTCCCGAAAGGCGCGGATTCGATCCCCACTGCAGCGTTCGTACATTGAAATATGCTAGAGCACCAAACAGTGTCCAAAACTGCTACAAAGGCTGTTCTAGACTCTATAAAAAGCGCTGGACTAGAGACTAGACTGTAGGGTACTATGCTAAGTGGCTACTGTACATACGCACCACCTCTTCTTGTCCCCATCATCACCCTTCATCTCTCTTTCCTTCCCCTTTCCCTTATCCCCTGTGTAGAGTAGCAGGCTAGAGCAAACTAGCTCAGGCCGACCTCTCTGCCTCCTAATAAATTCTCACTCACTCACACTCACCATGTACTGTGTGATGTCACTGCACGTTAAAGACCACCAGATGGTCGACGTTACTGAAGTCCCGCACTAAGGTGTGCGTCATAATAACGTCGTGGCTTTGGCACGTAAAACCTAAGATATTATGTTCGCAAGACACGGCGTCAAAGGGAAACGTTGATATTCAATCGTTTGTAGCAAGAAGTAACAGCTCAAGGCACATGCATGGTCTGTCTGCTTCGAGTGGTTGACTATACGCGCTTGCACTGCTTTGTGCGTTCTGTCAGCCTTCTGATTAGCTCGGATAGTAGAGCGACTGCCCTGAGAGGGCGTTAAAATTGGTTGCGAAGAACTGACACTGGCAGTGACTTGATTTAACTAAGCTGATTACTTGCGAAATCCGTGCCGGTTTTCACTCTAGTTTCATGCAAAGATGACAGTTCATCCCTTTTATACAAACCTTCTTCCCCGCTCTTGCAACCTTCCGCATAAATTATTTGCCAGGAAACGCGCTATATCCGATAAGATGACCCGTGCTTTTTTAACGCGAAGATGTTTTATGCCGGAGTTCATCACGACTTCGCTGACGTATTTCCACCATGGATATGACGTCGTAAAACAGCATACTGGCGTATTGCAAAAAAAAAAAAAAACTAATAGCATATTTACGCCAGTGAATGATGGTTTAGGGCGAAGCGTCCATCCGTACGTCCGTTAGTCTGTCCGTGTATCTGTCCGTCAACTATACCAAACTGTCAGCTATGCGGAAACTACTAACGCCATCTAGTGATATTATTTCCAAGGACATAGACACACAATGCCATCTATGGTATGATAAAGGCGACGCTACTGCGTACGCCGGAGGGACGAGGGATTTCCCTAGACCATAAGTAGCTTCGCCCCTAAAAAATGAGTAAGGTTTCGTCGCGGGGCGTCGAACCCGTGACCACTCAAATCTGCAGCGCGTGGTGCTAACCTCTACGCCACGAAGCGTACGTTGTCAGGAGTGCTAACGGCAAGCCATTTATATACAATAATACCATTTGGTGGCTCTCAAGGCTTCGACACTGCAGCGCGTTTTCGTCATTGCTAGCGAGATGGCGCCAAGAGCGCGTGCTGGACCAGCCTGTTCTAGCGTTTCGGAGTGTGCCGCCTCGATGGAGCACGGTCTCTCTTGCGCGCGCGCATATCGGACTCGTGATTCCGTAGAGCACGAAGGTCACTCCGCTCGCTGCCACGGCCGCGTTTGGAGCACGTTGCTCGCGCACGATGAAAGAACTCTGACAGTTCGTGCTTGTCCTGTATATACTTGTGCCCTCGTTTCGTGCGTCTTTCATTCTGCTTGAGATGCGCGCCTCAAGTGTCGAGCTGCGATAGTTCTCAGTCCGTGCTCGTCCTGTGTATCCTCATTTCGTGCGTGCTTTTTGTTTGAGGTGTGCCTTGCAAGTTTCAAGCTGCTTGCCGTTCTTTACGTGACTTAGCAATTTGCTGCTGTAGCGTTTATTCGTTCGCCACGGGGGTGAAACAATGAACATTAAGCCCTCAAAAGATACGTTTCACTTTTGTGTTTCACCGATTCCGAAAAAGGGGGCTCACCCACATTTTTTTGCCATAGTTTCGTGCCAAAGCGTCGCACGCCAAGGACGCGGGCATTGATACTGTTTTTAAAATGGATCGGGGATAAGTGATCACTTGCAGTTGTGTAATGGACAGGTGCGCACATTTGCCCTGACAGTACCTTCTTCTCTCTGCGAACCGGACGTGTGCCTGGTTGACCCACCTGCCTTTGCTTCATTTTCTCTTCCTCCTGCTCCTTACGTTAACGCGCGTAATAAAACAGCATCAAAACTACCAACCGTCGTTTTCGCCCTTTACGCGGCTTTCATTAGTTGGGGTGCTTTCTAACGCAGCGTGGTGTCGATCCCCTAAACGCCGTTTTATGAACAGGCTCTAGTAGGCAGCTCAACAGGTCGCAATTAGCTGGGAACAGGCTGGATGGCCAGGCGGGAGAGGTGCCAAACTACTACTCCATCCTCGGGACCTTTACCTTTCTTACTTGCGCGTCGCTCCTTCCAGAGAGCGAGGTTGTAGCACTGCATCGAGCGGCATGCACCCGCGAGAGCTAGAAAAAAAATCGAGCCAAATAAAGCTGTAGACGTGTGGGAACTGCTGGGGAGGCTGCGGGAAGAAGGGGAATCAGGGCAGACGAAAAAAAGGAGCGAGTGTATTTTTTTCTTGTGTAACAGCCTCGCCCATCCCTATTTCTTCCTGTGAGTGTATCCCCTTTTCCTTAACCCTTTCCCGAAGCTAGCTCGAGGGCGGGCCGGCCTTCTGGCGGTAATCAGTCAACTTCTCTCGTGTACTAGCTGTAAGGGCGTCGTCGCTTTCTTTCGCTTCCCGTCGTGTTTCTCTTCGGAACCGTTGGCGGCGCTAGTTTCCGTCGGAGCTGCGGGGAGGTGGGGCGAGCACCGACGTTGTTCATTGTAGCGTGCGATCTTGCGAGGTGGGGAAAGAAGGGAATAGGGTTGGAGGAAACGTGTGAACCTAGCTGTCTGTCTTGGAGGGAGGACCTTACAGCAACAGCAAGGTGTCGCGTAATGGCGTACGAGATGTAATTGCCCTTTCTAAGCCACCACGCTGTCTCGAAGAACAGGGAATGAAAAGGAGCGAGGAGCAAGAGGAAGATGGCGGCTAGATTTACGCGTGCTATATATGTCCAACGGTCCTCGCGTGGTTAGTTCTTTTTATATTGCGATAGCGCCTGCCTTATTGAAAAAAAAAAGACGTATTTTTTTTCTCTCACGTAGAACAAGACACAAAGAAGTATTGCATTTGTGTTTGAAAATTTTGTAGCGTGCACGAAAGACGGCGACACACAGAAGAAAACTACAAACGAGCCGAGCTATCTATTTCAGTGAATAATATTGAAGTTTTCACTAGGTTGGGCAATGCTTGGCACAGCGAAGCCCGGGCCCGTCGCCGGTCGTGCTCCTCATCGACCGAAATGTCTTGTTTCTAAGTGCGTGGCTTGTTTCTCGTAGGTACGCACTTTCTTGGGACGTCCGATAGCTCCCTTATCCCGATCGAGGCTACGCACTGTATAGTTGAGGTTGCGCGCGATGTCTAAATCGGTGAACGTGGCTAAGCTATACCGTGCTTGCGCGGCTTGGCCAGGGGACGCAGTATCTGGTCGCGATGCTTGCCTTCTCTTTCTTTCCATCATATGTTCTCCTATCTGTTCCCGTAGCTTTAAACTACCACGGGATGCGGTGCGCGATGTCTCCATTGGTTTGCGTTATGCGTGGCAGACTTTATCGCGGAACGCGTGCTGTCATCTGCGGTTGCGAGGCGACGGAGCTATGAGGTTTTCTCCAGCATCACTGTCATCGTTATGGTCTAACTAACAGCTTCCCTGCAGTGCTTACAGAAAGAAAATGAAAAAGCCGTCTTAAAAGTTGCGCGAACAGTGGTGTTGAAGGATGGGGTTGTCGAATGCAGTGATGAAAAGACTATGTGTCGTCGTTTTGTTCTCTCGCTATAACTATCGTCATGCCATACCAACTAGCCCAAACTGCCACACTTCTAAGTTTCCGCAACAGTTGAAGGTATAGTTCGCCTCAGTGTCAAGGACGAGGCATTCCTTGTATACGAACAACATTTTGAAAGCTGGATCAATTTTTGTCAAAGGTGGCCTTGTAGTCTGCGGTAGCTTAGATTTAGAGAGTTATTAGATGACATCGTGTGATGTCTTTCCTTTCCATGGAGGCTACTTGCAATTAAAAAAAAACGCGTTGTCTACAGATTTAACGCTAACACGTCACGGATGACAGCTCTGTTTTTGTCAAAGATAGGTCGACCTGTCAAAACGGCGGTGAGTCTGAGGCACTTGATCGCTATTTATGGTACACTCATACCACAGTGAATTTGCGTGCGCAGATTTCTTGTCGTGGTTTACCGTTTGAAAAGGGATTAGGAGCCGAACATGTTAGGATGAAGTTATTCCGAAGATATAGAGTGAGATTAAATTTTAAGTATGCGCCACCCTAAGAAACCGAAGTTGGAAGGTACCGTATAGCGTGACTTCATTTGCCAAAACATGGCTACGATACTCACAGCATCTGTCTACATATATCGGTCCATGTGTTGGTCCTGTTGCCCGACGCTGATAGCAGGGTTGCTCATGCAAGTTTGTCTTATGTATAACGTCTGGCCTTTTCGTCACTCATTGCGCATTTTCCGCGGTGATGCGGCTTTTATCGAGCAATGTGTACAGATTTCTTCGTTTAGTGTAGCCTGCGTCGACGCATTTCTACGTCAACTGACTATGCTGGTAAGTGGTTAGAGGTACAGTGTAGAGATGCTTTATGGACGTTGCATGGCGTAAGGATCGACCCGTATCTCAACCAATGGTTCAATTCATAGACTTAGGGCACGAGCAGCATCCGCTAGCAGTGCACGGGACAGACCTATACACGATAGCGCTCAAGATGCTTCACAAGATGCTTCACTGCTTCATACCCTTGTATAGCGATGCCCCCTTCGCTGCAAGGGTATGAAAACTGGGCACCTACGGATCTCCTTGATGAATGTCGGGCTGGCTTTTCTCAGCGTGATTCAGTTGCCTGTACGACCGAACATGACGGCAGTTGTTAATTAACTTAGGAGGTTTTACGCGCCAAAACCGCGTTATCGCAAACGAGGCGCGCCGTAAAGGCCGAAGGCTTCGAAAATTGCCACCGTCTGGGCTTCTTCAACGTCAACGAAAATGGCGCAGTACGAGGGGTCCTAGAATTTCGCTCCACCGAAATACGGCCGCCAGGGCTGAGTTCCGAGCCGTGGCTTTCGCGTGCACAGCTGCAGCACAGAGAAACCGTCATGGATATCCGCTGCAGCATCGCGCCGCCAGCGTGGGGACGACAATCCTTCTATTTCACTCCAAGATTCTCCGCGTAACATGACGAATCAAAAGTTCGGGGACAGCTTACGTATAGTCGCGCGTCACTGCGTTCTCCGATCGTATTAGCGCCAACTGCGCACCTTTTCGTGTTAAGTTTTGTTTCTCTCCGATGCAAGGGAGTTCTCGTGCGCTCGCTGCCGTTTTCGCGTTAGCGCTTGGAACGATTCGATTGCGTCGTGCGTGGAACTTTGATCACTCTATATTCATTAGAACCCGGGAACTGACCCGTTACCGCGCGCCAAGTTTTTGCGTGGCCCGCACAGCTCACGCGCGGTGTCACATATCCCCGACTCTAATGCATTCAATGCGCACCTGACAGCGTTCGCGTTGCACTCCACCATCAACGTTTTCAATTTAGTACGCGCCTCTCTCAATGTGTACTACGTCCGCGCCGCATGATTCCTGTCCACCGTGTACGCATACGTAGGCGTATACAGTCGTTTTAATCAACGGCGCGGCAATTATCCCGCCGCGCGTTTTCACTCCCGCGTTCGCCGACTTTTGGCGCGCGTTTTAGATTTCCCGCGCTTATTTTAGCGCGCTTTCGTCGTTAGCGACGCCGTTTGCCCGTTATGTACGAAGTGCGCAGTTGATTGAGACGTGTGGTACACAGGTGTTCCGAGGGCGATCGTTTCTCCGGGCAAATCGAAAGCGAGCTGGTTATGAATCCCGCCGGCCGGACGCGCGTCGTGACGAATCGAGATGCCCGGAGTGTGGATATAGTTTAGTCAATATGTATATACGCCTCTCGATACCTGCATAGCGTCCCCGTCGTGCCAACTTTAATCTCGCTTACCGTTTACGATCGCGCGCCTTTCCCGTCGTGTCATTCGGCTCCGTCAACACGTTTAATGTTCTCCGCCGCGCTGGAGCGCTGCCATCGACATTTCTTTCGCGAACCCTTATTGCTATACCTCCGATCGTATAGAGGACGACGCTGAGTGGCACCGTTGCGTCCCGGTGATGAGAATGGTTTGTATACACACAGGTGTAAAATAGTTGCACGCGTCATCTGCACTGTCAGGTTGCATAGCTTTCGCCGGCGTCACGCTTGGCATTCGAAGACAGGCGTCCGCCCTAATTGAATGCGTGGCTCGCATTCTACGTGAAATGGTGAGCTAATCAGCGTTGAAGCCTTTTTCGATGTTTGCTTAGAAAAAACCGAAGGGGTGGGTGTTGTGATCCGGTGATACGAGTGAGGGAAAGTGGATGGGTAACACGAGCGAGCGTGTCGGTAAGTCACTAATTGCGTCTAGGTGGCTCCACGTTTCGCATTTCAAGAAGAGCGTCCGTTCCTATTCGTACATGTTTAGCATTCTACGTGAAATAAGTCAATCGGCGTTGAAACCTTACTAGATGTTCGTATTGACACAGTGTGAGAACGATGTTATGAAGCGATAAGGGACAAGTGAAGGTGCGTGAATGATGCAAGAGTACGTGGAAAAGTGTGACTAATTGGGCTTAATGTCATAAAACCGTTGACATAGCTGAAGTTTGTGATTGTGAAAGTCAATGCAATAATGTGATTTCGATGCATTGCGTGGGTGAATTGTCATTCACACTTCTTTTTTTTTTTCTGTGGAAATACCAAGCAACGGGAGCGTTCTGTGCCATCCTGTTGTTGTTAAACTTTAGTTCAATGTAAGCTGCATTGCAGACTACACGGCAGACAGTAGCGAGCATAGATGCCTTCTTTTGTGAAGCACGACAGTTTGCAAGAACTTGCAAACTACTAACAGCTGCGTCAGCGCAGCCTGAGTTATTCGGTTTCAAAGAACAGAACCCCTATAGGATCTCCAGCAGAAGTCAGTCACCACCATGTTAGGGGCACATACGTTGTCATGGTGTCGTATTTTCCGCGTACCTATAATCTACTAGTAGAGCTTAGCTGTGCGGGCCTCATATTGACACACATTGCAACGGTAACAGTCTTCAAGGCACAAGCCTTGGATGTCTCATCAAACGTAAAAACAGCCATAAAAAAAAGACCGTCAGCGTCAACACGAAGGAATGTAAAGGTCATAATGACGTGATGATGTCACCAGACGAATTGATCATGCCGTCACGGGTCGCCAGAACTTGTGACATCACCAAGAGTCCACTGTGGTACCACATGATGACGTCATCATGCCCTTACGGGTAGGGAGAGAAAGTAATCTACTGGGGGAGATAGAAAAGAGAGGGTGTGTGTTGTGGCTAGAGAGAGAGTAATTTATTGTGGGCAGAGAGAGAGAGAATAATGAACTGTGAGAAGACAAAGAGTGGGTGATGTATTGGGGAGAGAGAGTAATGTACTGAGGCAGAGAAAAAGTAATCTACCGGGGAGAGAGATAGAGGGAAATATACTGGTGTAGAAAGAGAGTGATGTACTGTGGGCAGAGAGAGAGTGATGCACTGGGAAAAATAAGCGAGGGGTGATGTACTGAAGAGAAAAAGTAATGTCCTAGGCACAGAAAGAAAAAGAGTAGTGTACTGGAGAGAGAAAAAAGAGAGGGTAATGTACTGGAGACTGAAAAAGCAATCTACTGGTGAGAGAGAAAAACAGAGGGCAATGTACTGGTGGGAAAGAGAGAGAGAGTAATGTACTTGGGGGTGAGAGGGGGTAACTGGAGACTATGTTATCCTATGACGACGTCATCACATAATTTCCTTCTTCCTCCCCAAGTAAAATTGACTGAGAAGATGGCTTTCGCCAGCTCTTAGGGATGTGTATTGGGGACATATTCAGCTTTTTTTAAAAAACTAATATTCGCCGAGCTGCTTACCTCTGCTCTGTTTCGGCGAACGGGAACTTCCCATTTCTTCGGGAACGGGAATGCGACCGCCATGTCGCTGATGGCAGCACCGTCGTCCACTGCTTGTGCCAGTTTACTACGTTCAAATCAGAGGCGGCAAATATCTCGAGTGACGTGTTTTTACATCGTCCAATGCGAGTGATTGTGTCCAAGCAGCGACGCTGCAAGCGAACGCTAATGGAACAAGGGGGCCAAAACACCGGTGTTTCGGTCGTCAGCCTTGTGTACAGGTTTAGCACCCGGGTATTCGCGTGCTCGAGCAATTACCGTAGGCTCGCCAGCGCGTGTGTAAGTATATACCTGCGACGCTGGGCGCGGGAACGAAAATTTTTAATTAAGTCGCTAATGAAGCCTTTCCTCTCACCCTCTCCAGCGTGGAGTTTCGTTTAGCCGCTGGGCGTTCAGGTGTTCACGCAAGTCTATGGCACACCCAGGGTTGACTCCGCTGTTTTGGGGGAAGCGCGCACATTCTCACCCTCTGCTCTCTCCCTCTCCCACATGAGACACGTGACTTTCGCCCCTCTGTACCACGTGTGCGGCCGCGTTGCTAATTGCTTCGCGCATTGCCTCACGGGAATCGGACAGTTGGAGAGAGCGCTCGCGCGCGCATCTCTCTGGCTGCGCGCAGTTGGCAGTCGTACGTACACCCGGAGCTTTTTTTCAAATGTTCACACCTTATAAACGAATCAAGCGCGCAAACTCTATATAACACGCTTCGCGCGCGAAATAACGCAATTCAAAAGTTTTGTGTAATGCCCGAGGGGACACGGCTGAAACTAAAGGGGCATTCGTGGTGACGTGAACGGTGGAGTCGGGTAATGACGTCGTCGAAATGCGCGAGCACCACGTCATTTACAGGGAGTTGGTTCTTCTTGCATTATGGTTTACTTCACATTCCAGCGTGGTTTGCCATCTGAAAATGTTTTATTCAAAACGCGATTAGTGCAGTCACCTAAGAACAATAGACACAGATAAAAAACACAGTTTTCGCCTTTCAGTCGTGTTAGGCCCCGCCGTGGTGGTCTAGCGGCTAAGGTACTCGGCTGCTGACCCGCAGGTCGCGGGATCGAATCCCGGCTGCGGCAGCTGCATTTTCGATGGAGGTGAAAATGCTGAGGCCTGTGTGATCGGATTTGGGCGCATGTTGACGAACCCCAGGTGGTCGAAATTTCAGGGCGCCTCCACCATAACGTCTCTCATAATCGTATGGTGGTTTTGGGACGTTAAACCGCACATATCAATCAATCAGTCGTGTTAGCCTATGGTGCATAAGAGAGCGCGCGAGGTTTTCTAATCTTAGCACCAGACGAGTGCGCATTCCCACTTTTGGAGATCTTACTGCCGCATTAAACGCCGCTCAACTCTCAGTACACCCGTGGAATGGTTGCGATTGGTTATTCTTAGAATGCATCGCAGTTTTTCTGTTACACTCGATTAAACGGTGGTGGAAAATTATCGTTACTCGCTCACCGACCGGCATTCGGAAGCACGCTCATTACGGAGCTGGGAGTGTTACGTTATCCGTGCTTGTAGCGTGTGGTCCCACTATCGGAAATGAAATGATATTGGAGGTACTCATAATACTTGACCTCTGCGTTAGAATAACTTCTGTTACAAATTATTCTTACCAAGTTATTCTTACACCATGTCCGTGAATTGAGTGGTTGGTTGGTTGGTTCCTCAACACCTTGGCGCAACCCACCTAGGGGAATAGGCCATGAATGGGATGGTGCCTTGCTCTTTAAATTAATTCACTTGTTGAAAGAGAGGGTTGAATTAATTAGGCAATATAGGTAATAATAAAAAGGTGCTAAATTTCTAAAAAAACTTTGAAAAGAAAACATAATAAACATACAAAAAATAAAAAAATTATACATAAAACAACTGAAGTTACTTATTTTTAGCATTCCATTCTTTTAGATTCTCGTAAGAAATTTGTAACAGCGGTAAAAACGCTCCTGTGGCGGAATCCAAATGCGACTGTTTCAAATGAAAGAATCACCGGAAGTGTCAAGTTTAAGCCCAACTTTCGTAGGGGTTCTTCTAGTAGATGTTCCCTTTGAGTTTTGAATTTTCGGCATGACAAAAAGAAGTGCTCCAAAGATTCCCTCTCATTGCAATTAAGGCACAAAGGCGACTGTGCCAGACCCGACCTGTGAAGGTAAAAGTTCAATGAGGGGACTCGACAACGCAGCCTGGTAATCACTATTTCTTCCTTTCTTGATGAACACCACTTGTTCTTTAAAGGGAACTTTAGCTGTGGGAAGTCTGATACAAACAAAGGGGATTTTTCAAAGTTATTGGCCGTTGTGCGTTTTTCAAAGCGTGCTGCTGTGATATATTCCGAAGTAGGCAAAATGGATAAAACAGGACAATCAAGGGAAGATACAGCTAGTGTGCATCTGCATGCTCATTCAGAGCTAAACCTCTATGGCCTGGTACCCAAACTTGTCGGACGAGTCGCACATGTGTAGGAATGAGCGTGTGGAAAGTTTCCAAGGTACGCGAAAAAGTTGGTGAGCTTAAGGCAGTACAGACCGAGAGACAGTCTGTTAGAACAATCACCGCTGATAGATCTTGCGGCACTTTACGCAATGCTAGGACTATTGCCAGTAGTTCAGCTTGGTAAGTAGGTGTAAAGTCGGGTAATCGAATTGAGAAAGCCCAATCTAGAGAGGATGATAGGATTCATACGCCAGCCTTCTCTTCATAAACCGAAGCGTCAGTCGCTATCACAATGGATGTTTCTAGATTGGCCAAATGATCTTCCAAAATGCCATTTATATACTGATATGGTAAATTGTTTTGCATTCTTGGGACATATATCGTCAAATTCTATCCTAATTGCATCTACAGTGTTGAGCACAAGTGTTTACCAAAGGGGCTCCAAAAGTTTCTGAGTAAATATTACTTGAGGACACCTTAATTTAGGCCATTGGTGGTTAAAGAATGAGGTCTGCTGGTTAATGAACACATACTGTGACCTCCGCTGAGGTGATGCATAGATTTTAAGGAATGTACGTACTGTTGGAATATGAAATCTTTTGATAAGAGAAGGCAGGTGGTATTCTTCGTATAGGATATTGTTGGCAACATATTTGGGTAGCCCTAGGCATAAGCGTAAAGATTCGCGTTCTAGCAGAACCAGTGGTCGAACTTTGTAGGCCGGAGCGTCAGAAAACAAAACACAGCCGAATTCTAATATCCGTCGAATGTACATGCAATATATCATAACGAGCACGTCTAACGCAAACCGGCACAATAATTACTGAGCCTGCGCAGCATCCCTACGGCACGTGCTCCTTTAGCAGCCATGTTTTCTATGTGGGGACTCCAGTTAAGTGTTTCGGTGTACGTTACCCCCAAGTACCGAACTGACTCGACCTGAGGTGTGGCGTCCTGTCGGTACATTAGTGAAATTCGCACTGGGGCATTTTGTGCGAAAACTATGATTGTACTTTTGTTTGTATTGAGGCATAGGTTGATATCCTCCAGCCACGTTTCCAGAATTTTCATGTATGTCTGCAGAATCAGGTACAGTGTGTGAATGTCCGCCGACGCAGCAAAAAATGCAATATCATTGGTCTGGGAGCGGCTCTCGCACTTCGGCGTTATCGTCTACCATGGTACATTCCTTGGATTAGTCTTAATACTAATGAGAACTAATCGAGAACACTGCAAATGAAAGTATAGAGAATGTTATTGACCGTAAATGTAATGTAAATATAAAGAAAGAAAAGTAGGCGAAAAGATGCAGGCCCGTGTGCTCAGATTTGGGTGCACGTTAAAGAACCCCAGGTGGTCTAAATTTCCGGAGCCCTCCACTACGGCGTCTCTCATAATCATATGGTGGTTTTGAGACGTTAAACCCCACACATCATCAAGTAGGCGAAAAGATGACTGGCCGTGCGCAGGGACCGAATTCGCTACCTTCAAATGAAGCGTACCAGCTCTACCAACTCAGCTACTGTACCAACTCAGCCGATCTTCATACGGGCTGGCAGATGACCTTGTGTTTCGTTGCATCGTCGCGTAAAAAAAGCGAGGAGCCTGTTGAGGTATGTTTTTAGAGAGAGTTAGTGAAATAACTTCATTTTGTCCACAAGTTAACTCGGCGTCACCTGGCTATATATGCCCACTCAGGGACGTTCAGGCTAAACTTGACTGCCCTCGCGCGTGCCCTCTGGACGGCCATGATTTTTGAGAGGTCCCTTCCTGAGTCTTAGTTAGCTTCTCCATTTCCTCTTGGGTTTTAGGAGGAGGAATAAACGCTTATTTTTCGAAACGGTGTAGCGGTGTAGGTTCCGCGTTCAGCTTAGGTGGGAGGTCACCCCATTCCAGGAACCCTCTGGCCTTCGCTGCCTCCTTGGCCCTGGCGACGAGACGTCGTTGTGTGTCCAGGTCCTTCGAGGCGAGCTTGGCCTCCCACGTTTCGAGAAGGTGTTCGTTTTCTTTAACAGCGTCGCAGGTGCTCGGCGGAGGCGATAGATCTGCATTTGTACTGCATGGACACTCGAGGATCAGGTGGGCCGACGTGTCAGGTACGGCGCCAATCGGGCAAACATATTCCTGTAATGTAGGGTACAATCGGTACATTAGTATGTCGTGTGTGTTCGTGTTGCTCTGCAGTCTTCTCAGTATGGTGCTGTCCTCTTTGCTGAGCTTCGAGTGTGGTGGCGGATACTCTCTGCGTGCCAGCCTAAGTTGCAATTTTGCAGAGTAAGTCTTAGGTACAGACTCAGCCTCCGCGGACACAGTCCTGGCGTCTAGGAAGCGGGAAGGGGTAGTCCGGTAGGCGTGATCGCGGGCCCCGGCATGAGCCGCCTCGTTTCCCTCCAGCGCTTCGTGCCCAGGAACCCATGTCACTCAGGTGAACGGCATCGAGTGCTTCGGCACTTCAATATCTGAATTGCTTAGGTAGACAAACGACCTTTGTTGTAGTTTCACATAGCTGCTTGAGAGTCTGTGAATACCACAGCTGCATCCAAGCACGTTGTGGTAGCTAGGACAATTGCCGCCTCCTCTGCAGTTGTTGGGCTTCGGGCGCGTACTGTGGCAGATGCGAGCTCTATACGACCCTAGTATCAACCACGATCAAACCGTACGCGTCTCTACCAGGATACTTGGCTGCGTCTGAATAATTTTTTTTCTGAATATGGGGAAAACCGCAAATAAGAATTTGACTGAAAGTTTTAGCAATGAAAAACAAGGGCCACTCATCGTTCGTTTTGCGAACATTTAACGAACAGCCGGCCGCTCGAGACGAATGCTCACATCGGATCGCGTGGCCCTGTACGATATAAAAAAAGATAAAAAAAGTGGCCGTTCGATGCGCTTTCCGACGTTACGCAGGCAAGAAGCGGGAGAGAGGAGCAGAAAACTCACTCGAGCGGCTGCGGAGCGATGTAAACTTGGTTACAGCGACGCTCGCAGCCTCGCAAATTAAGTACGGCGTCCAAACAACGCGCGCTTCCGGTAAGAACAAGAGAGAGAGGAAAACCCCGAGTAAGTAAAAATTTGGGGCGAGCTACGAGAACTGGGCAGACACCGAGATGCAACGTGGGGAAACGGGAACGTGGTTGTTACTCGCTGTGGGGTTAGGGATGGGAGGCATGGAATTAAGGGGGGGTAGGGAACTGGGGGGGGGGGGGGACGAAGGGAAGCTCGCGCGAGGCGCAATTAAATTACTGCTTTGCGGAGCGAGCAATATTGCAGGCAGAGCTGACTCAGAACGGATAGTAAAAGGGGGGAGAAAAAAAGGAGACGGACAGCGGCACTGTCTGTCTCCTTCTTTTCTTGTCCATCGTTATTGGCGCTGTTTTTTATATGAATCATGTCGTAAACTACCTTGAGTACCGATTAGTTTTGAGCAGGAGTGGAAAAAAACGTTTTTTGTTTTCAATCTTACTCTATTTTTTTTTTTGCCGGAAAAACCATATGCCGTCCTCTGAGCGCGGAAATGTCTCTGTCCATTTTATGCATTACGTTTATGTGGCCGCTTCCATAACTAGGCTCATATAAACTCAGATTCGCCGACTTGGGACATTGCGACAGCGTGTACGGCAGCTTTACTTGAGCACCGTATAAATCTGACTCCTTGTCCCCCGTGTCCCAGTGGTGAAAGCTGATGCGGCAAGACCTCCTTGGACATCTATCTAAGTCGTCTCGATAACGTCTGTCAAGTTCGTTAAAACGTCACAAAGAAAGGGAAAGAGCGAAAGGTTTAGTTTTCCTTATGAAGTATATATTTCGCTTATAGAATACTCAAAGTCATCAGACCTGAGCGGCGGCAGCCGCTCAAGTAGCGTCATCTTGTGTTAAGTCATTAATCTACTAATATATAGAGTGCTCTAAACATTTCAAGGTGTAGATTTTCTGTGGCCTCTAGATGTAATGTCCTACACAGGAACGTTGTAGCCTGTGGTAAGCCTCTATAAAAATAAATCTTGAAGATGTGATAGCAAGAGCGTAAGCACTCTAAACACGACATAGCAAAGCCTAACAACGTACGCACTAATTTTTTTTTGTCACTGAAACCCGTCGCGCTCGTTTACCGTACGTACTTCCTATTTCACTTCACAATTTCTCGCTAATTTCTTGTTTACTTCCTCATTTAACGAGTAAATTGTCTGGTAGGCAAAGTGATGATGATAAAAACAATTTTTTTCATTCGATAAAAGTGAAATGCCTCTAGATTGATTGTCATGTTACCGCCTGCGCATTTATGCCAGCAGTTGAGTGGCACATAGCTATCATAGTTGCTATGGGTATACTCAAAACCCCGGCCCACGCCGGTGCCGAAATGAAGACGTTCACGCGGCTCTATTCCAGCACAGTGCACCCGCCGTGCTCTCTGTGCGGAATTTTGGCTGATATGCAAGTCTTATCAGTTCTTATTCCTTGTTGCGATTATTCGACCATTTATTTTGTTGCACCGAGAAGCGAACAATGTCTTCCGTTATCTGCTCTGCTTAGCGTCGTTCACTCGCTCATTCACTCACTCACTCAATCGATAAATCAATCAATCAGTGAGTGAGCCAGCCAGCAAGCATACTGAACAACCTAACTGTAACACTCCCTCCAGCAAGAACTATTGTTAAATCCCCTAGCCGCCCATTTTCTGCTTGCTCTTCAGCGACTCGTGTTTGTAAAAGCGAAGCCGTTTTAGACTAATGTGGCGTTCGAATTGCGCTGCACTCAAGCGTCGTTAGTGGTTCTGTGAGCTCCCGCAGTGTTCCTGTTTACCTCGCCAGCAAATTTCGCGGAGAGTCAGCGCAAGAAGTAGCAGCAGCGCTAGCGTCCCAGCTATGGGGGGCTCATCAAATATGCATATTCATAGCCGCGGGCTAAGTCACTCTAATTTGCAAACTTCGCGCGGCCCGCTGCAGTGTGTATACGTTCTCTCCGCACTGCGCAAATTAACACGCCCTGTATAAATGCGCTGCGCTTTCACGTTTCGGGCCTTCCTCCATCCCAATATTCCGTTCCTAGCGCCTTTTTATCATTTATCCTAGCTCGTGTATTTATTGTTCGCGTCTTCTTGTTTGTTTTGAGACTAACTTTCCCGTCTCGTTATAAGCCCCAAACGTTGCTTTAACCAGCGACTCGCTTAATTTCGTTTCCACGGGGTGTTCTCGACTGCCTCCGCATCTTCCGGCAAGTTAATTCCGATCGAATGTGCACGAAGTTTCTGGCCACAGGTTTCTGTGTTTTATATACGCTGGCTGTTTTCTGCGAGGAAGGTCTCAACTTTTACTCGCAAGCTTGCGCGTATGAGCTTCGGTTGGCACTCCGATCGCACACAGTCGAAAGCAAATGAAAAGCTGTTTGAGGTTTAACTCTTGTAAACCTGGTTATCGCGAAGCTCCAGGTGTGTCAGGCAGTTATTATTATTTTATTTTGAAAGGGTGTGCACGCGGTGTTTCATCAAATTTTCGCCTGGTGAAGGGGTGCCGCAGGGGTGGGGCTCCCACTGGGCGACGCCTCCCCGCAGCGGATCCACACACGTGCTACACTCGTGCCACGGAGGCTCAAGGTCATTGCGACGCGATGAATGACCTTAGAATGCATGACGCAGAAGGTTCGGTCTGATAAGTTACTGTATGACTTTGCTGTTTTTGATTATTATCATTATAAACAGTGACGTATATAGTAACAAGCTGTTTTAGGTTAAAGTTCTCCAAGTTTTGAGGTTCACACCCATGCATGACACGCATGTCGTGATTATCATGCTTGGATGTGTCATTTATCTATGTCGTCCGCTCGCTACACGTAATACCAAGCTTAGTACATGTGAAGCTAGTGAAACTGCCGTGAGCGCATCATCAGTGTGGCAAGTAGTCATGTTGTTACATGACACGGATGTCGTGATTTTCATGTTTGGATGTGTCATTTATCTATGTCGTCCGCTCGCGTCACGTAATACCAAGCTTAGTACATGTGAAGCTAGTGAAACTGCCGTGAGCGCATCATCAGTGTGGCAAGTAGTCATGTTGTTACATGACACGGATGTCGTGATTATCATGTTTGGATGTGTCATTTATCTATGTCGTCCGCTCGCGTCACGTTATACCAATCTTAGTACATGTGAAGCTAGCGAAACGGCCGCGGGCGCATCATGAGCGTAGCACGTAGTAATGTTGTTACATGACACGCGTCTCATGTTTGTCATATTTGCACCAGTATCATACCTTCGTCATCCATTCACGTCCCGTAATACCGAATTTGGTAGAAGCGAAACTAGCAGAACAGCCGCCAGCGCATCGTGAGCGTGGCATGTAGTCATGTTGTTACATGACGCGCATGCCATGCTTTTCATGTTAAAATCTGTCGCTTGTGTTCGCCATGCAATCATGCCATACCATACCAGCTTTGCAACATGCCATGTGAACGAAACCACCGCAAGAGCTGCAGGACCATGAAATGGAAATCATGACATTCATGACATACATGTTATGATTTTTGTGTTATGATCAGTCATATATGTTTTTCACGCAGTCATGTTATGCCATACCAAGTTTGGTATCGATACCATTATCGAAACGGCCAGGAGAGCTAAAAGTCGTAGGTGGCTGGATAGATAGATAGGCTCAAAGTCGCCCAAGTTCGCTGAGAAATGCCTCGCATTTAATACAAAAAAAAAAAGAACTAACTTTCATTTTCACTCTACTGCTCGTTTTTGTTGAACACAACATCGGAGGCCCGTTTGACTCGCGTGCTTGGAGGGTGTGATGACGGCGCCAACTGCGGACTGAATTTCGGTTTCTCTCCAGTAGGGGCATACCATAGCTAGGTATAGAATGTTGCTAACTGTTTACCAACGCTGGCTATCCGATATTTTAAGGCCAACAGTGTCCCCATTCACGCTCAGTCCAGGGGTTGCCTGTAATTCTTTCAATCATTACACATCGTTACATTGCCAGCTATGGCTACAATATCAGATTAGTACTGCTCTTTAAATATACGTAAACATGCAACACAAACCTCAATGCGTTCTTTTTTCTCTCCTTCGCTTTCCCTGTAACTTCTGCGCATCTGCCCACCTTCGTTTCCAGCTGCTGATTTGTTTGCATTCATCTTCTATAGTTCCGGTGTCACTCTGTCAGTTCATATCATCGCTCTATGCGAGGCTACTTCCTTTATTTCGGCAGTTCTGAAGTGAATACCCTTTCTTTTGTAAAAGAAGTAAGTACCCTTCCGGTTGACGGGCTCACTTTTTTTATTATAACTCTCCCCACCAGACACAGCCAGAACGCCCCCGCACCACAGTTGTTGTACTCCCTCGACATTATATGTGCGCATTGCTATAAACAGCGCAAAAAAAAAAAAATTAGACGAAGCACACATATTGCGCCCATGACTGTTTCGTTCGAACCGCGACGCGCGCGGTAAACTCGTATTGAATGGCGCATGGTTTACCGTCCGCATCATCCCGGAAAGAGGGGAGGGGGGGGGCAGCGCATGAAAGAGGGGAGGGAACGTAGCGGTATGCGCTGCCCTCTAGTCGCAGCTTGAGGAACCAAGGGGTATTCTTCCGTACTCAGTTTTTCATCGCTTTCTTGTTTACTTTTATTTGTTCATTTTTTTTGCAACCCCGTTGTCCTCCCAACGAGCGCCTTCCCGAATATGAAGCTTGTGCTGTTTATTTTCTCCATCCCCATTTCCACCCTTTCTTCCTGCGATGTAAATAAAAACCAGGAGCATACATAACGGGCTAGGGTGGGTGTAACGGAAAACGTACACACCCTGCGGAGTGAACGGGGAAAAAGTGGGAAGCGTGGTAAGGGAAGCCGGGTGTAAAAAGGATGTCGTGGCGCTGTTTGGGCTCTGCGACCATAAAGAACGCTCAAAAACTGGTCTCGCCCGCTGTAGAGAAGGAGTGGTGTGAACCCTTATGCCCAGGCAGCTCGCAAGCCGCTGCCCGCCGGCTGTATAGGGAGGAAATGAACAAAAATGGCCAACCTTACCCCATCTCCACCCTTGCTTGCTTCCGTTCGGGGCGCCAGCCGCTTTCCAGCCTTTCTGTTCTCTTTTTTTTTTATTCGCTCTTGCTTTACCCTGGTTATTTTCTACAATTTCACTTTTCGGTTTTGTTTCGCGTGTCCTTGTTACCTATAAGCTTCCGTACATTTACTTCGCTGCACCGTTGGTTTTTTTCTGTATTTTGTTCTTTTGCGACCTATTCCTTTCGTTTATCCTGAATTGTACTTTTTGTATTTTCTCACTTTTTTGTATTTCTCACTTTTTTGACGAGCCGGTGACGTCCTGTTTCGGTCTCCCTGCTCTGTTGTCTTCTTCTGCCTGCTCATAGACGTATCCTGCTGTATTGGGATGAAAAGCGATGGACAAATAAATGAGGCAAAATGAGTGAGGGCGATCGGAAAGAAAGCAGTGATGAGGTTCGAAACATGAGGCTCAGTACGAAATAATACTGGTATATATATATATATATATATATATATATATATATATATATATATATATATATATATATATATATATATATATATATATATATATATATATATATATATATATATATATATATATATATATATATATATATATATATATATATATATATACCTTTTTGCCTCTGCCATAAGACTCTGCCATAAGGTGGCGAGAACATAGAGAAATAGAAATAAATGAAGGTTTCTATGCTCCCACATACTTCGCACCTCGCAGAAGTAAGGATGAAATGAAACGAAAAGGGGGAAGGAACGCAGCCGTAATGAACGAAAACGAGCAAAGATGGCGGTGCTGACGAAATCTTTCTGCCTTGCTCCCGTCTCTCTCGGTTGGCTTGTTTGCCTCCTTTCTGATCGCCCTCATCTCCCTACTCTTTTTCCTGATTGCCATTTTCTCTCTAGTCCTGTATGTATACTCTTTCGTCCGATTTTCGCTGACGCTCGCCGGCCCAGCCGCGCACTCTAAGATATATATAAATGCGTATGGATAGATCCTTCCACGCGCCGCCGGGCGACGTCGTCGTCTTGTTAGATATATCCGCGTATATCTCTTGCGTGTGCAGTTCCCTTTTTACCCTCTTCCTTTTATCCGCGAGACATTTCTTTTGCTCCCTTTTTACTCCCCTCTCGTCCCTTCTCGTTTACTCCCTCTTCTTGGCCCTGCCGCCCTTGTTCTTGTTTCTGGGATACTCCCTTTCTTGTCTCTTCGCCTTTCGTGTTGCCTTGTCATCTCCATCTTGCCTCTTCGTCGCTTTTGTTGTGAGGCTCGCTTTTTCGGTTGTTTTTTTTTCCCTTTTGCACGAGGGAGTTTTTGCTTCTTTGCCTCCCCCCCCCCCCTTTTTTTTTGCGCTTGTTCCCGAGGTCCCAGTCTTCGAACTCCTTTCGCCTCACCATGTACGGTTCACTTTGTTCGTTTTACTTCCCGATTTCCGCGCAGCCGTCGAAGAAGCGGATCAATACGACGCGGGGGGAGCCCCTGCGTTCGGAAAATTGATATGATGTATTACTGGATCTCCGGTGCTGGAGGAATTCTCTGGGAGGAGCGCCGCCGGATTGAAGGGTTGCAGGCCTACGGCGAATTGGGGAGCAAGCTCAAAGGTGTTTCGATGGTCAGACACAGTCTTTTTATGAGTGGGCGGACAGGCCATAGCGCGTAGGGATAGATAAGAGATGCCGTTTCCCCGCTCCTATCCTTCTGGACCGTCCGCCTCCGTGAAACAGTGGCTACGGTTATCGGCTGCTAACCCAAAGATCGTAGGTTCGACCCTAGTCGTGGCAGTCGCATTTAGATGGAGGCGAAATGGTAGAAGCGCGTGTACTGTGTGACATCAGTACATGTAAGGAACACCAGAAGGTCGAAATTCTCGGAGCTTTTCACTACGGCGTCTCTCATAATCACATATTGGTGTTGTGACCTAGAACTCCAGGCATTGTTGTTATTCTGATTGTGCTTGTGGACCTGGAAGGACGTTCATTCGTTGGCGGCACGTGCAAGGTGACATTGATCTGCATTTTATAATTCCAAGGGCCATGTAACACTTTTTGAACATGCTCATAAAAAGGCTGCTGATAGGTAGCCGGGGATCCTGCGACTGTATGCAAGACGAACACTACAGCACTGCATGCGGCATGTAAATTACAAAGAAATGTCAGAGTCAGCTGAAAATAACTCACTCTCTTTCGACAAGTGTTGTCATATACCCAATATTACCTCCGTCACACACCGAAAAGCACGCGAACACGGCCACTGGTTGATATGAGCATCGTGATCTGCATAGTTACCGTGGCCACCGCGGTGTGCCGCGACGAGCACGAGCCGCACTACCGTGGAGTGCGGCTCGTGATAGCACTGAAAGTGAGACGTGTGCTCGAAGAAAATGGAAAAGTGCGGAAGGTCATGGTGTGCACTGATGTGCAGACGTAGCTGCATGCCTCCTTCCTTTCCTTGTACAGCCTCCGCCCACATTGGCTTTTTGCGTGGGACAGAAATAGAGGCAAAGCGAATAAAACGTGTGACAGATACTGTAACTCCGCTCGTACTCAAAGGATTTAACAAATAAATTCCGGCAGACGATTCTTGAGTAAGTAAACCGTTATATACAGAGGGGTCATTCGCTGATTACTTGGAAAAGTGCTGCAGGAACCTAGTACACTAAATCGTTAACCACTTTTTTCCAAACACACGTTGAATCTGTAGCGCTTGCTTAGAATATTTCAGCAACAAAGGAGCTCAGTTTCTTTCGTCATATTAATAAGCTAGGGATACTAAAATTTCTGTCGCAGATAAAATTGCTCTTATACTTCTCTTAGGCTTGTGTATTTTACTGGGACTTAAGCACCGCATCCGGTGAAAGCCGTACTTGCTGACTTGTGCAGTAGCGTTTGGACTTATGAAGAATTGTTACCACACTTTTGCGTTGCATTTGCGTGTAGATCCTGTCAAAATATAAGTTGAGGATAAGGCCTCGGAGCCCTTTAGATAATGGCATTAAGCGGCATGTTTTGCGCCCGCACGTCTGGAAATCTCCAGCGCCTCCAGCTGGAAAAATAATATACGTGGTTTTAATGTCCCGCAACCACGATATGATTTGGAGGGACGCCCGCTCCGGAAAGTTCGACAGTCTGGTCTGCTATTGATAATTCACAATACATAGACGTCTAGCGTTTCGTCTCCATCGATAGGCTACCACCACGTCAGGGATCTAACTCGCGACCTTTGAGTCAGCAGCTAACCACTGTAACCCCTACACCACCGCGGTGGGCGAGGCTGAAAAAACGAAGAAGGCGCGTTATACATGTCTGCGTTATGCGTGAATGAAGCTGTACCGTTCGCCATGGATATTTGCTCAATTTAAAGTGATATTCATCGCTGTCGAGTAGATCACATGCGCACTACACTAAACACCCAAGCCGTTGACTTTTGAATGCAATATACTTCCTGCCTATTAAGAGAGAGAGAGAGAGAAATTGCGCGTCAGTTATCCTGCGCGGTGAATGGTAATGCTGCTTGCATTTTTCTTAGTGGCACTATTAGGCGAGTTTTTTTTTCTTTTGTGCCTGAGGCATATTTATTTTTTATTTTTATTTTCAACATACTGGTAACCCTTAGGAGGGTTTTTACGGGAGTGGGAGCAAAAAGAAAAGCATTAAAAACAAAAACAAAAAAACAGCCACCACAAATTGGAATGGAATGAAAAAAACTTTATTTCAGTCCTGTAGGACGCGCTTAGCGCGTAGCGGGCGTCTCCCACGTAGGGACCGACAGGGAGTACCTGGCGGACGCTTCGTGGGCCTGCTGGACGGCCCAGTGCTGGTCGGCGAGAAGAGAGCTCCTGAGGGACCTCTCCCACTTGCTTGAGGTAGAGCCACCACAAAACTAACAATACAATACGTCGGAGCAGCGTTGCTGAACAACAACAAGTTAAGAAGAAGCAAACTACATGCATGAATAAAGTGACAGCGGATGCATTATGGGTTTTATACAATCCTAAAAACCGGTAGAGAAAAAGTTAACGCATTTGTAACAGTCAGTGTAAATACAAATATTGGCAATAAGACCCTATACAAGGGGGTAATCGTAGAAGACAGTGCATACAATGTTATATGCATTGAGATTCTATGGTCCCAACTGCATAGGAGCTGCGCGTCTTAGATTGCAGCTGAAACGAAGGTAGGTCTGTTTTGCGATGCTTTTGAACGCATTGAACTGCCAACGTGTTACAAACCGCTTCCATTTTCGACGTGCCTTCTCCAGGAAGGAAAAGATTGCGATCAAATGCACGGGCACATTTTGACGTACTTACGCCGTTAGCCAAGCGTGATCACCATTTAGGAGCCCGAAGAACAAGAGGAAGCAGGCTTCCCTTTGGCCCAAGCGTGCGCTCAACATGCTTCAGGTGTCTATGATATACGTGGTTAGGCCTGCGTTATGCCAAGCGACGATCACAGCATATGACAGAATTTGGCAGCCAGGACCCCTAGGGCACTCGGCACTTAGAATAAGCCTACTACAAAACAAAGAAGTAGTGCTCGGTAAGCAGTGCGTAAGTTTCTACGTTACGAAATCAAAGAAAACTGAGGAGATGGAGGCGTAGTTGGGCGAGAGAAACGGGCCTCACGAATTCAACAGAAGGCTGGCTTCGGCAGTCTTCAAAATGGCGCCGTTACCGTTAAAGCCCCCGCCAGGCGCTCTAGACGGCGGCGACGCCGGGGCCACCGCCGCCGCGTTCTGTGTGGAGGAGAGAGAGAGAGGTGGGGCGAGGGACGAAAGCGAGCCCTTAGGAGGGGAGTCGAGGGAGTGTGCAAGGAGGCGACGACGACGACAACTCTCAGCGGCAAGGAAGAAAATTGAGAGAGGAGCTCCCTAAACGAAGGAGAGACGCGGAAAAGGGAACGTCGGGAGAGAACGGGTGTGGAGGGAACAAAAACGCTCCCGAAACGGGAGAGTGCGTCGCATGGAACGCCGCTCAGAAACGGCAGCGGCGTGGAGGCGAGCCGCTACCGAGCTCGGCTGCTGGGAAAGGAGGAATGCAATCGATTTAAAGAAGAGAGAAAGAAGGAGGAGCGTTCGAAAAATGAGGATGGGCCTCAGGAAAAATGGGGGAGGACAGGCGAAAACGGAGGGGAGGATTTCTTTCCCTATTTTTTTCTTTCTTTCCTTTCTATCTGCTCGTGTCTTTGCCAACATCCAAGGTTTGCTGCTGCTGGCGTTGCCTCTTTGGGGAGAGACGCCTGTTTTATTGCGATCGCTGCTTGTTCTTATAGAGTTTTTTTTCATATATTGCGTCCTTAGCCACCCGCTCACTATCCCTCTCTCCCAATTCGTTGGCGATGGCCTTATATGTTTGCAAGTCGCTCTTTTTGGGCTTTTTTTCTCTAGAATGGTTTCCTCCGGTGGTTCTCTGAGAAATGTCGAAAAAAAGACAAAAAAGTCAAAAGGAGTTGGGCTGCGTTTGAAGTAAATGCCTTAACGAAAAAAATAAAAAAAAGATTGCGACAAAAAGAAAAAAAAAGACCCACTAGGAGACTGCGCGCGCACGCAACAACATTCTGCCTTGTTGTTGGCGCCGTTCACTACGCGCTACGTCATCATTTTTGTGTAATTTAATGCCCGTTTTCCTTTTTTATTGGTTTGGGAGCGTGAGTTCTTTCGCTTTCGGTACATGCCTTCTTTCTCACGTCTCCGCTTCATTTTATTCGCTTTCGTTTGGAAATTGCTTACGGTCGATAAATTTCACTCGCCGTCACCGCAGCGTTCTCGCTTATCGCTTTATTTTTTATTTTCGATAACTCAAATTCTACGTCACTTTTTTGTTCTTGTTTTTTTCAAATTGACCTCCACGTTTGTGGAGCACGAAGTGCAAGGCCGCTTGAAGGACTTGCGCTTTTTTTTTCCCTGCCTCGCTTATTTGAATTTCTTTTTTACTTTCATTTTGTACTTACGTCTGGCGAGGTCTTTTCAAAATGGGTTTGGGGCGTATCCCCCGGTGTTTTGCTCCTTGGTTTTGTTTGTCGTGTCTCGTGGCGTGGAGATGATGTAAAGGAGAAATTGTTTGAAGGAAGTCGAGGTCGAAGGCAAGTGTCGTTTGAGGTCTCTTTCGCTACGTAAAAGAAACAAAAAAAAAGAAACCAAGACTCGGCCCTCTGAATTTATATGGCCGGTGTTCTACCGGCTTCTTTTCTTTCGCTCCCGCTTGTCTTTTTCCTTGTGTGGCTTTAGAAAAAGTGTGCTCAGATGCATGTTTTTCGTTGCTTTTATTTTTTTGCATTTACAGTCCCCGACTTTTCGTTAATCTAGTTTTTTTTTTCAAGAAAGACGTTTTTCTTTATCGTTCCACTGTTTCGGTTCTCGTATTTGTGGTTTCTCTCCTTTTTTCTTTCTTATAGTCCTTTTTTTACTAATTCAAGGTTTTGTATATTTTGTTTATTTAGGCTTCACCTGCAGAGATATAATTGCGAAAAAAAACGAAAGGGAGTCGTACGCTGGCTGCAATTTAGTAATACATCAAGCTGACAAGTACAGTGACGAAAAAAAGAAAATAAATGAAGTGGGTGAATGAACTTCACCTTGACTTAAGAGAGTGGAACTTAGTGACCAGAAGAGGAAATATATAATCGATATCTCTAGAAGCCACGCAGAGTGGGATCGCAAAAGGTATTTCAAAGTAAAACGAAATTTGCAGTGATAACAGGGGGGGGGGGGGCAGAGATCTTTGAGTGAAATGTGTATAGACTTTTGAAAAGAGTGCTGCCGAAAATAATAAATAATGCAATAAATAGAGGTAAAAAAATTTGGGATGAAAAGGGAAGGTGTTAAGAGTCAGAAGCGTGAAATATTTGTAGGCTTAACAAGAGACCCGCCATTCCAGTAAAAAAAAAAGGCGACATCAACAAAGGTTAAAAAATGCAGAATGAAAAGAGAAAGCGTTAGAAGAGGGAAGCCCGGGCTCAGAGAGATTGGGGAACGGAAGGAAGCGTAGGGGAGAGGGCTTCCCGAGAGGGCTCTATATCGATCGCTCGGATGGGGAGAGAAATCGCGTTTACTGAAAAATCGCGGGAGCGCCCGCGACGGAGCAGAGCTGCGGCTGCCGCCGTTTTACGCCGGGTTTCACATAAAGTGAAGGGAGAATTTTTTTTTACAAAATCATTTTGGGAGAACGTCCTTCGCGGGAAAACGGGAGTCTGGGAATGCGGAAGCGGGAAAACCCCCTCCCCATTCACTTGGCCGCCAGACGGCGACACGGACGTCTCCGGCCACGGCGGCTGTCGGGTGGATTTTGTAGTTTAACATTTTTAAGTTCGCGTGGAGCTGAAAGCGTCGCTGGAACGGGCTGAGCGCTTGTTTGAAGAAAGGGGAAAACCTGGGAAAGGGGGATTAACCGCAACTCTTTGTGGGAAAGAAAGAGGGCTCTGGGGAAACCCCGGGTTGATTTTTTAGCGATGAGTATTCCCGGTGTTGCGGCGGCGCAACGTGGGGTGCGTATTGAATTTTTTATATTAGAATATTGGTTTCTTTAAAGTCGCGTTTTTTGTGTTTTTTTTTTCGCCTTTCGCGGTCTCGGCGGAGTCTTCCGGATCGTCTGGCGATGCAAGTAGGAGGAAGGTCGAGGTCGCTTTAAATTTAGGTGAAGGAAGTTTGTGACGTCACTCATGGAAAGGGAGGATCGGGGAGCGCTATGGATTTTGAAGGGGGCGGAGCGTCCCGCGCCGTGCGCTTTTTAAAGAAACGGCTTTTTTTTTTTTTTAGAGGCGTTGGCTCGCGCGTTGGTTGCGGCGACGTTTGAGTGGAGAGTTTCTGGCGGGCGTGTTGTGGAGGGTATTGTCGGCAGGCGCTGGCTCCTCGGCCTTATTGATGCGTTGAGGCGCAGCGTGTGTTACGTTGGCGCGGCGTGATTTTGAATTCGTAGACGCGCGCCTCCTCCTCCCGTCTTTGCTTCGCGCGCATTTGATGCGCATGCGCTTTGGGTAAGCGCTCGATCGTATCTAGTGGCAAATTGTGTAGCGTGATGCTTCTTCTGGTGTGATGTATTCACACTGAAGACATCATAGATCCCCATAAAATAAACTACTGCTTTCAATTACCTGCATTGATGGAAAGGGAGCTCAAATATGAGCATATATAGTTGCGTATTGCCTGGTGTTATGTAATGTTGGGTCTGACGTATTCCCATTAAGGACATGACAGATCTTTATAACACAGTAACTACAAAGGATCTAGTTATGATTAGCTTTATCATTGTGATTACTGCGATGGTAATAATCATGAATGTGTGGACAGGGCGCATACGGGTCTCGAATGTCTCGAATAGAGCGCTGCTTTCACGTGTTACAAGTGTGTACGACGCGACGGCAGTTTCTTAATTGTGTTTGTCAGCTGCCACCTCCGACAAGAGGGATTCCTGTTTATCATCGACCGGGGATTCTCAATCAATTGGTGTACTCGTTGCATTTCGCCATTTCTCGAACACACTGACAATGATGCTATGGTCGAATAAACCAAATAATGTATATCACTCCTGACATTCGGTTACCGGATTGTTATTACACTTGTAGTACAATCTTGGCGATAAATGAAGCTCGCTAATGTTGTGATACCGCAGCATCTCTCGTTGTTGCACCTAACAAGCCGTCAATTGCTTGGCAATGCGTGAGACAGACATCTGCGTTACACTGCAATCTACACTACCCTAGTGCGATCATTACTGTGGCCTAATTGTTACACACCTTTTTCTTAATTTTTTCATGTCCTATAGTTCACTGATCCGTCCCCAGTATTCGCACTGGGTTTTCGTCCGGCGTCAATCACTCTTGTGTTTTCCATTGCCACTGCCCCTCTCCCTGTCAATGTTGATAGTTTCACAATGCACGAGCTCGGCAACTACGAAAAAGCTCGCTCGGCATCGACAGGTTCAGGCTTAACGAGCGAGCTTGACGTCATTTCCTCTACTCCCCTCTTATAACACAGCGCTGACAGGATAACGAGACGGAAGCACTTAGTTTGCGATCACGGAGACATCGCCGTAAAAATGATTACCCCGCACCGTTCCCGTCGTGCACCGTGGAGTCCCTTCCTTCTCGACACTGCCGCTCCAAAACCCTGACCCACAGCACGTTCGTCCACCAGGCGGCGCTGGGGGACACGCCGAAGCACAAGAGGAGGGCGCTGGACATACGAACGAACTGAACCGTCGTCTCAGTAATAACAAGCTGTGCGCGCGGGAGCGAACGGACTCCCTGTACCCCGCACTCGGACAAAGCAAAAAGAAAAAAAAAAGCGTGTGGCCGCATGTCTGTCTAGTTGTTTCCTGCTTCCGCGCGATATGGCTTCCTGATTGGCGAGCACTGACGCTCGTGGAGACATCGCTGGTGGAGAATCCTTCTGAAAGAAAAACAAGTGATCGAACAGAGAGAAACGCGGAGTGTATAGGAAAGGAAGCGCAGTAGCGCACGTAAAAGAAACCAAGAAACGAGAAAAGGGACGCATGTTGAATCTGCAGCCCTGACGAACAACGAAGAGCAGACGCAGCCGGCATGAAAGGGAAGGAATGCTACTATAAGGAAAAGTGGTGAGATAGTTCGTGCTCGAGACGAGAGATGTCCCTCTCTTTCTCTTCTTCATCCTGCGTAGTTTTGCGTTTATTTGTTCCTTCTCTCGTTATCAAAGAGGGACGAAACGGGGGGTGCAAAAACTGAATGGGGAAAGAGGGAACCGCGGGGATGGACTAGGGAGGATAGGGGAGAGTAAGGTGGCTGCATGCGGCGGTATAACTAAAAAAAAGGAGCGCCGCACGAAGGCTGCAAGCTGCTTCTTTAGCAACGAAGACGCTTGAGGGGAGGGGGGGGGGGGGTAGATGGAAAAGAGGCGCGTCCAATCAAAAAGCTCGGCAGCGCCATCGGCGAAACGCGGGGAAAATACAGACGCCAGAGGGGGCTGGGGGGTTGCGGCACGATACGTCCAAGACCTTTAGCGGACCAGACTACAGATGCAAGAAGAACGTGCAAAAGGGGAAAAAAAGGAAAGACTCGGCTTTGAGGGGTATGAGTGGAGAAGCGGCGTGTACGCAGTTGGAACAGGTTCCTCAGATCTGTCATTCTCTTTCATGTTCTCTTTCCATCTTTCCCTTTTCCCCTGTCTCCCTATATAAATTTCTTGCGCTGCCACGACTGCCCGCCGGTGGGTTCCTTCTCGGCTCCGGGGAAAAACAATTTCATGGGGTGCGTTATTTCGTGGGGCTGACCTCGCCAGGCGTTCACAGTGATGCTAGAGAACGCTGCATCGGGGCCGTTCGCGAACGCTGCCCGAAAGGGGACGCTGCTCGAGCTGTATATAATTATCGGGTTGGGTCTTCCATCTATTGCAATTTGGAGAACATGTGTGCTTTTTTCCATTGCTATTTCGACTCTTTCATTTGTCATATCCAACATCGCACAACGTTTCCGGCTTTCGGCGCCATTTCTGTGTTATGTGTCATTTCTTGACCGGGTGCTACGGAACGTCGTTGCGTCCTTTCGTTTGCCCCTGATCCTGGCCGGTGGCACGGAGGCTGTTCTTCATTTCGTCGCCGTTTGGATTTCTGGCGTTTGGCTTTGGATACGGCACACGCTGCTTTGATTCGGCTTTGGGCTTCAGATATTCTCTCTCTTCCCTCTGTTCCCGAATGCATCCTTTCATCGGAACTCCCTTTACTCACGACTTTGCTAGCTTTCTTTCGTTTATCTACCCTTTGGTCTGTTCTTTTTTGCGAGTGCTGTCCGATGCCGCTCGTTTCGCGGCAGAGGCAAGAGAGGGCATTTTCGCTCCGATGTTTTGCGACCGCTGCCACCAACAGCCGACTTCTCATACGTCTCGGTTTCTCAAGCTCCTGGCCGTTCCGGGTTTTCCTTTTGCGTGCCGTCTCGCGGCGAGCATCTGATTGCTTCGTTGCTGACTGACGCTTGTTTCGAGCCTGTTTCACCGAACTAGCATGAGGAAAGAAAAAAAAAGAAAAGGGCGAGAGGAAATCTTTCGGCCTGCCTGGCTCTTTCCGAAGTGATATCTTGGAGAAATTGTTGCCGCTTCCACTTCTTGCTTTTGCGCCATTTCTGTGGGTGTTTCTTTTTATTATTTGATGTATAGACTGTTCGCTTACTTAGCGCGCAGGATCGGCTTTCTTCAATCACGCTCCCTGAAAACGAGGTTCACTGGATCCACGAGGGTTCATCAGTGAGATGAATACCGGACCTCCCAACCCCTACCGGCCTTCGTGTCACTCGTCAGATTGGGGATGAAAGTTCTTGTGTTTCTTTGCATCGCTTTGGTTTTCTCCCTCTGTGGCATTCACTTATTTTTTTTTATCCTTTAGCTGCGGCTTCCCTAAACTGCGTTTATTCTTCCTGCCTGTTGTGTACGTTGGCTCGCCGTCTATTTGCATCCCTGTTGGGTTGCTCTTCAAGGGAATCGCCACGTCTCTCACTTAGGCAGACTTTCGAAGCGATGTTTAACTCTGCATGGCATATCATTTCTAATACTTTCGTTCCGGAGACTTAATAATGTTAGGCACACCAATGCCTGCATTCACGAAGCTTGCTCTCTTATGTCAGAACCATTAACACGAGAAAATCGGGGCCAAACCTGAAGCTGTGCGAATCGCTAGCGACAAAGACCTGCTAATGGCAAACAGTATTCATGATGGAAAAAAAGAGTGTGTGAATTTGGCAATAATGCTTTTTTTGGAAATATGCAGAAATACAAGGGATGCCGAATAATGTACAGGAAAATGAGTTTAGCACATGAACGTGGAATCATGACGTGACCCTGTGTCCGAATATATGCGGTTGAAGGTACAAAGGCATGTGAAAGTGGCACTCACTCGTAATGGCTTTGCTGAATATCAGCCTATATTATTGTGTGACCTGTTACACTTGTTGTAGCTACAACAATTTCCAATTCCTACCTTTAATGTCACCGCGTCGGTCATCCTTGCCTTGTTTGGCTTTATTTAATGTCGCAATAAGTGTCAATGTAGTGTTGCGCTCTACTAAAAAAACTGAATTCTGGCACATAATAATTGCTGCTTTTTTCAGAGGCTATTTTCACAGGGTATCGTACCATAGGCGAATGAGTATGATCTCAGTCCCTAGCCATGTTTGTTAGTTTTCTTCAAGGGCGTAACCAAAAAGGTGATTCATTGATTGATAAGTGGGGTTTAACGTCCCAAAATCACCATATGAATATGAGAGACTCCGTAGTGGAGGGCTGCGGAACGTTAGACCACCTGGCGTGCTTTAACGTGCACCCAAATTTGAGCACACGGGCCTACAGCATTTCCGCTTCCATTGGAAATGCAGCTGCCGTAGCCGGGATTTGATCCCGCGACCGGTGGGTCAGCAGCCGAGTACTTTAGACACAACACCACCGCGGTGTGGCCAGCCAAAAGGGTGTTCAAAACCATCCTTCTGAAGTTTTTCAGTTTTCTTTGCATATGTATACGCGCCCATATAAACGCACGTACGCACATACACAAAGTATGGTTGAGTCAACCCGAAAATACTTTCTGGACACGCTACTGGTTTGCCTACATGTTCCAATATACATGTATGTATAGATCTAGTTACTACGTACGTACGGGGGTGTCGTAACCGTACGATTGTGCATATACAAATCTATCATGGTCACATGCGTCAGCCTTGTGTGTACGCGTATATGTACTGACTGTCGAAAGCAAAAGCGAGACCGTTGAAGAGCACATTTTTTTTCCTGTACATTCCCCGCGGGGGCGTATGTATGTTCTCTTTTTCTATAGGACAGTTGTTAACCCTGGCTGTTTATTTCCTTTTCTTTTGTTGCTTCTTTCGCTCAAGTGCCCGTTATCTAACGACTCGAGTTCGACATGCTGCCTTTTACCGAGCCGTCTGACATGACGCAGGGCAAAGAGCAACGGCCGTCGAGGAAACAAAAAAAACAAACAAGCATCAACAACAACGAAAAAATTAATGCGCGTGTGTGTACGTTTGTCAACCAGGAACCGGAAATGCTTTGACCTGACATGCGCGCTTCCCTCCCTATTCGGCATGCAAGGGGAGAACGAACGAGGGGAAAAAAGGTAAATGGATGCGGGCATTGAAGAGTTGTGTAAACGTGAACGTCACCGAATGTTACGATGAGCGTCGCCCCTTTCCAACTCGTCCTCGCACGTCACAGTATACGGGTGATGCACACAAATGCGTTCTTTGTATTTGCTTACGCTACCCGGAAACATGGGCACGACGGTGAAAGAGGTTGGCCGGGTGATAGAACACTCTGTTTCCAACGTCAAATGTGGTTTCCCAGAAGCGACGTATCTGGTAGAAACGTCATACGTCATTTTTCCTGCTGCCGCCAGAGCCCGATGGAGTGTATATGTAATGATTCGTCACGCTGTTGGGGTTGAGAGGGCTGTGCGTGTTCTCAGTCGATTTCTTCTTTTTTTGTTTTGATCTTGACCTTGCTGCGCTACAATATAGAAAACAAAATTAAGCGGAAGTCGCTGAGGGGAGGGGGGGGGGGTTGCATGAGGTTGCACAAAGCGAGGAAGTACACACGTTCTGCATTTCGAAAGGTTGCTTGATGATGCAACGAACACGGGCGCCAGTGATTGTCGCGGAACAACAGCAGTAGCTACAACACACACACACACACACACACACACACACACACACACACACACACACACACACACACACACACACACACACACACACACACACACACACACACACACACACACACACACACACACACACACACACACGCGCGCGCGCGCGCGCGCGCGCGCACGCACCACACACCATACACACACACATACACACACACACACACACACACACACACACACAGGAAAGAAACACGGTTTGGTGGAGGTCGGTGGTTGGAGGGGTGTGTGCTATGCATGATCGCTATATACAACAATGATGAAGCAGAAATGAAACCATAAAATGAAATAGGCTACCCCAGGTCTTGGTATACCATGGGCCCTATAGGCTGGTGGTTTGTGCTCCAAGCACTGCAGAGTGAATGTAAAATAGTCACGAAATGGCAAGAAGAGGTGCAAGTCGGATAGTAGCATTGAAAAAAACTCTTAGCAGTAATGACGATAGCTTCGGTGCGGTTGAAGTCACCTATTAGTGCAAGCTAGGGCTGTTATAGAATTATGCGGATATATCGAAACAGTCATCCTACTGCATATGCGATTGAGCTTTTTGAAGTCGAATCACATCGTTGTCCTCATGTGCCTTTGAAGGCACATCAGGACAACGGTCCCCTGATTCCTCCGAATATTGCCTGTTGACTTATTACCGAAAGAGTCAAGTCAGATCTACTTGTTTAGAATTAAGGATGAGAAAAATCGGGAACAAATGAAACGCGGAAAGACAGAATGTCAAGCCGTTCGTGGTTATCCTAACTACCTAGCCATGTTTCGATAGATTATGTATATAATAAAGTTTTCTACTACTACTACTACTACTTCAATAGAAAGAAATGTATGAGCTTTGGGAAGCCGAGGAGATGACAATATTACATAAATGAAGAAAAAAAAAACAGTCTACAGGCCTCTCATCGGACTGAGGCGCGAGAAAGACAATGTCAATGCGAAAGCAACAGATGAATTTGTTCTCTCGGCGTCAACATTCAGCAGGCACAATCCATTACTTATTCAGCGTTAGCCTGCACTATCGGGCGTTCGTAGCATGCTGATATACAAGAAAATCTGGTAGCTAGCTAAAATAACCCTGTACCTGAGGCAAGAGAAATGTTTGCTACATTGTGTCTGATAAATATTTGGCCAGTTGTTCATAGAAAAAAGAAGGTGGGGGGAGGGGGGGTGAGCAGCCAAGCTACCCTTATGCATCTTTTATCCGGCCACCCTCGCCGCTTCAATAAATCGTTGTGCTTGTGCCGTGAAATAAAAATTTACGTTCTAGAAGTTACCACCGAAGTTCTCTTTAGAAATTGTTACCGAACGCTGTTTTGGATATAGTTTGGGGAAGAGGCTGCGCAAGGGATCCTGTCTTCAACACTGTTCCCAGAGTTGTATGACATGATTGCCGCTGCATTGACATGAAAACGATGGAGACAAACACCGAAAAGACAGCATGGACGGCATTGTATTTGCCGACACAACTAATAAAAGGAACTTTCTGACCACGCCCAGCTGGTGGCACAAGTGAGTTTAGCCTTGGACAAGGGACCCCACCCATCTAGCTCCTAAACCCTTTCCCTTACCCTCAATAAAAATTCTTCCTCTTCATCAGGGTCTTTTATGCATTCGCCCAACGGCAGATCAAAGGTAAAAGCTAACCTCATTCTCTTCGCAGCCCCGCCATGGTGGTCTAGTGGTTAAGGTACTCGGCTGCTGACCCGCAGGTCGCGGGTTCAAATCCCGGCTGTGGCGGCTGCATTTCCGATGGAGGCGGAAATGTTGTAGGCCCGTGTACTCAAATTTGGGTGCACGTTAAAGAACCTCAGGTGGTCAAAATTTACGGAGCCCTCCACTACGGCGTCTCTCATAATCAAATGGTGGTTTTGGGACGTTAAACCCCACAAATCGTCAATCATCTCATTCTCTTCACAGTCAACGTATTGACCCCCTCCACCCACTCTCTCCTGAAAGCTTTTTGCACATAGCCTGATTGCCTCCGAAATCCACCCATGTTTTACCAAGCGACGATGCGCCTGTGAGGACGTCACATGATATGACGTCACGATGATGCCACGGATTCCTGTGCTATATGACGCCATGCGGTGACGTCATACACTCGTGTTGACGCCAACGATCAGTTTTACCGTTCTACGGAGGAGCGTCCTATAGGCTTTCCCCTTCAGACGGGTACCAGTGCATAGCTCCAGCGTTTGTTACCAAAGCTGAATGACACCTCTCCGAAAGCCGTGGGAAAGAAGCCCGAGTGCGACCATGCGAGGACTGGTCGGCAGGTACACGCCGGGAGTCGTATCTGCAGCGAAGATTGAAACGTCGCAGCGTCGGACGCACGCGACAGCGCGCGTACTTTCCCGTCTCCGCGGGACAGCGCGAGAACGAGTCTTCTTTTAATGCGACCCACTCAGTCATCATCGCGCGTCTCTGGCATTCGTCTCTTCGTCGCACGCTTTCTTCTTGCATTTTTTTTTTTGCCCATTGCCTCTTTGTGCGTGTACCGCACGCCAGACATTCGCAGCGAGCTAATGCGCTTTCTTTGTTTATCCACCAGCAAGGCTTCTCCCTTCGTACTTGTCCTCGCAGCCGTCTATGTGCTGTCTTGAAAGTTGCGTCTTCTTTGAAAGGGGGTTCCAGAAGTGGTCTGGTTAATTTAACTTTTCAAACCGACTCACTGGCTCCCCCAGCGCTGAGTCTTCTTACATCGCTTTCTCTATCGAGCAAAAAAAAAAAAGAATATGAAGAGGGAGTGTGTGTGTGTGGGGGGGGGGGGGAAATGGTGAAACAAAAAAAAAAGATGAATGGCGGTAGTATGCACGTATGTGCTCAGAGACAAGTTTTACCCGACGAATAATGACAGAGCTATACGAAGGAAAATGTCACTGAAATCCACTGGCGAAGCCAGAGCAAGGGGCGATGCAACACCTCCCCACACCCCCCGACCAAAGTTTTGAAGTATTGAATTTCTCCATACACAGGCGCACATACAAACCCACGCACGAACTTACATAAAGGGTCAATGAACTCCCGCCAAAAGAATTTTCGGCTTCGCTCCGTTGCGACCATTAGTGTTATCTCGGGCACCTTAAGTCTAGAAGATTCATACTAAATGTGGTGTTTTGACCATCAATTTAGTGTAGATATTAATGACTGTTCAAGCTTTACGTTCCAAAACCACGTTATGATTACAAGAGACGCCGTAGTGAAGGGTCCCGAAATTACGACCGCCTGGGATTCCTCAACGTTGTTGCGAAGCCACCTCCGAAATCCTACCGCTGACCTCCACTGTTGCGAAAGACGGCGACGCCAACACGGTCCCGAAGGCGCCACTGCTTTCAACTTCGCCGGGAAGGTCACCAGCCGTTTGGTAGCGTATGTTTCTCAGCTCGCGACTGCTTCTGCGCAGAGCTGATAAGACGAGCGGACGAGACGACGGTGAGTTAAACAAGATTTATGTACAGCATATATACAGAGGCGTTACAATTTCGGCACTGGGGCCGACAGAGACTCGAAGAGCCGAGCTCTCCTCTCTAACACATAGGTCAGCTTTTCGCCTAAGACCGCCGACTCACACACATGTCGGCTCTCCGACACGGGGACTCCTCTCCTAGGACCGCCGATCGCGACGCGCCGCAGGGCTTCTTTTATTTGCACCGGGTCCAACCAAAATGTCCAATCAGAAGCGCCGCTGGTCGTCAGGGCAGATTCCTCCAATGGGGTCGCCGCTGGGCCACGTCAGACCCCCAGACACGAAGACGCCGGCTCGCTGTCACGTGCGCTGCTGACTCACTGCACGTGGGCCAGAGAGGCGCCGCGCGTGTTTACGCCGTTGAGTTGTTCGCGTCAGGCGGACTGCGGGCTGGCCTTGACCCAGATTGCCTTTTTCAGAGGCACGGACGTTTGACGAGGACTCGCTGGCATAACAACGTGCATTAAAGAACCCCAGGTGGTCGAAATTTCCGGAGCCCTCCACTACGGCGTCTCTCATAATCAAATGGTGGTTTTGGGACGTTAAACCCCACAAATAAAATCCTCAACGTGCATCTATAGCCCTTTGCTTAAACCGAAGTGCTGTCGCTGCTGCCGGGATTCGATCCCGCTAACTTCGAGCAAGCAGCCGAGCACAATAATCACAAGACCACCGCAACGGATCAGACATGGTGCATGCAGGTGACCACAAACTTTTCTTCCACGTAAACGCACTCAAACCCGCGTCATCGATCTTACCAGATCAAAAACACTAATCTTCAACATGTCACGAAATATAAATATCTAGACGTATTTTTTACTGCTGATTTGAAGTGGAATAAACATGTCACTTACGCTAGGAACAAGGCGGTAGGAAACATTAAGTTTTCAGAAACGTAACTTCAGCAGTTTACCACAGAAACTTAGAGAGCTGCTCTATTTTACACACGTCCGCAGTATACTGCAGTATGCGTGCGTCTGCTGGGACCCATATACTAAAGAACTTACAGATAAACTTGAAAAAGTGCAGAATAGAGCAATTCGATTTGTCCTTGGAAACTACGACACGAGGCTTAGTGTGACAGAAAGCAGAAAAACATTAAATTGGGATCTTCTTGAAAACTGTCGTAGAAACCTTAAACTAAAATTCTTTCAAAGCATTTATCATTCGAGAACAGGGATCGTCGGGTGATTGTATTTTCAACCACCCAATTATGTTTCTCAAAGACGTGATCATCATTTAAACTTGAATACGCGAGATTCGTTTTGGGGATGACGCTTTTCGCTACTCTTTCTTTGTCCGCACTATGAGAGAATCGAACACTCTGCCACCCGCGGAAATGGTCTGTATTGATTCAACTGATGATTTTTTCCATGCTTTTTGAATGTTTTTTATGTGTTAGATTATATATACTGCACCCTCCCTACTGTAATGCCTTATGGCGAAGCAGGTACTTAATAAATAAATAAAATAAATAAATAACCCCCTTTCTCACTCGCGAAGCATAACTCGAGTGCCGGAGTCCAATAACCGGTATACCTTTCGAGCGTCGTTACATGCACAAGGACTTGAACTTGGAAAATATTATAACATAACGCGTGTGCTTGGATGCAGACACAAGAGAAGAGATCAATACATTGGCGTAGCTAAAGGGGGGGGGGGGGTTGGCGTTTACTCTTCACCCTCCCCACCTCGAAAGTTTTGAATATTGCGTGTGTTTACATAGACGCAAGCATACAAACACATGCGCGAACATGTTTCAAGAGGTCGTCGGATGGAATCTTATGCTGCGGTGACTGAATTTTCGATGAAGGCGAAAGTGCTGTAGGCCCGTCTGCTCAGATTTGGGGGTGCGTTAAAGAACCCCAGGTGGTCTGAATTTCCGGAGCCCTCCACTACGGCGTCTCTCATAATCACATGGTGGTTTGGGACGTTAAACCCCGCACGTCAATCGATGTGTATCAAATACTGCTGAACACTGCTCCCGAAAAGAAATAATAACTTTTGGCTACGTCTCTGCATCAAGACACCACATATGCGCGTCTGAAAACTTCTACCATCAAAGGACATGCATCTAATCGTAGAGTAGTGGTAGCTTGTGCATGATCCAGCCGTTAATTAACTTGCATAAATAAGAAATGAAATGCCTGACTAGTTACGTCTGGCGTAGACCGCCTCGTGTGCCGTATTGACAGGTTGCGCTGCATGCTTGTGCGTGCGCAGCAAAATTTTTTCGGGTCTACCTTTATTTCCGACGCAACACGCCTTTTCACTTGTTACTTGTCTGCACGCGTACTGTTACATCGTGAATCCAGGCGAATTATATCAACGTTCTGCCGCTCCAAGCTTGAGTTTATGTCGGCGCATGTCCCTGTGCGAACATATGCTGGAACACTGGTCGGCCTGCGTAGAATGACACTGCGGTGACAGATGTCACTTTCACTGTCACGCACGAGGTCTCGCTTCTTTTTTTTCTATTTGACACCACACAGGGTCCTTGACGTCAGGCCGTTTCCTTTCGTGGCTTCAAATTGTAGCGCTCTGGGCATCCGAGTGGGGCCGTCTAGCAGACTGCATGCTGTGAATGCTCGGCCATTATGTGTAATGTAAAAGAGAAACCATATACAACGCATCGCTACGCGCAGAATTGACGCTATGAATGGTTCACTTTTTGTTTTATTCAATCTGTGGGGGAAACACTTGCGGGATACTGTGCAGGGCAAATTTTAAAGTTTTGTGTGGCGCTCGCTCAGGTTGTTGTTGTTGTTGTTGTTGTTTTAACTGTTTTGCTGTGAAGAGGTTGAGGAGCCTATTGCCTCAGCTACTCCATATCACAGAGTTCTGCAGCGAAAAATAAAAAAATAATACAGAACGGTACCCAAAAATTAACAATACGGAAAAGGACAAAAAAAAACATAATAGCACACTGAAACCAGTTCAAATAACATGTCAAGACACAGTTTTCTTCACGCAGTTCACACAGTCATAAACTACTTTCACGCACACATTACTACTCTAATGCCAGTATATACATGACCACCCTTTACATAATACTCATTTCTGGCTGTCAGTCATAGGCGCTTGTCCAGTCCGGTCTCCACTAAAAAGTCTGTCAGGAAGATTATTGCCTTTTTCTGGAGATGCATCTCAGGCCATGGTCCAAGTAGTTTCTTTATTGTGAGGGGCCGTCTGTCCAAACTTGCTAATTTGTTCCTTAATTTTTCTCTTTCTTTCGCGTATTTAATGCACTCCAAAAGAATAGGGCGAACATTTTCTTCTGCATGACCACAATGGCATTCCGGTGAGTTGGATCGATGTATCTTGTGCAGGAAGCTGTTTGTGTATGCTACTTCCAATCTAAGTCGGTGGATCAATGTCTCTAGGTGTCGTGGAAGGTCTGTCGCTATGGAAAATTTTCTGTGTGGATCAACTTCATAAAGTACCGTTTCCTTTGATTTAGGGCTCTCAAACCACTTCTCCATCGAACAATGGTTAGCTCCTTGCGATATAAAATGTCGAATATCCGTCCCATATATAGGGATTGTGCAATCCCGTCCTTCCTTCAATGCTTTCTTCGCGAGACTATCAGCATCTTCATTTCCCTTTATTCCAATGTGGCTGGGTATCCATTGGAATACGATGTTGTGACCCTGCGATGAGGCATATTCCACAGTTTCTGCGATACATTGTGGTATTTCACCATTTCTGTAAGGTGATCTCACATTTCTGATTAGCTGAAGAGCAGGTTTGCTATCAGTGCATATCACCCAATTTCGTGGATCTGGATTCTCGCAGATAAGCTTAACTGCTTCAAAGATAGCCACCAATTCTGCTGTCGTCGATGAAGATTTGTGCGATAATTTGTACATCTTCTTTTCCTGAATTTCGGGTATAAAGACCGCACAGGCTGACGCTTCTTCTGTGCATGATCCATCTGTATATATCTTCGTTTTTTCATTATGCATTACATGAAGCTGATGAAGTACCAACTGTGCCGCTACTAGAGGTGCCATGGCTGCTTTCTTCTCTATGCCGTCTATTTCACGGATAACGTTGAGAAGTGGCAGCGTCCAAGGTGGTTTTGAAGGTTTCCATTGTTTAAATTCTGGCACTACTGCTTGAAATGATGACATAGTATCCTGTAGTCTCGTTGCCGTTCTTTGTGTTAGTGCACCAGATAAAAAATGACTTTCATGTTGCGTGAAAATTCTAAATAAATTTCGAGATGTTTCTTTAGTTCGCAGTACTGCCAAAGGTGGCTCTCGAGCCTCCGCATACACTAAATCACTGGAAGTTGGCCGTGGTAAACCCAGACATACCCTCAAGCTCCTTGCCAATAACAAGTGCAGTCTCCTTTCGGTGGAGGCTGGGAGTCCGTGCAGCAGGGGCAGTGAGTAAGTTACGATGGGGCGTATCCAGGCAACATGTAGGGCTAATAACGACTCTGTAGTACCACCCCATTTGGCCCCGCAGAGATGCCGGAGGATTCGAATGGCCTGATTCACTTAGGATGTAAATGCATGGCTCCGACTTGATAGCTTTTAGGAACAGTTTAACCCGAGAGATAAAAAGAAAAAAAAATGAACAGCTGATAGCTAACTCAAGAGGTGCAAACCGTCATCGTCTCCTCTTTTGTTTTTGTTTTTCCTAATAATGTCTTTGCGTGTAGTTGAAAGAGGGAAGCTGCGGCGAATCACCAACGGACGCGAGGTAACCTCATCTTCGAAAAACTCAGATACGAGCACAGCACCAGCAAAGACAGGTGAGTCCGCAGCTTGGAGTCAAACAAATACAAGCCAAGTGCCAACAGAGGCAGACTGATCCTCAGCTCTGCTCCGCAGTTAATACAGTTTTTACAACGTAGAAATGAATAGATTTTGTTTCGTAATCAGAAATATATAGCGCACTATAAGAAACAACGATGACACTATTCATCTGGATCAAAAAGGCTGACTAGAGAGCAAGCAGTGACCTTCAGGAAGGCTCCACGCAGGTATCTAGTCCTGCGCGTATACAATGCTCCGCGAAATGTATCATCTGGCAACTTCAGTTGGAACTGCATATGCTACCTGGAGACTGCTAACACACTCTAGAACATGTCATGAAGGATACCGAAACAATCCAGGTATCCGGCCATAGACGAAATGAGCATCCGTGGAAATCCGTCGGACGGGTGGGAGGCGTTGCTGACGTCCATAAACCTTGAGAACCAGCTCCGGCTGGTGAACAGGGCTCGGGCGTTCGCAGCCATGGCTACCTGGAATTTGGATGTCACCCACCTCTGGTCGAAGAGAAGGAGAGCCTGGTCATACAATAAAGCCTAATTCTCAAGAGACCTGCCACGGTGGCCTAGTGGCTAAGGCACTCTGCTGCTGACCCGCACGTCGCGGGATCGAATTCCGGACGTGGCGGACACATCTTCGATGGAGACGAAAATGCTCGAAGCCCGTGTGCCTAAATGTGGGTGCATGTTGAAGAACCCCAGGCGGTCGAAATTTCCGGAGCCCTCCACTACTGCGTAACTCATAAGGTGGTTTTGGGACGTTAAAGCCCAATAATTCTTCTATGTAGTATACAACCATGAAGGAAACGGATAGGCAGAAGGCGGACAAGTTAACCGCAAAAACGGTTAGCTACACTATACCGAGACATGGAAAATGGGGATATAAAGATGATATAGAGACGGTTACAAGACTGCATCGCAGTTTATACATTTATTGTTATATTAGCAAAGAACAACAACCGAGGCTTTAACGCGTTACTGAAAAAGAGTAAGAAAGCTGGTGTTGATTTATGCCTTATAGGTACACTAAAGGCAAACATTGAGTCGACATTGCTTGCTGAAATTGTGGCCCAGGAACTTCATAATGCTACTTTCGGGCCTAGGATTTATCTTGAAACGAAATCCCGTTTTAGGGGTCTGCATGGCGCTAGCGCACTTCAAATCAGTCGCCTGGGTGGGCCTTCTGACGTATACAGTCGCCTTGTCCAACGTTGGCCGCTTGCTGCGTAGCCGCTGACACTAACAGAGCTTTTTACTCAAGGCTCCCTGTGCGCCGCTACAGTCCTCTCTGGGCTGTTGGTAACAATCGTTTTTTTTTCTGTTAGATTGTTTGCCCGCCTCCAGAGAGAGTCGAACTCACGACCATAATGTCAGTTGTACCCCGGCCACGCTGTCTTATATACGACGTTGCGTGCATAGGCGTGCTTTGCATTCGAGAGTCCATGCAAGACGACGGAAAGAACGAAGCAAAAGAAAAGAAAAGCAGGAAAAAACGCTCGAAAGCCGCTGTGCCGCGCCGCTGCTCAGTGTCACTTAGTTCGAGGAAGCGACAGCCGAGGAAGATGGATCGCCACTTCGAAAAAACGCCGCGCGACTGCCGGTGGAGGAATATGACGAGAACCAAACGCGTTTTCGCTTCTATGTTCGGAGTGAAAAGACGAAAATGTAAATGCCACGTAAGCCTGGAAACGCGAAAGAAAGATACGAGGGAGATGAACTGAGTGGCCGATCTTCCTTAAAGTCGACCGGGCTGCGTTCGCTCATAACATAGCGGGCACTTGTGTGGCGTGCTTTATGTCCTCGTTATCCGCGCTCTTCGGGTGTTCGAATGTTCGCTTTCTCGGAGAGGGATGAGTGGTCGTACCAAAGTGCGTACGTGGACGCCGCGATAGATGATTGTTTTTGAAGGCTTCCACGTCTCCGCATCCTTAACGGAGAGATCGACGATGCCGCTTGGAGTATTGGCGTGGAGGATGCAGATAGGGAAGCGCGGTGAAAGGAATGATAAAACAAAAGAGGATGGCGTAGATAGATCGAAAAACTGATAATAATATTGATAATAAGGAAGAGGTTTTATAGAGTGCTCCCTCGCAAAGGGCCATGCGTACAGGTGCCTCCCCTTCCACCCTTTTTTTGAGATTAGTGTATGCGGCGGCCCACACTTCGTGAGGGTGATTTCTGGTTCCCCTTCATTTTGTTTTTTTTTTGTTATTTCCCGTAGTTCTTATTCCAATGGCGCTATGTCTGCGCATGACGTAACAAGACAACGCGACAGTCGATGTGGCCGCTGGTGCTCCTTGATGTTGAGGCTGTGTACTTTTAATAAATGATTTCTTCTCTCTAAAGTAGATTCGCCATTTTTATTCTTATCTGGCTTGTAAAGAAACAAGTGCGATCTATTTATCTTCGTGTAGCACTAGTGCATCAGTATATTGAAACGGATTTTTTCAGCTGAAGTGGTTATAAGATAGAAAAGAAGAGAAAAGTGAGCCCCGTAACTGTCTGCATCAGGGTGCGACACCTCAACAGTAGCTCACAAGGGATGGGGTGAGGAGGGATTAAAAGGATAGGATTAAAGGTATATATAGAGAAAAAGATTAGCTAAGCCAGCAAGCGAGGACATATCGAGGGGATAGGAGAGATAGGAAAGATGGAAACACGGTCACAGGAGTCCGAGGACGGAGCACCACTTGCGAGAGCTCTCGTCGACGTCAGGAGATGGCGTAGAGCAAGTCCAGTCGGTCAGAGCTACACTGTCGTCGGAGGAGGGCGTCAGGAGATGACGTAGGCCGAGCTCAGTCGGCCATAGCTACGCTGACGTCGGAGATGGCGAGGGCACAACCGGTCAGCACGGAATCCAGCGAGAGAGTTTTTTTTTTTTTTTTCAGCTGTAGACTTAGTAAATCCATACGAACCTTTAAACATTTAGCCTCCCAAACCATTATGTTCCTGATGTGCTAATTATTTCGCAACAATATTCGCGTGTATTGTTTTGTTTTATGCACACAACACCTTGCACTTTATACTGAAAAATATTATGAAATGAAAAACACAGCGAAAATTCTTCTAGTTTACAACTTCGTACGCGAGCACGGCCTTGTCGCTTACAGGGGTTGGCGGTTGGTGTAGCCAACACGAATATACGTAGGACTCTGCTTCTCGAGCGAATGATGTTTATGAGGTGTCTGCACGAAGAAGCGCAACATATCAATGAATGAACGTAACGCTCTTATGTACGTATAATTCGTGATAGTGATGCATGCTCTGTTTTGGAATTAGTCATTAGGACCCCCCCTCCCCCACTCACCCTCTTCCTTTTTTTTTGTTGCTCATTCAATGACCCAAGTTTGTGTTTCGTTAGGGGGAAGGCACTTGAGGAACCAGTAAAAAAATCAGAAAAAAGTACATTGTCAGCTACACCCATGCTAAATGTTTGCATTGGGGAGTTACTGCAACCACCTTTGCAGGGGCCATCTGTGATGTGTTCATCAGAGCGTCAGAAAAAAAGAAAGGAGCGTGACCTTGTTGCGCCCGAAACGACGATGTCTTCGCACGTTCCGCCATTGGGGGGCCGCGAAAGCATACGTCCCAAAAACACGTGGCGACATCCCTAAATCACACCGCTGCCCCCTGCCCGCCTCACGCGCGCTGAGTCCAGTTCTGTAAGTTCCTAAGTTTTTCGTCTGACCTTCGAAAAACTGTTTCGTTGCTGATAAACGGGCTCGAACGGCGTCGTCGTTGGGAAGGAAAACTAATGCAAGCAATGTAGTGCGGGGCAAAGCGCGGGAACAAGCCTCCCTCTTATCGACGTGCTCTTAACCCCGGACAAGCAGTGATTGAGGCTCGTTCGGCGAGGAGTGTAGGGACGCGGTCGTGAGAGACCTCCAGCGTCGAACCGCTCTCGTGATGCTCCTCACACGTGCGCGCGTTTTCTTCGCGCGAATGCGCATGGCCGTGTGAGTAGACGCTGCACATAGACACGCGTTGTCTGTACGGGCGCACGCGACCTTTCACACAGCACACATACTCGCACCAGCGCCGCCACGCGGCAGCGGATGGCGTAAGAGGGTCGTTCGACGTACTATACTGCACTGTACAGACGTTGTGTGCTTATTACCGTCGTTGTGTGCGTTGTGTGCTTATTGCCGTCGCTTCGGGACTGAACGAAGGACTCGGGGAAATAAAAAGAAAGAAAAACGAAGTAAATCGGCGTAAGGGAAGGGGGACGCAAGTGGGAGGCGGTCGGTACTCTGTCGCTACGTGCGGACTCACCCGTTGAATAATGACTGACCGTTCGCAGAGGCGATATTTCAAACCACTTTCGCGCCACCTCTCTCTCTCTCTCTTCTTTCGCATCCGGACGTCATACGCGCTAGTGCTCGCGCTATCTTTTGTGCCACCGGGTACCGCCGCTCCCTAATACTCCGGGCACTTTTTTATCATCACGCAATGTGCCTTTCCCTCCCCTTTTTATCTGTCTATATCTTTCTCTACTATTTCTTTTTTTTTTGTCCTGTAGATTTCGAGAGTGCGGTGGTTGGTGGGCACGGTATACTGGCCAACTGCGACAGTACTGCGGGTAGATGCTATGGAAGGCTCAGTGTTTGAGAGAAGAACGAGAGAGGGAGTTAGCTGGTCACTCTGTCTGCTTGTGAACGGTTCCTGTTGTTTTTTTTTTTCCTTTACTGAACAGGGAGGGGACAGGAGCAGCGGCGCAACTTTGGGTGCTCTCCAACAGCCTTTCCTCCCCAAGCGAAGTCCGGGCTGCTTGCGGGAGAAGCAATAATTTGGCCGCTTAGCGCCATAAATTTCCCGCCCGTCGACTTCCTCCCCATCACATTTCTCTGCCATTTTTTTTCTATTTCGTCAATCCTCTTTTTTTGTTTTGTCTGAGCATGTTTATGTAACTATAGGTGGCTCCACTGTACTTTCTTTAGCTTGCTTTTCCGTTTGCGTCATTATTGTCTGCCTTTCCCTTCTTTCTCGGTTTCCATCGTTCACTCCTTTATGGTCGCGTAGGTGTTCTTCCGTTGAGAGATAGCCTAGCGGCGTCGCGCCGCGTTGCGTCGTTGGTCACTGTCTTCTTCTTCTTCTTCTTCTTCTTCTACTTCTTCAGGGGAGGCGTGTGTCCCAGCGTACTGCTGCTGACGCCGCTTCCAAGCCTCTTCGTCGTTGCTCTGTCGTTGCTTTTGTTTTTTGTAACCCAATCGTTTTTTTCCTACGTGCGTGCGCCAGCATTGTCGATAAGACAGTGCGAATAAGTGGGTGCTGGAGACGCCTCACAAAAGCGCCGGTGTTTTATGTGTGTGAATAGGCCGGTGTCATACATACTATATGCAGAATGTTCTCGTTCTACACCTAGACTGTCTATCTTTGATTGCTTTTAAATTCACATCTGTATTCACAATCGATGCAACCGAGGATTAGCTTTGAGTCGAGTCGACGATTACTGCGGACACTATTGCGTATTTTATTTTACGGAGTTGGGAGAAACAATCACTTAGCGTGCATGAGCTATGCAGGTTTCACTGGTAAGTCCGAAAATGCAGGTAGCCGCCAAGTTTCTCTTGAAGTGCGAAATCAAATAACATGGCTTCACGTTCCACCGTCCCCTAACGCTTCATTAGGAGTGTCTTTGAATACATTGATTAATTTGTGGGGTTTAACGTTCCAAAACCACCATATGATTATGAGAGACGCCGTAGTGGAGGGCTCCGGAAATTTCGACCACCTGGGGTTCTTTAACCTGCACCCAAATCTGAGCACACAGGCCCACAACATTTCCGCCTCCATTGAAAATGCAGTCGCCGCAGCCAGGATTCGATCCCGCGACCTGCGAGTCAGCAGCCGAGTACCTTAGCCACTAGACCACCACGGCGGGGCTGTCTTTGAATACAATAGGGTCCGTTATTTCAACTGCATCACAGGGAAGATGATTCCATTTTGGCATGGCTGAAGTCGGGCTTCAAAATACATTACTTTAGTATTTCCAAGTGTTGATAATTCTTAAATTTGTGACCAATACGTTGGAAAATCCTTCCCGCGGGTGACATGTGTGCCTGAAAGACAGTACTTGGGTGGCGAACGAGCCCAGTAGAAAACTTTGACATGTTTGTCTTGTAGTCTGCTATGAAATGAAACCTATATAGTGCTTTATTTATCTGATACTCGAACGCTGTGAATAGTTGCCTATAATAGATCCCACGGCCTTGTCCTGCAAATATTTCAAGATGTTAATATTGTGAAGCTCGTGCAGGAAGTGATTTCAACACCTGTTTTCTTTATGGCTTTTGTTTACTTATTGCGAATAGAGTCAGGCGGACATGCTGCTTGTATGCGGCGTTTACCGCTCGCGCACACGAACCCCGCTTTCCAACCCGTTGGGAAGTGAGTAAAGTGCGCTTTGCCGCAATAACAAGACTAGTGCGAAAAAGCCACCTTTGACGGCAGCTCGTGTCAGGTTTGTCGAATGGAAAGGAGAAGGCGAGAAAGCATAGCTGGCGCAGCGCGCCCGCTCCCGAGGAAATGAGAGAAGAGGAAAACGCCTGGGTGGTAGTGCTTGCCTCAGTGCAAAGTGTGTGTGTGTGTGTGTGTGTGTGTGTGTGTGTGTGTGTGTGTGTGTGTGTGTGTGTGTGTGTGTGTGTGTGTGTGTGTGTGTGTTTGTGTGTGTGTGTGTGTGTGTGTGTGTGTGTGTGTGTGATAGCGAAATGTTTTAATGAAATGCTGGAGATATTGTCTATTCGCCTTATATTACACATACATACATACATACATACATACATACATACATACATACATACATACATACTACATACATACATACATTACATACATACATACATACATACATACATACATACATACATACATACATACATACATACATACATACATACATACATACATACATACATACATACACAAACACAGTTACGAAGTTTCCTTACTGCTCGTGGTCAACAGCGCTTTCGTGGTAGGAAACGCACAGGTGGGTACTTTGTCATGGGCCGAGAATATGCTTCACTGGTAAGCACGAGTCCTGTTGAAAGTGATTGATTGATTGATTGATATGTGGGGTTTAACGTCCCAAAACCACCATATGATTATGCGAGACGCCGTAGTGGAGGGCGTAGTGTAATGCCGCTTTAGGATGCGTATTGTATGCAGTCACAAAAAATGTTACTGGTCTTCTGAGTAGTTGGAGTGGAAACGTTTGCATTCCTGCAGTATGGCGTATACCAGTGCGAGAACCAATAAGCTACAACTTGGCTGGTAATCCGTGCTCATATAAATATTGCGGACCAACAAATCTTGTAGCATCAAAGTTGCCGCATGCAATTAAAGTCACTGCGAATCACTGTCTACGTACATAGACCAATACGTCTGTATTGGCAGAAATCTTTTTCAAAGATTCTCGCCTACGTAGTTTGAAGCTAAGTTCATTCAGAATAATGTCACATTCGTAAGGTCGTTCGAGATCTCTAGGGCCGAGTTTGAGAGCGATGAGTACAACAGCTTTGAATCTCTACAAACACGGGCATGCAAGTCATGTTCTTCCTTCCCTATTACATATCGGTTTGCTTAATTTCGTAGTAACAATTTTTCGCTCCTTCACGTCAGTTTTCCAGAGCATTTAAAGCTCTATTAAAGAACCACACGAATGCACCACAATATTGCACATGAAGGAGCATGGATAGAAAAATGACGGTGCAATGGTATGGTGTATTTAATGGTTTATTTATAAAATTCATACTCACAGTACCTCGTAGCATTACAAGGGGGAGGAGAAAGGAAAGGAAGATTCAAAGCATACAGTGTGGTTGCAAGATTTAGTAGTATCAAGGCAACATAGATACATATACAAGAACATCATCAATGCAACACTAAAGCGCACCATAGTGATTCTTCAAAGCATGCTCGTGCAGACAATAGTAGACGAGAAAAAAACTACATGTACAGAAGCATATAGATAATTAATTTAACAAGTAAAGGTAAATCAAAGCAAGAACTAACGAACAATAAAAAAAGTTACAAGTACGCTTCCATATGGGGGAGTAAGTAAATTGAGAGTAATGAAGTAAGTTGTGATGAAATAGGGGAAATGGGGAAAAGCATGCTTATTCGAAAGGGAGGTCCATGGACGCGCCAGCTTTTTGCCTTCGAATCAGGGGGAAAAGCGTTTCGCGCCCATGACGCGGAGGCGACGGCGAGGAGACTATGCTTCCACGTCGGCAATGGTGTCCTGATGAGCGCTCCACCACCGCCGCGCGCGCCAAAGGGGTGGCCAGCGTCGGCTGCTGCTACATTCGGTACGAACCCGGCCGGTCAGCAGTGGCTCATCCTTTATACAGGAAGCAGCGACATTTGCTCGTTTGGCTTCTAATAATGCTCCGCCGCGCCACGCCGTTCGGGGCGCGGCCGTGAGCGCGACGGCTCGCTCTGACGCGATCAGCGAGCTTCCGCAGCGCCACGTAAAAACGCGCACACACAATACAACGCGCGCTAGCAAGCACGGACGCTACGCAGTTGCCAACGCGTAGACCTTGCAAGCCATTCTTCCCTAAGAGTTCTCCCCCCTCGATACGCCCAGACTACACTTTTCGATTCCAATTTTCCCGCTTTCTTGTTGTCTTCTCGTTTAGCCTTTCCCACTTTTTTTCGTTACTAGTACTGTAGGGACAAGTGCCTTCCTCGCCATCCCGACGACACCTCCTCGTGTATTCCAGGCCGTCTTTCCCCATTTCCCCTCTTTCACACTGTCGCGTTGCTTTCAGTAGTATTCCACCCTCTCTCTCCCAACGTTCCCGCTTTCTCGCATTTTCCTTCGTCGTCGAGCTGTTGTTTCCATCAGCAACAGCGTGCGTGCACAACACGCGGCATGCCTCCTCGGTGTCTCTCCGCCCCCTCGATTCCCTCAATTTTTCCCTTTTCCCCCTAGTATACTCTAATCGCGTTTTCCCAATTTTTGTTCTCTCGCTGCCGACGCTGCGTACGGCTACAGGCTCGGTTCTCGCGTGACGCTCTTGCTTCCCGTGTTGCACCGGTTTTGCTTCCCTCGTTCGTTCCCTCCCTTTCTTCCCTATTCGCTTGGCTTTCCCAATTTTCTTCTTCCTCTTCCTCCTCCCGTTCTCTCGCTGCCTCCTGACGCCTCTGCCCATTTGAGTCTTATAGCTCATGTAAGCGCGCGCCCGTGTCTGCCGGCTGTGGACCCCATTAGGACACGCTTTCCTGACTCCGACTTCCTTGCTTCGATTTCGCGCTCTCTTTGTACTTTTCCTCCCCATTTTCCCCCTTTTTTTCGTTTTTCTGTTCTCTCGTTGCCGCACCACTTTGCGTCCGCTGTTTCGACTCGTTTATCTTCCTTCTTACCGTCCAGGCGTCTCCTTGCTCTCATTTTCATCCTCTCTCTCACCCTTTTCTTCCTTCTCGATGCGAAGGAAAATCGTTCTCCTTGTCCCCGTATAATGAACACACGGTCTTTCGCTTAGAATATTGCTCCCCTTCCCTTCGCCTTCTTGTCGCGACGCCCGTTCTCTTCGCTCCGCGTACGCTCTTGTCTCGATTCTCGAACCGATGCGGACGCTGGATAGGATAATGCCATGCGCGATGTTTCTTGGGAGGATGGAAGTAAGGCCAGCTGGGATTGTTCCTCGAAGGGACGGTAAAGAGAAACACAAATTAGGCTGCGTTAGCAAATTGTGATTCGGGATTTCGAAAGCAGGCCTCGCTTACCGCGAAAGCAAGTTTCATGCACCGTTTTAAACGCGCGAGTGATAACAGCTCCGCTCAAGGTGAATGCTGGGAAAGTGCAATGCACGTCGCGTTCCTGTGTTTCTCTTTTTGCAGCAGTTTTTTTTTTAATCGCCCGCACGGTTTGATGCTGGCTTTCCCCTTGTGTTTCACTGGCTGTCACTTGAGGGTTTTTCTTATGTTCTTGCGTTTGGCATCTGTGTCCTGTTTTCCTATAGCAAGGTTGAGCAATGAACGTAGTTGTACGGCAACGACTTTTTATTTTGGCTGTCCAGATTGTTTCGGTATGCTACATCTGTTGCGCAATATACGGTTCGTGAAAAAGCGGAGGAAGAGAAGAAACTGAAGTGCCTACTACCAATTGTTTAGCGAGACGACGTGGGCGTTCTTCCTATGCTCTCTGCAGTCACGAAAGCGAAATCCGCGCTTCGTTGGCACTGCCGTTCTATGGCGAGCGCGTGCTGTCGGCGGGCCTCTTTAGACCATCCGCCAGCGGCGCCTTCCTATTGGCTGCTGCGTTGGAGCTCCCCTTGCGGCGAAATGCTCAGAAACGTTCTGATGATGTGACTGTGCTGCCTCCTCTCGGCCTCGCGGCGAAGCTCGCGGAACTGCGTGACAACGGATGGATTCCTTTCGCCTCTCGTCTATGAGTACACTGCACTTTAGAAGTAAGCAGTCGAATTTCCGACGCTACTAACTGTATTACGATTTCCAGTTCTACGGCTTCTGCAGAGGTGTGCACAAACGATGCAAATATAATGTGATCAGAGATTACACCTTGGTGACGTCCTAATGGCGTCACAGATTGTCAAAATTTATGAAGCAGTTAGGGCCTCACTGAAGGACATGATCGCATGGTTAAAGGTGTGCAGGTCCCGGAGGCAGTGCAAGACCATGGGAGGCGTAAAAAGCTTTCGGAGGGGGTGGAGGGGTGCAAGGATCAGTTAATCGTTAGAGAAGAAATGACACCGGCTCCCACTAAAGAAACCATGAGTAGCATGCGAATCAGCGCATGGGTCGACTTTAAGTTCCCTTCATCATGGGCACCTTGATCGATGTTAACACGTCCTTGCAAATGGAGCACACCGTGAATTCACTGTAGTTACTGTTGCTGATTCTCGCGCCGAACTCTTATTGGAGCACGCCACGCCAGAGCACATGGGTTCATCGCGCGTCTGCAGAATCTCCTTCTCCGACGCCATCGCGCCATTTTTGAGAGAGGGTAAAAGGGAGAGGCCAAAGCATCGTACCGATCCCTTTACATAGGGCAGAACGCGCTAGCGCATGCTGGCAGCACTCGTGCCAGCTGTTGCGCGTGCGCAGTAAGAGTGGTCGCGCCGCTCTTCACCGGATTCAACTCCGCCATAAGCTGCTTCGCATCTAAAAGGCTGATGCATCATCACACTGTTTACCAACATGGTCAGTGTGAGCGCCACTCTTAGATCCCCAAGTATTGAATAAGAAACACATTGCCCTTTTTTTTTTCGTACTCCACCCAGAGATTTATGTCTTGTACTCTGTCAAAGTGTGTCAATGTGTTTCGTAAACTTGTGCTTATAAGTAACTTTGCTTCTTTTCTTTCTTTCTTATGTGATTCTTAAAGAGAAAAGAAGAGAAAACTGAGCCCCGTAACTGTCTGCATCAAAGTGCGACACCTCAACAGTAGCTCAGAAGGGATGGGGGTAGGGGAAGGAAGGAAGGAAGCAACAAAAAGGGAGAAGGCAGGGAGGTTAACCAGAAAGACATCCGGTTGGCTACCCTACTCTGGGGGATTAAGGGAGGGGACAAGAAAGACGAGAAAGAGGGAAGAGAGGGAAAGAGGGGGTGGGGGAGAGACTGACAGTAATTTCACTGCAGCGTGTAGAACTCTACCGCATGTCAGAGGCGTTCACACAAGCCTGTCTTTCTCAAGAAACACAGCAGGGCTTTCACTGCCTTGTGGGCTGTCGAGGCATGTGGACGTTGCTGTAATAGCACCTGCACAGAAAGAGGCCGATCATCCAGTCGCCGCATTGCGTTGGCAAGTACTTGTCTATCTGAGGCAAATCGAGGACAGTGACACAGCAGGTGTTCAATATTTTCGTCGGTGCCGCAAACATCGCACGCCGCACTGTCAGTAATTCCGATTAACGTGGTATAAGCTTTCGTGAAAGCAACCCCTAGCCAAAGGCGATAGAGAAGCGAAGCTTCACGTCGATGTAGGCCGGGTGGAGGCCGGAGTTGTAGTGAAGGGTCGAGCTCGTGCAGTCGTGTACGTCGTATGCTTGGTGTGTTCCACTCAGTCAGTGTGAGACTGCGGGCCAGTTGACGAATCTGCCTCGCCGCATCCGCTCTTGAAAGCGGTATCGGAACGCTGTTCGCTTCTTTATGTGACGTGCGAACAGCATGATCTGCAGAATCATTGCCGCCTATACCACTATGCCCAGGTAACCACTGAAAGACGATGTCATGGCCTTTTTGTATTAAAAGGTGGTGAAGTTTCACGGTTTGGTAGGTCAACTGGTCGTGGCATCCGCGTCGGAGAACTGATATCAGGCACTGTAACGCTGGTTTTGAGTCAGAAAACACAGCCCATTTACCTGGTCTTTCTTCTGAATTGATGTGTTCCAGTGCATTGCGCAGAGCCTCAAGTTCTGCCGTCGTTGAAGTTGTCACATGTGAAGTCCTAAAACACCGAGTTACCCCTTGTGATGGTATAACCACTGCTCCACCTGAACTAGACGGCGTAGTAGAGCCATCCGTGTAAATGTGCACGTGGTTACTGTAGTTTTCTTCCAGTAGGAATAGACTCAGTTGTTTCAAGGCATGTGTCGGTAAGTCCGATTTTCTCCTCGATCCTGGAATCATTAAGTGAACTCGCGGCCGGCTCAAGCTCCAAGGAGGAAGCAGTGGCTTTGATGCAGGTGCGTATGTCTCAGCAAACGATGAACGATGCTTGGAGACAATAGTGCCGTATGTCGTGCGGGGCCTTTGAGCAGCTAGGCTCGCCAGGTGGTGAGAAGGGGTCCTGGCATAATGCCTGAGGTGCACGCGCATTGTCTCGGTAATAATATGCGTATTTATCGAGTGATCTTGAGCGATGGCAATGGTTTCAGCCGTTGAAGCACTGCGGGGTACTCCAAGGCATATCTTAAGTGCTTGGGCTTGAATGCTCTGAATTGCGCGCAGGTTGGTCTGGCCGGTGCTAGATATGGCAGGTAAGCTGTACCGTAAGAATCCGATAAACAGCACTCTGTACAGTTGTAGCATGGATGGTATGGGCACTCCCCAATTCTTTCCTGCAAGAAATTTGCACATGTGGCATGTTGCGATCAGCCGCTTCTTCACATAGTTCACGTGTGGAGTCCACGACAGGTTTCTATCTATTATGACTCCCAAGAACCTGTGGCTTCTGCTGAACGATATGTATTCTTCATTAATCGATATACTGTAAGCAGACATTGGTTTCCGCGTGAACGCTACCACTGCACATTTTCCGCAGAACACCTCGAGGCCTTGTTTACGAAGATAGCATGACGTCGTTGTAGCAGCCTTCTGAAGGCGGGCGCGAAGCTGAGGCCTTGTCACACCTGATGTCCAAATGCAGATGTCATCAGCATAGACAGAAAGTTCTACAATGCTAGGTAGCTGCTCGACTAGACCAATGAGAGTTAGGTTGAAAAGGGTAGGGCTTAGCACTCCTCCCTGAGGAACTCCTCGGCTGCTGTAATAATCAGGTGTTGGGTCATTCGCTGTCATCACGTAAAATGATCTCAGCTGTAAGTAGCTGTACACCCACATATATATCTTGCCACCAAGACCTACTGTTTCCAAAGCACTAAGGATGGCTTCATGGGTGACATAGTCGTAAGCCCCCTTAACGTCTAGAAACAGGGCGGCGCACAGTCTCTTACAGGCTTTCTGGTGTTGAACATATGTCACCAGATCAACAACATTGTCGATTGACAAATGGCCGCGCCTGAATCCAGTCATGGATGCTGGATAGATTTCGTAGTGCTCTAAATACCACTCCATTCGTGTTAGAATCATTCGTTCCATTGTTTTTCCCACACAACTGGCAAGTGCGATAGGACGGTATGAGGCAATATCCAAAGGAGATTTACCAGCCTTTAGAAGTGGAATGAGGCGACTTGACTTCCATGCCTGGGGAACTGTACCAGTCTGCCAGGAGTCGTTGTATAGGCGTAAGAGTGCCTTCCGAGCTTCGTCTCCAAGATTACAAAGGGCACGATAGGTAATGCCGTCAGGACCGGGTGCTGAAGAACGTCTGCACAGAGCCAGTGCCGCCTCTAGCTCATCCATAGAAAACTGGCATTCCATACGGGGATCACGTGAGGGCGGTGGGTTGTCAAAAGTTCCCGTTCTTGATACTGTGAAATTGGAATCACCGGCAATTCTTCTACAGAAAGATTCTGCGACGTCAATCTCTCTGCATCGAAGGTGAAGTGCCAGAGATGTAAACGGGTGTCGCTGACCCAAGGTTGTGCTAAGACGCCGGACAGTTCGCCATATCAGTGATAGGGGCTTTCGTGGATCCAACGACTCACAAAAGGATGTCCAACGTCGCCTAGCCAGTTTATCCATGTGCCGCTGCATTTTCTTTTGAATGCGTCTAGCCAGCCTCAAATCATCCATGCACTTTGTCCGTCGGTACCTTCGTTCTGCACGACGGCGTATTGCGCGAAGTTTCTCAAGCTCGATGTCGAAATCGGTGCGCTTGTGACTAGTCAAATGTGTATGCGTGGTATTCTGCAGGACATCCTTTATCGAGTCCTCTAGGTTATATGATGAGCCGTCGGTACAGCAGTCTTCCATTAACATTTTGAATTTCGGCCAATTGGTGTACTTGAGGCCTCTTGAGGGCTTGGAGCTGGTGAAACCTTCTATACACAGGTAAGTAGGTATATGGTCGCTGCCCCGCGTTTCCAGATCCGAAAACCAGTGCACTTTCCTGGTAAGTGAGCGAGAAACCAATGTAAGGTTCAGGCAGCTGTTATAGGCTGATCCGCGTAAGTATGTAGGGCTTCCATCGTTACAAACGCAGAGTTCGTACTCCGAGGCTAAGGACACCAATTTTCTTCCTCTAGAGTTGTCCCTGGAGCTTCCCCATAGGATATGGTGGGCATTGAAGTCGCCAGTGATCACCCATGGCCTTGGAGTCGATGTGTGAATACCGCGTAAGCGCTCGCAGTCAAGGCGGCTTGATGGAGATAAGTAAGCTCCGATAATCGTGAAAGCAACCTTATCCTTCTTCACAGTAAGGCACACATACTGATTCCCTTCATCAGGCGAGACTCTGTGGTGAACGTAAGTGAGGTCGTGGCGCATGAATACAATAACTTTGCTGCAGTCTCTGTGAGTGGAGGACATAAAGCACTCATATCCTGACAGCTTGATTGAAGCACACAGGTTGGGTTCACAAATCACGACAATGGGGAAGCGGTTCACAAACACAAACTGTCTAAAGTCAGACATGCGCGACTTCAGTCCTCTGGCGTTCCACTGAAAGACTGATGCATTCTTGACTTCCGCTCGAAACGACGGTGCCTCGCTGGCCATGGTTTTACCTTAGAGCTGCAAGCACCGGACTCAGGGTGTCCAGCACATGCAGTGCGGTCTGCGCAGCCGAAGTCTTCATATTGCTCAGTAGGACACGCATGGTACTCATCAGCGATTGCAGCAAGCTTATCACTTGATCTTCATTCATCGCATCACTGGTTTGAGGGGTCGTCGAGGGCGGCGGGATTTGATGCAGCTCCGAAGTAGGTTGACGTCGTGGAAGAGAGGGCCACCTTTCGGAAGGTGCGACTGCTGTCCCTTTCTTCTGTTTGGCAGTATCCGTCTTCAGTGAGCTCGGTGTTTGTAGGTCAGCCTCTTTGATAGAGGATGACATCTCTCTATCGGTAGAGCCGTTTTTCCGTGATGGTCTTCGCCCACGACGCCGTCGTCGGCGTAGTGTAGCGGCAGCTTCCCTGTGCGTTGAATTGTCCCGCACCATACGCCTGAGTACCGCGTGCTCGTTTCGCACCCGCGGGCAATCTTTGGATGAGGCCTCATGAGCGCCGTGGCAGTTTGGACATCGTAGCATGGTGGCACTGCAGGCGTCTTTTGAGTGAGACTCAGCGCACCGCGGACACACAACTTTGTTCTCACAGACACCTTTTACGTGTCCCATCTTGAAGCACTTGTAGCATTGCAGTGGCTTCGGTATGTAAGGACGCACTGAGTGGCGAACATGGCCAACTTTGACATACGGGGGAAGGCTGTCTCCCTCGAAAACAAGCCTCAAGCAGCGTGAGTTGCCGAGTCTGGTAATGTGCGTGATGCGGGTGCCTTCAGTCGCTGGCTTTATTAGTATTGGCAGGTCATTAGCTGAGATGGAAAGATCCACATCATAAATGACGCCTACAGTGCCATTACAACCTGTAGCGATCATTGGCCGAACTTTCACGTTGCCGATTTCTGTTATGTGCCGAAGGCTTTGCAGTGCGCTACGGTGCTTAACGTCTACAGCAAAGACATTCTTTCGTGCATTGATCCTCACGTCTTTGATCTCATTCGGCGCGGTTTCCTCGAGAAGCACAGAAAGAACTTGCCTGTTGAGGAGTCGCAAGTTAGATGCAGGGTCTTCGGGCATAAACAGCATGGTGTGCGGCCACCGCTGTGGTGCAGTCTTAACGGTGGAAACACTTGCCGACGATGCCGTCCGCAGCAGTCTTCGTTTTGTAGATCGATTCATGACGACCGTGAAGTCATCATCCGATGACTCAAAGCCGTCCGAATACAAATCGGTTGCCTCACTGTCGGTGTCGCTCGACGCGTTGCTACGCTTCCTGGACGACGAAGTCCGGCGCGACGGTTGCACGCCTGGAACATTCTCAGGTGTGTCCTGCTTCAGGGATGGGGGTAAGGAGGGATTAAAAGAATAGGATTGAAAGGTATATATATAGAGAGCGGAAGGAGAGAGCGAGGCGCAGGGACAGCTAGCGACGGAAGTAAAGAGGAGATAGGAAAGATGGACATGGTTGCAGAAATCCGAGGACGGGGCACCACACAGCGAGAGCTCATGTCGGCGGCAAGAGATGGCGTAGGGGGAGCCCAGTCGGCCAGAGCTGCGCTGCCGTCGGAGATAGCGGGGGCACAACCGGTCGGCACGAAATCGAGCGAACGAGAACTTTGCTTGGCAAGCACTCAGTATTAGTAGTGTTGACTAATGTTCAAGTTATCAGCACCCTTCTAAATGGAATAAAATATACGTTTTTTTTTTGTGCTCAGACAGCTTCAGATTTTTTTCCATCTCTGTCTGTCTTTGAGCGAGCAGAAACTGAAAAAAAAAAACCTCGGCTGGATACATTTGCCATGTTAGCACACGCACCTGGGGGTCATTGCCACTACCGTGGCTTCGTGCCGTGTATCAGCGCGCAGGTGAAATCGGACGCCATCCACGTGGCTCAGTCGACCATTAATCCCGGGATTAGCCGTCACTATAAACATCACGCGCGCTTTGCCGCCTGACTCGCTCAGAAAACAGACGGTCTCTTTGATAAGTACAATGTTTCGACGTGCGCATTCCCTCAAACAATAAAGAAAAAAAAAAGGAGTGGGCATATTTGTACATTTTACCACTCATTTTCTGTACCTTCCACCGATACTCGCATTTTGAACACCATTTTCCGTTCGTTTGCTTCTTTGGTAACACCTTCCTTGTTTCATCTTCACCGCGCTCTCTTCTTTAGCAACGGTGCGCACCACCAGGCGGCGTGCGCGGATAAATTGAGGCGACATCTGGTGCACGTTCTGCAAAACTAATGCTCTGCCCACTTTTCGAGAATCATCACACACACCCCCGTAAGAAAGTAAAAAAAAATGAAAACGAAGGGACACGCGGCAGCGGTGATTCTTCGAGTCTAGCTCACTCTATAGCTTGGCCGCAAAGTATACAAAGAGGGGCTATAGAGGTGGGCCGCAAGGCGGCACCTTCTCGTGATGACCGGGCGGACTCAATTAGGTCTCGTTAGACTTAAGCCCTGCAAGACCAGACGCGCGCGCGCGCGTACGCTGTCAGTTCTCTAAGCCTGCTCTGTTTGATTGTACTTTTTTGTGTGTGTGTGTGTGCTTACGCGATGCGCACGGAAAGCACGTTGCAGTTGCTGTCTTTGGAACGCCTGCTTCTAGTGTTGCCTTAAAACAGAAGAGAGGGGGAGTAATTTCTTGCTCTGCAAGGTGGTCGGCGAAGTACAGCACACAAAGCAACAACGACGTATCGCTTCGAAACTGCAGCTTCCTCAGCCTCTCGGTGTGTTGTTGCCTAGTGAGTACAGTAAGCAGGAAGGAGTCGTGTGTAACCGTGTTGTTGCCAGGCGTGTGGTAGCCCGCGTAATTTCAATTGCAAACTACGCGCATGTCGCGCGCGCTGGGTCCAAGATGGATTGCGCGTCAAATAGGCGGACTCACGTAAAAGAGGACAGAAAATGAATGGATGCAAGGAACAGAGACGTTAAGAGGCGTTGCCTGTTTGAACGATTAAGACGTGCGCACGCTTCTTTCGCGCAAAAGAAGGACCCGTTTAGGTGAAAATGTACACTTACAGACCTTGTCATCTAAGATTAGTGCGTACCAACAGGCGTCGGTTGTTTCACGTGGTCACGCAGCTGCATGCAAGTCTTCCTTTTTTTCTCAGAATTCAGGAAAAGCGGTGCCTTGATGGTATTGCTCATAATCGATGCGGTTCTTGTCGGCTAAATACCTCTCTCCTACAAATAGCTTAAATCTCGGTAAACATTTAGCGTTCCTCGAAAACAAAACTGTGGGCACTGGCCTGCTCCGACTTCAACGCGAGCCTCTCTGAGGAAGTTGCTGCTGCTTCTTGGGGAAGCTGGACAGGAGTGCCACGTTGAGACAGTTCAGTGGCTACGTGGAGATGTTTGTTTTACGCAGTGGTATTAGAGAGTTTTATTACCGGTGCCCCGAAGCACTAGCATACGCACGCTGTTGCCTTCACTTGTATTCTCCGCGGGTGTAGCTGGGAGTACTAAAGAACGTGAAAGCGTGCGTGCGTGCGCGGGCAGATAGAGGTCTCCCTTTCTAAAGCTTCTCTATTGTCATGACTTTAGGGTGCCGTTGCAAAGTTTTATCTTCTCACACCCGATTTCCCCTTCCCAAGTACACGGTAACCAACAAAAGTTCATCTCGCTAACCCTTTTTGTCATCTACCTATCTGATTGATATGTGGGGTTTGATGCCCCAAAACCACAATATGATTATGAGAGACGCCGTAGTGGAGGGCTCAGGAAATTTAGACCACCTGTGGTTCTTTAACGTGCACCCAAATCTAAGCACACTGGCCTACAACATTTCCGCTTCCATCGGAAATGCAGCCGCCGCAGCCGGGATTCGATCCCGTGACCTGCGGGTCAGCAGCGGAGTATTTTAGCCACTAGACCACCGCGGCGGCGCATCTATCTATCTATCTATCTATCTATCTATCTATCTATCTATCTATCTATCTATCTATCTATCTATCTATCTATCTATCTATCTATCTATCTATCTATCTATCTATCTATCTATCTATCTATCTATCTATCTATCTATCTATCTATCTATCTATCTATCTATGTCTTTCTTTTTCTTTCTTTCTTGCAAGCTCCATGCTGTCAACGGAAGTTTGCTATGATCCGCCGTTGGCTCTTGGCTGCTCGTGCGACTGGCACGAGCGCTGCGGGCACATGTTTGACCAGCTGCGGCCGGGCCTCGAAAATTGGCACCGGTGGCCGTTTTGTTTCCCGTTGTTACCACCGCCGAAAACCCGTAATTACTGACCTCGTGGCTCGCCGCATGCGCACCCACCAACCTAAGGCTGACCCCCTGTACGTTTTTGTCTTTTACTTGTTAACGAAAGTAGATACAACATTAGGGGCTTGTTTTCTTAAGTTTTTTTCCCCTCACCTGCTGAACACGCAGCAAGGGTATTTTGTGTTTTCTCCTTTAGTTGTCGGGGTGTTTTTTGTTTTTTATCTGGCGCACTTTGAGTGGTCAGAATAGTGGATCCTGTCAAGCTGTTACTCTCGCGCGTGCCAGCTTTCCCGTTACGTCTGCAGGCTTGTACGGCGCCTGCCACGCCAGCGTCCATACCACCGTAAGCCTTCGCATATAACGTACCGTGTATTTTCCGCCATATTTTTACAGGCATGTAATGCATAATGTCGCTAGGTGAAAATAACAGAATACAGGACGATGGTGCGACCAGAAAAACGAGGTCTGTATTAACAGAACAAAAGAGCAGCCGCTTCGACTTCTTCTTCCTCGGAGGAACCGTGGGTGCTGTCCACGCTCATCACTTCATCGTCCTCTGTCTTCTTGCCCGGCCTTTAGCCGTGACAATATGGTGGTTTAGGGAACCACATGGTGATTTCAGGACGTTAAACCCACATATCAATCAATCAATCAATCAATCAATCAATCAGTGAGGTATATATTGCGCGTCATGTAGTTCGTTCACGTACCCAGGGCGTGTACGAGTGTCAGCGTTTTTTTTTTTTTATGTGAGCAATGGCGAAACGTTTTTAGACAGCCTTATCAGGATGGTTTTCTTATAATGTCTCTATCACACGGCCCCGATAACGTCAAGCCAGAATATTGTCCGCCGATGCGGTTATAGTGACTACGGTGCACGGGTGATGATACAAAGGTCGCGAGTTCGATTCAGTTCGCAGCGGCCACTTTTCGGTGGCGCAAAGTGGCATATGTATTCCATAAGCTGCGCAATGACGGCGCAGGTTAAGGAATACCAAAGGATCGACGTTTCCGTAGCCGTCCACTACGGCCTAATCGTGATCATATCGTGGTTTCTTTGCGTAAAACGCCAGGTATTCAAATTATGAGAGTTATAGATACCCGCGATATATTACGGTACAGTCCATCCCCCTCGCGATCGCCCTCGGCACGTCTGACCGTCCAGCGTCCATCTCCCCCTCCGTGGCCACTCTCTCACTCGTGTTCCCGGCTGCGTCGCTCGCTGTACTTACTCTGTGGCACCTCGAGTTGCGGTACTTGATCTCGCATCTGCGGCCAGCAAACAGCCGCCTCGTTCATTCATTTTGCACGGGATAACTAGACACGGCCTTTGACTGTGCATCTCGTGTCTTCACGTAACCACTCCCCTGCGTCTAACACGCCTTCCGGGGCCGCCTCTTCCTCGCCCTGGCGCTCGCCGCCCACCATCGCCTTGTACCTGCCACCCGCCCACGTGACCACTTTTTGTTTGTTCCTTCTGTATGATGGTTAGACCCCTCATTTTTTTTTATTTTCTGGTTCAGCAAGCTTATTACCTTATGGTCTACTGTGGCTGTGTGTCTAGACTCGGCTCTACTGCTACTTAAGTCCTATGAGAAAGGAAAGCCAAATCAAAAACGAAGGAAGTACATTGGCTTACTTTGAACAACTTTCGGGGGGAGGGGGGAGGGGGGAGGCGTAGTTTGTGGGCTCTGTAATTTCTGGTCGGGATGGCCGCGGTAACGAGCTGCTTACACCGCCGAGACTGACCACTTCCGTGTAGTCTCTGCCGGCGCGAAAAAAAAAAAAAAAAAGCTCGACTCGCTGGGCATCTGGCTGCAGGAATCACGTACGCGCTATTACTCAGCTCTTGTCATTCGGCTAAGCGGGTCAGTTGTCGATCGCGATCGATCTGGAGGAATCATGGAAGCGCGACGTTCAACAACATCTGGCATCTGCATTTGTAGACTCACTTGATTGGTATCGCTCTCTCATCGCGTGTGTGTGGTTTGTGAGTGCACCTGGCTGAACTGCTAATTAATAGCGGTAAGTGAACATGATGGAAGACGGGGCAGACGGGAGGAAACGCGAAAACCTGAGCATTTCGCTGCTTCTTTGATTATATCGCCCTCTTGATTTGCTTTTGCGTTCCGACCGCAAGAACTGTCGGCAGTACTCGCCCGCCGTGGCTGGGTTGCGACGCTCGGCTGCTGGTCCGAAGGTCGCGGGTTCGATTCTGGGGCGATGGAGACGAAATGGTAGAGGCCCTTGCATTGGGCAATGCCAGTGTGCGTTAAAGAACAGTGGATAGTTGAAATTTCCGGAGCCCTCCACTTGGGCGCGCCTCGTGAACTTGATTTGTTTCTGTTTAACAAAATAAACAAGGCTCAACATGACTTTGTGACGAAAACCCCCAGGTATTACTATCTTCAATAAAGTTCATTACCTGCCTACTACTATTATTAGGTAGCAAAGCTCGGCGCTGACTGTGGTCGCGATACTTGGGAGGCTTCGCGATTACTTGAGGTCATTATGTTAATATTACACGCAGGACGCAAGTATAGTCGAGTTTATTCGAGAGCTTACGCGAGTGCCAGCGATAATACTGGAAGGTTCGATGGCTACATTATTAAACGCCGAGGCTCAGGTTATTGACGACGGACGCTATGTTTGCCACTATCAGTGTACATCGTCAGCAAGCCTATAGCACGAACGCTCCATGCATAACTCGGTATGCCTGAATAGTATGTCAGCATGCATGAGTCTCGGCTCGGAATAGAATCCAAAGTTACGCGGTGCTAGCAACAGTCAAAGTGTTTTCTGGACGCGCTGCGGAGCAGACGACTCTAAAGCGCGTGTAACTTGTAGTTTGGCTTTTCATTTCCCGGCTACAATTTCGCTCAATGTAGAAAGTGTTGTCTGGAATCAGCCTATAGTTGGTTTTCTGCAGCGGCGAACGGGCGCTGCCAGGTTTGAACACGTGATCTGATGGCCTAATCTAATGGCATCGCATAGTCCGCGCCGCCCGTTTCTCACTGTAGGCGGCATGGCAACGTCCGCCACACGCGACATAGCAGCTGCGCCGCCGTGGAGAAGGCCACGGGGCTTCAGTGTGGTGGCGCCATCTAGTTTTGCTTAAAAAAACTAGCTGAGGAAAAGCGTCTACATTGCTGCCTTCTTCAACGTCACGAACACGTTACAACATCAGTGGCGCTTGGCATGGTGTGTTCACCACAGTTCCATGTCGTTGCTCACGCATGATTTGTGTAAGAGCCCTCCACTGTGGAAGAAAATGCTCCGATTCGGGCACTATGGGGCCGGAATACGACAATGTGCTTTGAAATATAATGGCTAGTACCGAGAGGAAAGGCATATTCAACGTGGATTCACAAGAACGACATCACGCGGTGATAATTCCCAACTCTACAATGTGAAAGTTGTGTACAGCTCTGTCAAAGCTTATGGCGTGAAACGGTGAAGAGGTGATGTAACTTTAGGACGGTGACACCCCATTTCATTTGGTTTAGGCATATCACGAAGGCGACAGAGGTAAGGTTGCCCACTTCACTGTTTTATTCGTGCTACTCAATAGTCTGCCCCATAGAAAGTCTTATGTCGGTGTGCATGTGTCCTTTTTTTTTTTTGCAGTTGGCTTTTGTGCCAGATAATTGAAAACCGAGCTCTGGATTGCACCGGCTACTCTTGGTACCCTAGGAAATGAATTGAAATCGTGAAAAACGGTGGTAGAAGTCGAACGGTAGTCGTAAAGTGCTCTCACTTACTTAAATGATCAGCTCGCAAATGCACGACTCTGCACGCAGCTCATGCAGATGCAACCATCCTCAAGGATTCATATAAACGTATAATAGCTCAGCGAAGAGATTAAATTACTTCGGATTATCCGAGAGAACGCGCGGAAGTTCAGTCAGTGCAGATGTCTATGGGGACAGGATTTGCGCTGCTGATTTACACCACATAGTCTAGGCGTACGAACAAAATCCTTCAATATCAGCCAGCCAAACATAATCTCGAACTAGTCGAGTTGTAGGTGGTCCTTTTAAGGTCGTACCCAGAACAAAGACAAACACTCATTAGCCCAGCCCGGATGGCGCTGAACTTTAATGGTGTTCCGGACTATTGCAGTCCTACCACAAGAACTACGTTTACTATTTTAAACATAAGCTTTATTCTTTCTGTGTGCGGATGTTTTGACCAACGCGAATGCGCGTAAGTCTACATCCAGCGCACCACCTGACACCACCGTGACGTCACAGTGGTCGCCATGTCAGCTAGCGTCCCTGGCTTCATCTCGAGATCAACGGTCCTCACACCTGGTGCGTCAGAAGGACCCCCCACCCCCCTGTCCAGTTTCGTTCCCGTCACTGTGTATTCGTGGTACATGGTTACGCCCCTGTTGTACGACCCGCTGTGTAACCACCGGTTCTTGGCGTTGACCAGGCGCAGCCCGCCTTGACAAGCAACACCTGGATCCCCTGAGAGCGCCCGTGCTCCTCTTAGCCTCTTCCGTGATCATAATTTGGCTATTTTCATTTTGCCTTCTCTTTTCGGACAGCCCTTCTGCAGTTGAAGTGGCCTGTTGTTTGACCAGCGCTTTGTACGCAGTCAGAATCGGTATCTAATTTATCATCCCTCTTGTGATGTTGCCGTAAATTCGAATACGGCTGGAACGTTAGAGGTAGTTAAATATTGCGTGTTTGTCCTGGGGTTAGTCATGTATTATTTGGGTGGTTTTGAGTCCCGAAACTGCGGTACGATATGACAGACGCCGTAGTGGAGGGTTCCGAAAATGGGACTTCCCCCTCAGCCCGGTCCCCCGGGTTTCTTACCGTACGCCTTAATTTAAATAGGCATCTTTGAAATGGGTGGCTCGAGAAATCGAGGACACAAGGAGAAGTTGTAGAGAGAGAGAAAGAGAGAGAATAAAACGAGGAAAATGCAGGGAGGTTAACCAGAAATTGGAGCATCCGGTTTGCTACCCTGCACTAAGGGAAGGGAAAATGGGGAATAAAGATGGGAAAGAAAGGGAAGAGCGTAATAGACGCGCGAAAGAGAAAAGCAAAAAAAGTGAGCTGGGGTGCTATAGTATATTCAATAAGCCACTACCACGCAAAAAGTTCAATGAGGCCTTCACTGATTTTCTGTGCGAAGACAGATTATGTCGCCTTTCAAGCACTGACTGGTCTGACAAGGGTCTGTCGTCGAGGCGAGCTAACGCAGCAGCCATATGCCATCTTTGCACGCTGTAACGCGGGCAGTGACAGAGAACGTGCTCTATCGTTTCATCGCTGCCGCAATCATCGATCGCAAGCAGCACTGTCTTCCAGAAGTTTTAGATAAGGGATGCGCAACATCATCTAGTGCCCTCGATTTTGGCGCCGCCCATTTCAAAGATGCATAACCAATTTTAACTCACCCAATTGTCAATTCTTCCTAATTGAAGTGCATCGGCGTTAGTCATTTTGCCTCCATTGAAAGAATTGCTTATTTAGGTGTGCACCTTCTTGTTTCATTACTCAGCGCACTAGCCCATAGCTGAATTTTACTGTAGCAGACAAGCGAACTGAAAAAAATGAGGGAAATCGATGGGAGATTACGCTTTTTTGAGGCTCAACTATGTGAGGCGCACGTGTAATGAAGCAAAAGAAAGCTTGTAGCGTGGTATTTGGACTTTTCAATAGAACTGTACTAATTTCAAATATATCCTTCTCTAATGTTTGTGAACAGGGCTATAGGAGCGTGACGATAGTTATAGCGCGAGAACAAAACGACGACACAGAGACAAGAAGGACATGAAGGACAAGAAGCACACGTGTCCTTCATGTCCTTCTTGTCTCTGTGTCGTCGTTTTGTTCTCGTGCTGTAACTATCGTCATGCCATACCAACTAGCCCAAGCTGCCAGACTTCTATACGAGCCGTCCACATAGTGAGGTGTTTGTATCGACGTCGGTCTACAAGCTCCTTAGTCGGCTGCGGCGGCTGCATTTCCGATGGAGGCGGATATGTTGTAGGCCCGTGTGCTCAGATTTGGGTGCACGTTAAAGAACCCCAGGTGGTCGAAATTTCCGGAGCCCTCCACTACGGCGTCTCTCATAATCATATGGTGGTTTTGGGACGTTAAACCCCACATATCAATCAATCAACAAGCTCCTTAGTATGTCCACAGCGCCTACCCACGTTTACAAACGTTCCGTATCTAAAGTTGGTCCAGTTGTGTTCAAAACCGCGAATACAGCGCTGCGTGCTTTCTTTAGCTTCATTATTCGTTGGGCCTCGCATAGTTGAGCGTCACGAAAGCCAAATCCTTTATTGATTTCCCCCTCCAACGTCGCTACAAGCGCCCCAGATTGTGGACGGCGCCTATAGCTACCCCTGTTCACAAGCACGCAATAGGTATATAGCGAAATGTAAATATTTGAATATATATATATATATATATATATATATATATATATATATATATATATATATATATATATATATATATATATTGTTACGAGTGACTTTGTTTATTTACAGATGAGGTGAAATGGCGTTGTGAAATAGCAGCGTACTTCTGAGACAGGCCTAGAACGCTTCCACCCAACCACACAGTCCAGGTGCCGCTCCACTACTCTTCTTCTTCTGCCGCGCCCCGTAGGCTTGCGCATTTTCGTTTCATTTCCCCCGGCGGCAGACGAAGCTCGCCGAGCGAGTTAAATAGGTCTATGATGGTACTGTTTGAGGCGGGCTACGTGAACAATTTGCGTAGTGCGCGAAGCCGGTTATTGGCTGTGACTCGGGCGACAACGTAATTCACGTCACTGAGACGAGTGACTATCACGAATGGGCCGGAATAGTTTGCTAGAAACTTCCGGTACAATCCTTTTTTACGAACAGGAGTCCACAGCCACACGTAGTCACCAGGACGGGGATATGCTTGGCATCGTAGCGACTCTTGCTGTGTTCTTGCGAAGACAATGTTCGAAGGCGCGCTAGTTGACGTGCTTCTTCAGCGCGACACAACGTCTGAGCGATGGACAGATCTTCCTGATGCGAGAAAGGTAATAGAGTGTCCAGAAAACTCTGTGGATTTCGTGCGTAAAGCAGAAAGAAGGGTGAATGTCCAGTCACTTCATGCTTGGCGGTGTTGTACGCGTAAGTAACAAACGGTAAGACGGCGTCCCAGTTCTTGTGGTCAGCATCAACGTACATCGATAGCATATTTGTGAGAGTTCGATTTGTTCTCTCAGTGAGACCGTTAGCTTGCGGATGGTAAGGGGTGGAGTGGCGATAAGAGGAGCCACAGAGGCGCAAAATTTCTTCAACCACATCGGCCATAAATTGTCGTCCACGGTCACTCATGATAACCCGTAGAGCACCGTGACGCAGTATGACCCGTTGTAACAGAAAAGAAGAAACAGCGGCTGCTGTGGCCAATGTCAGTGTGTCCGTTTCCGTATAACGCGTTAAATAATCCACGCACACTATAACATGTCGGTGGCCCGATGGGGTCTCAGGAAGGGGTCCGAGCAAGTCAATGCCAATTAACTTTTTCAAAAGGAGATGTCGGTGGAGGGATGGGCTGCAAATAACCTGCCGGGGCAGTGGTGGATCGCTTGTGGCGCTGACATATAGCGCAGCTGGTGACGTACTGTTTTGTGGTCTTCCACATTTTTGGCCAGTAGAACCTCTCACGTAGTCGATGTAGCGTACGTGTGAAGCCGAGATGACCGGATGTTATGTCATCGTGCGCAGAACGAAGGACGACCTGGCGCAGGCTTTCCGGCACCACCAAGGGGAGGCCATCGGCTGAATAGTTTCTTTTATACAGCGAGCCATTTGAAATTTTAAAGTGCTTGTCGACGGAGTTATGTGCAGCTTCGAGCAAGAGTAGGGTCGCGCTGCTGCTCACGTTTGAAGCTGCTGGTATCTGGGAAGTCGGACGAGACAGAAACTAAATAGTCATCAATGTCATTGTCGTCAGCATCGGTGTGCACTGAAGAAAGGCGGGATAAGCAGTCGGCATCTGTGTAACATCGTCCGCTCTTATAGGTAACAGAAAAGCTGTACTCTTGGAGGCACAACGCCCAACGAGCCAGCCGGCCAGATGGGTCACGAAGTCCCACAAGCCAGCATAGTGAGTGGTGATCGGTCACTATAGTAAACTCGCGGCCATGTAGATATGGTCGGAACTTCTGAATGGCGAAGACGACTGCTAAGCACTCGAGCTCGGTGACGGTGTAGTTCGTCTCTGCTCGGGTCAGTGTCCGACTGGCATATGCTACGACGTGCTGGTGGCTGTTGCAGAGTTGGACCAGCACAGCACCAACACCTAGCCCACTAGCATCAGTATGAAGTTCAGTCAAAGCATCAGGATCAAAATGCTTTAGGATGGGTCCTGAAGTCAATAAAAACTTTAGCTGTTGAAATGCAGCCTCACATTTATCATCCCACAAGTACAGTGTGTCTTTATGAAGAAGGGACGTCAGTGGGGAGGCAAGTTGTGCGAAGTTCTTAATAAATCGGCGGAAATATGAGCACAGACCCAGAAAACTTCGCAGGTCCTTCACTGTTCGTGGTGGTTCAAAGTTGCGAACCACTGCGGTCTTCTGTGGGTCTGGTCGCACGCCTTCTTTATCCACGGGAAAGCCTAATACGAGAGCTTGACGTTCTCCAAAATAACACTTCTTTGAGTTTAAAACAAGGCCAGCTTCGCGTAAGCATTCAAACACAAGCGACAAGCGGTGGTTATGCTCTTGAAAAGTCTTGCCGTAGATAATCACGTCATCTAAATAGCACATGCAAATTTCCCATTTTAGTCCACGTAGTACTGTATCCATAAATCTCTCGAATGTCGCTGGAGCATTGCACAAACCAAAGGGCATAATGTTGAACTCAAAGAGACCGTCTGGTGTTACGAAGGCCGTCTTCTCTTTATCTGCGGGATGCATAGGAATTTGCCAATACCCAGAACGCAAGTCAACAGAAGAAAAATAGGAGGCAGAATGCAGGCAGTCCACGGCGTCATCTATACGTGGCAAAGGGTAAACGTCTTTTTTTGTGATGGCATTTAGGCGACGATAGTCTACGCAGAATCTCCATGAATTATCCTTTTTCCTCACTAGAATGACAGGAGCTGCCCATGGACTACACGATTCTTGTATGACGCCCTTCTTTAGCATGTCTTCAACTTGCTCAGCGATGACTTTCTTCTCAGAAGGCGATACGCGATAGGGCTTCTGGCGTATTGGTGGTGCTTGGCCTGTATAGATGCGGTGTTGCGTACGTGAAGACGGTGGCGTAACGGTAGACGTCTCGTCTTGGGCAAAGTCAAAGACTGAGGCGTAGCGTGCGATCACCTCCTGCAGCAGCGACCGTTCAGTTGATGGAAGTGACTTGTCAATCATACGGTCAATGCTGGCAGAATAGTCGCGGTACGAGTTGGCGTGGGGTTTCTTTACATCCACCGACAGTTGGAGTGACCGTATGGTAAGAGTACTTTGCTCTTGAAAGCTTGCCAATTTAAGTCCTGCAGGCAGATATATGGGCTGCGCGGAAACGTTCACAGTCCACAAATCGGCATAACCATCGACAGTGAGCACGAGGCAACGAGGCACAACAACGTTTTTCTTAAGTGCGTTACTGAAGTTCGGCTCGGCTAAACCGTAGTAAGAACCCGCACAGGAACGCGAAGAGTCTACACGCACAAACATTGCGGTATGTGGGGCCAAGCGTACGTCTTCAGACACGGAAAACACTTCCAAGCTGTCATCAACGGTATCTTTCGTCAATGGAGACGGCAACAGGGGACGAAAAATAATCCCACCACTACCACAATCTAGAGTTGCACCACGTTCCCGCAAAAAATCTATACCTAGAATGACGTCGTGGGTTGCTCGTGCAAGCACCGTTAGTTCAGCTCGAAACGTTTGATTTCCTACAGAAAGTAAAGCAGAACAAACTCCAACCGGGCTCAACGTTTCTCCCCCTACGCCGCGGAACGTAGCACTCCGATTCCAAGCAAACATTACTTTCGTCCCAAGGCGATTTTTAAAAGACATGCTCATTATGGAAACGACAGCACCGGTATCAACTAATGCAACAGTACTCATATTGTCTACAAAAACACCCACTTTGCTCTCAACCAATACAACACAAGGGGGTCTTGCGGAAGATGATTTTGCGGCCTCGCCCCCTTTGGTCGCACCAGTTAGTTTCCCAGTGGTGGCGGCGTCCCCGAGCGGCGACGCGGAGACGGGGATCGCTGTTGGCGTGCGGGTGGTGGGGTAACGCTGCAGTCGGAGCAAAGCGAGTCAGCAAGTGCTGCGTGTTGCTGTTGGAAAGAGCCCTGAAATGGTCGAGACTCGGCAGCAGGTACATAGGGCGTGTACACGTTGAATCGTGGAGCTCGCTGCTGGCGACGGTAGCAGTACCTAGCGATGTGTCCAGGTAGCCCGCAGTTGAAGCAAGAACGGGTGTCGCGTCTAATCGTCCCCGGCGAAGTAAACCTCGTCGGTTGATAAAAGCCGGGCGATGGTGGTCGAGGAGTAAATCGCTGTGACGCAGCTTGCCTGCGTTCCTGGTTTTCACGAGTGGTCGTTCACTCCTCCGTTCGAACCGATCGGTGTAATTCGGGCGAGGCTCAAAGCAGCTCTGTCGCATCCGAGGTACCAGTGGTTCACGGTGCCGTTGGTCGAATGCACACTGATGGCAGACACCAGCGGTGTCCACAGCTCGCAGTTGAGCAAGTAAGTTCTTCCTTAACCACTCGTCTTATAAGAGAAGAGATGTCGTCCTGCGCATCTTCGTTTCAATATATATATATATATATATATATATATATATATATATATATATATATATATATATATATATATATATATATATATATATATATATATATATATATATATATATAAAAAGAGAGAGACAGAGAGAGAAATAATTGGTTGCTAATACAGACGCAAACTACAACCACCACATCACTTGCATTTTGCACCATGTTGAAAGCGTTGTACAGGGCCATTCATGTCAGTGGAACGTCGTGCTTAGCACTGTCGGTACTCTACTGATACTCCTTAGTGAACTCTTTTCATTGCAAAAGCATAGTGAAATATATTTGGTAGCCTAAACACCAGTTTGAAAACTTAAAGGTGGTGCAGCGGGCTGTGTTGTTTCGGAGTTAGAGGTGATGAAGAGAGGGTACAGTATCTCTTAGTCGTGGAACATGCTTGTGGGTATACTTCAGCAGTATAGTGGTCGCTGCTGTATTTAGATATTTAATATATTGTCAAATTTTTATTATATATATTGACAGATTTTTATTATATTGTCAAAGGAAAAGTCTATGGTGTCCAACTGCTCCAAACCTCTTCTGTAGCACATCGCAAAGTCCACTGTATTCGCTGTTCTTCAATGAACCTTTTTTTCAATCCACGTGTGAGTGGCACAGCCCGACAATGTTTTTAAGAGTTCATCGTTAGACATGATCCGTGTACACTTTTGTTAAAGAACGGGCACGAACGAAAACGCAAAACACAGCCTAAATTTCAAAATTTCCCGTCGCCTCGGGTTTAGGGCGATGGCCACGCGACCGACGAATTCCGCGCGGGCCAGCGGGCGGCGCCGGGACGCTAATCCGCGTGAGTCATCAATCAGACCAGGCCGCGGTTCTTAATCCCGGTCGAGAGATTATCCAGGGCGCCCAGAATCAAGGATAAATGACTGGTGGCCAACTCACTGTGCGGATCTTGTTGCCGCCGGTTCCCCGAAAACGAGGAGTACAGCGACGTCGTTGTGTTTCGTCCCGTGCGACTAAATCCACGTTGAAAATCCTCGTTGCTATTCCCACAGAAATTATGTGGGAGCCACAAGCACATACAAAGGCATCGGATGCGCGCCCTGCTATCGCAGCAGTGGCAAATTAATTGACAGTGAGGATTCGGGGTGCGTTCGGCTGTACGTAAGGCGCAAAAACGCAATATTCAAGGAACTGAAATTGATTGTTCCATCGGAAGCATTCGTATTCATTTGCACCCAAAGCTTGTGACTGTCTGCCTTTCCGGGTTAAACCAATGTGGCATTTTATTCGGAGTCACTATGCGCATGTTTTTCATGTCGTCTGTATGTATGGCTATCTGAAGGTGTGTTAATTAGCTAGGTGCCTGGCGATCCAATGGACAGCAAGGGGTCAGCATAAAGAGCGATTGTCTTTGGGACAGTATGAAACGGTATGATGATGATGATGATGATTATGACGACGACGACGACGATGAGCTCTGCGAAGAATGCGAACACAGCAGAAGTATTACAGTTCGCCAAGCACCTATATATTAGATTGGGATATTCGCAGCTCATAAAACGCTTCCTGGGCTGGCAACACTGGTCGAAAAACAAAGATGGCTGCGCTTAACAGGGTCAACGCGGCACTTGGCACTGTGCTGAAGTTACTTGATTGTGACGTCGAATCACGTAGCTTCGTCGAAGGCGAATGGGTGGTGGCCGCGGACCGTCTTATTCTCATCGACATAAACAATTTCCCTGGCGAAACAGCGGAAATAGTTGCGCTGTCCGCGCAAGCATAGACGTTCTTCGGCGAACCGCATCAGATTTACTTCGCCCCGCCGCGGTGGTCTAGTGGCTAAGGTACTCGGTTGCTGACCCGCAGGTCGCGGGATCGAATCGCGGCTGCGGCGGCTGCATTTCCGATGGAGGCGGAAATGTTGTAGGCCCATGCATTCAGATTTGGGTGCACGTTACAGAACCGCAGGTGGTCGAAATTTTCGGAGCCCTCCACTACGGCGTCTCTCGTAATCATGGCGTGGTTTTGGGACGTTAAACCCCACAAATCAATCAATCAAATCAATCAGATGTACTTGAAAGTTGAAGGACCTCTCTAGCTACCCCAAGGTTGAAGAAGACAACTGCTGATGTGTATAGCTAGCCTCTCCGGAAGGTGCTAGCACTTTTGCGCTGGCGTTGCTACTCTGCTACAGGCAAGGCCTTATCAGTTTTTGAGGTAATTCTACGCTGCGGCTTTTGCTGCTGATTGCGTATATGCCATTGAGTTCCGCAGTCCCGTAAACAGCTGAATACGCATGCCGTTCATTTGATCACAGAACGAAGCTATGCCTGGACCAGTGTATCCTGAGATCAGGCAAATCGTGTTTTCGATTTTTATAGGAATGCTCCTTTCCTTCCATTCGCCTATCCAAGTTATTCGGTCTCTAATGAATAAGGCCGTATGCATCCGTATACTCGCTTGTTCTTCCCAGGTGGTCGAAATTTCCGCAGCTTTCCACTATATACGGCGTGTCTCATAATCATATGGTGGTTTCGGGACGTTAAACCCCACATATCAATCAATCAATTAATCAATCAATCAATCAATCAACCAATCAATCATTCCATCCATCCATCAATGAAGTAGTTGATAATTTAAGCAGATATACGCGCGCTACGCACGCGTAGCGTTCGCCCGCGTATTTGTGTGTATGCATGTGTATACACTCACGTATTTACACACATGCGAAATCAAAAATGTTTGGGGAGAAGGATTGCAGCAACTTAATTCGAGAATAGGCAACACAACGACTTGCGCAGAAAACAAGCACATGCGAAAAGTATACAGCCAAACACGTACATAGGTCGGCAAAACTTGTAGAGCTAAGACTCACTCATTAAATATATTTCGAGCTTTGGACTGACTCAGACTCTAACTCGCGAAATGTTTCCTGAGCCGCACTCACTCGTACTCATGCTCACCAAAATAATACTCCCCCGGACTCACAGCCCTATGTGTGCCTGAGTGAGTCGACTCACGAGTCCGTTAGCCTATAATTGGCTTCTTTAGACCATGGTGCACGAGGGTGTTTTTAACACGAATATCTCAAGTAATCGGTGCTCTTCTAGGCGCCGTTTGACATTGTATCTTCAAAATCGAGTTCCTAGTGCTTGCAAACCACTATTATAAGGTCATTTCTTTGAAGAGATAACGTCGTACGATACATTTATCAATAATTTCTCTAGAAGAGTTGGTGAGGAAAAGTAAGGACTACCCTTCCCCCCCCCCCCCCGCGTAATTCACGCCTCTGATAAAAAATATTGCAACGGCGCATGATTGACATGGCTTTAGAATACCGGTCAGTGGACGTGAGTATAAACGTGAATACAAATGATGAAGATGACTATTATAGAGTGAGACGTAACACAACAAATTTCCTAAAGCGCTTGCTTATATAAACGAAACTATACTCCGCGCTTAGAGAAGCCCGAATATTGATCAGTTTGCATACAAGCTGAATAGTGGTGTACTCGCCGAAAAACAATTAGGTCGTCGCGAGCGAATTGATTAGAACAAACTACCGTAGTATCCGTCGCGCGTCGTTTGCATTCACCAGGAAGTGATAGAACGATACGTTACCATTTTTTCACCACAATGACACGCATTGCGGCACACTGCGATGATTTCCGGACATCGCTTTCTTCCCTTTCGGGATCGCACGTGCGGTAAGGCTAGAAGAAAAAAAGGTCGCTTCTCAAAGCGCGCAACTTCGTACGTCTCCTTTCAAGGTTGGCCCTCTTAGCGCCGTTTCCAGACTAGGTGGCGAGCGCTCAGTTGGAGTCGCGAATAAAATGAACCAGACACTGCAACTGAAGCAAACCACTGAAATGGGGAAAGGTTGTGTGAAATATGAAGAGGTTAACCAGGAAAAAAAATTTCTGGTTTGCTACCCTGAATCGGGGAATAGGTGAGGGTGGATATAAAGGTAAAGACTCGAATAAAATAAAAAGCGAACCAATTGAGGTGCGTATGCATACAATAGCGAGGTACTAAGCCATGAGTATATTCCGTTAGAAACTGGATGTCAGGTTTTAAGCCACCGTAGTGTCTCTGTGCTTGTACAGTGCTCGGCAGCCTACCGCGGAAGAGCGCTGGTTTGACCCCGACCGCAACGGTCGTATAATTAGATGGAGGTTAAAGGGCCAGATGCCCGTGTAGGCGGAGTACTCCACGTCAGTGGCGTAGCCAAGTAGTCGCACACCGGGCTCATCCCTCCCCCAACCCCTGGAAACTTTTTTTTTTGTCACCTAGACATACAGAACGAAAAGTGACTATTTCAAGGAAGTGCCACCCAAAATCAAGAAAGTGCCTCTCCCCCCCCCCCCCTCACCACTTCTCGAAAAAAAAAATAATAATGCCCACGCCCCTGCTCCACGTAGTCGGAGTTACCCGTAGCCCATTACAACAGCATCGCCCGTAGCTTGAGGGAGCTTTGGCGCATTAAACCCCGTAAATCAACTGATGTGTAGTTATTACACCAATGTCCATTTACGGTTCTCCTGTTTGACGGATGAAAAAAAAAAATTACGGCATATTCACGGGGTGAATGATGATGAATGGGCGTAGCTCCGGAGGGATTCATCGGTAAACTGTGAATTTTCCGTGTAATTCGCCCAGTCGATCATATTGTAAAGACGTGAGAAATGCTGTGTGTGTATATACACAAATCAACTTTTATTTGTTCTTAGACGATGGATGGCTTGCGATGTCCCTTGCCTCGCGCGCTCGCACATCGGGATTCTGTCTGCGAGCGCGCGCTGCTGCCGCCTTGCGCTCTCTCCGCTGTGCAGCCTTATCCATCCGGTGACTCCGAGCGCGCGCCAACAGCGAACGGATTTTATTACAACGCTCCCCCTAGCGTACGTCGCCGCACTAAATCGAACGATTGCCTTCAACCAATGACACGCGCCATATGTGACATCATTCCTATTTTATAAGATCTCGCGTCTTTCATCATCTACACGTACCGCTTTCTAGTTTATAACATCTTGCATCTTTTCATCATCAGCTACAAGTACCACCATCTAGTAAACACTACAAGAACTAAACGAGAGGTGGCTACATACAGGAGACGGTACCGCCATCTAGTGAACACTGCAAGAACTAAACTAGAGGTGGCTACATACAGGGGACGGTACCGCCATCTAGTGAACACTGCGAGAACTAAACTAGTGGTGGCTACATACAGGCTACAGGGGACGCACAGCCCACGCCCTAAGGAGCTTCGCCCCTAAAAAATATTGTGAATGATGACGCCACGCAACAGCGAACTTTCTTTTGGAGATTAGCGGTTGCGGTGACACACTTTCTTTAATGTCTGTTCAACGTTGTGTGACGCTGTTACAAGTGCAACTGGTTTTCTCGATGGTGTCGATGTAAAAAGCAAAGGTGGGAACGAGCCGGGCCGGCTAGCCGATATGGTCGGTGCCACTGTTTTGTTTACCCCCTCGAAAATGGCTTTTCATTGCGGCTCGGTATCTCGTTGGTGGTTCGGTAACGGACGTTGCCTTGCAGAAACAGCACAGTTAAAGCATCACATTATTCAATCATAAGTAATTACGATCGAAACATTTTATCCCATGTTTTTTCATGGCAGTGGCGATATCTACTAATACCAGGGCGATTGGAGCTGTTAGAGCGGTGAGGAACAAACCTGCGACGGACGCCCACCAGTGGCGCCCCCGAATGCGCACCATGTGTCCAGCACTGAAGTGATGCCGTCTCAACGGTGTGTCTCCCTGCCGCGACAGTTGCCACACGTGAGGCGCGGCATAAGCAGACGGTCGAAGAAGCGACGTGCAGAGGAGAATACGTCACGAAAACTTGCGCTTACGCAAGCTACCGCCTGGTCGCGCTGCTCATGCCATGTGGTGACGTCAGAGTACAGTAGGAATAAAAACTATAATTTGAATAGAGTATAAAGTTGGGCGTGTTGGTAAGACATAGTTGATCGACGTAGCGCGTTTAGAAACGTAGGACAAGGGAAGGGACAGAAGGGAGCGCTTACTTCCAACAAAATATTTATTTCGAGGAGCGTACATATATATGCTCACGAAATTCGAAGATAACAGATCCTACGTTTCTAAACGCGCTACGTCGATCAACTATAATTTGAACACATGCTTCAAATAATTTTTCAGGGCGGACTTACGCTTAGCGGTAAATTTTCGACGCTCTCAATTACTTGGTCTATCATTTGACGAAAAAAAAAACCGGCGGGAATTTTTTCGTCAGTACCCCTGTAAGGTGCTTCGCCACTAAAAACAATGATCGCAGCATTCTGGCCCTAGTCGCAATGATGGCAGCCATCGGTGCATTATGACGCCACACAATGACGCTATGTTTATTGCCCGCATAAAGTTGCATCGCATGAGCGCTAACTCAATTTGAAAAGAAAGCCAATAGGAGACCATGAAAGCTCGACAAACGAACGACGGGACGACTCGCAAGGCATGATGGGATCTATAAACGCGTGGAAACAAACACACTCAGCGACAAAACGCCAGTCCGCTTTGCGAAGGGATCTAGCATACATGTTATGCGTTTGTGACCAAAGCGAAGAAGACCACGTCAGGACGGACTGTCAAAACATTTGGCATTCGCGAACGCAGCAAAGATCAGTTCCGCTGACGAAAGAATCCGGGATTCATTCATTTCTATCTTTTTTTTTTCTCTGTCTTCGGGTATTCGGCGAGAACACGGGTCTATCGTGCGAGCCCGCAGTTTGCTGAGCATCGTGGATCGGGGGTGCCTTTGTTGTTTGCACAGTGCAGCTTTATTCCGCCTCGTAGCCTCGATCCGGAGTTCTACTTTCTCGCTCTGCTTTGTCCTCTGTCCTTGCGACTTCTCGGACTGTGCCTCGTTTTTGCTGCTGATTCGTGCGGTTCGATTTGGTCCTCGTGCTTTGTGTCTCTTGCAGCCCAACATATTTTACTAAGTGCCCTTTCCCCTCTCTTTCTCGCTCAAATATAAGCGGGACTTTGATAGATTTCGATCAATCGCTATTCCGACTAAATCGAATGGTAACAGACAGACAGACAGACAGACAGACAGACAGACAGACAGACAGACAGACAGACAGACAGACAGACAGACAGACAGACGGACGGACGGACGGACAGACGGACAGACGGATAGACGGATAGACAGATAGACAGACAGATAGATAGATAGATAGATAGATAGATAGATAGAAAGATAGATAGATAGATAGATAGATAGATAGATAGATAGATAGATAGATAGATAGATAGATAGATAGATAGATAGATAGATAGATAGATAGATAGATAGATAGATAGATAGATAGATAGATAGATAGATAGATAGATAGATAGATAGATAGATAGATAGATAGATAGATAGATAGATAGATAGATGTCATGGAGGTGATAGCCTGAGAAGCCTCATCAAACGCGACCAGTGAACGATGGCGTCGGCGTGAGCAATCGAGGAATGCAAAAGCTGTCATGTGATGGCGCCACCCTCTGTCGCCATCGTGACGTCGCGTCGCGGTAAAATATGTGTGACCTAATCATGACTTCTGATGATGACGTCATTGCCGCACATTAAGAGTGGGCCGATCCCGGAGGCTCTGCGAAACCACATGAGTGTCAAATAAGTTTCGGTGCACCTGGTCCCGGAGTCGGCGCATAACCATGTTGCTTGCAGAAAGCTTTTAAGGGGGAGTCTGCACAATCGACTAAGTCGAAGAGAAAGATGGAATCCACTTTTGAGTCTTCTTAAGCAATTGCGTAAGGACTCGACGGGACAAAACATTATTCAGAAGCTGCAGACTGGCAGGTTGGCCTAGGTCACTCGAGTGCTCGTGGTAAGGTTGAGCCTCTCCACTATTTCCCGAGGATCCTGGATTTTTCAGATCTGCTCTTCTGATTATGGGCTAGCCAGGACGTCACGCCGAAATGCCTGAAGGAGGTCTGCTTTCTTATGACTGAATGTGACTGAATGTGTGTGCGCATTTCCATGACATATGTTCTGTCTGCGAATTCGTGTCTACATAGGCTACAGCCAGCATCGTGGAATATTTTGTGGTAGATACAGGTGAAGTGCACCGAGTTTTGAAAGGTTCTCATTTGTAGACACCCACAGGTCGACATCTACCGCCCGTGGTCTATCCACCTTAATAAGGGGGTTGTAGGTGTGGTTGTCTTCATATCTTGTGGTGCGTTAATATGTCGATGGTGGCAGTGAACACTCTATCTTTATCGTCTTGACTTTCATCGGCCCCTTCTGGAGTTGAGATATGGCTGTTCCCAGCCTCAGATAGTGAGCTCGCGTGTGGTAAGGTGGGCCTACTTATTCAAGTTACAGTTTGGTGAAACGGGGGGTGGAGGGGGGGGGGGGGGTTCTGGTTGGCTTTACTTTTCTTTTTTTGCCATGTGTGTGGGGGTTCGTTTCAAGCACCTAAAACTCATCCGAATCAAGTAGATCCCTATGATTTCTTCGTATTTGTGGAGTCGGCTTCTGAGAGCAGCACGATGACTTGCCGTTACGAAATAGCTATTCGAGGGAGCAGATATATGTTGTTGGAAGGAAGAATAGCTACTGATCTCTCAGGCCTTCATGGTCGCTGATGGAAGACAAGACTAAACGATGAGAACAAATGTGTCGCGCTTGCACAGCATGAACGGGTATGGGGGGGGGGTGGAGGGGACGTATGTCAATGTTTGGGACTCAGATCCATTTGACAGTGTTTATTCGGCACGCAGGGACGTTTACCAAGTCGCAAGTCAGTCAGGCAGTCAGTCCACGCTCCGGTCCTGCTAAGGAAGCCAGTCCTGAGTCGGGAACATTCCCCCCCCCCCCCTTTTGTTTTGTACGTTTATGTTTGGCTTCGACCTCGCCTCGGTCGCATTCAACACCCTCCCCTTACTCCCCAACTCTTACTCGGGTTCTCGGCTTCGTTTTGGTCCTCCCGTGGTTCCAACTCTGGCTAGTTTCTTGGCTTTGACTTCGTCTTACCTCAGCTGTACCCCCCCCCCCCCCCCCACTTCCTACGAACCATCCTGGCTTCGTCGTGCCAGTGTCAACACTGTGATGAAACGTCGGGACCGCGCGTTCCGAGGGAAAAGTCTGCGAGATCGAACGAAAACATGAGCCGGCGACAAACGGACCACCGCCGTATGACGGCTGACGGTAGTGCTCGGAAACAAAAGCCTAGAAAACAATCGGAAGAGTAATAAGAAAAGGTGATAAGCAAAAGGTGCAACGCTATGATCGGTCTTATTACGGGGCGTTATTGCCTGGGCTATTATCTGCCGCTGAAAGCGGCATCGCTAGCACTGAACGTGATTGCTGTTTTGCTTCTTATTTCTGTGCGTACGTGAGCGCGAATATTACGTTGTTGGCCGTGACGCTGTAGATACTTGAGTCTCTTTTTTTTTTTTTTGGCAGATTCAAACCTGCCCGCTGTCATTACGCTGGCACAGACATTTATATTCACATTTTTAATGACTATTTAAGAGCACTGTGAAGTAAATGTGTTAAAGCTTTTCTCTTTCACTTAACGTGCTCAGTATGGTACAGATGGGGAGGCATGTTAATTCGCCTTTTTTGAGATGTTAGGTACAATGTTCGATCAGCGTGTTTCTAAGACGTTTAACACTTTGAGCGAGCTCTCAGCCATTCGGTTTGCAACTGCGGGCCGACCTGTCAGTTCTTTTTTTCTGTAAAACCATGCGACACAGCATAGGCAAGGCGGTGAGGTTATTCAGGTTTAACCCGGTGTCCTACTCTACGTGGGGAAAGGGCGAAAGGGGAGGGAAATAATAGAGAATGAAAGAGGGGTATTATTATTATTATTATTATTATTATTATTATTATTATTATTATTATTATTATTATTATTATTATTATTATTATTATTATTATTATTATTAGAAAACGTGAAAGCACTGAGGAAAAAATTGGGGAACAGGCTGACAACTACCACCTATAGGGGCGCAACGCGCGCCTGCTTCACGGCGGCCATCCCCCTCTTCCGTTTTATTGGATAGCCCCGCCGCGGTGGTCTAGTGGCTAAGGTACTTGGCTGCTGACCTGCAGGATGCGGGATTGAATCCCAGCTGCGGCGGCTGCATTTTCAGTGGAGGCGGAAATGCTGTAGGCCCGTGTGCTCAGATTTGGGTGCACGTTAGAAAAACCCCAGGTGGTCGAAATTTCCGGAGCCCTCCACTACGGCGTCTGTCATAACCATATGGGGTTTTTGGACGTTAAACTTGACCTATCAGTCATTCAATCATTTATATATATATATATATATATATATATATATATATATATATATATATATATATATATTATATATATATATATATTTGAATTGAACGTGGGAGCGTCACCAGCAGCCATGGCGGTGAGTGTGAAACAATCTTTATCAGCCTGTTTTGCGTCACGTAGCACGGGAACTTATTTCGAAGTGGCAGCTGACAAATAATCACTTGCATGCTACCTAAACGCACCAAGTCTGCCAGAATGAGACCCTTGTTAATGAATGAAGTAAGGAAGTGAGTACTTAAGGGCTCGTTTTTTTCCTTATTGTACAAATAATAATGAGATATAAAGACATATTGTGTCTAACAAGAAAAAGCCAGCCCTTAAGTATATATACCCTTCCGTTTTTCATATATATGCTTATACTTATGAATATCTGACACATGACTGCGACTGCGAAAATCAGCTGAGAGTGTCCATATATTTCCTATCGCAATAATAAAAGTGCATGTACAAATTTGTTAATTATAAGCCTATTTGCCCCCGGGATTCAAAGCAGCTTACCTAGATTAGTTCTGCCTTTGTGATCCGCCCACCGTTGTTCAAGCTACGATGCCGTGCGATGACGTCATCGTGTCACATAACATTCCACTGGGACGTCACAAACTTGGGAACATGTGACGTCATCACGTGACGATGATTTCTTGCACCACTCGGCGACGCGGTACGCTGGTCGATTTTTCGCGCATCTGGAGACTTTGGGCTTCATAAGCCCTTCTCACTAATCCTGTATTTGTCTTATCACTTAGTTGGATGGTGATAACAGTCGAATGCCTCCGACGCACCAGCGTGCCCCCCACCCCTCCCGTATATGTCCGCAGGTTTTCGTGCCCGTAGTCGTTTCCCCCATATTCCTCTAAACACCGCCTTTCGTTTTCTCCGCTATACACCCAGCGGACGTGCCGAATTGCTACTTTTTTTTCGTCAGGACACACTGGGCCAGCCTCAGGCTGCGTGGTGTGCCTAGAAAGCAGCACTTAGTGACACCTCCCATGATGACCACGAAGAAACGAGATCAAAGGAAAAAAGAAAAACGGATTTAGGCGAAGTGATGGGAAGTAAGGAAGAGCTTTCCTCCTCACTCCCTCCTTTTTTTTACCAGTCCTTAATCGCATCAGTGTTTTTCTTAGATGTCCCTACAAGGACAGGGCGTGTCTCCCGCAAGCAGGCGTTTCGTGCGCGTTTTTTTTTTCTTTGCTACACTTTTTATCTCTCTGCCATCTTTACGGGTTGCTGTCGCTCGACTAAGTCCTGTCCGTTCCTAAAAGGGGAAAAAAGCTCGCTTTGCTGGAGGGAAGGCTGAGAGGGAGAACATACTTTGCTTCGAAAAAGTCCCCGGTCTTCCCTTCTTTCTTTTCCCCGCCCTTTTTATTTTCTTGTCATTATCGCGCACATCGCGTACAGGCGTCGTCCGGCAGGCGTGTGCAGTATACACTACCGTCGCCTCATCGTCCTATCTACGCCTTTCGTCCTTTGCCTGGACGTGTTTCGCAACTCCCTAAATGACTCCCTTACCGCGCGGGTGGCCTATTTTTCACCCTCCCGTCACCTTTTCTCCCCCTCTCCCTCATATCCCTACAACTTCCTGTCCTTTTCACTCAGCCGCGCGCACTTTTCGCGACAGTTCTCGCCTTGGCAGGGCCTCGTTCTTTCACGTTGACTTCTCTCTTATTCTACGCCTTGTTTTTGGCAACGTGCTCTGGCAAGCGTTTACCTGTATTCTTCTATATTTTTCATTTTCTCCCCAGATCGTCGTCTTCTCGACCATCTTTTCATTATCATCTTGGGCGTGCGTCTTACGAGCTGACCTCTTTACGTGCGTTTCGTGCCAAGCTCGGGAAAAAAAAAAAAGCCTCAGTATAGATGGAGCGAGGTTTTGGCGGCTCATCCTGCTGCTCTGGCCTAAACGTTGCTCCTCCCGAAAAAAAAAAATGAAACACGTGGTAGATTCGCGTAAAGCGGCGCGCTGCGCTACGAGAACATGTTATCACAAGAAAAGTGGTCGCTGATATATTCCCGTATCGTGCGGCTCCCTGTTGCCAACATTTGCGATATCGTCATCAAGCGATACTGCGCTACCTTTCAGTAAATGTGTGATGTTTTCCCGTATAGTACGTCTTTTCCCCGTTTTTTTTTTTCAGAAGTGTGGGTAAATGTTCCATTCACTTTTCATTTCTCATATCTCAGGTGATGAAAAGGGCAAAACAAAGTCACATCATCAAGTGATGATGACATCATGATATTACGTCAGTACAATCGACGCAGAACATCAATGTAATATAACGAGGATTCTTGTGTGGGCATGCGCTTTTTGCCAGTGTTATCCGTTAGTGTTAGCTAAATAAAGAAAGGGTATGTTTTAAAACTCCGAATAAATACCATTTCATTCAAACACAGTGCGAGTTATTGCGGAGTATTTATTTTGTCATCCACTCATGATTCGCAGATTATTCCGGTTGGAAGCGGACCAATGCGGCTACCACAGTGAACGGCGTCCCGGACTGCAAGGACCCACCCTGGCTCCTCCTCTTTTAGTCGAGCGATCATGTGACCTGCGTTGATAAAAAGCTCTAATCATTATTCACCATATGAATAGAAAGAGGCGGAGACGTTTAAGCCGCGTAAGCAGTGCTGAGATGGGGCTATTTTTTGCCATTACCAGATCTGCAAGGACAATTTTCTTTCGGACGGTGCCTTGTTTACAGAAAGCGTGCACTATACTGCCGCAGCGGAGAGCAGTGATCATTTCGGTAAGGTTAAAAGCTGAATGAGTTGGTTATTGATCATAATGTCGTATAGGCGAAGCATAGCACACTTTGACGAAGACAAAAGGGACAAGGAAGACAGCACTTTGATGAGGGCAAAGTGGACAAGAAAGACAGGCCCTTGGCGGGGACAAAAGGGACAACACAGGACTTTGACGAGGACAGAAGGGACCTGAAAGACAGGATATACTGTCCTTGTTGCCCCTTTCGTCTTCGTCAAAGTGATGGCCAGTGAGAAACACATGAATCACATGTCTTGCTAGCTTTGCAACGTATCTAGCGTAGAGTAGTGGTGCAACGAATGTATCTGCATGCACGACGAGAACTTGTGTACCGGGACGCGACCTTTCAGTCATCGGCATCGACACTGATTGTGCACGGTGGTGAGTATGAGGCGAGTACTGATTGCTGGTCAGTTTTCTAGTTAGTTAATGGCGAAGGCATACCGCGCCACCTATTGTGCAGCCGGATGACGGCGACGTCACACAGCCATGAAAGACGATTGCTGCGAATTAAATACTGTTATAACCCAGGCGTGTATCGCATACCGGAGGCATGTAAACTGTGCTTTGAGTGCGATAAGGGTATTCTCTGTTGCTCCAAGAGAGTACCCGTCGCAATGCGTTAGTGTCAGATTTAGCTTATGAGCTAGTGACGTTTCAGTGACTAAGATGGCGTGTTGCTTTTAGACAGTGTTGTATCATGCACTTAGTAGTATTGCTACATACACTTCTTTCTATTTCATTCTTTCGCGCCCCCTTTTTCAAGTACAGGGTAGCCAACCGGACCTTTTACCCTGCTAAGCCTTGCTCTCTACCCAAAAACCTGAATGAAACTTTCTAAGTAGTGTAACACTCGTGTGTGTATGTGGCTGTACGTGTTATGTGTTTATCAGTGTATATATCATAATCATCGCACACCACTTGGAGTAGCATTTCAAGCGAAGCGCCAGACAAACATATCCACTTCTTTGTTAAACTTTCGCTCTCTTTCTATATCTGCCACTCTTTCCGAACGTATAAGCACGGTGAAGTTTGGGCCAAATTTCGCCACATAGGGAATTCGGCTTATGTCACTGGCTTGTACTTATGCCTATATGCTTGGATTCGCTGCGCTTCTTCAGCTTAATGTCATATCTATCCTGGCACTGCATAGGCCTGGCTATCTCTCTTCAGAACACTCAAGTACCCAAGAAAACAACTACGCCGTGTTTTCTTCGTCGTTCAATGTGCCGACCAGCTTCGTCGCACAACAAAGTATGGCGACGGGCACTCTCCGACCTTGGATCGGCTTGGAGGCCGGCTGGGGGCTTGGCTTCTTCCACGGCCGGCTAGATCGCAATACAACAGCCTGCAGTGCGCCTTATAAGCGGCCCCTGTATTTTGATTGATGAACGGCAGCTGGCGTGATTGCGCCGCCGACACCGAGTTCGAGGGGGGAGGCGATGCGGCGCAGCGTAAGAAACTACGCGGTCTTTCTCTCAAGTGGCCCCCGTGCCTTGATTTCGGCAGCGGGCGATGGAAGGAAAGACAGATCCGAGAATGCCGATGACATATTGTCTCCGAGCGTAAGTGAAGGAGGCGCGGTGTTGTTTATTGCGTCCCTGAAGGCGAACAAGAAAAAAAAAAGGAATATAGTCTTGCTGTTTCTTCCAGTTGGCTGTGGATCTTTGGTATCCGTCCGCACCTATTTTAGCGCAGATATGGCCGTACGATTGCCAAATTTCGCTTGCCAGAAAATGTGTCGTGCAACTATCTGCAGCAGTACTGCAGTGACGCCATTAGTGAAGCCACTGAAATGCCTGTTACTATTAAATTATGCACATTTCGTAAATACAGGGCGGGTGCTGGAACCGACATTTGGACGAGTTGACTTGTCTTCTTCAGAGCTGCAACCTTGAAGGAATCTAGTCCGATCGTCGAAAACGCGACCTCCAGCATACAAGCCCTGTTTACGATTTCACGAAACGCTTCCACCTTCTTCTTACTCCCCGCCTTTCTATTACAATCATGTTATTCTAACGATAAATGTAACTGGGTCTTTCGTGCATGTGCTTAAGGGGGCTGCAATTGTATTGACCCGGTCCGAAATTTTTCAGTAAGCTCACCGGGGTCGGCAGTGCCTGCGTAGTCGGCCTACCTTTGACCGAGTAATTGCCGCTAACGAAAGCGATGCTGTCATGTTATGACGCCACAATGTGACGTCACGTGATGAGACGATGCATGACTATGGTATTTCGCATCGTTTCGTGTTGAGTGTCGACACCGACGGTCAGTTTTGTGGCTCGGAGAGGCACTTTCCCCTTCATATGTGGTGTTTTACGTGTCGCAACTACAATACGATAAGGAGTCGCTCCGTAGTGTAGGACTCGGGGAAATTCTGACCGTGTGCATGGTGCTCTGCAACGTGCCCTTGCATCACATCGGTCAATACACGGGCCTGCAGCGGCATTTCATCTCCATTGATATGCGGCCAGCACTCGATCCCGCGACCATAAGTCACCCCGAAACCTACTCAATCACTCTTAAATGCACCTGCAAGTTAGATACTGATATCGTCCGTAACCTACCCAGTCTTATACAATATCGATTGGGTACGTTGCGTCAATTACCTTTAAGATCAACTCTGGCGCTAAACTCCGATACATCCTCAGCTCAGTAAGTACGTTTCACTGCGGGTGAATCGTTTGTTATCCTCAGATTTTGTGAAAATCAATACGAATGTGGTCCGTGTTTTCTTTACCGTGAAATATGATAAAAGGTACCCGTAATGTGCCTTTTGAGTTATTAGCCTACGTGTTCAGGAGAAAACCTGAGGTGCAGCATCAACGCGGCAGTATACGTCGCACAATCTTATAGCTTCACTTCTGTACTTCAGGTAATCGATACCTTGTAGTATTTCTTGTTCGAGGAGAAGAGACTCGGGAGACGATCACACGGTAGTTAGCATTTTGATGGTCTCAGATATCTAAGAAATAAAAGGTTAAAAACTAAGCCGCGTAAGGCTTGAAGCGGCGAAACAGGGTGATTCCGAAGACTAATATGGTTGCTCCTGGGGTTTTTTTTTTTTTCGTTGGTGCTAGGTCACGGCTAGGTTTTTAACAAAGTAATACTAGGTTTGTTTCAACGTTGATTCTCGGCTAAGAGATGTTCGAGCAATACCACCGACAGTCACGGACACAACGCGGCAGTCCAAACGCCAGGGACTCGCGCTGAAAGCATAGCGTTCGCTCATCTCATCCATCCAGGGGCATGTCGTCATTGTCGCAGGCCTTCTCGCATCAGTTGCCTTTCCCGTTCCCTGGATAGTGTTATCTCGTTCGTTGGACAGCGGTGAAGTGAACTATACGAAGCGTAGTGCTCGGAACTACAGGAGCGACATCTGCAAATGTAAATTATACACCACATGTGAGCACGCCCGGCACCAATGATGCGCCTTCCTTGCACTTTTTTTATTATTTGTTTATCGCTTATAACCAAGAACGGCTTCGACAGACAAAAGTGCTCCGAATGGCTCAGGCCCAAAACAAACAAATACAAAAATAAACAAAACCGATGCGAGTTGTTATCGGCATGATACGTGTTATGTCTTCGCGGTTTCTGTCTGTGTGTGTGCGCGCGCACCTGTTGACGCCTCAGCTGGCCGCCTGCACCACATCAGACTTTTGCTAACACCACGTGCGCATCGTTATCTGGCTAACACTACGCTGCCTATAAAGACGTTATACACTTTTGAATAAACGTTCTTTTCATTCTGCTGACTACGTTGACACATTGCTGGTCCGACGCTGTTATGCGCACACCAGGGCTATGCTACAGTGGCGACGAGGATGTCCACCACTCATGCAGTGAAAGACGACCCTGGACCTGACACTACGAAAAATCGAGCAACCAAAGCGATCATGGCTCACCACCAGCTTCCGGACTTCGAAGAGAGCAAAGATAAGTGGACGCCATACCTTATCAAAGTCGAAGCATACTTTGAAGCGAATGCCATTGAAGACTCGACTAAGAAAAGAGCATTGCTGGTTGCTGCCTTAAGCACGCACACGATACAAGTGCTGGCAGGGAAGGTGGCTCCACGCAAGCCGAATGCGCTGACTTATGAAGAAGTCGTGGCAGTGTTGAGTGAGCACTACGACCCCAAGCGACACGAAATCACAGAAAGTTACAAGTTTTTCAGTCGGTGTCAAGCGGAGGGTGAGCCCATCAATGAATTCCTGGTTTTCATTCGCCGAATAGCTGATAATTGCAATTTTGGCAGTGCATTAAATCGCATGCTACGAGATCGCATTGTGTGTGGTGTCCGGTCAAGTGCATTACAGAAGCAGCTACTTGCGAAGCGGGAATTGACATTAGAAGGCGCTGAAGCGATGGTCCTTTCAGCTGAAGCTGCAGATAGTAACGTGAAAAACATGAACGGATCTGGATTGACACCAGTGTTAAAAGTACAAGCGTATCAGCAGAAAACACCGCAAGACGAAAGACGGAGGGCTACACGTCAAGAATGCTCAAGGTGCGGTAGTGCAAAGCACAATGAGAGCGGTTGCACTTGGTCTAACGCTCGCTGTTATCGCTGTGGAGGACGCGGTCACCTTGCGAGGAAATGCCGAAGCCGCGGTCCTCACGAGCAAGGAACAGCAAGCAGGGCACAAACCAACATTCTCACGGGGACGGAAGGTTCGACAGACGACGAACACGAAGCAGCGCACATCTGGACCTTAGCTTCGGAACGGAAGAGTTGTCTGGTGCCACCAATTCGCCGAACGTTCTCTTGGTGGGGTGTGCAGCTTACCATGGAAGTTGATACTGGGTCGCCCGTTTGTGTTATCCCACGTCAACTGTACGAGAAGCACCGCGACCAATGGCCGAAACTGAGACCATCCAGTGTGAAATCATCCTGATACACAGGACGACTGCCAGTGCTTGGGGAGCTTGCGCTCGGTGTTTCTCATAAGGGAGTGACGGCGGAGCGTGCGCTGACCGTGTTAGACTGTGCGGGACCAAGCCTCTGCGGTCGAGATTTAATTCAGCTGCTGAACGCCGCTGGTGCTCCGGTGGTTCGCGTTGCAGGAGACTCTGAGCCCACAGAACAAACGGGCAAGTCCAGTGTGAATAGCATATTCAACGACTTCAACGACGTGTTTTCCTAAGAACTGGTGCTCATCACAGGCCATCCGGTCAGTCTGCACCTAAAAGAAGGCGCCGGACCTTCAACGGAAACCACCATTAACTGCTTACGTGCCATTTTCAGCAGGTCTGGGGTACCACGCACAATCGTGTCCGACAACGGGACTCAGTTTTCCAGCCATGATTTTGAGCAATTCGTAGCAAACAACAACATAGTGCACCTCCGATGTGCGCCCTACCACCCCCAGTCTAATGGTGCAGCGGAAAGGGCAGTGCGTACTATAAAAGATGGCCTTCGAAAAATGAGGAGAGGAAAGCTAGAGGAGAATCTGATACGCTTGCTGTTTAACTATCGGAGGACGCCACAAAAGTGCGGTAAATCCCCAGCAGAGTTGCTCTTGGGCTACCAAATACGCTCACGGCTGGACACATGTTTTCCTCCAGCCCTTACAGGATCAAAAGAAGACCAAGAGGACTGGCTGCCGCTACCAGGAAGTGACGTATACGCCCGCAATTATGGTGCGGGGAGCAAATGGACGCCTGGCAATGTGAAGGCGACGTCTGGAGCGAGAATGGTGACCGTGAACACTCCGGACGGGGTCGTCCAGCGGCATGTTGATCAACTTCGCCCGCGACAGGACTCGCCACCAGTAACAACTGCCACAAGTCCCAGCGAGTCAGACCAAGCAACGGAACCATCGCCTCCGGAAGCGGTAAGCTCGAATGCAGGCATGTCTTCTCGGCTCATCCCTAATGATGCTGGTTCTGCCCAACGTGCATCACCGAAGATCACGGCCGTCCCGATGAGTACCGGTGTCGCCCAACAAGCCCTCAGGCGTTCAACAAGAGAACGCAAGACAGTACAACGCTTTCAATTCTAAGGGGGAAGGAATGTTATGTCTTCGCGGTTTCTGTGTGTGTGTGTGTGCGCGCGCACCTGTTGACTACCACGTGCGCAGCGTTATCTGGCTAACACTACGCTGGCCCTATAAAAACGGATAACACTTTTGAAGAACGTCTTTTCATTCTGCTGACTACGTTGACACATTGGCTGGGTCCGGCGGCTGCTATGCGCACACCATGGGTATGCTACAATACGATACCATAAAACGACAGTGAGTTCACTGTAAAACAGGCGCTGATCCGGGCGATTGCTCTTTTAGAGGCGAAGCTCCTCTTAGCCTAACCTTGTCCCGCGTCAGGCGTAACCGCCAGTATCTCCCGAACAGTGTAACAGATGGCGCTATCTCATCACCACAGGCCTACAACATTTCCGCCTCCATCGGAAATGCAGCCGGGATTTGAACCCGTGACCTGCGGGTCAGCAACCGAGTACCTTAGCCACTAGACCACCGCGGCGGGGCGGACGACAGACAGCGGATGGGCAGACAGATGGCCAGACAGACGAACAGACAGACAGACGGACGCTTGGCTCCACTCATCATCATTCACTCTGTGTATATGCTGTGATATATCTATTTTTTTGCTTTTCTTCACCTCGCTATTAGTAGACAGCGCTTGTGACGGACAAACAAGGACAGAAAATGCGAGGTGGACACGCCAGTGGCGATGCGCATGCTCAGACGTGGCCCGTTTCCAACTGCTCATGTCGCTCGCTCTGTTCCGAGCGTGACGCTCCGCCGTCGTAGACACGTGCGTTGATCACTGTATACGTGAAATAATGCCGCGAAATAATGCGGGACCTGCAGCGCGCGGCGGAGCGACGAAAAAACTGCCCCGCTGCGTCACCTGCCGTGACACAGCGATCGTTGGTGATATCGCCCGCGAAGTCCGCGATAAGATCCGGCAACGGCACGTCGTCTGAAAACGTCGTCGCTAATCGCTGAAGCCGATAGCCTCAACGCCCGTCGTGCCACAGTAGGTGACGTAACGATGCAGTTTTTCGGAGCTCCGCCACGCGCTGCCGATCCCGGAAACCTTCCCAGCCAACAGTCGGGTTCTTCGGCGTGCCACCTTCACTTCGCATTCCCGCCGACTGATGTCTTCCTCATCTTTGTTGGAGCAGTGGTGAGTACTGGAATTTACCCGATTTATGATGATAGTTTTTTGATAGGTCGTACGCACAAATTATGGCTATAGATGAATCAGCTTTACAGTTAAACGTCTGCGTTTTTCACGTTCGCAACTTCCCGTTTAGTACAAAAGGCCGCCCCGCCGCGGTGGTCTAGTGGCTAAGCTACTCGACTGCTGACCCGCAGGTCGCGGGATCAAATCTCGGCTGTGGCGGCTGCATTTCCGGTGGAGGCGGAAACGCTGTACGCTCGTGTGCTCAGATTTGGGAGCACGTTAAAGAACCCCAGGTGACCGAAATTTCCGGAGCTCTCCACTACGGCGTCTCTCACAATCATACGGTGGTTTTGGGACGTTAAACCCCACATATCAATCAAGTACAGAAGGCCGACTTGAAAAGCTGTCGAGTTTAGAAACAGTTTATGGACATCACGAGGCTAGAATTTCTCTGTAGATACGTCACATTGATAAATTTTGCTGCATATCAAATGGGCTTCTAGGCTCAATCCTAACCGCGGTGGCCGCATACCAGCGGGGGTTGGAACGAAAAATAAATCAGAGTGACTTGTATACACAGGATGGACGTTAGGAGAACCACTGGTGAAAATTTCCGGCTGCTGTAACTTGCGTCCTAACTATATCGCACTATCGCTACTGAAATACCTTTTAATCCATTTTAGAGTCAACACCTGGGTGAACGATCATCTCGAGACTATTGTCTGTGAGATCCGCAAAAGTAAGTGTGACAGTGATGAACAATACTTGAAGTTTTACGCGCTAGAGCTATAACGTTATCATCAGGCAGGCCGTAGTAGAGGACTTCAAAAGTGTTAACTATTTGGTGTTTCTAAAGGTGCACCTAAATCTAAGTTTAACGGGCCTCAAGCATTTCGCCTCCGTCGCAATGGCGCCGCCATGGCGGGGATTCGATCACACGACCTTCGCGTCGGCTGTTAATAACCGTGCACTGGACCACCGCATCAGATTGCAGTCCGTGGTTCGTCCGTCTGTCCGTAGCTCACGCTACGTTTATCCTAGCATAGCTGACCTAAGCCGCAGTTTTTTTTTTTTTTTTCCTTTCGCACAGTACCGACGGAGTTGCTCCTCGCGAAGAAACTTGATTTCGTCTTTACTCGGCAGTCGGGCTTATTCGTGGCGCATGCCCGACCGAGTTTTTTTTTTTTTTTCGCCGGACAAGAAATTACTTGTTCGGAGCGATGGCGCCTGCTCCGATTCGTCGACGGCGCGCAGCGCTGCGTAAGAGGGCGAGGGGGAAAATCGCTCCTGTCGCCCCACGACTCGCTGATAGCGAGCACTGCCGTCGTCATGACGACAGCCCACAATGGCAGTGAAAAGCGCTGTGGTGCCTGACACATGATCTCTGTGTCGTGCCTCAGGTTCCCAACTCGGTTCGGGAACATTCGAAATTCGAAACCATAGCCCCCGACAAATGTTAGTGTTACTTATGTGATGACCTTCGCGAATCCTCTGATTCGGGTATCATTCATATGACGAGCGAGAAACGCCCAGTAGTGTCACATCTTCACATTACCTCGCACTTTCTACGTTGTCCCATAAGCTCCGGCAACGCCGTTTGCGTCGGCTGGTGACCCGCAGGTCGCGGGTTCGATTCCCGGCTGCGGCGGCTGCATTTCCGATGGAGGCGGAAATGTAGGCCCGTGTGCTCAGATTTGGGCGCACGTCAAAGAACCCCAGGTGGTCGAAATTTCCGGAGCCCTCCACTACGGCGTCTCTCATAATCATATGGTGGTTTTGGGACGTTAAACTCCACAAATCAATCAATCAATCAACGCTGTTTGCGGATGCCACAATTCTGCATGGCCATTTTCGGGACGCGCTCAAGCGCCGCCATTTTGGACTGATAACTTTACAGTTTTTTTATTTGTATCAAATAACCAAACAGTGCTGTGGGGATCTCGCACGCACGAAAACGCTCAGGCTGGTGCACTCGAGGCTTCGTGATCATGTCATGTTACGATATAGAAAGCCGACGAAACAATCACTTATTAGCCCAAGATGGCGGCGTCCATGAGTGGAAAATAAAATCATACGTGACTGGCCTATTCAACGGTACATCGAACTGTCAGAGGAGCCGTATATTCATATCTACGTGAGTGTTGAGCTTAATTTATGAGATGCCTCGCGAAACGTGAAAATCGATGTTGTTCCGGCGTCGGTGTTTATTTGCAGAACGACTGATCCAACAACAACAATCGTGTGATGTTCCCATATGGCGTCACCATGGAATCACAGCTCCGTAAAAGTTGTGACGTCATTATGACATCATCACATGGAAGGTTCTCTTCGTCCAACGATCACGGAGGCCGGGCTAAACCAAGTGTAGTGCAAAAAGCGTGCAATACTCCCGTTCATGGAGGCAATGTAAAACTTCTACAAGTGCAAAAAGGTTTCGGGGGGGGGTGAAGGAGAAGTAAAAAAAATGGCTTTCGCCTTCGAGTCATCCTAGACGAGTGTATCCGGGACCCTGTGAGATCTTTGATAATTTTTAGAAGAATTTCACTTTGGTCCGTAATCCGCCTTTTCCGTTTTTCTCTGCTGCCCACTGTCGTTATGGCAGGGTCCGGAAGAACTGGTATTGCTTTAACAAAGGCCTCCGAGACCAAGAGGCATTTCGCCACCATAGAGTTTCGTAAAATTAACTAGCAGGGACTCAGGCGCTGCGATTGGTCAGCGACCGTGGAAACTATGGGTAGTAGTCGGATTTCCGTAGTCTTCGTACTTGCGGGCCTCAAATCGCACTTGTGGCCTCGTTTATTGTTATGTTACGGTTTTGTTTCGAAGAAAAGAGCGAACTGTTTCAAACTTTGTGAGCGGACCTGAACAGGTGAGCCTGAAAAAATTAAGGCGGTGAAGCGTAAGTGATAAACTATTGCTCATTATTGTTTCGTGACAAAACAGCTTCAAGCCATGCGAAGCCAAATGGAAAGCAAAGTACGAAAATAAGGCGAATCAATGTACTACCCATAATTCCCGTGCTCGCGTCGCGGCTCCTACAGACACTAGCGCCAGAGTTCTCTGTGGAGCAATCATAGGAAACTCTACGATCGCGAGTTCTCCGCTATAGGGAGGGGCGCATTCGCAGCGGCATCGTAGAAATGGATTGGCACCCTTGGTTTAGCCGCTGGCGTTGTTCAAACTAAAGCCCAAACCATGGCTGCGTACCGATTATTAGACAGCACGTAGACAGTCTACGAAGACTGCTTAGAAGACAGCATCGAGTCCATGCTGTCCGAGAGATGAAACACATTTAGACGGCTTTCACGCGACGATGCGCCACCTCGCATCGAAAAGAAAAAAGCTTAAACGAACAAACGTAACAGTTGTAATTTCTGGCTTATTTTGTGTTGAAATCAAAAACAAATGTAACGTTACTCACATTGAGCGTCTATAGGGAAGCGTCTGTTTGTCTGCAGTCGATTGTTCCGGCGAGATCTGAGCGATTCACTGAGCCGCCATCTTGTTTAGACAGCAAAGTAGCCTGCATCGTATTTGTCTACGATGCGGTCTTCTCGAAGCTGTCTATTTTGCCGGCTACGTGAGAAGTGGAATGGGACTTAAGATGGCCGCCGTCCAGTAGCTGTCTGTTTAGCCGTCTACGGTGAGTGTTGGAAGACACCCCATGTCGTTGTCCCCATGCGTGTTTCGCGCCTTCGAATTCGTCTCCGACTACCAGCTTCGGCAGCTCGGTTCCCGTTGATTCCTCGGCGTCTCCTCTTCGCCCTGTGTCGCTTTCGATGCGACGTTCGCGTTGTCGTGCGTGTCCTTTGAACGATGACCCAGATAGCGCGGGGGACCTCGGTATGAGACCCGAGAAGACGAATGCGGCGCGGCAGTGTTTTGTTTCTTCCCTGTCCGTATAGCTCCGCATTTCCATCACACCCGTCGACGGAGCGCAGTCCCCGCCATTTTGTTCTTACTCTTTTTCGCTGTCGACGTTTCCCCCTCTTCTGATAGAATCCGGCCTCGCGGTGACATGGATCTTCGCGGTGGTTGACAGCATTGTCTCTCGCTCTATGGCGTCGTTGGTGAAATGAAATAGTCGCGTTTTTTTTTTTTCCCCTTTCCTTCGGTTCCCCCGAATGGCGAAAGGTCACGATGGAGGATCTCCGGGGGCGCGCGGTTTGTCTTTCCGTTATTGCTGCGCGCAAGGGCAGACTCTTACAACGCGTTCGGTCTCTGCTCGGCTTTTCAAGTGGTTAGTTTCTGATCATGCGCTTGATCGGAATGTTTGAGTCTGAGTGAAGCGGGTACGCAAAGTCGATACTGTGAGTCGGTTTTTATAGGTAGTTTCGCATACTGTGACCGTGACAAGCGAATGACTCTTCATTCTCTTCGCGTGTCACCATCAATTCTACATCTTCGTCACCTTTACATATCATCATCAATGTGACTTAGTTTGAGCCTGGCTGCATAAAGCTTGCTTCAACGCTGTGAAGGCGCATTCGCAGTTTTCGAACCAAATGAAGGTGGCGTTGCTTGCGAGGAGTTGATAAGGCGGAGACTCAATATTATTATTTTTTTTGCTAGCGGCTCCTGCACTTGATTCCATCTCATTGATTTATCTAAGGCAGCACTTTCTAGATAGCTTTCTGTTACTCGAAAGGTAACCGCCGCTTGGGGAAGCAGATCTTGGAGCCATTTTTTTAATTTATGTCGTAATAAGGATTTGAACTTCATGAGATTTGATATTAAACAAGTTAGTACAATTTCAATTCAATTCAATTTTATTTTCCAGTTTGTACATGCTGGATGGTTGCGTTGGATTAAAAGCTACATAAGTAGCTTGACGAGACCCAACGACCAGACTATACAGGGCAATAACAACAGGCAGTCCGGTGCAGTGACGAGAAAACCAACAAGTAAAACAGAATACCATATCGTATGTACATATACAGCGATTTACATGGATTTCCAGCACGAAGATTGCAGGAAGAAAAAGTGAAAATAAATACATGTGCATAAGAAGTGCTAGAAAAAATAAATAAAAAAAGTGCTACATACAATAAAATACGGCTATAGCATAAGTAATAAACATAAATAATAATAACACAGAATAATAACACCGTACAATTTAGCAATACTAGCTATTCGGGACAAAATAAAAGAAAAGCACTGGCCATATAACACAGCAAGAAATTCATGTAAGCAGAAGACTATGTTAAAGAAACAACACAAGTGACGCACAATTCAATTACACAGAATGCCACAGTATGTGACATTACAAGTGAACGAAATATAAGCGGAAGTCTTTTTTACTGACCGTGTCAATATCTTTATATTTATTTAAAGTAGATGGTAGGTTATATGCCAACGATTGATGTTTGTAGTGCGTCCTGACATATGGAACTGACCATGTCTCAGGGTTCCTTGTGTTCACATCAATTCTACGACGTTCTAACGATGCCAACTGTTTTATATAATTCTTGAGGGATTCAGAAGCATATCGCGCAGTATGTAATAAACGAAAAGTATAAAGGTTGTCAATTCTAATAATGTTGTACTTAGGAAACGCTTCTCTGGTGCTAGAATAATAGTCTATGTTGCCAATATAGCGAATAATCTTCTTCTGTAGCATCAGAATTTTACGTATGTTAGTTATAGTGGTTGTACTCCACACTAATGCGCAATAATTTAAGTGGGCATGAAATAAAGCATTATAAATCTGTACTTTGGCCTTTGTAGGTAGCAAACTACGACATCGTGATAAGACACCTGTCACAGAGGAGAGCTTTTCACATAGGTAATTTACATGCATGTCCCAAGTAAGTTGTGAAGAAAAGTGCACGCCAAGGATTTTGTGGCTGTCAACTATTTCGATTTTTTGACCTTCAAAAGCAATAGTATTATTTAACGGAAGCAATTTGTACTTAGAGCGAAAAATAATTACCTTAGTTTTTTTCGCGTTGATCCTAAGTTGATTTAGCTGAGACCAGGTAGATAACTTTTTTAGCAGTTCATTGCGATCCGTTGTCAAGTTGCGCATGTCGTTCCCAGACAATATGACAGTGCTGTCATCAGCGTATATAATAAATTCAGCATTAGCATTAAAGTTCACTATGTCATTAATGTAGATATTAAATAAAAGCGGCCCTAAAACGCTTCCTTGAGGCACGCCAAATTTGTTTATTAGACAAGACGACCTGTGACCGTTCACGTAAACACACTGGTATCTGTCACTTAAGTAAGACTTAAACAGTGATAAGCAGCTACCACGTACTCCGTAACATTCTAGTTTGTCTAATAAAATGTTGTGACTTAGGCAGTCGAATTCCTTACTAAAATCTATAAATAACGCCAGCGCATACGATTTCCTTTCTATGTTCTTTATTATCGTTTCCTTGATTGACAGAAGGGCTGTTTCCGTTGACCTGTGTTTCCTAAATCCGTGTTGTGAGTTAGTTATGATACCAAACTTATCGAAGAAATTGACTATGCGACAGTGTATATTTTTTTCTAGCCCCATAGAAAACACAGGTAACACCGAAATTGGCTGGTAGTTGTTGGGGTCATTAGGGCTACCTGCTTTCAATATTGCCGAAACTGTGGCGTATTTCATTGCCTGTGCGAATACGCCCGATTGAAGCGTTAAATTTAATATGTGAGCAAGAGCAGGAGAAATAGAAGTTATACAATGCTTAATAGGGCCTAGTTGCAGGTTGTTGGTATCTAACGCATTAGTATTTTTCAAGGATTGAAATGTAGCGCAGACTTCGTATTCATCAGTAGGCTGGAAGAAAATGCTTTCGACAATAAGACTTTGCAACAAAAGAATTGTCTCTCAAAGAGAAACTCCTGAACCCAAGATATAATGTGCTTGGGAACCTCACAGTCCACTAATCTTAAAATTAATGTACTGTATTCCACGCTATCGTAGGCTTTTGCGATATCTAACGTGACTAATGCAGAAAGCTCACCAGATACTTTTGCGAGGCGAATTAGGCTTTCCAAATGTTCCTTAAAGCCTGTCTGGCTGTCGCATGAATCGGCTGCCAGGTCAAAGTTTAAGGACTTGCAGAACGCTCAGCCTACTTGAATTCCCGACGTTGCAGCGCAGGTGGGGTAGGCAGCAGGAATAGCAGCGTTAATGAAATGTTGGTTAAAGTGATCTGCGAGGGCTTCGCCTTTCAACTCAGTACCGTCATGAAGTATACTGTTTGGAACACTTTGTTTGGTCCGACGACCAAGAACATCGTTTATTATTTTCCATGTCTTATCGGGCCGTTGTTGTGAGGCGGACAGAAAAAGTTGCTCGTAATAAGCTCGTTTGGCACGCCGTAGCTCACAATTCAATTGGTTTCGAAAAGCTTTAAATTCTTTTAATTCTATTTGCAAACGAGACTTCAAAAATGAATGATACAAGGAATTTTTACGCGAAATCATTTTCAAGTGTTCTTTCGTTACCCATGGCTTTCTCGCTTTTTTTGGTGGTTTTACTTGTTTCATAGGAAAATGCATTTCGTATATTTTTATAAATTTCTCTATGAACTCATTGTATGCCTCATTGGCGGACGTTAATGCCAAGACAGAAGACCAGTCTTGGGCCATTATCTCAGTTTTAAAGGCAACCAGCCCACTATCTGTTATTCGCTGAACAGTGAATGTTTCTACCTCACGGTTTCGAATTCTTCTTTGATTTTCATATAGCGCATAAACAGGGAGGTGGTCACTAATGTCCGAAGCAACGGTACCAGTGGGGTAAATCTTTGTCTCTGCATTTATTATTAAATGGTCAAGGCAAGACAATGTGCCGCACGTAATGCGAGTTGGTGTAGTAATTAAATTTTTGAAACCACTCGAAGACAGCAATGTACCAAATTCCGTGGAAGTAGTGCTGTTATCAAGAATATTGATGTTAAAGTCGCCACCGCATGTCAAGTGAAGGTTGTTTTTGCAAGTGAAGTCCAGGAAATTTTCATAAAATGCTAGGAAACGCCTAATATTTCCACCCGGTGTGCGATAAACAACGGCGAACATTTATTTTGGTTGGAGACAGCGAGCATTTCGTAATCTTCTGTTGACACGCAGTATTCATGAACTAAATAACATTTCTTCTCTGTAGTCACATAAAGCGCAACACCCCCTCCACGTTTATCCGATCGATTGGAAAAGAAACTGGCATATCCAGGCAGTTTCAACTTGCTACTATAGTTCGTATACCAGGTTTCAGACAGCATACGAACACCCACTTTGAATGAGAGTTGCTCTAAAAAAAGCAAAATGTCGTCCTCTTTATTCATTACAGAGCGAGTGTTAATATGCAAAACTGATTGGCATGGCGGGTAATCAGATTTAATAGCAGGAGGTGACGCTATGTTTATGTATGCGCAGTCGTTATCCATTTTGATGATACGGCGCAGTGTTCAGCCCAGCCTGTCACCTGCGCCTACGCAGTTGCATATGACGACCCCGAAAAAACCTTATCAATATCATGCTCATTTGGAACGTGCACGGCGGGGGTATCGTCAGATTGCTCCGCATAGATTTTCCCGTTAAATGACCAGACGGATTTCCATTTGTATTCATACTTTTTCTTCACAGCAAGAGCTAGAAGTTGATTTAAGGCTGGGCAAAGATGCTCATTCACATAGATAGCATTTTCACTGGTCAGTCCGACATCTTTGTTAGTCAGATGTCACACAGGTCCCATTAATTAGGGAGGCGATCGCCGGGCCAATTCCAAGGGTCGAAGTATCGGCCCCCCGAACCGCACCACGAAAGCGTGGACAATTTTAGAAGTGGTCATTTTTGGCGCGCCATTGGACGCCGGCTGTGGCCCAATGAACAAGTCAGAGCCGAGAGTTGATAAACAACACAAAATTATATTCTTAATAATGGCAGATCAAAAAAAACAATACACCAGTATGCACACTCCACAATAGTTGCATACAATATGTCACCAATCAAACAACGTACTACACAGTACAATCAGCCACACTCGAAACAACGGACACAGACAACGATACGCACTACAATGCAGTCGCATGCATTGAACAACCAAGACACTTAAAGACTAAAGAGATAAAAAAACCTATCCAGTCCAAAGTTCTTGGAACAAAAGTCTGGATGATACCCTTCCGAGAATCACTCACTCAAAGTCCCGCGTTGTTGTCGTTCCGCAGCCCCCGAAGTTTCTCTTCCAGGAAACCTCGCCAAAGTTTCTCTTCCAGGAAACCCCACGTCTTCAATAGGCCACTCTCCAAGCTTCAAACTTCTTCGCCGGAAACACGTCGGCTTCACACACGCAGCTGTTGCCACGCGTCTTCGCTCGATAGCGGTAAACACACACTCTTGTCTGTAGCTCGAGTCGTCACCCCTCAGGTGGAAATCATCTTCTTCTCCTGCTTTGTCTCCACGGACAAAACCCTCGCCGACTACACGGCGGAATCCCTACACGCTCTGGCGCTAACTTCCGTCTTCTCCTCCGAAGTTTCTCTTCCAGGAAACCTCACGTCTTCTCCTGCTTTGTCTCTACGGACAAAACCTTCGCCGACTACACGGCGGAATACCCTACGCGCTCTGGCGCTAACTTCCGTCTCCTCCTCCGAAGTTTCTCTTCCAGGAAACCTCACGTCTTCTCCTGCTTTGTCCCTACGGACAAAACCTTCGCCGGCTACACGGCGGAATACCCTACGCGCTCTGGCGCTAACTTCCGTCTTCTCCTGATCTCTCACCTCGGCTGCTCGATTAAATACCCTCCGCGTGAGATTCCAGAAAGTTCTCGTCATTTCGTCGGCGCGATATGCAGCGAGGGCTGGGTGAAAGGTCGAGACGATACGAGGGCCGTCCCCGACGGATGACTCAACCCGGCATTACCACACCCCTTTTCATCTATAAAATTCGAGTGCTTGCTCAGCCGCCGATGTGGGGTGAGGAGTTTCGTCGGCGAATCTACGCTTCCGAGGGAGAGAGTCGCGCCCGGGGGGTCTGGATGTTTGTTTTCTTTTTTTTTTATCGTTGACCTCGCGGCGTCACTCAGGCGTTTCGTCGCGAGGAGTTGGCGGAGCGCTCTTTTTGAGCGCTCGTTCTGTGACATCAGACGAGCTCGTTTTGCTTTCCTTATAATGCTGTCACGCTTTGCACGAGACTTAAACTGGACGATAATATTACTTCTGCCGCTGTCTCGGCTCGGCACCCGATGACAGACCTCAATATCACCTGCAGTTATTTGCTCGTTTATGGCACTGCCAATCTTAGAGACAATGTTAGTAACAGATTCATTTTCTTGTTTCAGTACACCTTGTATCTCGAGGTTTGCCTTCCTCGAGTGCTGCTCAGCAAGAACAAGCCTTGTTTCAAGGTCCCTGCCTTTGCTCTCAAGACATTTATACTCAGCACGAAGAGCAGCATTTTCACTTTCAAGATCTCTGTTCTTTGTAATCACATCGTCCAGTTTCTTCTTGTGCTCCTCAATTGAAGTGAAGGCAAAGTCGAGGCTTCCCGTCATTTGACGCTGATCATTTTTTAGCTCACGGATTTCATTCCGTAAATCCCTTTCAAGGGAATCGCGAAAAGATTTCATCTCTTGTTTCATCTCTTCTTTTATCTTTAGCAGTTCTGCCTTCATTTCTTCCTTGAGTTTAGCAATGTCTTTAGCCATTTTTCAATGCCCGCACAAGCATACAACGCAGGACAATTAGAAGAAGAAAAAAAAATCCGGATTCACTGTTTGGCAGCAGCGACGAAGCGTAGATATGCAACAAGGTAATAAAATACCCGATATATCTGGAGCACTAACCTGCGATAAGAGTGCCAGAAAGTTTAGCCCGTGCACACAGCTCTCGCCGCTACTGCCAAGTGAAAGCTGCGACAACCACGTAGCTCCTTTTGTAGTGCGCAAAGCGTGACGTTGATCCTGGAGACAGGGCGCAGGCGCAGCCGACAATGACGCCTCCTGGTACCAGACCCTGGATTGCTTCGGAGATGCGGTGAACCGTTTGGACGCTTTTGGTGCAGCTGCTTGAAACGCCCTGCGATAAGAGTGCCAGAAACTTTAGCCCGTGCACACAGCTCTCGCCGCTACTGCTAAGTGAAAGCTGCGACAACCACGTAGCTCCTTTTGTAGTGCGCAAAGCGTGACGCTGATCCTGGAGACAGGGCGCAGGCGCAGCCGACAATGACGCCTCCTGGTACCAGACCCTGGATTGCTTCGGAGAAGCGGTGGACCGTTTGGACGCTTTTGGTGCGGCTGCTTGAAATGCCTTGCGATAAGAGTGCCAGAAAGTTTAGCCCGTGCACACAGCTCTCGCCGCTACTGCCAAGTCGGTGAATACAGCCACACGCATACGGTGAATACAGCCGCAGCCACGTCTGTGTGTACACAAGAGCACGCCATGAGCCAGTCTTTCGCTCCGCGGGGCGAAACCTCGAAGCAGTTTTGGGCTCTGGAGTGCTGTATCAGAAGAATGTGTGGCCTAGTTGTCAGGCTCACCACATCAGAGCCCGAAACTGCGTCCAGGTGTCGTCCCGCAGAGCGAAAGCCGGCTCCCCTGGCGCCCTACAGAGACGTTGCCGTGGCTGCACGTCATTCACTATAGGCAGGCGAACTCTCGCGGAAACTGTTTCTTTGTTGTTGTTGGTTTTGTAGTAGTAGTAGTAGTAGTAGTAGTAGTAGTAGTAGTAGTAGTAGTAGTAGTAGTAGTAGTAGTAGTAGTAGAAGTAGTAGTAGTAGAAGTAGTAGTAGTAGTAGTAGTTGTTGTTGTTGTGGTAGTAGTAGTAGTAGTTGTGTTAGTTGTAGTAAGAATAGTAGTAGTATTAGTAGTAGTAGTAGTTGTTGTTGTTGTCGTTGTTGTTGTCGTCGTCGTCGTCGTCGTTGTTGTTGTTGTTGTTGTTGTTGTTTATTGCTTTTCACTGCGTCCGACTTTGAGGGTGACAGTCAGCCTTGCCGCTCCATGGAGATGCATACGAACCTCCGATGATCTGTATTTCCATTCCTAAAGGGGGCGGGGGGGGGGTATGCCGACCATCTTTTCAAGTCGAGGGGTGCTCTCAAGACGGCTACTTCATACTTCCTGTCGAATATAAAGTAAAAACGCCTAAAGCGAACCAGTCCGAAGAATAATGACCCCACAGAGAGTCCATCCGCGGGGGTCACTTCACGTATATATACCTCGCGGAGAGACGGTTTCAAAGCGGTCGCAATGATTTGTCGACGATGAACTTCACTCCAGCAGAAACGGTGTGAGACTTGATACCGCAGGGCGGGTGATCAATGGAGTTCTCTGCCTTCCATTCTTTTTTTGTACGCGGTTCCTGGCTTCGTTAGGGTTTCTCAGTTTGTTCTTGCTCTTTAGGAATCGCTATTCCGTGTTCCTGTCTGAACACAAAGGGGAAGACTCTTCTGAGGCTTGACAGTCCGATCATTCTAAGAAGACGAAACGACGTAAGAAAGGGGAAAAAAGAAGTAAACAGTAGAAAAGGGAGAATGATTTCTCGGGGTATCGATGTCCGGAGAGTCCGCGCTGGCCTGTCAGCCGCAGAGTCGTGTTCATATTTCATTGGGAACTTCTCGGGCGGGTGCGGTGTACTCCTCCACACTCGAAGTGGGCAGTCCTTTTCTTCGGTCGGCGCTAGTTGATGATGAGGAGAAGAAAAAAGAAACAAAGATGGCTGCCTTGGGAGATGATGCTCGCTTATTTTTGCCTTCATCGGCGCCGACCATTGCAGGCTTTATGTTTTTTTTTTTTTCTTTACGGGTTTATGCTTTGCAAGCATGCGGGGATTCGGAGGCGTGGAAAGGGTCTCTAGCTGACGAAGCATTCGCCTCGTTTTGTCGTTAACGGCACGGATCAGAAAGGGGTGACAAACAATGGACTGCCGAATGAAACGTCGTCACTTTGTGAACAGCAGCAACATTCGAGGCTTCGTGCGAGGGAAACGGCCTCGTCTCATACTACGGCAAGCCGCTGTTGTACAAGAGAGGCGGGGAGGGGGGGGGGAGGGGGAGGCACTGGTTGAATGACTTGAAGTACACCAATATTTTATTATTTGTCCTCCGTAAGACACCCTGCACCATTCCAATTTCGGGACCTCCCCCCCACCCCCTCTGGTTACGGGCCTGATGACAAGTGCCATGAAAAGAAGCTAGGATTCGTACAGTGCGCATGCCTTAAGTGTGCATGTAATTAACAGCAGGCATTATGCCCTATAGCTTGTCTACATCGCGCTAAAAGACGGGAACAAAATGAAAAGGTTCAACTTGACTGAATCGCAGTTTCGCTTGAATTCGTTGTAAGAGGAATAAATGGTAAACCGTTCACATATCACGGAGCCCCAGGGAAACACATGTGGATATCTCTTCATAGAAAGTTCATTAGTTGAAGTCCATTCGTATTGGTAGAGGGATCGAACCCGGGAACGACGCCTGTTTGGGGCGGTCATTCTACCAATGCACTTGGTTTTTTTATTTTCTGTTTTTTTTCTTTGCTGCCCTCTGCCGTTTTGGCAGGGTTTTGTAGAGGCCAGTACAGCCTGTTCCGCCAAAACGAAAGGCCTCTGGAATTAAGAAGCGTTTCGCGAGCTTTCCACTTGGGGAAGTGCACGCGTGCTCTGGAGTGTTAAAAAAAAAATGAATAGAGCTAATTAGGATGCTAACCATTGGCAGCGTGAGGGCTATAGTTAATCAACAACTCGAAGCACGTGGACACATAGTATCGCAGATAAGTACCTACATTAAATGCGCTGCCATATTGATATTCGCCCAGGAGATCCACGTTCTAAGGGTCATTCACTTAGTCATGAGATGCGTTGCGCACTTCGCGTTACTGTTCTAGAGATGACAGTCGCTGTATTCTTCTGCTTTTTCTTCTTCGCGAGAGCTGAAAAGGCGAGAGAAAAGGGGCCGCTCTTTAAGCTGCCGATTTGTATGCCGGACCGGCTGCCGCCCATTCGTTCGCGAAGGGCAGCCTATTTGTGGAAAAGACCCCGGCCCGGGCACGATTCGCGCCGTTTTCCGCACCCAACCGGCGAAAGTGCGAAGAGCTTTGAGAAGATGAAAGAACAAAGAAATAAACAAGCTATACTGAATGGTGGAGAGAAAGAGATCGTCGTATAAGGAACGCCAATGGGGCTGCGAACCACAGTAAGGGGGGAAAGAAAAGAAGGGTTCGAATGGTCAACTGCCGACACTGAAAAATGCAGGGAAAGTAGGGAAGTGCAGGAACAAAGGTGAAGTGCTGGGAATATAGAAAGAAAGGAAGAGAATATTATGGGTAAGAGAAGAAAGAAACTGCATGGAGAAATGAGCGAGACGACGGAGGTCGCAGGAAAAAAAAACGTGTAGAAACAAGACGGGACGCGCTAAATGGGGAGCGAACGACACTGTACGACAATAGGGAAAAATCGCTTCCCGAGTTTCGTTTGTTTTTCACTGCTTCTTTCACCCCACACGTCCCGCCGTTACCTTCGCGCCGTTTCATGTGAATCTAGTCCACTGCCGCATTCCGTCGGCTGCGCTGAAGTGAATGAGCGTTGTGTGCGCGCTCTCCTTGTATGCGACGAGGGAAATAAGATATTCGCACTGACGAGAACAGGACAAGAACGCAGCGCGCGAAGATGCGGAGAATGACATCCAAAGGAAGACAATGAAGAAAAAAACAGTGAATACTTGGCAGTGGTTCCAAGGGCACGTGTGGCCTTGGACGGGCCAAAAACACTGTAGCTGCGAAAAAACTCAAAACGTCTCTTTATGATTCCGCCTAAGATAACTTGAAGGTTGAGGCCATCTTCTTCTTTCTCTTCTCAGACAATGCGCTTGCCCCCCCCCCCCCCAACTTCTGACAGCTTTCTTCATCTGATGTCTTTTCGTGCTGTCTCCACAATTTTAACTGCATTTCTCTCGCTTTATCATCTCTATGTCTCAGTCCAGGTTCGCAGACATTGGTGTCTTCCTGCAGCTTCCCTGGTTTTGCGTAGCCTCCGTGATCGGCGCACATTTAACTAACTGATGCTGTCATGCTATGACGTCACACTAGCGGGAACAACTAATGTATGTTACTTCAAAACGACGTCACGGCGATGTCATCACGTCGTCATGATTTTCGGCATCACTCGTGTTGAAGCCGACTGCCGGGAACCGATACTAAACGGAAACTGTCAATTTTCTCGTTTGATGATGCATCTGAGCCTTTCATAGTGGCCTTGCGACTAAGCTGCGGCAACGGGGCGTAGATATTGGCGTCGGGTAGATCTAATTCCGAGCTTGGCGAAGGACCATACTTTCGTCTTAATAGTCCCCAGGGCTCACTAGCAGGGTGATGTCCCGATACTTGCCGAAGGCGCCTTCTTAGGGACGATCTTCCCATTGCAGATACGGAGAACATGGAGGCATCTGAAAGCGTGTCAGCTTGCTTTTTGGTAGACCGTGAGAGGACGATGAGAAAAAAAAATAGAGACTGGACTGAAGGGAAGATATACTGGTGTCTATAGACACTGTGTCGCAGTTGGTGTGATGGTCGCTGATGCCGTCGGCGTTCTCGTCCTGTAGCGGATGACGAGGAAGAATGCCGGACGGACGATTCATTCGATGAAAGTCGCTTCGTCTCTCCCGTTCGTCCGTGCGTCATTATTCATAATAATCGCGTCGAACGACGTCTCCGTCAGTGCCTCCAACACCGCCGCCCACTCTGTCGGACTGCATCTTCTGTAGGTCGTTTCGCTCCTTGGGCGCGTTGTTCTGCTTGCCATCTCCGCTTGTATATGTGGTTTGGTAGAAAGCTCGGTGAAGGAAAAAGACGCACGTGCTATAGTTGGCTAGAACCGTTCATCTGCGCTAGTGTCATCGTTTGGGTGTACGTCTCGCCGCGAGGGAGGCGTTTGTAACGCTAAGCAACAAGACAGCAACGACGATGACGTCGTCCCTTGGCACGACGGCAATGTTGTCGTTGCAGTCGATGTCCGGCCACGGTGCGGCACTCTTCGATTTTGTTCCCGAAAGGGAGACGAAGTTTCTGTGCTATCCACACGTAGTGCTACATAGAATATTTTTATTTGTACTCCTTTTTCCGGCACTGTGGATGTTATGTTCTGGTATTGGGAGTTCAACCGGATGCTTAGTGTCTAATAGCATCTAATACTGGCAGATTCTTTGTAACACTGCTGCAAATCGAATAGTTTTAATTGATCATTTGATTGACTGGCCTAGTTATTGATAAGTTTATTTAGTGTATGTGTGTGTGTGTGTGTGTGTGTGTGCGTACGTGCGTGTGTGTGCGTGCGTGCGTGTGTGTGTGCCTGCGTGTGTGTGTGTGCGCGTGCGTGCGTGCGTGCGTGCATGTGTGTGTGTGTGTGTGTGTGTGTGTGTGTGTGTGTGTGTGTGTGTGTGTGTGTGTGTGTGTGTGTGTGTGTGTGTGTGTGTGTGTGTGTGTGTGTGTGTGTGTGTGTGTGTGTGTGTGTGTGTGTGTGTGTGTGATAGAGTGAGAACGCGCATCTTTCTGGCATATAATACAACTCAAGAGGACCTGCGAAGATATACGTGCTTTCAGTCGACTAATGTCAACCGTGGTCCAGAGGTCAAGCTAGGTGTTTTCGCAGAGATTTCGCAATGCAACAGTTTTACTACTAAATTGCGAAATAATTTATTCATGATACCACCAGGGCCAAAACACATTGAATAGGGGAGCGGGTAAATACATGAAAAATACAAATAAAGCAGTGCAATAAATATAAATAAAACAAAACAAAGAAAAGACAGTCAACATCAACATTTATGCAGAGTATGCGAAAATAGTAGTTACTTCAAGAAAAAATAAAACTAAACAGGTGCAATAAGTACAGGTGACAGATTTTCCTGGTTATACAATGTTATGTAATATTTGGTGAAAAAGCTTGCAGTCAGTGATGGTTGCGACATATGAGGGAAGAAGGCTCTAATCTTGAGATGCACTGGTAATAAACGACCGAAAGAAAAACTTTGTGTGACGCGATGCGATTCTTACCTGATTACGATGATCAACATGATTTGAGATGTACAGGTGCTGGAGTATGATGTTCTTAATAAGTGTTGGATGATTGATAATTTTATTATACAGTAAAAGGTGGGCGATTTTTTTTTGTCAGTAAGCCGATGGAATAAGTGGTAAGTTATTTCTTATTGAGGCTATATATACTTGCAGTGCGCTTGTAGTTAGAGAGGATGAACCTAGCAGAGTTATTTTTTACTAGTTCGAAAGAGGTTATCGGGAGCATGAGTGGAATCCCATATGGCAGACGCATATTCGAATTTAGGGCGTATGAGAGACTTCTAAAGTCTTAGTTTTAAAGAAGAGGGCGCTTTGATTATGTCGCAGGCAGCCGAGCACGCGATTAACATTGTTAATGAAGTACTTTACATAAGTTGTCCTACTTAAGGTATTTGTGATGTGCACGCCAATATTTTTGACAGAATCTAAATGAATGTTGTTCAGATGTTAGGTGTTATGATTCAAGTTAGTTCTAGATACGTGTATTTTTTACATTTACTAAGATATATTAACAAGTTATTGCACCAGTTAGCTATGTTTTTAGGTCAGCTTGAAGTGTTTTAGTATCATTAGCGTTAGTAATCTTACGGTAGATAACTGTCATCTGCGAACAGATGTATGTTAGAAGTTGTTCAAAAAGTTAGATGAATAATACGTATACAAGAAATAATAAAGTTCCCAACACTGAACCTTGAGCACACCTAACTGTACTTCAGTGAGTGGTGAATGATGGTCGTTAGCAGTTACAAATTGGAAGCGATTAGAGAGGAAATGTTCTATCCATTTAAGAAGGTTAGTTTTGATATCATTAGCAAGCTAAGTTTCATGGGCAGTAATTTATGGCAAACCTTGTCAAATGCTTTGCAAAAACCCCCCAAAAAATACTGTCAGCGCAAGATGATCGATCCAGGATTTGATGCAGATGATGAGTCAAAGAAGCAAGCTGTGTGTCGCGTAAGTACAATTTGTTAAAACCATTTTCTGAAACGAATTTTCTAAAACCAATTTCGTAGAAACACCGATAAATTGTTACTACAATTCCCTCACTCTTTATGAAATATCGCTGCCGAAAAGTAACTTTGTTTTCCTCGCGCTGTTATTAATTAACGTGATTGTTTAAGGGGGCTCCTGGACGGAAGTGTGGCTAGATGCTAATGAAGGAACGTTGTGCACGAAATGTCGCTGTAAACGAAGAAAACGTGGGTTGCCTTGGGGTGATTTCCGCGCTTTAGTTCCCACTCATGATTGTGTGCATGCTTACGCAATAGTTGTCTCTCGTATCCCCCATTAGGCGCCTGTCATGTCTTCCGTTTTGGCTTTTCGCCAGTGCTGGACGACAGTGTCTCACGCAATCGCGGCGACATCGTCTTATAACTGGGTAAGTGAGAAACTGGCTAAATCGCGCAGTGCAAGGAAACGGTGGCACGGGAACCATTAAGATCGCCAAGCGATGACGTACATGCCAGTGCAACGACTGTGACACAAAGGCGAGCGCAGTATACCCGGCCGCTATCTCTAACTATAGTTCCTCTCTGCGGGCTTGTCTTTGATTTTCTTTTCTCAGCGCACTCATTTTGTTTTGTGGCCTTTATTACTCGCGTCGCGAGTCTCCATTCTTGGCGACACGTGTTCCCTCCACGGTGTCGAAGGGGACCTCAGCAGTGGAAGACGTCGACCGCTGGCGTGCCTTCGGGGACCGGATGTCACTTTGCTGAACGAGGTAATCTGCGCTGGCTGCATCGAAGGCGCGGCTTTAGGGGCAACAGCCACGCAAAAGCTGCGAGCCAGCGCAGCGGTGGATTGCGAGCCGAATGGCTGTACACTGCGGCGGCCGGCGCGGGGCCTTCGCTAAAGATGCTTTCCCGCGCTACGTTCGTCGCGAAGAAATGTCGCCCTGCCTTCTTTCGCTGCCGGAATCGATGGTTCTTCATTCTCAACCTTTTCTTCCTGTTTTCGTTTCTTGTTTTTGCCGGCTCCTTCGCACGCGTTCCCATACGGGTTTCCGTTAAAAAAAAAAAAAAATGTCCATCGGCCCTTTGCACGCGATCGTCTGATATTTGGTGTGCGCGTGCTTCTGTGTGCGGCAGAATAACGGTTAGGTGGATGAGTTGGTTTGGGTTTATACTGGTGTGTCGCGGCATTGCTGTAACGAATGCAAAAAAAAACATGAAGACAGGACGTGCACTGTCCTGTCTTCGTGTTGTTTTCATTTCTAAATGTCTTGTTTCCATCTTGTCTTCCACTTCTAACGTATACAAGGAAACAAGATGAAGACAGCACATGCGCACTGCCTTGTCTTCATCTTGTCCTTTGTATTAGTTACAGCGCTGCCGCAATACTTGTATGCCCCCTCGATGGTTAAGCTGGCGCTTCTAGTATTGCTTAGGCTGAAGTTTCTGTACGGAGTATATGCATCACCTCCCCGTGGTGTTCCAGTGGTTATCGGTCTTGCCAGCTGACCCGCAGGTCTCGGGGTCGAATCTCGGCCGCTAAGGCCGCATTTCGACGGAGGCGACGTGCATGATGGAAGCCCGTGTGCTTCTTCTGTTTAGGCACCCGCTAACGCAACGGGCTAATTACCACGCGTTGCCCCGCCGTGGTGGTCTAGTGGCTGAGGTACTCGGCTGCTGACCCGCAGGTCGCGGGTTCGTATCCCGTCTGCGGCGGCTGCATTTCCGATGGAGGCGGAAATGTTGTAGGCCCGTGTGCTCAGATTTGGGTGCACGTTAAAGAACCCCAGGTGGTCTAAATTTCCGGAGCCCTCCACTACGGCGTCTCTCATAATCATATGGTGGTTTTGGGACGTTAAACCCCACATATCAATCAATCAATCACGCGTCTCTAACAAAACGTGGCTCATGTGGCACACGAAGGAATGTAACGAAAAAAGAAAAAAAAACTTGAACAGCGGTAGGCACTGGATTCAACGTTTCGACAAATAGTCTTGTCTTCAGTTTTGTTTTGTTTTCAATGTGGGATTTTTCATCTCTTCAAGCATACATCTGTGCTTGAGCTTCTGTCTTATATTAGGAAGGGATGTAACTGTACAAGTCCCCAAGATAATCCGCCAATAAGAGATGGCCTGGTGGAGTACTCTTATTAAAACTAAAGGCCAACTCCGGTGATTTATTGACCTTGTCAAGGTAATGGTGTTTATATGTTCCTGAGACACTCTTGTCATGAGCCCATTAGCTGAAATGCTTAGGAAATTGGGAAATAATTTTAATAAGAAAAAAAGTGCTATACCGAAACCGAACTGGGCGCCCTGTCTGCTTATGACGTACCACTTGGTAGGAACCGGAGTCCCGCCAGCGCGGGGTACGAAAGCTGTGAAAGCGAGGCTAGCGAGGCGCCGGCCAACGAGCACAGAGGAAGGAAGAAAGCTTTTCTGTGCTACACCCATGCCTAACACCACCGCTGTCGCCTTGTGGCCGCACAACAAACGCTGTAGCGGCCAAAGTAGCGATGTCATCGGCTGCGTCACTTCCTTTGACAGGCCAAACATGACGTCACAGAGACAGTGCTGCCACTAATTCTGGCACGTTAGGTGAGCTTTTCGAGGCAATATTTAAAATTCATTTGCGAACAATCAGTGCGTCTCTCAAAACTGTGATTTGGCATAAATGACGGAAATATGCAAAGGAACGTACCCATAGAACTTCATTGAGATCCATCGACCTCGAAAATTCGCCGGAGGTGGTGGACTTTTAATCACCCGGGTGCAATGACGTCCCGGACATTCTATTCTTCGTGAACCTTGGCGAGCCGAGCTCCATACAGTGTAATGAAATCGTGTGTCGTCCGCCGTGGCGTAACAGTGGTCCCGTCGCTGGGCCGCGGACCTGTAGGTCGCGGGTTCGATTCACACCGCGGTGGTCGTATTTCGATGGAGGCGACATGTATAGCAGGCCTGTGTACTGTGCGATGTTAGAACACGTTGAAGACCAGGTGGCCGAAATTTCTGGAGCCCTCCAAGGTGGTGCGTTTTATGATCACATCGTGGTTTTGCGAGTTAAACCGCAGATTTATTATTATTATTATTATTATTATTATTATTATTATTATTATTATTATTATTATTATTATTATTATTATTATTATTATTATTATTATGCTTGATCACCCGGGCACAGCAGCAAATGAGTTCGCAGCGGCTGCGTATGCACTTTCCTTAATTCAGTAACACTCTGCCGACCTTTGTAGGCCACAGTTTTGCTGCCGTCACCACCACCGTCACCGCCACATCGAATGTTACTTTCCTGAAAGCCGCGCTTTTTTTTATGGTTGCGCTTAATGATCATTACATCAGCTCTGTATGCCTGCGCTATAGGGAGGAACTGCAACTTGCTAAATCACTCTCCGTAATTGCAGTTTTTTCGTTGCTAGTTTACAAAAGAAAAAGTTGCTTTGGCGGCTGCTATTAGCCCCGCTGCGCTTTTGAATCGATTCGCTAGCGCGCGATGCGGTTGCACAGCTACAGAGCTTACGCAGCACACAACTAAAACCCCCTTTCCCACAGAGCACCTCCAAAAAGATGGAAGTGTTCCGTTTTTCTGCTTTCTAGGAATTTTTCTACTATGTAGTGTTCGGTGAAAATCACAAGCAAACAGAAGAATCAAAATGACGCGTACTGTAAGCGCTGTATTTCATGGCGCTATGAAAGCAAAAAAAATGTTCTACGAATGAGACCAGGTCCCGCGATCGCTCAGAGTACGTATAGAGGCCGTGGCGCCACGTAAAAACCACCTCCATAAAAGACAACGTGAAATGCAACCAGTTTGTTGAAACGAAGAAATCCCATTAGGGATACCTTCACGATTATGCGAAAAAAAAAAACGCGACAAAAAATGCGCGCTGGTGAAACCCGGAGAGAAAAATGAGCGCCATATAGCCGCGTCGGGCGCCGATGAAGACATCTCGTAATGAAGACTCGTTCCAAACACGGCAGCACCCTCCCCTCTTCCCTGATTTGGCCAGAGGGCGCACGTCGCACGTTTGCGAGTTTTTCGTGTTTCGATGTTGTCACCGGCTTCCGCGCCCTTCCGTCGCACCCTCGGTTCCTAAACCGCGGTTCACTTCCCGAGGTTCCATAATGAGCACGTAGTACACAACAGGCGTTCGCTTCGCTGCTCTCATAACGGGAGGTTCGTGTCAACAAAATGATACGGGTGCATCCATGGGCGTATGTGGTACATGCACGACGCGCTTTCTATGCGGCAATTTTTTTCTAACAGATGCCTATGGTTTTGTTGCAGCGTGGTTTTTTTTTTTTTTTTGCTGAGCCATGAGTAGAGCACAGGATATATACCAAAGAAAATGGATGTGTAAACGAGCATATAGGATGAGAGGCACAACTCAATCATTGGTTTGAGACTCGGTGAAGACGGTGTTCATGAGCCGTTATCTAACGTTAGCTATCATCTAAGCAACATGAGCCAGTAGTGGACATTAACTGACCAACAATGGCCCACATTAGCACCCACTTCCTGGTGCTTGTGAGTGGTGCCAACATGTGAACGATTGCGGTAGCTCAAGTCACGTTATTCTGTGAGACAGTGTTGTCGGTATACGCACACTTACGAAAAGGACATTTTAGTTGAGTATGTTAGTAGTAACTGTCGGGGGTTTAATGTTGCAAAACCACGATATGTCTATGAGAGATGGCGTAGTGGAGGGAGGGCTCCGGAAATTTCGACCTCCTCGGGTTCTTCAACGAGCACCTAAATAAAAGCACGCGGCCTTGAGAATTTCCGCCTCTATCGAAAATGTGGCCGCGGCCGGGATTCGAGTTAGTTCAGTAGTCGTACACTATGTCGGGATGTATGTAAAAGAGGGCAACAAGACAAAGAAAGAAAGGAAAAAAAAAGACAAGAGAGAAAACGCTACGTCATTAACAACGTGGTCTATAAAGCAAGGGTCGGCGAGCTTTTGAGGCGGACGCCTCAGTTGCGTGAGGTCTATATATAGTAGAACACGTTTAAAGATTAGTTGGTGCATTCTTCCAACAACAAAAGTTTGCGCAAAACACAGCACACATACTAAGTGACTGAAGACGCTTACTGGCCCGTTACTGATTCTTTCTTTTTTGTGTGTGTGTTCGCCTCTTGTGCTCATTGTGTGTGCTGCCAACAGTTTCGAAGATTGGTTGGACCTCCAGCGTTTGGATTCAGATCTTCAGAACCGCGCTATTCTCTTCGCAAATGCCCCTGAGAAAAATCATACCAACACGGAGGTTACTTCTGGGGCTTGAAACAGTAGCGATCAGCTTCGCTAGAGAGCTTCGTTTAAGTGCTAAAGACGGAGGACTTAGAGTCGAACCCTGGACCCCGGAACAGCCTGTTCAAGCTCAGATTCCTTACGCTATGACATGAAAAATTTAGAGTCGGCTGCATTGATATAAACGAGCATAGTAGCCAAGTCATAGCACATTCAGCTAGGACCGCGTCTCCTCTTGAAGCGTGACAGGTGCCGCCATTGCTAGGGCTAATCTGCAGCGCAGAGAAGCGCACTTGCACTTTATGAAAAAGGTCTATTGAAAACGAAAAAAAAAAAAGGGGGGGGGGGTCCCCTGCGCGTGAACTATAAACGTGATGGACCACGTCCAATTAATATTCGAAACTGCGACCCGTGCCAAGTTCGCGCCAGGTGGCAGCTGCACAGCCAGAGTGGGCCAGGTAAAAACCGCGTTGGATTACGGCGACGATGCGTTACGTACGTCGCATTTTGATGAGCCTTTTTTTTTTCGCGTCATTCTGCGCGTGCGCGCATTCAGCCGTATAAAACGCTGGCAGCCCGAAGGCGTCAACGGCGACGCGCGCATTGTCCTATAGGGGGCGGCGCAGCCTGCCAAAGATGGCCGTCAGAAGCGGCGGCTCTCAGAGTCGCCTGTCGTTTATATTATATAAACGTCACCAGGTGCGAGTGCGTCGACTTTCACTCGTTCATTTTTTTTTAGATCCTCCAGTTTATTTGCTTTTTAGACTTTTTACTCTTCGTTTTCGTCTATTTCCCGTTTTTTTTTTTCAATTTGTATAATCTTGCTTTCGTTTCATAGAGATGTGACGCTTGCGCGGACGTCGTGCACTCGAGCGAACGCCAACACGCTCGCACGAACAGATCCCGCTGTGGCCGCGGCGTGTTTCAATGAACACAGTGGCGGCGACTTTTCCATTTGGAAAATGAAAAGCCACTCCCCTGTCACCTTGCCTGGCTAACCCTCTCCACCTCGCGCTTGTCTTTATACTCGAGGCCAGCAGCACACCACGGCCATACTCTGGGAACGCGCGTTTTCATACGCCGCCACAAACTTTTGTTTTATAACCCACAGCACCCGCCCTCTCTGTCTACCTCATATTTAGTCGTTATATTTTTCCACCTGGCTTCGCAGAAAGAGAGAGAGAGAGAGCGAAGTATGAGCGGCTCATGGGTGATCGTAATATTCTCCCCTTTCCCTCACCGCCTCCTTTGTCTCACTTTATTACCGGCCACCGGCTGTTCCATATCGTCTTCATTTTGAAAGCGCGACTGCCCGATCACGCGGCGTTAACCGAGTGCACAAAACAGGGTGGAATGAAAAATAAAATAGGGGGTCGCCCCCCCCCCCCCCCGTTCGCGCTTTTTGGTAATGAAACGCGAGGGCGAGGCGCGGATATAAAATGCGCCATTAAAGCCAGAGGGGGGAGAACGAACTACGACTGTGGAAGGTTATGCTCGTATAGGTGTACCGTTTTTTATACACTTTAATCCGCAACTGTCTCCGGTACGGGAGCGGTGCGATCAACTGAGATCTCTCACAAGGACGTGTCATTGAGGTGGTCGCAGAGTGGACATTGTACTAAATTACTTGCTGTGGACTCCTAGATCCCGAGGTTTTTTTCAGTGGTTATGGAACTCAGCTGCTTATCCGAAAGACGTGCGTTTGATCCCAGACGCGGCTTTTACATTTCGACGAAGACACTGACCGAGGCCTGTGTATTGTGCGAAATTATACGGAGCCTTCCGCTATGGCCTTTTGCATAGCCTGAATCATTCTTAGATGTTAAACTCCATAAAATCAAACCAAGCTAAACTTCAACTCTCGCACGCACGTTTAGAACAAAGGTGCATAACCGGGAACCCATTTGTCCCCTGTCAGCGCGACCAGCAATGTGTCTGCGGGCATGGTAACGTCACAGCTGGTGGCAAGCAAACACCTCGCAGCCAGCGTGCAATATGAACAGGCCAAGTCTAAAAAGCGTGGTTGGTCGTTCCACCTGACCGGCGGTGAAAATTCTTATGCATCTTTAACGGCGCGATGCAGTGGGCTTGGTTTTCTTGTATTGTGGAGTCCCCTTCCACGGAGACTACATTTTGATGAGGCTGAAGAATGCAAGAATTGCTTTGTTTTGACTTGGTTGATTCCATTACAAACAGTCGATCGAGAGATTTTTTTCCCGTGGTCTCAACCTCACCTGTAGTCCGCCTCGGTGGTGGATAAATGCTGCTCGGCTGCTGACCCGAAAGTGATGGGATCTATCCCGGCCGTGGCTGTCGTATTGCAATGCAGGCGAAGTGATACAATACAATACAATACAATACAATACAGTACAATACAATACAAGACAATACAATACAAGACAATACAATACAGTACAATACAATACAATACAAGCGAGTCCCGGTCACGGTGTGATATCAGAGCACGTCAAAGAACGCCAGATAAGTGAAGTTCTCGGATCCCTCCGCGCGTCGCACAAATCTTATCGTGGCTTTGGCGCGTAAAACCCAAATATCAGTATATTTTATCATGTTGACCTCGTCTGTTGCTTTCCGCGCGTTTCATGTCGCGCACATGTATACTAAGCGAGCCTTTTTCTGCATTGGAATATTTAAAACCCGGGCTCGGTCGGTTGCACATGATGAAAAAATCGAGCTCACAAACGTGGCGAGTACACAAAAAGAGGTCACACACTGAACTAGCTCAGCGCTGTGAATCTCCTGGATTCTTCCAAGCTATCTAGCTATCTGTTCTATCTAGCTATCTGTTCTATCTGTTCTATCTAGCTATTAGCTATCTGTTCTATCTGTTCTATCTAGCCATCTGTTCTATCTATCTATCTATCTATCTATCTATCTATCTATCTATCTATCTATCTATCTATCTATCTATCTATCTATCTGTCTATCTAGCTATCTAGCTATCTGTTCTATCTATCTATCTATCTATCTATCTATCTATCTATCTATCTATCTATCTATCTATCTATCTATCTATCTATCTATCTAATCTGTGTTTGTTGGTAGTCTTTCTCTCAAAAGTTTGCTCGCTCTGCCTGTCGGTAGATAAAGTATCGCTGCCTTTTCCACCCGTGAAACTAAATTTACGTAAAAGCGCGACGAAGTGTGAGAGGGTGCGGACGAAATGCAGTGGAGCGTTGTGAGCGCAAAGTTCGTTGAAACGCAGACACGGTGGGCGCGCTGCAGGGTTGCGGGTATGAATACTAAATACGGACGCCGTCATTCTGTTCCGCCTATAGCTCCGCACATGGTCCCCCCCCCCCTCCCCGCCAGACACCTCAGTTTGTGCTTCCGACTCAAGCCAGTAGCGTGAAGTTGAGTGAATAAAGCGTAGGCAAAAACTAATAAAGCGCGCTTGAATATACACACATTATTAGCCTGCGCAGAACGCGTACTCTTGCGCGGCTGCGAAGCTAAGCAACGCATTGGATAAAAATTGATTTCGTCGAAACGTGCTCGCACTACGCGAGATACGAGGACAACGTCCCGGTTGTAAAAAGAAAACAAAAAGAGCGAAAATATAATGAGGGAAATGATAAAAATTGTAAATGAACTGCGAAGGTTGGGTGAGAAAAATACGGGGGGGGGGGGGTGGAAATAGGCGACGGTGATTAAGAGTGCATAACCGCAAGCGCACACCGTTCGCGGAACGAACTAAATAATAAATAAGCGAGGGCGTTGTAGCCTCCTTTCCTTCGACAGCTCTCTCTCTGCCGACTTCTCTTTATGGTTTACCAATAATGAAAGCGAAGGGCTTGTCTGGTTGTACGGGAAAGAGAACGCTTTCGAACGTTAGTGGGTGAAGGCAGATAAAACAAAAGGAATAGGAAAGACAAAAATGCGTTAATGACTTGACGGCGTGAGCGTCAATATGGGGGGCGTTCTCGTGGCCGTCTGAAAGTGATGAGTCTGTTCGCGCCCGTGAGCAGCGGTCGCTAAAGAACGCACAAACAGACACGTTCGTGGCACACGCATGGGACTGAATAACTGAAACGCGATGGTTGTCGCGTTGTGTGCGAGGGATTGGGTTGATGACTCCGGTGTACCTGTAGTGGGGCGAGTTGATACAGTATATTATGTTCTGTGGACAGTTCCGCGCGGCGCACTATTGGCTTCCGCTGGCTCGCGCAGGCTAACGTTGTTTTATGCCTGGTGTTCCTGACTATCGCCTTCTTTTAACTCGAAAGCCTTCAGTACAGGACTGACGACGTACACGCGTTGGAGCGCGTCAGTGCCTGTATTTTTTTTTTACGCGGTGCTACCACCTTTTCATATGGTGAGAGAGAGAGAGAGAGAGAGATGGCGTGCAGCTCGCGTAGCATGCGCCCTCTCTCTCCATTGGGAGAGGGCAACGCTTCCTTCAGTCAAGTCTAAAGGGTATATCCGGCCGCCATTTTGTTGTATAGAAAACATAGTGTAAAACGTGCTTCCTTATCTTGATCTTCTTATCTCCAGAACAGTGAAGCTTGCAAACTGTGCTACAGATGGTGCATGTGACGTCACGTGAATACCACCAATAGATGAGGCGCTGGAGATTGCGGGGCGCCGAATCAGAAAAGTCGCGCGCTGACGTGCTGCAACGAGTAATGCGGTGAACACTGGAATAGTTGGTATAACTTCTTCATTGTGGTGACAGCGCGGCACACGCGTAGACGAAAGGCAAATAAACGAACACGAGCAGCGCCATGTCGCGCCACTTTCGTTGCCGTGCGTCTGTGTCTGTGACGCGCAGGCACAACGAAGAAGAATGGCGATTTGGGCTAGTTGGTTTGAATTCATGATAATAAGGGTTGCAGCGCGAGCACGAATGTGCTAGAAGAAACAGACGAAAGTCGAGGTACGGAAGGCAAAGAAGACAACACAAGCTCTGTGTTGTCCTCTTTGCCTTCCGTACCTCGACTTTCGTCTGGTTTCTTCTAGCACATTCGTGCTCGCGCTGCAACCCTTATTATCATGAGCACAACGAAAGCCTTATAGGTACGTCATCAAGCGCGAGAAGTGGTCGGCTGCGGCGCAGCGTCAACACTAGTGATGCAATAATGCGTCATCATAGGTGGCCTCAACTCTATCGGCGCATAACTGCTTCACACAATGACGTCGTCGCATTGCATTGTCGCTTGGTCGAATGCACCCCGATCACGGAGGCCGTGCAAAACCAAGGGAAGTGCTTGAAAGCTTACACTGCCTCTGATTCCAGAGGCTGGCTGGCTATCTATCAGTCTGTCTTTATCTATATACGTGTCAACTCCCCACGGTGGTCTTCTAGGTATGCATGGTGTTGGACTGCAGGTCGGGAAATCGAATCCCGGCCGCGGCGGTGGCATTTTCGATTCAGGCCTGCGTACTTGGACATAGGGTGCACGTTAACATCACCAGGTGTTTGAAATGTGCGATGCTCCTTACTACGGTGAATGTCATAAACATAGCGCTGTTTTCGAGGTCAAATCCGGCAATAATTATTAACGAGACAGTGTTAAGGAGGTCGTTTCGCAGAAATGCGGACCTCAGCGTCGTTGGCTTTGAGCGAGAAATCATGTTATTCGTGACCGAAAAAAATGAGAACGATGAATATAAAATCGATGATAAACAAATCCCTGGCCAGAGATCGGGGCGAACCCGGGTCGTTTAGCTCCAAGGGGGGTTGGAACCCGAGTTGTTTGCATGGCAAGCAGACGTTCTACCACACAACCCCGCGTCTGTTTGTGAATACAGCGAAAATAACTTCATCTGCTTGGAAATGCAGTGAAAGTAACTTTCGTGCTTCACAAACACACGTGTCCTGTATACGTGCTCCACAATACACCATGAAATACTGCAGTGATAATGCGTGGTACAAGTGTACGTTGCCATCGGGCGTCAGAACATGGGATTATCGTAACTACTTCGTGGTTTTAGCCCGTCACTCATTACAAAGGCACACACGTTACAGCGTTTATTCCCTTAAAGGGCCGCTCACTACCCCGTGTTTAAAGCCGAGGGGGTGATTTTCTCCTCTCCTTCATACACAGGACGCATCCTCCTTGCCCCTTAGTTCTTGAATGCACGTGAACAATATCAGCACTAAGCGCTCGAGCCTATCGGGATTGCGCGCTCTCTCGGCGGCACGCTGTTATCGCCGCTTGCGCAGTTGTAAACAGAAAAAAAAGGTTGAGGTTATATCGGTTTGATTGTGCACAATATTCATGCCAGACAAAAAAAGAACAGATTGGCGGCTGCATTGTAGGGCAGTGCAGGAAAGAAATCACGTGATGTTTCGCGTATATCAACGAATAGGGAAAATGTGCGCTGTGACGTCACGGGAACTACTGTCTGCGTCACAGTGCACCACGAAGGACGAGAAATATCAGGAAAGAATATTGCGCTCTTTTTTTTTCGTATTTTGGGACCCTGGTGAGTGGCCCCTTAGGCCACGTAGTGACTTCATAGCAAATTAAAAAAGATGTATTGCGCTAAGTGTTTGAGATCTACACGGGGGACAGGATATCGTGTCCGCTCTTCGTGACCTAATCCCCTTACTAGCATAACGCAGGATTAAGACGATATATTAGGTTGATTGATATGTGGGGTTTAACGTCTCAAAGCCACCATATGATTATGAGAGACGCCGTAGTGGAGGGCTCCGGAAAATTTAGACCACCTGGGGTTCTTTAACGTGCACCCCAAATCTGAGCACACGGGCCTAAAACATTTCCGCCTCCACCGGAAATTCAGCCGCCGCAGCCCGGATTCGATCCCGCGATCTGCGGGTCAGCAGCCGAGTACCTTAGCCACTAGACCACCGCGGCGGGGCGATATATTAGGTGGGCCACCCCCTACCTTAAGTGTGTTCACGCCCGTAGACTTTTACCTGTAGCACTGCTTGTTTGTATGTTGCTTCATTTGAATGCTTCTTCATTCAAGGCGAAATGCTCCCTGCAGATTGCAAGAACAGAGCGTAGCTACTTCCTTCCGCCGTTTCTTTGCTGTCAATGTTAACGCGTTACTTCATTCCACGCGCATCTCCTGCCACTTAAACCTGCTTTGTATGGCACGCACCTCGGTGAAATGGCGGCGTGTTCGTTTTCGCCGACTACTAACGAGAGGACACAACTTCTGGCGACTGCGCTCGACAAAGATCGAATGGAACGCGAACAGAACAGTAAAGAAGTGGAGGCGACGAACGTAAAAGAAATGGACAGAAGCAAACCAATCGCTCGGTGCGGGCCTGTACAGAAACAGTCGCAGCTCAGTTGGTGTAGCGCTCGCTCGCTGGTATATACCCCTCGTTAACGGGACGCGGTTCAAACCACGTGACAGTCCCTGGGCTTGAGAAGGGAAGGGAAAAAAAAAAAACAAGTAACGTGGGGTGTTTGCGATTAAGAGAGGGCATGGATTGAAGGCTCGTTTTACTGAATTTCTCCTTAATTCCCGACTTCGCTCGTCTTCCTTTCTCTCTCCCCCCCCCCTTTTTTTTTCTGCGCGCGCAACTCTTTCGGAGAGCTGCGTATGGCTTGAGTGGTTCAATTAATATCAGCAAATCGTTGCACACCTATATACTGCCATTCCTTCCTCGTTTCCACAGTTTCCTTCTTTCTCTCTTCCACGCGGTAATGTTTCAGTCGTCAACTTTCCGATTTCGGCTGTGGCTGGCTTTCCCAGTCCCGTCGCTGCTGTAGCCTCTGTAACCTTCTCGTCTTTCATTTTACGCGCTCTCTCTGTATTCTTTTTTTCACGCTTACAGCGCGCACCTTCTAACGCTTTATCCGCTGTCGACGCCAAGTTTCGCTAGCTCGTGCGTTTCTCACTATATCTATATAGAAGCGAGAAAGCTGGGTGAAAACAAAGATGCACAGCTGACGTGGCGCAGCTATAGCGCGCGCTTTTGAAGCTCGTTAATGAGTTTCTGACAGTTTTGTCCCGATCATTAGGACGGCGCTTTGTTTCCGGGTGCGGAAAAGAGTTAAACGCGAAGAGACTCGACATACTCGCTCGGCAGCTGGTACCGTTCTGCTGTTTTACCCACTTTCCGGCTGCTCTCTTTGTCTTTTTTTCTGCCGTAATTTTTCCCAACGCATGCGAAGGAACGCGCGAGCGTTCAATTTTTCATCGCTTCGCCGACGCACGGGTGTGTAGCTGCGAAAAAAAAAAAAAAACGCGCGAAAATCGCGCGCCCGTATCGACACCTCGTCCGCTCTTAATTTGCTCCTAATTACAGAGTTGCGCTGCCTGCGGCGGGGCGCTGGTTTTGCTAATATACTGCGAAGAAAAATATGAAAATCTGGAACCCGCTGATGACGTGTGTGCGGAACGGCGTGGTGGTCTTTCAGTAAGTTTTCCAGACTGATTTCGAATGACTCGCACCGCGTACTCTGTTCTATTTTTTTTTTCTACCCCCC